>CM062819.1:1684575215-1685775215 GCA_031772625.1 Pinus tabuliformis
AGTGTCATCGACCATTTGATCCAAGTGCTGATTTTACGACACCAATTCATCACACTACAAGGTGTGTTGTTACATGTTTATGTTTTGTTCGCTAAGAACTTGGATCGCGTGACTCTCCCTGGCCCGCAGTTTTGCCGTTATCCCATCCTGTAGTTGATACAACATTTCACGCAGAAGGGCAGCTAAATTAAGGCCAAGGCCTTTCAACATGTTAACCAAAAATATATTGGTCACATTCACTGCAACTAGGGCCCCTTTTGGCAACATTACCATGTTTTCCATCTGTGCGCACAGCATCTACTCTGTAGCCGAGGATATTTTTGTGAGGTGGGTAGAAAGGGTACCCACCTAAGGGGGCTACACCTATAACTCCTGCAGCTGTGCCCTGAGGGCCCCCAACATAGTCTGGTGCTCCTGCATAAAATCTTGAAGCACTTCACTTGTCACATCGCGGACCATCCCGTTGATGTCATGGATATCACCTTCAATTAAGGTGATTGGGTCAATGGCCAACTTCAAGGCCTTTACCTTCTTCCTTGGTCCTGCTCTCTCTATGATGCGTGGGTACTTTAATTGTCAGGACGCGGTGCTTTAATTGTGTGACGAACAACTTAGCGTCGTCCTTCTTCTTCTGTGTTGCCGCCTTCTCAAGTTCTACCAAGTCTGGGGCACGCCATTCCAGAGGCCATGTCTCCAAGATAGTGAAGATGGCATCGTCAGTGGCTATAAATGGGAGCTTCATCCACTACTTCATTGTATCCTTGTGCGCCTTGATGTATACATTATGCATGTTGACTTTGAACTCTACAAAACTTTGCAGACTGTTGTACACCATAGGTGATAGGCACGACCTCCGATTGATCCACTTCTGGATGCTCATCTCCATGAGCACCCAGAAAATTCTAGTATCACAAATCCATTTTGCATCCTTTGTGGCCCAAAGCGAAGCGTACTTCGCGGCCTCCAGTAATTCTCTGTTAATGTTGGGGAATTGACTGTCTTCTGGTAGTCCCCCTGCTACAAGCATTATGGATAACAACAATCACGCATAGTGGAAGGTTTTACCCTGCTCCTGGGCTTCGCGACATTTCTACAAAAATTCCTTGCAGAGGAATTCAGACTACTTGAACTGGACCCCCTTTGTGCACTGCTCGACTAGTGTGATCACCGGTGCCGATACCTCATTGGTGCGGCACTTCCTCATAACTTTTCCGGCCAGGAGTTGGGTTGCTACACGTACCACTTTATCCTTGATGCTGGAGATGGCATAACCCCTCTTCTTCTTCTCCAACTTGTATTTTGCCTTCATGGCTTCTACAAGAGCCAAATCGCTTCCCTTTCCTTTGGCTATGGTCATGGGGTCCTTTCCTTTACAGGGGAGCCAAGAAATGTGGTGAATGAGGTCTGTCGTGATGGGAATAGGCTCCTCCAGCCATAGATACCCATCATGCACCAGGCAGAGCAGCTGCCTGATGACGAAAATGGTGATGGGCACGTGGTGGAAATGTGGTATCCATAGTAAGTGCAGCAACCTGGCCTTTTCCACACTGCGCAGCCATTTCCATAGCTCCAACATTATCACCGCACCCTTAGTGTTCTACTTCATTAGGTTCTTAGTCTCTAGGTGCAGGAACTTCTCGCGGTCAGCGAGGTCCCAGTCTTCAAACTTCATGGTTGGCATGCAACCTATGTGCGTGCCCTCAAACATAATTCCATCTGGGAGGAGCGAGGTCTGGAGTGAACTCTTTGTTTCATCCAGGTCCTTCGGCACTTTTTTTTTCCCTTATTTGCGGAGGGACATACGCAGGCAGTTTTGTTTCAAAGCATATAGGTTGAATATCTTCCTCCATATCTTCGTCTTCTTCTACTGTGATGATAAGGGCCTGAAAATCTTCTTATTCCTGATCTGTGTCGATTGTGACAGCTTTTCCTTTATCAGCCATTAATAGCTTACTGTGTAGTGGGTTCCTCGGGGACACGTGTATAGGGGCCATTACTTGTTTATCTTTCTTGGGCCTCAGCGTTTGCAGTGATTTGGGGATTTCTGTCACAACCACGGCGCCTTCTGGAACATCCTCCACCATTTGGGTTTGCGCAGCCTCACTGATGGTTACCTCTTCAATTCCCAACCCATCCTTAGTTGTTGTCATCATGTCTAGGCTGTATTCTATCGCTCATGAACTTAGGAGCTCAATTGTCGCTCAGCTCTCAATGCTTAGTGTTCTGCTCAAGCACTCAATTCTCAAATGACCAAGTCTTGTTTGCTAGCCAGCCCTTCGTGTTTTATAGTGCCTTTTGAATTCGAATTCGACCATTCCCCCCAATTTCAGGCCATTAATGCTTTATTGGCTGCAGATTTTCCCAAATCTTACCCATAAATCGCATCTTAAATGCTTGCCACTCACTCCATTTAGCCTCAAATCGAACATCCCATCGTGAATAGTGACACCAACAGTCACTTCCCAGCCAACCTGCGCAGCCCTCTGTGCACGGTCGCGAATCTTATGACATTCTACTTCTACGTGCATCTCCCATATCACGCAGCTCCCAAGCATAATAGTTTATTGTCCCATGCTCCCTTTCAACTACCCAGAGTGCTAAGACTGTTTGTCCTATGACTAGTCAGGTAGTCGCACCACCCATGCGAGGCTCCATCCTGTCCTCCACCATGGTTCATAAAGAATCCTCACCTTCCATTGTTGTGATCGGCACCACGCACCTTACTACTTGCAACACACTACCATGGTCATTATGTTTGGCAATATGCGGTCCAATTCAAGGCAGCAGACTAACCGGTTCACGATGATAGTCCTCCAACTTGTCAATATGATTGTATGCACCTTGTATTACCATCCTTGGTTTTTTGACAAGAATTGTTTCCTTTATTCTGTCTTCCAGCTTCTTGGCCTCTGCATCCATCAAAGCAATTTTTTCCCATAGTCGTACACAATCTTTTTCGAGATCGTGAAGTCTAAGGTTTCCCTGTCGAATTTCTTCCTTGAGTTTTATGTGTTCTTTTTCTCACAGTAGTGTGATTCCTTTGGTCTAGGATTCATGGACTGTCGTACCTACGGGTGTTGCTATGCATAGACTAGGCTTCACCCACTCCATAGGGAGTACAGCCTTGCTTTATACTTCTACCCTGGAAGTGCTTGTGTGGTCATGGTTTTGCACATGGTCCTATAAGCCCATAGAACAGCTGGTACGTATAGGTCCCAGTCAGTGCATCTCACATGGTGGACCATGTTTAGCACTTTGCACATCTTATCAAAGGCTTCTCTGTGTATAATATTTGACTCGCTTCATTTTATCATACTTCATCATTCACGTCCTCATCATGCCCACTATGGTTTTTCGTTCCTGTTTCCTATCGCAAGGACGGTGTGCATTTGTATAGGTTGCATGCCATATGGCCGTAGCCATCTGGAGAGGTGGGTGTGCAGGCTATATCGTTCATCATATTGGGCTTGCCTCCACATCTGAGGCTTTCCAAACTGTATAAGCATCATTCTTCTATAGTCGCACCAGTTCTCAAAACTCCTCTAATGCGTACCCCACCATCTTGCGAGCGTAGCATGCAGTGCCCATTTCAGAGCATCAAGACATTGTTGTTCTGGCACCTCTTTTTCAAATTTGTTCAGGAATTCATCCACCACTGTCAACCCATCATACATAGGTAGATCCCTTACCTGTGTTGTCATGTAGCGCAATGATCTTACCATCATGTTGCAATTGAGCGTGGTTACCTCATGTAACCGATTCTGCCATCATTCTATTTCCTCATCCGAATCCGATGTGCAGGAGCTTTCGCGCTCCCACAAAATCCTGCTATCCACTGTAGTATTTACCCAATCCTGTTCCCAAGCGGTTATTTTGTAGATGCAGCCTAGAACGTCGTCACTTTTCTCATCACACACTAGTTCCGTGCAGTGTGATCCTTCCACAGGGTCTAAAGGTACCACTACGCACAGTGACTTTTTCTCAAAAATAATTTTTTTCTTCTTTAGATTTATCACTCCGTTCATATCAGTGGCCCAACCTATTCCTAGTAGTGCAGGATAGGGATTGTTGTCATCGATAATCTCTATCACTTTGAAATCTGCAAGCACACTTTCACCTTCAATGTCTACCATTATTCCCTGCAATCTTCGCATCGATAGGATCTTCTACTAGTTCACCATTTGAAATTGAATAGGGGACCACTGCAATGTGGGCCTACCCATGTGTTCCCATGTTTGCTTTGGTAGTACATTTGCATCCAATCCTAAATCTAGAATCACTTGATCCATTTGATATTCCCCAATTTGCGTAGTCAATCTCATCTCCCTTCCTGTTCGCATTGTGTGCTTCCCGAGCTTCCGAACTACAAACAGTTCTCTTGACCCAACACACCTAGTGATGAGTTCTTGTAGTCCCTTCATAGCCTTGTTTTCGCATAGCAACTTCATGCATGTCTCCAGAAAGGTAGTAAGCATTGACGGGTCCATCTCCGGGTCTAGTTTGTCTTTACTACCTGAAGTGGAGGCCTCCGTGAAGCTCTTCTTTGTTGAGATTTTATGTTTTAATTAAATTTGGCAAAAATCTCATGTATGTGACAACAATAGGATTTGTTGCTATATTAGCTCCAGTATTTTTTGAGGAGGAGTTAATGCATCCTATATTTTTTGTGAGGGAATTTATGATTCAGTTTTATACTCCAGCTATAAGAAATGTAATCTCGTAGAGGATTGTGAGAGTGTAGAGAAAATAGGGTGAGCTGAGAGTATGTGTGAAGAATTAAAATTGTTGTAATCTCTCCTTTGAATAATAAGATTGCCAATGCCTCTGTTCTGGTGGATGTAGCCCAGATTGGTTGGGTGAACCACGTTAAATCCTTGTGTTATGGTTTTGTTTTTTTTGTATGTGCTGTGTATGTATGTTTATTTTTATTTCCGTTCGCATTTTTTGGTCTAACAATTGGTATCAGAGCAGCGCAGCGGAAGCGTGGAGGGCCCATAACCTACAGGTCTCTGGTTGTGGAGCTGGTGCGTGTGACAGAGCTGCTGAAGGTGGAGTTTTGGCGATTGGCGCGGTTTCGACAGAGACAGTCGCACCAATTTCTGACAGTGATCGGGTTGGCGCGTTTTTATTTTGGAACAGACGCGCCAGTGGCACAGATCCGAGTTTAATACTCGTGCCAAAGCGCCAGTATCCCGATTGGCACGGAATCAATGGGTTTAAGCGCGCCAATTTTTGTCACTTGCACCGTTTTTTGTTCTAGCGTGGATCGTCTGCTGGCAAGGAAGCGCCAACAGGCCAAGCAAGGATCGCTTTGGTAAAACTGCATTTTGTTATTTGTTTTTTTTTGTAATCTACAGTTTTTGCAGCAGAGGGATTGTATGATAAGGTAAAGGCAGCATAGTAGAAGGCAAAGGAATTTTTAAGTTGGAATTGGAGATTCTGTTTGTTACAACATGGCCAAAACTCAAAGTGCTCGTTTTGAGATCGAGAAGTTCAATGGCAAAAATAACTTCGAAATCTGGAAAGTGAAGATGCATGATCTACTTGTGCAACAAGGTGTGGCGAAGGTGTTGTTGGGAAAATCCAAACAGCCTTACACCATGATAGATGATGAATGGAATGAATTGGATGGAAGAGCTTTGAGCGGTATTTGACTGTGTTTGGCAGACGATGTTTTGTTTAATATCATGTCAGAGAAAACTATTGCTGGTTTGTGGACAAAGCTTGAGAAGCTGTACATGACAAAATCCTTAACCAATAGGATTCTTCTGAAGCGACAATTGTACAGTCTGCGCATGAAGGAAGGTACAACTATTAATGATCATTTGAATGTCTTTAATACTCTCATGGTGCAATTAGAAAGTATAGAAGTAAAATTTGAATCAGAGGATAAAGATATAACTTTATTATGCTTGTTGCCCAAGTCATGGGATCATTTTGTTACTTCTATAAGTCTAAGTATATCAAAACCCTTGAATTTGATGATGTTGTTGGAGCTTTGTTGTCCGAAGAGATAAGGAAGAGGTCAAATTCTGAAACCTCTACATCAGAAGCAATGATGGCTAGAGGTCGTTCTAAAGAAAGATGCTCTGATAAGCACAGCGACTCACGTTCAAAATCGAAAGGGAAGAAGAGTAAGGTAAAGTGCTGGTTTTGTGGAAAATCGGGACATTTGAAGAAGGACTGTTGGAAGAGACAGCAAGCATCCAAAGAAGACTCTTCAACAGAGAAGAAAGAAGCAAACACGACAAATACAGGTTCGGCATCCAAGACAGGTATGAGTGATGAAGTGTTATCAGTTGATTTGTCTAGTCATGATCAACATTGGCTGTTAGATTCTGGTGCATCAAATCACATGTGTATTCATAGGGAATGGTTTAAAACTTATAAACCAATCAATGATGGAGTAGTTTACATGGGAAATGATGTCACATGTAACATTGTGGGAATTGGAACCATTCAGCTTAAAATGTTTGATGGGACAAATAAAATTTTAACTGATGTAAGACATGTACCTGAACTAAGGAAAAACCTCATTTCATTAGGAGTACTAGACACTAATGGATATAAAACTTTTATTCAAGGTGGAGTAATGAAAGTTTATAAAGGAATTTTACTAGTAATGAAAGCAAAGAAGGTTGGAAATCTTTTTCAGTTAGAAGGAAGAACAGAGTCAGATCATGTTTCTACAGTGTTTGAAAATGACAATAATTCTATTCATTTATGGCATCAAAGGTTGGGCCATATGAGCGAAAGAGGATTAAATATTTTATCTGATCATAAGTTACTTCCTAATATAAAGTCTGTTAAGTTAGATTTCTGCAAACATTGTCAGTTTGGGAAACAAAGCAAGCAGAAGTTTAAAACTGGAAAACATACTAGTAAGGGAATCCTTGATTATATCCATTCTGATGTTTGGGGTCCATCTCCTACAACCTCATATGGAGGTTCGTCATATTTTGTATCTTTTATTGATGATTTCTCTAGAAAAGTGTTGGTCTACATGTTAAAGAAGAAGTCTGATGTGTTTACAGTTTTCAAACAATTTAGAGCATTAGTTGAAAACGTCACTAGAAGAACTATTAAATGTCTAAGAACTGACAATGGTGGTGAGTTTACTTCAAAGGAATTTGATAATTATTGCAAGGAAGCTAGGATCGAAGGACATAAAACCACTGTGTCTACTCCGTAGCAAAATGTAGTTGTTGAACGCATGAACAGGACTCTTTTAGAGAGAGCAAGAAGTATGTTGAGTAACGCCAATTTGCAGAAGGAATTATGGACAGAAGTGGTTGCTACATCTTGCTATTTGATAAATCGATCACCATCAACTGCAATAGGATGCAAAATTCCTCAAGAGGTATGGAAAGGTCATCCTTGTGATTATTCTAAACTGAAATTTTTTTGTTGTGATGCATATGCTCTAGTTCCAAAACATCAGTGTTCTAAATTAGATCCTAAATCAAAAAGATATATCTTTGTTGGATATGGTGATGGGACTAAGGGATACAGATTGTGGGATCCTACTAATCACAAGATCATCATTAACAGAGATGTTAAATTTAATGAATCCTCACTTGAAAGTTCAGATGTAGATGATAAATTGAAACAGGATAATGTATCTAAACTTCAACACATTCAGTTTGATACCAGTTCAAATACTGATGATGATCAAGATGAAAATGTTTCAGATGCTAGTCATGAACAAGTTTCAGATGTAGATCATGAACAAGTTTCAGATGTATATCATGAACATGTTTCATATGCAGATCATGAAGAAGTTCCTACAGATAATAATCAGCAAATTGTGGAAGTACCAGAAACATCTTTAAGGAGGTCCACGAGAATTAAACATCCTCCTAGAAGGTATGATGATTATGTTACTTCAGTTGCTTTAACTGCTAACGATGATGAACCTTTGTGCTATCAGGAAGCTGTAGAAGGTTCTAAAAGTGAAAAGTGGAAAGAAGCTATGAAGGACGAGATGATGGCATTAGACAAGAATGGCACATGGGATCTGGTAGAACTTCCTAAAGACAGAAAAACCGTGGGATGTAAATGGGTGTACAAACTGAAAAGGGGTGTTGATGGTTCAAAGGACAGGTACAAAGCAAGGCTGGTCGCAAAAGGTTTTTATCAGAAAGCAGGCATTGATTTTCATGAGATATTTTCACGAGTTGTAAAAATTGTTTCAATTCGAATTGTATTAGCATTAGTTGCCTTACTTGATTTAGAATTACAGCAACTAGATGTTAAAACTACATTTTTACATGGAGATTTAGATGAGGAGATTTACATGGAACAACTGGAAGGGTTTGTTCAAGATCGCAACAAGAAATTGGTCTACAGGCTCAAGAAATCATTGTATGGTCTGAAGCAATCGCCTCGACAATGGTACAAGAAATTTGATTCTTTCATGTTGAGTCAAAATTATATAAGAAGTGAATATGATCATTGTGTTTACTTTAAGAAATTAAGTAATGGCATGTTCATTATCTTAGTGTTATATGTTGACGATATGCTTTTAGCAAGCAAAAGAATAACAGAGATCAACAGGTTAAAGGCTCAGATGGCTGGGACATTTGATATGAAAGATCTAGGAGCAGCAAGACAAATTTTGGGCATGGAGATTTTCAGAGACAGGAGCAATGGTAAGTTGTGGCTATCACAGGAGAAGTATATTGAGAAAATACTCTTGAGGTTTGGTATGAACAATGTGAATCCTGTATCAGTCCCTTTAGCTTCTCATTTTAACCTTTCTTCAAGTTTATGTCCTAATACAAATGAAGAAAAGGAATATATGTCTCGAATTCCATATGCCAATGTAGTAGGTTGTTTAATGTATGCGATGGTTTGTACTCGACCAGATATTTCACATGCAGTTGGGGTTGTCAGCAGGTATATGGAAAATCCAGGAAAAGAACACTGGTCAGCAGTGAAATGGGTGCTTCGGTATTTGAGAGGCACAAGTGATTATTGTATCACTTATAACAGAAGTAGTGAATTTGTTTGCGGATATGTTGATTCTGATTTTGCAAGTGATTTGGATAAGAGAAGGTCAACTTCAGGATATGTCTTTACTCTTGCAGGTGGAGCTATTAGCAAAGCTACAAAATATTGTTGATTTATCCACTACTGAATCAGAATACATAGCTGCTTCGCATGCTTGCAAAGAAGCAGTTTGGTTGAAAGGTTTGATTGGTGAGTTTGGTAGGTTACAGGACAACATCAAGTTATTTTTTGATAGTCAAAGTTCAATTCATTTGGCTAATAATCTGGCCTATCATAGTAAATCTAAGCATATACCTATCAAGTACCATTTTGTAAGACAGGTTATCACTGAAAGGGGTGTTTCTCTTGAAAAAGTGCATAGGAAGGAAAACTGTGTAGACATGTTCACGAAACCAGTTTTGTTAGAGAAGCTATGTTGGTGTCTGGCTTCTCTTAGCTTGTAAAAAAGATAAAAATAATAAATGAACAGGGTATCAGGCTAATTGTTGTCAAGGTGGAGATTGTTGAGATTTTCTGTTTTAATTAAATTTGGCAAAAATCTCATGTATGTGACAACAATAGGATTTGTTGCTATATTAGCTCCAATATTTTTTGAGGAGGAGTTAATGCATCCTATATTGGTTGTGAGGGAATTTATGATTCAGTTTTATACTCCAGCTATAAGAAATGTAATCCCGTAGAGGATTGTGAGAGTGTAGAGAAAATAGCGTGAGCTGAGAGTATGTGTGAAGAATTAAAATTGTTGTAATCTCTCCTTTGAATAATAAGATTGCCGATGCCTCTGTTCTATTGGATGTAGCCCAGATTGGTTGGGTTAACCACGTTAAAACCTTGTGTTATGGTTTTGTGTTTTTTGCATGTGTTGTGTATGTATGTTTATTTTTATTTCCGCTGCGCATTGTTTGGTCTAACATTCTTAGCTTCCATGAATGTCTCCTTTGCGCGCTCCAAATTGAACCCTGGTTCCTTTGCAGGAGCCTTGCAAACTGAAGCACTTTCTTTGGGTTTCTTACCCTTGTCATCTCCTGTTGTAATACTACTTCAGAGCACGATGTTTACATTCAGGTCTTCTTCGTGCCACCTCGCTATCATTGTAGGGTATTCCTTTGTCGCATGATCAAACTGAGAACAATATAAACATGATGCTCTCATCAGATTTGTGCAATCGTAGGCATAATTCCCTGGCCCTCCGCAATTGTAACAAATCAGCTGTCTGCGACCCCTTCTTGGTCCCATTCCACCTCGACCTCATCCGCCCCCCTGAAATCCAGCGCACACCATCCCTGTATTTTGTTCTAGGGCTCATGTTTCGTTCTACACCTTGTGGGTAGGGGTCTGATCCATCATTAGCTCATAACTTCTGCAGGTGCACTCATCATGGTCTACCGACCTGCATAAATTGCAGAACAATTTTTGGGACATCTCTGTATACTTTTGTAATAGACGACAATTATCTGCAACATGTTTTCTCCTATTTGACAAATCGCACACCATAATGCAGGTGCCACACTCAGCCCTACTTGTGCCTCTGGTCTTAATAGCATTGGCCCTCCTCCCACCAAGTAGTTTGTGAAGACTAGACAGTGGTCCTTGTCATGCCCCTCGCCTTTGCATTTTCTGCACCATACCTCCTCGCGTGCCTTTGGGCGAGTTGTCTTGTCATGTTTCAAACTCTACAGTTCTAGACATAGATTTTTCAGTTATGCGTGGATTTGTTGGACTCCTAGGCTAGGATCTTGTATCAGGGTCTCATGCAGCCTCATTGCAATCTCCAAAGCTTCGTCCTCGGTGGATAACTTTTGTTGTGACAACACAGTCCTTAGATGCAGCATTAGTGATGCTACAAACCATGTGCAGTGTTGTCCATCCGTCAAGGTCATGTTGGCTTCGCGAAGCATACTTTTCAATCTCTAATCCAAATCCCAAGGGGTCTTGCCTGGAAGCATCGTGATTTCCTTAAACCTGATAATCGACTGTGTCTCTGATTTTGGCCTACTAAATTCCCTGCCCAGCATAATTTGGATATCTGTGATCCCCGCGTTTGGATGGTCATTAGAATTCTTAATGTACCATGTCAGTGTGTGATCCCGCAATGCACTTACCAGCATCGCCTTCTTTATATTTTCATCCACGACTCCTTGTGATTCCCATACAGCCTTTACCACGAACCAAAATTGGTCTGGATCTTCGTTCCCTACCCCTTTGAATAGTGGAAATTTTATCGTGCTCACCATATTGAACTACGGTGGTGGCGGAGGTGGTGTGGGTAGAGATGGGAGTGAAGATGGTAAAAGTGGTGGTGGTGTAGGTGGAGGTGGTATGCACAGAATTCACTGCCTTATCAGACTGATTGAATTTCTTGGTGAAACTTTCGCGAGCTCTTCCTCACTTTCTCACCGAGTTGAAATTAAGGGGCTAGTTTCTATCTCTGCGCTACCTTATTTCTATAGATCCTCCCACTTCACGTATCCCCAAACATCAATTTATTCACATAACCCGCTTTTCACATAGTAGCATTTTAATCCAAGTGTTCACAGATTTAATATACTTACCTCACAGTCCTTTGAGGAAGCGTTGTTCCACCTCATTATAGCTGACTGACGTTTCTACTACAAATTCAGTGATAAAACCCCCATAATTCGATCGATCCAATGGTCCACAACATGTGCAATCTTATCTTCCAATGCTTCTAGTCTGCACACCAATTCTAGAGTCCACACAATTGGTTTGTCGAGTCTACACCTTCCCTAACTGTTATCTAGCTTCGTGATCCACTCATATAACTCAGAGGGGAAGGATGCAAAGAAAATTTTGTGGATTTTGTATATAAGTAGCGCTCTAATCATTGTTCCTTTGATACTTGTGGATTCTTGTTTTCCTACGTCGAGAACTCGTGAATCTTTCTGTCCAACCACCCTTCAATTTCTTTCTTCGTTGAATTCCAGTGACATGACATCAGACATCCCTTATGCAGATCCCAGTCCCGGTAATGGAACCATTTATTGGCTTGTTGGAGCTTGACCTGGGTTCAGAGGTGATTTAGCCAAACAGATCCCGGACTAAGGTCTCACCCGAAGTAGTATGGGAGGGTGCTAGAACCAGGTTTCTACACCCTGGAGATGTCTTATGAGTTCAAGTGGTCTATGGTTTGACCCTACATGCACGTTGCTATCTGCACTTTCCCACTCCTCCCAGCCTGAGGTGCTGCCTTCGCGCAGCCCTACTTAGGGGCGGAACGATGTTCACAATTCATACAGGCGTGCGCAGTAAATAAACAATATATTTGCAATTGATATCAAACATATAATAACTCAAGAATAGATACTCAGAATTTGGATAAAACTTCTTTTATTATTCTCTTCTTCAGTTACAGACTCGAATCCGCCCTACGCACTCAATTGCAGGGATCCACACACTCAGTTGCGAACTCTACTAGGCCTCTATGCAATCAGTTGCAGAGCCTTTTCCTACTCTATGACCCAAGACACACTTCGCACTTTGACTTAATCTCTAAGACCTTTCCTGCCCATTCTCCATTAGATTGTCTTTACAACTTAGAGCCTCGCTCTATTTATACAATTCCATGGTCCGTGGACCATGGGTAGGCTGACATTACATTCAAAACTTAGGGCGGACATCCCTATGACTCTAACATACATTTCGGGCTCTGCGCCCACAATTCGCAGCCTTTACAACCATATCAAGTCAAAACTTGGGCTTTGAGCCCAAAACATGCCTTGGGGGGATTCCATGCCCAACAGTGGGCATGTTATCAATCCTCTGACCATGGCCTGTACACCCTTGATGCTTTCAAGCTACATTGTGGCTAGGAATTTAATATCCACGACATGGTTATATTTATATACACCAATATATAACATGGGTTGTTGATATATATGTTGACACATGACGTGGATTGGTTTGTATGACATGGCTTGTATAGATAAAGTTTAAAGATTAGTTTGTGTTTTTTTTATCATATATATTTGTATATATAATGTGTTTTATATATACATTGTTTTTAAATATTTGTTGATATTGATATTTGTTTATGTAATGAGGTTTATATACACCGCGTTTACATATTTGTTTATATATACATTTCTTTATATGAGGTGGTTTATACTACGTTTATATATTTGTTTGTAGGACTTGGATTGTTTACATATCCATTACTCATTATGTGTGTGTGTGTCTATATCTATCTATCTATCTATCTATATCTATATATATATATATGTATGTATGTATGTATGTATGTATGTATGTATGTATGTATGTATGTATATGTATATGTATATGTATATGTATATGTATATGTATATGTATATGTATATGTATATGTAGATATTCCCACAATGAGTCTCATGTGGTAGAACCATTGACCCACAAGTCCAAAAAAAAAAACCATATAGGTGCCACATGGAATGCTAGTGTTAACTTGGCCAATGTTAATAAGGAAGATTTTATTTTAAGACCATTTAGCCTTTGCCTTCTTGGGGCTTGGTTCTTCTTTGAAACCCAAACTAGCCTTGATTAGAGAAGATCTATGCTTAACAAGCATCTCATCCATAGCCTTTATGCTCCTATCAAGCTTCTGATATTTAGATAACTCTATGTTTACCCTTTCTATACCATGTCTCAATAAGAAAACTTCATCTTGTACTCTCTCACAAAGGGCTTCTCTATCATTTCTATGAATGGTAAAAATCCCATCCAGTCTGCTAGCCTCTTCTTGTTGAGTAATTACATCAACTGTTATTTTTCTCAATTCTTCATCCTCAAACTCATAAATTTTCAATTATTCCTTCTACTTGATATTTTCTTCTGATAACTCCTTGATCTCTTTTAGAGAAGAGATAAACTTCCTTCTAAAATAAATCCTTTCATCTATATCATTTTCTTCACTATAAGAGGTGCTAGCTGAACTACCACAAAGATCTAAGCTTCTCTCTGTCTTCATGGAATCTTCCACAGGTCTGAGGAGTATTCCATCTTCATCACCACTAGGGGTAGTCCTATTCTCTTCATGGGATATACTCTCTTTTTCTTCATAATATCCTTCATTTTTTATTGTTACTAAAGTAGGTATATCTACATCACTTCTAGATTTTCTGTCTTTAGAACCTTCACATGAACATCTAGAGGATAAATGACCTATCTATTTACATTTATCATAGACCAATAACATACCTCCTGAGCAGCATAGCCTTTCATCTGATTCTTCATCACCCTCTCGAGTGTGATGAGAAACAACTTGTTCATTAAAGGAATATCTTCAATCTTATCAACATCTCTTTTATGGGATGCTTTCTTCAACTTCTTTCTTCTCTTATTTTGTTTATCTCCACTATCAACATTTGCAAGTTCTGGTTCATTTATTGAGCAACAACTTTCATCAGTTTCCTCTATTGTTGCATAGCTCTCTACTCCATGTAGACATTGCAATCTATTTAGCATTTCCTTTGCTCACTCACAATGCCTCATTCTATCAACATCTAGCTTAGACAACCCTTTCATGACGATTGTGTTGGCTTATGTATTGAACTCATTCCTCTCTTCATATATCACACACAATATTCATTGATTACCATCAAATGGAATTCCATTCTAATCTTCCAAAGCTCATATCCCGATCCATTTAAAAATGGAACTCCGTTAGTTGTTAGCCAAACTTGATTAGCCATTTTTTCCCTTTGATATACCTTCTAGCGATTAAGCTATTCATGAAGGAAATAGGTGTTGAGCCCTAGTATTGCAACAAGAATGTTGCAATTCCTAAGGGCTCCTCAAATCAAATTATCCACCCGAGGTTCATGTAATTTCGAGGTGACAGTGTTATATGCACAACAAATAGTATTCCACTCATGCCACCCTCAGTTATGACATTAGATCAAAAGTGCTCAGAGACCATTCCTCATACTAAATTAGAATGAAAGCTTGATGATAAAGGTATAATTGGAAATTACTTCTAGCTATGAAAGTGGAAATGCCATTCACTCAACTTGTATATGCTAAATGATCAACTCATGAAAGGACAAAGGCTAATCTACTTGCAAAAAGAAAGTTATTTTATTTTGAAAAATCCATCAAACTATGAAATCTACTCACAGAAAGGAAACTATTTTGTCTTGCATAATTCATCAATCTATCAATAAGAATTGCATGTACCATCTACCTAGTTCATACTTGCATCATACTTTTGATATAAAAACTAACTCTACTATGTTTTGCAGTTTAGAAAAGGAATGGTTTGAGTGACCTAGTATCTTCCCTTGATCATAAAATCATAGTTGGGGGTCATCATTCATCTAGACTAATCCAAAGTTGAAGTGGGGATCAAAACTAATGAAGGAAAGTGATACTACAGGTTTTCTACAAGAGGCATGTAATGTTATAGGAGGGCATCCGAGTGGTTTTTGAAGGTGGAAATGTTGTCTTGAGGGTATGGAAAGGTGGATGGAAGTTGAAGCAAATGGATGGAGGTTGGTTTAAGCCCCTAGCCAAGCTCAGGACCTCTCAGAGGTTTGTTTTGCACTAGGATGAGTGCTCTCGGCATACTAGGAAAAATGATTTATAAAATAGGGTTTTGGAGTAGAATTTGGAGGTGCCAAGAGAAGATGAAGGAGCTCAAGATGGAAGTGGTAAAGGTTCCCATCCCTGCAGATCAACACAACCCTGCAATCAATCACATGCATGCATCCATTTACCATTAGAAAAATGAAATAAATTATGATTGGAAAGATGATTTGAATTTAAATAACATCTAATTTATACCATAACATTGATCTACTCACTAAATTGACTTCTAAGCTACAGAAAGAAAATATAAAACAGGACAACTACCACTAATCTATTTCCAAGAAATCATAAACACAATATTTTTGGACTGTGGTTGTAATACTTCAACTCATTCTCCCACAAGAGAGGTGATATAGAGGGTGCAACCACAAGTGTTTATAGATTAATCTCTACTAAAATGCAAGAAACTATGAACTTCTTGGAATCAAGAAGAAACATAAGTACAAAAAAAGTGATCGAAGCCTCTAGTTTGGGCCCAAACCCAAGGGTCTTAGCCCTATGAAACTAACTCAAATGTAGCGTAAAATCCAACTTCTCATTATCAAAAAATGCAAGTATAATACATCACATAAAATTTTAAAGTAACAATGTCAAGCTTGGAGCTCAATAGCTACACCTAGCCCAAAAAAAACTTTGAATCCTAATCAGCTCTTATTCTAGTTTATTTATACAAAAGGTGATTTGAACTCATGTAGGAATGAAAAAAAATACAAAAATACACATATACACATAGATGCAGCAGAAACAAAATTTCACTTCATTAATATCAAAGAAGTGAAATATTCTTACATACAAAAATGGAAATAAACTAGCTCAGACTATGGTAGCTTATCTCTGAGAAGAGATGTGGCCGTTACATGACTTTGAACTATTTTACAATGAGGCTCAAAGGCCTATTTATTATTGAGAAAAAATGGAAAATCCTAAACATCCAAAAATCTAACCCTAGGAGATGAAGCGCCAAAACTTTGGGCCCCGTTTGCGTAAATTGGTACATCAACTTCCCGGGGTCATAACTTTGGCATACAATCTCCATTTGATGTGCACAATACCTTGTTAAAAAGATCTATCCAATGAGTAAAAAATTCAACTAAAAAATGAGTTAAATACTCATTTTTATTGTTTTCAAGAAAATTTTCATTTAGGGCCTCAAAACGGCTCTAGAAGTTCAGGACCTGAAAAATTTCCAAAAATAGTAAATTGTGCTACAATTAAGGAAACTAAAAATCAAAAAGAAACAGTGGCGGGGGTTCAAATGGAATAGGTTGGTGGCCACCAATATCCACCTAGATCATTCCTCCCCCCATAGGAATCAATGGTCCCCATTGCGTTGAGTGCCTCCATGAGATGGGGAAACTTCTGTTGAACTTGGTCCCTAGTGAGCCACTTGCCTTGGTGAAGGAGTTGGCCAACTTTGGCAACTCAATATATTTGGATCTGTTGTTGGCTAGTATTCTTGATTTGCGTCCATGATCTGATCAATTGTGGCATGTTCGATGCAGTTTGTGTTTAACATTGTTGGTATGAGTTGTTCTGCAATGTTTGATGTGTCCAATAATGGTGGAAAGTATGGTTGAAGGTGGTCCACATTGAACACTGGGTGTAGGGCAAGGAAGGGTGGAATGTTGAGCTTGAAATAATTGTCCCCTACAACCTGAGTGATGGTGTAAGGCCCATATCAGAGTGGGTGAAGCTTTTGGTGGGGCCCATCGAGGCACCCCTTCGACAAATGTGACCAAACTTTTTCACCCAACTAGAGATTGTGTGGCACTTGATGTTGACCATGACACTACTTGTACTTAGCATTAGCTCTGTCCAATATTTCATGGACCTACTGGCAGATGTGCTAAATGTGCTCAATGAATATGTTAGCCTTGTCAACTTAAGACTGGACATGAGCCAAGTCTATCGGAGTTGCTACAAATGGTATGACCACATAAATGGGAGAGCTTCATTGTAGCTGTGCTGGAAATAGAAGAGTCTTTCATCCCATGTGCATGGATGCTTTGAGTTGTACATACGTAGAATGTGTATGATCATCTTGTTGACAACCTATGTTTGGCCATTAGTTTGGGGGTGGAAAGTCGTGGACTTAGTGAGCTTGGTATCCAACATCGACCAAAGACTTGACCAAAATGTACTTAAGAATATGTTGTCCCGATCTAAGATAATCGACCGTCAGATACCAAAGTGTACCCATACCCATTGAAAAAAGAGCTTAACAGTGGCTTATGTTGTGATACTCTTCTTGCAGGCCATCATAATGGTCATCTTAGAGAATATGTTGACACCCACGAAAATGCAGTCGTTACCATGCTTAGTAGAAAGAATGCTCACCATGTAATCCATGGAGATGGATTCAAGGCCGACTAGGAGTAGGCAGAGGAGTATATAAGAATTGCTTCATGATGGTTGGTTTGGAAATGGCGCAAGCAATGCAGGATCTGATGTACTTCCCAACATCCTGTCAAAGGTTTGGCCAATAAAAATACTTCTATAGCACTGCCATTATTTTCTCTACCATAAAATGTCCAAGGATCCAACTATAGTGTGCCTCCCAAATCATCTTGGCATGCTTGCTCTAAGGAAAACATAGGTGCCCCAGGTGGCATAACAGTGCATCCTAGAGGTGAAAATTTGGAACTTTCTTACCTTCCAGGAGTGTCTGGTATGTGTTTCCAAATTTTGGATCACTCTTGTAAATATGTGGCCACCCCGCAGTCTCATGGCCAGAAGAGTCAACCATAGTGGTCAACACCATGAATGGCAGTCGGTTGAGGCAGTCTGCAATATTTTTTGTGATTCCCTTCTTGTACTTAATGTTCAAATGGAACTGTTGCAAGTATGTGGATCATTTCTGATGGCGATTGTTCTACAAATTCCCTTGTGTCTTTATGAACTGTAGGGGTCGGTGATTTATGTGGATGACCATTTCCTTACCCATAATGTAATGCTTCCATTGTTGACATGCCTACATAATGGAATACATCTCTTTTTCATAGGTGGCATACTTTTAGACTATATCTGAAATTGTCTAACTATGATATGCCACTGGATGCCCTTACTGAAAAAGAATTGCACCAATAGCATAGTTGGAGGCATCTGTCTCAATCTCAAATGGTTGTTGTAGGTCTGGTAATGTGAGCATTGGTGCAGAGGAGAGGTGATGGTTCAAGTCAGTAAATGCCTTATGTTGGTATTCATATCAAAATAACTTTGCTTTCTTAACAGGGATGATGGCTGGAAGATCAGCAGTTGTTGGGTCCCAGCCTTGTCTTCCTAGCCTCCTCTTTCCCCGTTTGTGTTTGGTCTTAGGGTTTCTATCTTCCCCTTCCTTTAATTTTCTTTTGGCAGATTTGTCTGATTTTTTGGAGTGTTTTTAATAAGTTAGGAATCAGTCTCGGCTGATTAGTATATTATCCTTAACCGGTTTATGATACCATTGGCCATTTATTATTATTTTTTCATAGATTTATTAATTATACATTGAGTTTCCCTTTATCAATGTCTATAAAGACCCCCTTTCTTAATCCTTATAAATAATAATAATACTTACCTTATGACATAGTTGACTTTAATATATTTTTTGAATAAATAAATATTGAATAAATATCGATTATTAATGGTAACTTGACCTTAGGTTTAAAGGATAAATTGTGATAGACCAATAAGGTTAGTTTCAACCTTGTAGGTAACAATTTATTTACCTAAGGTCTTAGTTACCTCTATTATTGAACTAACATTGATTATTTGACCATTAAGTTTAAAGGATAAAAATTTTGATTTACCAATATTATTGATACTATTATGAATTAACAATGGCATTTACCTAGGATAACAAGACTCTAGGAAGAATAATGGTTTAACAATTTGTTTGGGATTAAAAATCATTTAGTAGTTATAAAGTATTCGATAAACATATATTACTTTATATAACTTATTTTAATGACCATTATATTTAAATAATGAATATGATATATTTTAAAGAACTAAATAATGGAAATCTAACTTACCAATGGACCATTAAGTTATTACATAATTACCTAATGTAACTAAATTATAAAAATTAGTAGTGATTTATTACCACTCACGTATATTTAAATAACAATTGAATAATAATAAATCATTTAAATTAAAATATGAGTATCATACTATAGATTCTCTTAATATTTGAAACAATATTAATAATATATCTATTTATCTTTAAACTAACATTTTAATAGTATATCTATTTATTATTAATATTAAATAATAATTATTTAATAATATAATTGAATAGTAATATATCATTATATAATGACCATTATAATTAAAATATTAATATTATACTAGAGATTTGAAATAATATTAATAATATATCTATTTTTAAATTAATTTATTATTATTCAACTATTTAAATAATAAATAATAATAAATCATTTAACATATAATAACCATTTATACTATAGATTCTATTAATAGAAATAATATTAATAATATATCTATTTATTTTAAATTAACAAATGAATTCCTTTTTACCAATTTTAACTATTTCTAGAAAAATATTAATTAACTATTTTAGTGATTTGACCAGGTTCATTAGGTCAAATTAGTCGTTAGAATTTTAGCCGTTGGAGTCTCTGCACACTATATTTAATCGAGCTAAGCCAGATTGGTTCTTCAACTTGTCCTGACGATGAACCACACTGGTTGGTTCGAAACGCGTCGACAAAAGATTGGTTATGTGATTTTGCCGAAGACTATCTTAACAACTTTGCTTTCTCTCCTCCCTTGGTGACTTGACTCAAGGGCCAAGTGCTATGAGAGAACCCCAACACGAACCTGTAGTAAAAGTTGGCAAGGCCCAAAAATATGCAGAGCTCTATTAGAGTGGTTGGGGCTGGCCAATCCTGAATGACTTGTATCTTAGTTGGGTCCACATGCATACCCTACTCATTAATGATGTACCCCATATATTGAACCTGGGTAATACCAAGAGTGTATTTCTCCAAATTGGCACACAATTTGTGTTTTCGCAAGGTTTGGAGGACCTGTCGAATATGGTGGAGGTGCTCTTCCCAACTCTGGCTGAAGATCAAAATCTCATCCAAATACACCACCATGAATGACTTGAAGAAGGGTCACAAGTTGTCATCCATAAGCCTCATGAAGGCTGCGGGGGCATTTGTCAACCCGAAAGGCATTACCAACCATTCGAAAAGGCCCTCCTTCGATTTGGAGGTAGTCTTCCATACATCATAGGGTTTGATCGGTACCTAGTGATAACCAGACTTCAATTCAATCTTGATGAAATATTTTCCCCCCTTAATCTAGTCCAGAAGTTCATCAATCCGTGGGATTAGATACCTGTTCCGGGAAGTGATCTTGTTCAATGCTAGATAGTCAATATAGAGTCTCCAGGTCCCATCCTTATTTTCTACCAACACTATTGGGCTCCCACAGGGCGATCAAATTGGCCTAATGTGCCATTTATACAACATCTCATAAATATACCTCTTGATTTCATCATTCCCTAGAATAGAGTGTCGATAGATCGGTCCATTGGGTAGTGGCGTGCTCAGGGTTAGATCGATGGAGTTCTTGACCTGACAATGTAGAGGTACCCTTGTGGGTGAGGTGAATGTGTCCCTGTACTCCTCCGCAACCTTGTCCATATACTATTACGATGTGGAGGAGCCCTGTCTAAAGGCCATGGCCATAATATTCTTCTTTCCTTGAGGGTGAATCATAAGGAAAACAAATTTTCCAGTCTAGGAAATGATCTTACTGCATTGCTTCTTAGTGATCAAAGAAATGGTGGTAGGTAGTGCTACCTCCGGTATCCTATATAACTTATCACCCAAAGTAATAATAATAGTGGGAGGCCTAGACTCATACACAACATGTCACTTCCACAATTATGGTTGGCCTAATAATACATCAGAAACTTCAAGAGGAGAAACATCACACAGTACCTCATCCGTGAAGGGCTTGATGTTGTAGGGAAGGTGACATCGTTGGCTGAAGCAGAGATATTGCCCTTGGTTAAGCCACCCGATGGTGTACAAATGCGAGTGTGGTGTGGTCGGTAGGCCCAACCGCTTCATAACCTCTGCTGAAATGAGGTTATTTTAGTTCCCACTCTCGACAATGAACTGCAGGGGGGAACCCTTCACCCACATTTGTGAGTGGAAGAGTCGCTACCCCTCCTATGGATATTCAAGCTCATCCTTTTGGATTTTGGTTGTAGCAATGGTGGCACCATGCTCCATATCGATAATATGATTCCCTTTTTCATTCCCCTTGTCAGTTTCTGGCTCAAAGTAAGAACATGCATCTAATTTGAAAGCCTTCAGCTTAGCCACTAGTGACTACTTGGCTCGACACTCACTTGTGTTGTGAATGGGGCTCTTATGGAACTCACACCATTTCCTTGTGTCTTTCTTTATCTTCATGGTCTTGTTCTTTGCCTGCAGCTTTGGTGGGTTGTCCTAAGTTGCCTTACCTTGGCTTTTTCCTTTATTTTCTAGCTTGGGGGTGCCTTTCCCTTACTTTGGATTTGCAGATCCAAAGTATTGCTTCTTCTATTTAAATTTCTTCTCAGTCTTGACAACATATTGATAGGCGACGCTAAGCAAGGAGATGTCCAAGAACTCCATCTCATCTTGTATGTACTTGTGTAGGCATTCGCAGTACTTGAGTACCAAATGTTGCTCAGAATCCTTGATACCCAGCTTCGTGCGGAGGGTATTGAAAACATTTGTGAACTTCGACACATTTTGGTCCCTTCCCTACCACAGTGTGGTCCACTTTATGTATTTATATTCATAGCTCCCGAAAGGGTAATATTGTTCCTTGATGGTGTCTTGGAAATAATTCCAAGTGTGTTCCGCTGAAAACAATGAGGATTCCTTTTCGTCCTTTTGTTCGCAGTAGGTCTCCCACCAGTCCTTAACGTGTGGGGTGGCTTTGAGAAGTGAAAAAGTAATCTTTTCCCGATTGGAAAATTCATGCACTGAAAAATATCCTTCCAACAGATTTAACCATCTATCTACAGTGTCTGCATATATCTAGCCTTCAGCTATGGGAATATCAAAGTTAAGTTGTACTTTAAAAGGAGTGGCACCTCCAAAGTGGTTTTTGGATGAAGAAGCATCACTTGTGGTTAGTCGCGAAAGGATCTAGGAAAATTTATCCATTATTGCATTCCTCTATCACTTGAGGGCTTCCTCGAGCAATATTTTGAAAGGATCTGCTACCCCCTCATCTTTCTTTTATTCCATCGTGGGAGGTCATTGGGGTTTGTGAGGCTTCTCTTGCAAAGGTTCAACCAATTCGAGCCCTAACTCCTTATACCATGACCTTGTTGGAGACATGCAAAGAAAAATAGAGAAAGAGCATACCGCTATGATACCACTAATCCAAACTTATGAAGAAATGAAACAAAATACATAAATACAAAGATACACAAAGACGCAGTCAAAATAAAACTTCATTTCATTAATATCAAGGAATATAAATATGCTTACATACACAAATAGAAATAAACTAGCTCGAGCGATTGTAGCTTATCTCTGAGAAGAGATGTGTCAGCTACATGGCTCTGAACTATGTTACAATGAGGCTCGAAGGCCTATTTATTATTGAGAAACAACAAAAAACCCTAAACATCCAAAAACCTAACCCTAGGAGATGGAGCGCCAAAACTATGGGCCTCATTTGGGTAAATCGGTACATGAACTTCCCGAGGTCGTAACTTTGGCATACGATCTCCCTTTGACATGCACAATACCTTGTTAGAAATATCTATCCAAGGACTACAACTTTCAACTACAAACTTGAGTCAAAGACTCATGTTTCCCATTTTCCAAAAAAGCATCGTTTAGGACCTCAAAATGGCTCCAAAAATTCAGGACCCGAACAACTGCTAAAAATAGTAAATTATGCTACAATTAAGGAAACTGAAAAACTTAAAGAAACAATGTTGGGGGTCCAAGTGGAATAGGTAGGTGACCACCAATATCCACCTAGATCAAAAGGACAGTTGAGGTAGCTCCCTTGAAAGTAGGAGTGGTTCCCTCCTTGATCTCAAAAATGGTGGATCTTATCCCTCTTGGTCTTCACTTGGACAAGGAGTCACTTGGATGCTAATGAATTTGAACTAGTGAGAGAGGATATTGTGATCCCAAGCCAAGTTCAGGGAGTTAAGGAGGTGGAAAAACTCTCTAGATTCTCTCATAGTTGTCTCCATCAAACCCCTACATAGTAATAGCCTAAAAAATGCTTCATTTTCCTACAAGTAAAACACATTACAACACATACTATGAGAAACACCCTTTACTCCTCTTACTAAGCATAATATAACAAACAATGTGAATTAATGTAAGATAAGGATAGTTTTAAGGCTGGAGGATGGCATAACCATCTTCAAAATGTACTTATTGATGGGACTGATAGTCAACCCCTTATTGAAGGTTCTGCTCATCCTCTAAGCAACTCATTCATCCATGTGAAGCTCTTTCATGGCCTTGGTGGCCTCCCTAACATCCCAAGGCTCCTCAGATGGTGTTCCCTCTTGTGAGTAAAAACTTGCATTCCTTTCTATCTTTGTCCACTCCCTTTGCTCTTCTCCTTCATTTCTTCCTTCTTGTAGGCCTAACAACAAGGGTGGAATGATTTTGAGTCCTATCCACCTAATTTTCATCCTCTACATGATCCTCTTGTATAAGGGTGTCCTCTCCAAGGCATTCCTTAGCCTTTTGGGAGAGTGATATTATCTGATTTGTAGGTTGTGGGGTAAGGCATGCCATCTTCTATGCGAGGCTTGTAGAATTTCTGTTCCCAACATCCTAAATATGTCTTCAAAGTGTAGAATTGTTTTCTCTTGGGTATAAATGTATCTAGGTGCTAAAGAAACATCATTGGAGAAGATTTTGTAATTTCTAATGACATCCTTAGGGCTCCCTACCTCTACTTTGATATACAATGGTTCATTCTCCTCTTTTTCCATTACCTTTTTCACCTCCTCTGCTCTTTTTTCCTCATGATAATCCAGGATCCTAAATCCATAAATTGCATATCCCCCAATCTTGAATTGGGATCCCAAAAATTCAGATTTTTCAAAGTGAAATTGTGCATATAAAATTCAGTCTATTTTTCCTAGTCTTCCATGTTAGCTTGGTTGCAAAACTCAATTAACTACTTGTAGTCTTGAAAAGGTAAATATCCATATTGTGCTAGAGTTTTTATTTGGAACTACAACCACTATTCTTTGAGAAATATAACATAAGACTTTGATGGTTAGTTGTATTGCAAGGCTTCCATAGAGAGACTTGCCATGGTGGCAAGTTGTGTTTCTTTCTCCTGTAGCCTCACCCTCAACCTCATGTTTTCTACCTGTAGTTTCTCCTTCATCATAGACTCCCTCATTCTCAAATGACTTAAATCTTCTCCCACTTCAATGACCTTCTCTTCCATGATGCCTACATCCTCCATATTCTTAGATTTAGAAATTTGCACCCACTTGTGGATTCTACCTCTCTCTGTCTCCAGTGCATAAAGTAGTGGGATTGAAAATTTTTTAGGGATAATCCTTCCTCCTTCAATGAATTTGTAGTAGGAACCCAAGCTAGGCTATGGACTAGGTTCTTGGAGCTCTTTCAGGTCTTTTCTAATAGTCTTTGAGGTGGTGGCTTCCTTTTGTAACTCTTTCTTGTGCTCCTATAGCTTCCCCTATCCTACATGTAGCAGACGATGCCACTCTTGCAACAAACCCTATCTCTCATATAGCGAACACTGATCCTCTTGCAACTTCTCTTTTTATTCTTCCTCAAAGGTAGAGTGTGTCCTTGGCTTCTTGAAGGGTGATTGACCTAGTGGTAGGCCTACTCACATGTGCTATAAGTGACTTGGTTTTAGTTTGAGGAGGAGTGACATCCTCAATCTTTACTTCACTTGGTCTTATATCTTCCTTTTTGCTTGGTGATTCATCAATAATTATAGGAACCTTTGTAGGAGTTTGTGGTTTCCCTTATCTAATTATAGTGTTATTCCTAGTTCTGAAATATGTTTGAATTGGTCTTGATTTCTTCCTCTTAGGCTTGACATAAGTGCCCAATGTAGCTAATGGTGCAACTACTTCATTTCAATGTCTTATACTCCTTGGGGTGGATAAGTCTCCTCAAGTCTTACTCTTTCTTTTCCTTTCTTCTCCCCCTCTTCTCCATTCATCTATGCTTCTCCTTCCTCTATCTCTGCTACCTCTTTTTCTTCTATTTTTATTTCTTCCTCTTCCATTCTTGTTGCTTCTTCCTCATTTGCATTTTCTCCTTCTTATTCCTCTATTTTTCCTTCTCTTCCTCTAATACTAGAGATTGGAGTCTCTCCTGGTGTGAGGGTTTGTGTTTCTATGAAAGTCTCCCTATCCATGTCCACAAATTTGTTCTGTATGATAGAGATTCTCAAGTGGTTCATATCATCCACCACTATCAACTTGATGAGGCAATGGTGAGCTAAATGTTGGTGTTTTCCTTCCCTCACCTTCTGACTCATCTCCATGATTGACTATAGGAGGAAATGAGGGACACTAAGTCTTTGAGAAAGTGATAATTCTTCCTTGAATCTCAGCTCCTGGAGCAACCTAAAGTGGTAGGTGTAAACCACACTTAATCTTACCTCACAAGATATATATTTAAGGATATGGTAATCTACCTCATCCCAAGGGTAAGGTATACTTTCTCTTCTCACTCCATTCTAGTCTTCTACAGGCTTCTCTTTTGAAAGGAAGAAGTTTTTCCAAGCTGTGACACTTACTTTCTTGTCTTCTTTGCTCCATCTAATTCCTAGAGGCAAGGTGGTCACTCTACTGATGGTTTTAGGACTGAGATAGATGACAAACCCTTTGATAATAGTTGTAGCATTGTCTTCCTCTTAAGAGTGCAATGCCTTGGAAAATTCATGAGAAAGATCATCATCATACCCCTTCATCAACTCAAAGAAACCCAACCATTGGTGTCTTCTAAATATGCAAACTACAGGAGGGTGTTGGTGAATTCTCTTGGTGTCTGAGGGCTCCCTTTTCTTAAATCCTCCCCCCATTTCTTCTCTATTACTCCTTGATGTTATGTAGGTGTGGAATTTATATTTTTTTTAAACAATCTGAGTAGTGAAACAATGGTAAAGTGGTTGGTAGTAGTGAGGAAGAAGGTTGCTCGAATTGATATCAACCAAACTATTTTTTCTTCTCTTAACCACAAAAAACTTCAAAAAGACCTCCTACTCATCAATTGATTTGTATAGGCTCTTAATTTCAAGCATACTTCTCATGCAATTGGGTGTAGAAACAAGGAAGGAAGGTGGCACTTACTTGTCAGAGAAATTTTGGGTGTGTATGAAGGTTTGAGATAGTATTGAGCCACTGTGACTCCTTTTTATCCTCCCCACTCCTCTTGTAGCTCCTCTTGGCCCCCCTGTAGCAATTGCAGGCTTTCTTGTAGCTTTCTCCTATAGCACTTGCAGACAGGGTTCTGTTGACAGTGTTGGATCCGTCAACATTTAGGGAATCTCCCCGATATGAGGTCCCAATTAGACCTCACACCGTTTGGTGTACAATTCCCATCTGGGATGATGACCTAGTTGTTGAAAATAGCAACAAGAAATGTTAAAAATAGAAATGCTATAAAGATCATTGTTATAAATAGCATCTCAGGTACCAGTGTTGGATATAGCAACAAGGAATGGAAAAATAGAAATGCTAAAACTAGCATTGCTATGAATAGTATTTCGGGATAGATTCCAATTTTAGTTAGTCCTTGAACTAAAATTTAGAAGTAAAATTCGAATTTGATCTTAGCAGTTGTTCGAAAAATAATTGACTAATTCATCTTAAGTTAATTAGTTGTAGAAAATCAAACATGAAGTCTATGTGGGGACATGCAACAGTTATCCCATTAATTGAGGAATTTATCCCTTAGTTAAAGAGATAAGGATGAGTTGTAATTTGAGTTGTAATTAGTTAGCTCAGTTAACTGAGTTAAGTCTAGTTAGATTAGTTCCAACAGTTTTTGGAATTAATTGTGAGTTCAGTTAGTTAATGCTTTCATGCATGTAACTGTTGCACTTCAGATAACCGAATATTCTCTCATAAATAACTCATGCATGTTAGTTCAGTCAGAGACCCAGTTGAGATCAGATGATGGGATAGTGTATTATCAGTTGGAGGATTTTTCCTATATAGGAAACTCATCCATGCAGAAGGAATTATCTCCTTCAGGATTGCGAAGTTACTTATGAGTTTGGTGAGTTGTGCGAGAGGTGGATTCACACAAGTGGCAACACTGGACCCCAAGAGAAACTACACAAGGAAATAGGAGGCTTGGAGGGTAGAGGATAAGGTTTGTGAGAAGCCTTTGACTGTCAATGAGCAGCAGAGGGATTGTACTAAGAGCTAGATAGCTTGTGAGCTAAAGCTTTGTGTAATCTGGACATATTTCCACTTGTATGATAATAAATAGATAGGGGTTTTTAGCTAAGGCTTTCCCCAGAGTATTCTTCTATGTTCATCTGTGATTTATTTCTCATTCTCGGTTATATGTATTCTCATTGATCTTGCTCAATTCGATTAAGCTTCAGCAAAGTTTGTAGTAGAAGTAGATCTTGTATTTTTCTTTAGTCCATTGCATAATATGTTGATCTATAGTGGGAATTTCTACATGGTATCAGAGCAAAGGTGATCAAAGCGGAGAACAATATACTAGAGGACATTTCGAAGTTTTGAGTTTTGGGACACAAGTTTTCAGAGCAGATTTGAAAATTTTTGTGCAAAATTTTCAGAAAAAAATAGCATATCTAGATTCCTCGCGGAAAAGTACCCAAATTCAAAAGAAAAATAGGTTAAAACCTAGTTTGAATGAGGGAGATATCGCTGATTTAAAATCAGATCTTTTTCTAGAAAATTTTGTGATGGCAGGAAAGATGAAACAAATTGGTGTGCTAGCCAAGAACCTGTATGCTCTTGAGGTTCAAGATCCATGCAAAGCCTTGAGGATCAAGGCAAAGGTTATAGACTTGGTGGTTGAGAGGGAGAGTAAATTACCTCTCAACATGCAGCGCCAGAAGAAGTCTCAGACAATTGTGGAGGATCCAGAATTGGTGAAGTAGCTTCAGGAGTTTGTGGAGCAGCCACAACTAGAGAAGCCGAGACGAGACCTAGTGGAGGCATCCACTCATGGAGAGACCTCCAATAGGGGGAAATTTGGAGCCAAGTGGGTAGAGGGATCACATGCATCCATACCTCCAGGTTGAAGGTGGGACGATGTGGAGTGACAGCCCCAAGAAGGTTGGAATAGGGGAAGGATCATTGAGGTACCCAACCTCTTTGGTTAGACCTTGCTACGGTAGCCCCGACGAGGAGTAGCAGGACTAGCTAAGTGGGCAGAGACGGATGCGGTTGGAGCAGCAGAGAGAGCTACAGAACAGGAATCCCAAGATAGTGTAAAGCTAGCAGACTGCAACAATGCGAGAGGCACAGGAGTGTTTCACCAGTGCAGGATGGCACAGAGAGGTGTGTAACAGTGCGAGATACATGGAGTGTTGTAGCAGCTCATAGTTCATAGAGGGAGCACTTGTCAGTGGCAGAGGAAGCTTCAGCATTAGAGGATGGTTCTAGCCCAATAAAGAGGTCAGTTGGGAGATTTTTTTGTTTCTAGAGTTGTTGGAGCAACAACACTTGGGAGAAGTGTTGCATGCAGAACATTCCAAAGGTTCAGGATTGGGTTCAAGTTGAATGCCTTTCTTGTTGAAAGGGAGTGTTGAAAATAGCAACAAGAAATGCTAAAAATAGAAATGCTATAAATAGCATTGCTATAAATAACATATCAGGTACCAGTGTTGGCTATAGCAACAAGGAATGGAAAAATGGAAATTATAAAATTAACATTGCTATAAATAGTATTTCAGGATAGATTCCAATTTTAGTTAGTCCCTGAACTAAAATTGAGAAGTAGAATTCGAATATGATCTTAGCAGCTATTTGAAAAATAATTAATTAGTTCATCTTGAGTTAATTAGTTGTATAAAATCAAACATGAAGTCTCTGTGGGGACATACAACAGTTATCCCATTAATTGAGGAATTTATCCCTTAGTTAATGGGATAAGGATGAGTTGTAATTAGTTAGTTCAGTTAACTGAGTTAAGTCCAGTTAGATTAGTTCCAACAGTTTGTGGAATTAATTGTGAGTTCAGTTAGTTAATGCTTGCATGCATGTAACTGCTTCACTTCAGATAACTAAATATTCTCTCATAAATTACTCATGCATGTCAGTTTAGTCAAAGACCCAGTTAAGATCAGATGATGGGACAGTGTACTATCAGTTGGAGGATTTTTCCTATATAGGAAACTCATCCATGAAAAAGGAATTATCTCCTTCAAGATTACGCAGTTACTTCTGAGTTTGGTGAGTTATGTGAGAGGTGAATTCACATAAGTGGCAGCATTGTACCCCAGGAGAAACTACACAAGGAAATAGGAGGCTTGGAGGGCAGAGGAGAAGGTTTGTGAGAAGCCTTTGACTATCTATGAGCAGCAGAGGGATTGTACTGAGAGATGGATAGCTTGTGAGCTAAATCTTTGTGTAATCCAGACATATGTCCACTTGTATGATAATATAGAGATAAAGGTTTTTAGCTGAGGCTCTCCCCAGAGTATTCTTCTATGTTCATGTGTGATTGATTCCTCATTCTTAGTTATATGTGTTCTCATTGATCTTGCTCAATTCAATTAAGATTCCACAAAGTTTGTTGTAGAAGTAGATCTTGTATTTTTCTTTAGTCCATTGCATAATCTATTAATCTACAGTGGGAATTTCTACACCGGTTGCCATATACTTAGATATTTTCCTCGGCTCTTGTTTTTCATCACATGAGAGTATTGCAATGGTTCCTTCGAAAAGCAAGGTGAGTGTGCCTGGTGAGTGTGCAATGTAACTGTGTCTAGGTTCTCTTACTATAAAAGGGGGGGAAATGTGAGCCTCTACGTGGGAGGTAATAGAATCACCCAGGAAGAGACACATGCAAACCAGGAAGGTCTATCCAATATCCACCGAAATAGTCCACAATAGATGTGCCAATCATTAAAACCAAAGTACGAGGAAAGATTCGTCCACCAGCCAACGGAATAGTCCACAACGAACATGATGGTTTTTATAACTAGTAAGTGAGAAAGGTATGTCTAGTATCCCACAAAATTTTCCATAAGGATGAGACAACTGTGATAACCAATACAGCATAGTCCCAACAAGGTAAGCACTAAAACAACCAAAATAGCTCAACTATCTTAGTACATGTGAAAAAAACATGAATTAAAAATGCTCAAAGAATAGTCTTACACACATCTACAAGTCATGCATGGAAATGTGTTGGCTTGAATAGGCTTTTGTATTAAGCAAAAGTTCCAAGACAAATATTCACATCATACATCACTAGCCCCAGTAGTGGGACATTGGAGTCACTCCTTTCTCCTCAAAGAATTGATTGAAACTCTCTATGCTTTGTGGGGGGAGTCAAGGTAAAATGTCCTTGCTCATACAATGAGGGGGGGTATATATAACCAAGGGTGATGCTTGATGATGAGCCCCAATTTTTGGTAACAATTTGGGCTCATTTGGCCTACTTACCTTGCTCAACCCTTCATCTTTTATCACTTATGCATTCATTTCTTGGTATATTCGTGTTATTTGTAGGAAGAAGGGCAGGCATTATATCTATGTGGCTAATACATGATGATTTCAGGTTTTTTGGCATTAAAGGGAGCAAAGACCACGCAGAAGGAGACAAGGAGACAACAAAGGTGGCATTGCAGGTTTATAGGGAGGTTGTCTACAGCCTTAAATGACCTCCCTCGTGATCTCCACCCTAACTCCGAGCTCCAACAGCTCTCCCCACTGAGCTTAAAGGCAGCCAACGGATTCTACAGGAACAACAGTTTAACTTTCAGTTGGACAGCCAAGCTCCACGTATTGAGGAAGCCAGCTTGATCCTCATCATGTATAAATATTAAGGTCGTAGCCTTTGATAGGAGCTTTTTGAACTTTTGAACTACTGTTGCAATTTCTAAGCACGAGCTACAGCTCGGTTTTTTTCTTTTTGTAAGCCAGTTTTGGCATGATGTTAGACTCATGATTATTCAATAAAGGTAGGCAGCTTTGGATTCAATTCTGAGTTTTTAAGGGAGCTATAGCTCTCAGGTTAGGGCCCAACCTGAGAGCAATAGACCTCCTCTTCCTTGTATTGTTACTTTTCTTTCCTTTCAGCACTTTATTCCTCTGTTTTGACATGCATTTGGAAATTACAGTCTGCTAATTTGATTTCTTTTATGTGATTGAGTAGGATTAGTTTACGGTTCAAGTGCTTTTAGTTGGTTAGATTAGAGTAGGAGGATCAACATTCATTAGAGCTCCAAGAAAAGGTTGACAGTGCACTCACTGCCATCTCTGTTTAGATATTGGGGGTGAAGACCGTACCAACCACCAAAAAAACGCAGTCTTATACTTTCATTCAAGCTGCAACATAGTCATTTCAATTGTAGATCCATCCATGCATTCTGATCTTGAGCATTACTTCTTCATTCCAACTCCGCGCACGATTCTTCTCTGAAGTTTACATTGTTGTTCATTGATTTAATAACACAGTTAGGATAGGTTGATGAATTCTCAGTTTTGTGCAGATTTGTTTCCTTTACACTGCGTTGCATCACTCTGTTATCTTCTTCTTCTTCTCAACCGCGCCTAAAGCCACCTACCCAACCTCTGTTCAGCTTGTTTTCCTTCCAGCACTTCTACTGTTCACGTAGCTCCATCTTTTTGGACTTTTCATTACTTCCACCCTTCTATCCACCAACCAACTGTACCCACTCTTTCCTCATCTCATATCTCTATCCCTGAGCCATCATAAGCTCCCTTTCCATCCTACCTATCCACCCATACAACTCCTCCACTCCTCCATCACCCAAAACTCCAACCACAGAACATCCTGTAGAAGTTCGCAGACTTCCTGTAGAAATCCCGAGCTTCCTGTAGGATCCCCTGCAGACATCCTGTAGAAACCTGTAACCTCAGTTTTCGAGCACCTGAACGTTGTGGACTTCTGTGGAATGATGTTTTGGATCCCCTGGAACCTCTCCTAGCCCTCCTGACCTTTCCCAAGCTTTCTTTCCCTTCGAACTACCCCTGCACAGTCAAACCCTAATAAGAAACAAAATCATAATAACTCCAACCACTTAAGCAAAAATACAAAAACAATGTTCTTTTCAGTAGAAGTAGCTTAAATTCATGCATCTCATATCACTAGAAGTAATGGCATCATTTCTAGAAGTTTTCACTCCCACCATTGCATCATAGAGATTAGACTAGTCAGATTAGGGTTTACTAGGGTTTCCCTGTTTTGTTGGCTTTCAGTTCATTATTGCAAAGTAGGTTAATTTCCTTTGAGATAGCCTTCATCCATCATTTAGAAAGCTTCTTCTGAGAACATATAGAAGTTGGCTTGAGCCCTAGCGGACTTGTGCCAGCTGACCAAGTGACAGCTGCGACAAGAGCTAGTACTTGTGCATACAGCACTGTCGCTTCCAAGTTTGTTATGAACTACCGGGTTGATAAAATTAGAGATAGGAAGCTCCAGGAGTTGTAGCATTATTGCTACAATACTGGAGCCCACCATATTTTTGGCGCCGTTGCCAGGGAAGCGTCAGAGTATTAGTAATTATTGCTTTTCTTCTATTTTCTTACTCTTGCCTTCTGCTAAGTAGTTTATTTCATTTCCATTCTGCAAAAGTAGCATAGACATTTCCTGCTTTCATAGATTAGCATTTCCTGCTTTCATAGATCAGCATTTCCTGCTTTCATATATTAGCATTTCCTGCTTTCATAGATTAGCATTTCCTGCTTTCATAGATTAGCATTTCAATTCTACCATTTCATTTCTGCAAGCGTAGATTAGTGTTTCAATTCTGCAAGCGTAGACTAGCATTTCCATTCCTGCAATTTCATTTGAGCAAGGTAGATTAGTTCTTTCCTGCTTTCAATTTAATTCTGCATCTTTATTTCAGTAAGATAGTTAGTTGTAGATCAATCTGTTTCAGTTTTGCAGGTACCAAAGAAAAAAAATAAAAGCAATCAAAAAAGTCTTTCCATTTCATGCCTCGTAGGAATCGAGATAGAACAAGCAAATCCTTACCCAACACCCCCACCACATCACTGAGTCACCCTTCTCTCTTCTTCGGTGACAGTGATCCAGAAGAACCTATAGGTGAACCTCCTAAGATATACGAAGATCCTATAGTAGAAGAAGAATTAGAGACCATCCCATCTGAAGCTATGGCTGACAATAGAAGAGAAGATGAGAGAATAGAAGGTGCCTTCCCCATCCGAGAGACCAATGGAGAGATGAAAATGAAGAACATTAGCCCCTCCGCTTTACCTCACTTCCATGGACTGACTACTGAAGATCCTGATACCTTCCTGTTTGAGTTTTCTGTCCTTTGTAGAACCTATGACTATACTAAAGATGAGCAGAAGCTGAAACTCTTCCCTTCAACTCTTAAGGATGCAGCATTACGCTGGTTCATGGGCTTACCTGGGAATAGTATCACCACTTGGGCTCAGATGCAGCAAGATTTCAATACCAAGTACCGGGATTACTGTAGGTCCAAGGAAACCAAGGGAGAAATCTTTCGGATGACCATGGGAAGTGATGAGTCCTTAGAGGATTATGAGGAGAGGTTCCAACTTAGCTATAAGCGGGCCAGGTGCACACTTGACCCTGAATCCCTCAAGTTGGTCCTGCTCCGAGGAGTCCCTGAAGACCTCTTAGATACCCTTCACATGTTGGCTGGGGGGGACATTTACCAACTGCCTTATGAGGACATCAAGACTGTGTTTAGAAACCACTCCAGGGCAGCTCGGAAACAAGGTAGGGGAAACCTCCTCTCAACTGGTGTCCCTTTCTCCAAACATGAGTTTGCAAATCAATTGGAAGATCTTAAGAGTGAGGTGAGACAGACCATTGCCATGCAACTGGACACATTCAGGATCCAGCAGAAGAAGGAAGAAGCTGACAGAGCCTTGGCTATCTTCTGCCCTAGATGTACAAGGAGACACCCTAAGAACGAATTCCCATTGCATTCGGTTGAAGTGTGTTTCATTTGTGAGGGGGACCATCCCACAAACCAATGTCCAACCTTACCTGGATTTAAAGCCATGTACCAAGGGACAGAAGCTCCCACTGAACCTCTCTATTACCTCAACCAAAGGAGGCCACAAGGACCTAGACCTTACTAGCAGGGGATGCAAGGGGCACCTCAAGCTTATTACAGCCCCAACCAATCGACTCCTATGCCTTCCTGGGGTCCCCCTGCTCATCCTTCCTGGTCTATGCCTCCTCCATGGTCTTACCCACCTCAGTACCCTACTCAACCCACTACTCATTCATATCACTCACATACCCAGCCACAGCCTCAGTGGAATGCACCTTAGTCGGGATGGAGGCCCCAGTACAACACTCCTCCTGCCATTTTTCCTCCACCACCAGTTCAACCTCAGCCATTACCTCCTGCTCCTCCAAGGCAACCTCAAATGCCTGCTCAACCGAACCCAAACCCCAACAATAGACAAGCCCAGCAGGTATACACTGGGGAAACATCATGCCCTACTTATGTTGTGGAGATCCAGGAGATCAATATTCGATCTGGAAAGACTCTTCCGGATCGCCAACCTCCTCCCCCAGAGGATGAGGAAGATAAACAGGAAAGTGAACCAAAGGCTATTCCACCCTTTCCTAAGAGACTAACCGCCACCACACAACCCAACCCAGAGGAGGATGAGCTTCTGGGTGAGCTCAAGCAGTTGTGTGTGAAAATACCACTTCTCCAAGCCATCAAGGATGTGCCTATATACAACAAACTGGTTAAGGAAAAGTGTTTCAAACACCCAGGTAGGCGAAAGAGAGATGCTTCAACCATCAATGTCTTAGGACAACTTTCTAACCTTATGTTAGGACAAGTCATCTGCCCAAAGTATCTAGATCATGGGAGTCCTGTAGTAGATGTCCACATCAATGGCATCATCATACCTCACACTTTGATTGATTTGGGGGCTTCCATTAATGTGATGACCAGGGATACCATGCTCAAACTCAATCTTCAGGGTTCCTTGAGGAAGACCTCGACAGTTCTGCAACTTGCAGATCGCTCCACTGTGACTCCCGAAGGGATTGTGGAGGATATCTTGGTCTCTGTCGACTCTTGGGAATACCCTGCAGATTTCTTGGTTCTGCAACCCAAGGCAAAGCTTACTGGATATCCTCTTATTTTGGGAAGGCCTTGGTTAGCCACTGCAGATGCTTACATAAGTTGTCGTGCAGGAAATATGACCATCAAAAATGGTCCTATGTCCAAGCAGCTAGTCCTATACCCTCCTGCCCAACCTTCCTTAGAGCATGACTTACCACTTTGGTTGGAGGAAGGAGAAGAGGATGAAGTGTACTCAACACCTTTGTGCACCCTAGATACCACTAGAAGAGACCCCCCAACCGAGGATGACTTGATTGAGACCTTGATCCAGAATCCACCTTCGAGTGCACTATCCTTAGAAAAATTGGTGGAGGATGCCCAAGCCAGCACCTTAGTGGATCTTTGTACGACCAACCCTGTCACTCCCAGAGTCAAGAATGTGGAGTTCGGCCCTGAGAGAACGTTAAAGATCAGCTCCTCCCTATCTCCTTCCCAGGAAAAGGAGCTGTGTAGCCTGTTGGCCAGTCACCTAGAACCTTTTGCTTGGAGCTATAAGTAGATGAAAGGAGTCCATCCCTCGGTCTGTACCCATCACATATACATCAAAGAGGGTTGTAAACCGATTAGGCAACCTTAGAGGAGAATGAACCCGGCCCTTAAGGACATTGTCAAGGAAGAATTGCAAAAACTGTTGGATGCCGGATTCATTTACCCCATCTCAGGTAGTGAATGGGTGTCCCCTCTGGTGTTGGTTCCCAAGAAAAATGGGAAGTGGAGAATCTGTGTGGACTACCGAGGACTGAACAAAGCTACCAAGAAAGACCATTTCCCTCTACCTTTCATAGATCAAGTGTTGGATGGACTGGCAGGAAAGAAGTTCTTCTCTTTCCTGGATGGGTTTAGCGGGTACAACCAGATTCAAATCAGCCCGGAAGACCAAGATAAGACCACCTTCACTTGTCCTTGGGGTACCTTTGCCTACCGAGTTCTCCCCTTTGGGCTATGCAATGCTCCTGCTACCTTCCAGAGAGCTGTCTTGAGCATCTTCTCGGAGCTGGTCCATGATGCAGTAGAAATCTATATGGATGACTTCACTCCTTATGGGGCCAATTTCCAAGAAGCATTGTCCAATCTGGGAAAGGTCCTAACCAAATGCATTGAGATGAACCTGTCCCTTAGTCCTGAAAAATGTGAATTCCTGATGACTGAAGGGACCGTGCTAGGCCATACCATTTCTTGCCAAGGGTTACAGGTGGATCCTAACAAAATTGCTCTCATCAAGAAGGTTCCACCTTCTCAAAAGGTAAGGGATGTTCGGAGTTTCTTAGGATTAGCAGGGTATTACAGGAGATTCATTAAGGACTTCAGCAAGCTAGCCTCACCATTGTTTGGCCTGTTGGCAAAAGATGTGGAGTTTAAGTGGACTGACGATTGTCAGAGGGCTTTGAATGAATTAAAGGACAAGTTGGTGTCAGCCCCAATCTTGAGAGGTCCAAACTGGGCCCTACCTTTCCACATCCACACTGATGCCTCGAACAAAGCCATAGGTGCAGCTTTAGGAAAAGTTGAACAAAAACTTCCATATGCCATTTACTTTGTTAATAAAAACTTGTCCAAAGCTGAGCTGAATTACATTGTAACTGAGAAAGAGTTTTTGGCTGTGGTCCATGCACTGAACAAGTTCCGACATTATATCACTGGCTATCAAACATTTGTACATACAGACCATGCTGCAATTCGATATTTAATGAATAAACCAGATGTGAATGCTCGTATTATTAGATGGTTACTTTTGTTGCGGCAGTTTGATTTGACCATTGTTGACAAACCAGGTAAAGAAAATGTTGTTTCTGACTTTTTATCTAGATTGGATTTGTCTGCAGATGAGGATGGGACAGTGGATGACCAGATGCCAGATGAACATCTGTTTGCCATCTCAGCACTCTCTCCATGGTTTGCTGATATAGCAAACTACCTTGTTTCAGCACAGTTCCCTCCGCACCTATCTTCAAGAGAGAAGAGCAGAATCATCAGAAAAAGTGCCTCATTTACTTGGATCAGGGGCAATCTGTTCAAGCTTGGCCCCGATCAGATCTTAAGGCGTTGTGTAAGGGAGGAGGAAGTCTTTGATATCCTCCTCACCTGTCATGATGGGCCTTGTGGAGGACATTTTGCAGCAAAGAGAACTGCCTTCAACATCCTGCAGGCAGGCTACTATTGGCCCACACTTCATCAAGATGTCAGAAGATATATCAGCCAATGTGACCAATGCCAAAGAATGGGGAAACCGACTCAAAGGGATGAGATGCCTCTCCAACCTCAAGCGACTCTTGAGCCATTTGAGAAGTGGGGTATGGACTTTGTGGGTCCAATCAACCCTCCTTCAAGGCAAAGGTCCTACATCATTGTGTGTACTGACTACCTGACAAAATGGGCAGAGACTAAAGCAATCAAAGCAACAACAGAAGAAAAGGTGGCCGAGTTCTTAAGAGAAAACATCTTCTACAAGTTTGGCTACCCAAGAGAGCTAGTCACCGATCAAGGGAGCCAGTTCACATCCAACCTAGTTGAAGACCTACTAGCTCATGACAAGATCAAGCATAGGACTTCCACCCCCTATCACCCTCAAGAAAATGGGCAGGTGGAAGTCACCAATAGAGCATTAGAAGGGATCTTGACTAAGGTGGTGAGCAGCAGCAGAAAGGACTGGGCAGATCGCCTGGTTGAGGCCACATGGGCTTACAACACCACCTGGAAGACCACCACCGGCTTCACACCTTATGAGCTGGTCTATGGGAAGAAAGCTTTGATGTCCATTGAGTTCGAGTACAACACTTTGAGGATGGCAGCTCAGCTAGATCTAGATCTCAACCATGCACAACAAGAAAGGTTATTGCAGCTGAATGGACTGGATGAGCACCGGATGCAGGCCCTCCTTCACTCGGAAGTGGTTCAACTTCAGAGAAAGGTGTGGCATGACCAACATCTCCATGACAAGAAATTTCAGCCGGGAGATTGGGCCTTGTTGTATGACTCCATATACAAAGATTTCAAGGGGAAGCTGAGAACCAGATGGCTAGGACCATATGCAGTGGAAAAATGTCATGATAATGGATCTGTTCTTATTCGGACCATTGATGAGGAAGCCATCCCCATGCTTGTCAATGGGCATCAATTGAAGATCTACAGGAAGCCTCTCTCAAGACAAGAGTTCATCAAAACTATGGAGAAATCAGTGTTGGTCATAGAGAAGGGTTCTGCCTCTCCTTTAGGCATGCCCTGAAAGATCTAAAAAAAAAAAAAAAATAAAGATCCTTGGGTGAAAACCTTTCTGAGGCACCCAAGGCAGGTGGTAGGGGTGAAAACCTCATTGAGGCACCCCTATTGTCTTTCAAAAAAAAAAAAAAGAGATTTGAAAAAAGATCCTTGAGTGAAAACCTCTCTGAGGCGCTTAAGGCAGATGGCAAGAGTGAAAACCTCATTGAGGCGCCCCTGTTATCTTTCAAAAAAAAAAAAAAAAGAGAGAGAAAAAGGAAAAAAGAAAAAAAACAATAAGAAAAAACAAGGTCAGCAAATTCATAATATAAAGTTGCATGCAGGTTGCAGGTGTACTATGGAGGAGAGGGAGCCTCTCAACTCAAAGCCAAGGATCCTTATCATGCTAACAGGAGACCTCACCAGCACCTCCTCGAAGAATACTCATTTTTTCCAAGGTATGTGCAATTTTTGAGTCTTCTACAGGAAGACGTATATTTTCTACATGAAGATGCAGATTTTATACAGGAAGGTGCAGACTCTCTACAGGAAACGCAACCTTTCTACAGGAAGCTCTGTATTTCTACAGAAAACTTCCTGTAGAAGTTCAGAACGGCCCAGAATCCATTTTATGAGGAGATCTAACGACTAAGGATCGGTTTGGACACATGCAAGCTATTGTTATCTCCCTTGCACATTGTTGTCACCTCATCCTGCCATCCTTGTCGACATGGAACGAAGTTACCTGCACCAGCAAAGCAGATCGATGAGTTATCAAGAAAAAGCAATTTTTAAATATAAAAAATGTTGAGATCTCATACCATATCCATCCCAGTCATCCAGAAGCCCTGGGAGCGTGATCGGGAGGCCAGATCCTTTGTCGTGCAGCATGCACCCAAGGAGGAAGAACCGTTACAAGACATCCCGCGGGAGTCCTGTAACAGTTAAGCCCACTAGAGTGCATACTATTCACAGCGCTTGCCATATGCAATGAAAACGCGGACGCATGCAGCCAAGCATCAACTCCATTGTCGGTAGCCTATAAACGTGAACCTCTGAGCCTGTGCAAATTCACCAGCAGCAGATAGATCCATTCATCATCGTCCAAAACCCGAAAAATTGTGTTGCAGCCGCGCAGGTAAGTGTCCCGACCCTTTCTTCCGTCAGATTGCATGAATTTTACTTTGAATTGTTTGCAAAGTGTGAAGTGAATGGCTTGAGCGGCTGTATGGCCAGTTGACTGGCCACGTCGACCGGTTAATGGTCCAGTCGGATGTTTGGGTGGCGGTCGTGACAAAAGGAATGGGCAGCACACATGTGAGAGCAATCCCCGTCGGGAAAAACGGATTTAGCAGAAGAAAACAGCGGCGGATCTACTGAAGGGATGATGCGGTAGTAAGTGAACTCATAGACAAATGATGAAACGACGTCATCCAACGGTCCGACGGGGACAGCTCACCCCCGAGCCACGGATTCCGCCGATTCAAATCTAATCGGCTAGATTGCCTGCATGCATTTATCATTCACCGTTTGAAGCTCGAGTGAACATTCGGATCCCTCTGCAGTTCAAAACTCTGAGCCTTTGGCTATCAGAACGGCTGTGAAGCAACACTGAGAGCGCAGACCAACTGTAGTCTTCCCCAGGAATCACTCGCTGCTCCTACAGGAAAGCTGTTTCTACAGGAAGGCGGGTTCCTCACGTAAAAAGGTGGCAGATAAAAAGGTAACCCTGAACTCTCCATGCAATTGGTTTTTAAAGGTGGCAGAATCGTCGTCTATAGTCTGGTCGTAGGAAATGGTTGCAATTGTTGTCTGTTGTGCATAGACTGTCGTTCTACAGGATGTCAGTGTAATTAAACTGTGTTAAGGTCCTCAGGGATAAGTTTTGTGGATTATTTGCATGACGGAAGCATAATTCTACGCTCTGTCCCAATAAGCTAAACTTCTTCCGCATTCGCCACCTCTAGCAACAGTTTTTATCATGCCGGGTGGGTTTATTAGATGGGAACCCACTGATTCATCAAAGTTAAGAGAAAACCAGGAGGTGGTGGAGCTCTTCACACGGGTGCAGTGGATATCCTTTTGTGACAAGTTGCAGGGTTATGACGACGAAGTGGCAGAAGAATTTTTACAAGCTTTGAGGCCGAAATCCAAAACATTGGCCACCGTGAACTTCAGGGGCTTAAGCCTCAAGCTCACCCCGCAATATATCAGTCGAATTACTGAACTTCCAATGGGTTTGCCATGGGATAAGGAAGAAAGGAAGTTGAGCCAGCAGGCAAAGAAAGAATTCTTTCCACCTGAGGAGGAATTCTCGGAGGACAAAAATGGGGTGCGTAGGACCAGTTTGCTGCCACCATGGAATGAAGTTAGCCTGCAAATCATGAAGTATATAACCTGTGAAGGCCGTTTTAGCATTGTGTATGGGTATCACTTTCGGTTGCTCACTGAATTGAGGCACCAGATTTATCTTCCTGTAGAAAATAAACTGAGCATCCCTTATTTCCTGCTACAGCCTCTAATTGAGTGTACCTACAGGAAGAAAACCATAAGCTAAGATTGCAGCTACAGGAGCTGAGGGCAGGGGCAGGTACATCCTCCAAAGGCACCACAGAAGAACAACAAGGCAAAAAGGAGCTGACCACCGGTCTTGAGGAGCCAATGACACTTCTACAGGAAGCAGAACAGCAAGCACAAATTGAAGTGCAAGCTCTAAAACAACAGCTGCAGCAAAAGGAAGCACAATTGGCCTGCATGGCCAGTTGGGCCATGGAGGCAATACAGTGCAGACAACCTGCAAAATCCTATGGTTTGTACTTGAAATACCAATGGCTGTAGTTCCAAATAAACACCTTGGCACAAAGAGGTATTTCTCAGATCCAAGACCCACAGCAATTTTCTGAGTTGTGCAATACTAGTTCGTCAGAAGATAAAGCCAAATTAGCAGAGTTCTACCTCCACAATTTGGCCTTGCCTAATGAAGTTTCCTGGGATCCCAATACTGCCTTGGGTGATATGCAATTGATGGCGTTCACTTCATGGTTGAACCATGAGGATCAAAGAGCAGCTGAAGCAAAATCGGTCATGAACCGAGAATTGAACGAGCCATTGTTCATTCAAGCAAAACCAGAGGATCCAGTTGCACTCATCTCAGCACACCAACACTTGTCTACTGATCCTATAGCTTCATTAAGATATATAGATCAACAGGCCCAAGCCATAGCTCATTTTGAAGACATGGAAATACTATTAGGAGAAAATGTTGTCCAAGCATGCACACGCAGATGGAATACATTGGCACACAGTTTGAAAATCCGAGAGTACCATACCCCAACTCGGATGAGGGAAGCTCTGGTAAGGGTAGCCCTTTACAAGAAATCCATGCAAAACCTCCAGGCCAGCTGGATTGGCCTTAAACTCAGCCCACCACTGCTGCTAGGATTGACTGAGGGCAGCACAGAGGAGGATGACAGTGAACAATGGGAAGAGGTGAACAGGAAAGCTGGGTTTCATATCAGCAAGGAGGACACTACCACAGAGGCTTGGGATATAAGGGTAGCAGTAAAAGCAATGAAGGATGAAGAGTTGGACTAAGTTGCTCAAGGATGAGCAAATATTTTAGCTGGGGGGTGATGATGAGCCCCAATTTTTGGTAACAATTTGGGCTCATTTGGCCTACTTACCTTGCTCAACCCTTCATCTTTTATCACTTATGCATTCATTTCTTGGTATATTCGTGTTATTTGTAGGAAGAAGGGCAGGCATTATATCTATGTGGCTAATACATGATGATTTCAGGTTTTTTGGCATTAAAGGGAGCAAAGACCACGTAGAAGGAGACAAGGAGACAGCAAAGGTGGCATTGCAGGTTTATAGGGAGGTTGTCTACAGCCTTAAATGACCTCCCTCGTGATCTCCACCCTAACTCCGAGCTCCAACATCTCTCCCCACCGAGCTTAAAGGCAGCCAACGGATTCTACAGGAACAGCAGTTTAACTTTTAGTTGGACAACCAAGCTCCACGTATTGAGGAAGCCAGCTTGATCCTCAGCATGTATAAATATTAAGGCCGTAGCCTTTGATAGGAGCTTTTTGAACTTTTGAACTACTGTTGCAATTTCTAAGCACGAGCTACAGCTCGGTTTTTTGCTTTTTGTAAGCCAGTTTTGGCATGATGTTAGACTCATGATTATTCAATAAAGGCAGGCAGCTTTGGATTCAATTCTGAGTTTTTAAGGGAGCTATAGCTCTCAGGTTAGGGCCCAACCTGAGAGCAATAGACCTCCTCTTCCTTGTATTGTTACTTGTCTTTCCTTTCAGCACTTTATTCCTCTGTTTTGACATGCATTTGGAAATTACAGTCTGCTGATTTGATTTCTTTTATGTGATTGAGTAGGATTAGTTTACGGTTCAAGTGCTTTTAGTTGCGTAGATTAGAGTAGGAGGATCAACATTCATTAGAGCTCCAAGAAAAGGTTGACAGTGCACTCACTGCCATCTCTGTTTAGAGATTGGGGGTGAAGACCGTACCAACCACCAAAAAAACGCAGTCTTATACTTTCATTCAAGCTGCAACACAGTCATTTCAATTGTAGATCCATCCATGCATTCTGATCTTGAGCAGTACTTCTTCATTCCAACTCCGCGCACGATTCTTCTCTGAAGTTTACATTGTTGTTCGTTGATTGAATAACACAGTTAGGATAGGTTGATGAATTCTCGGTTTTGTGCAGATTTGTTTCCTTTACACTGCGTTGCATCACTCTGTTATCTTCTTCTTCTTCTCAACCGTGCCTAAAGCCACCTACCCAACCTCTGTTCAGCTCGTTTGCCTTCCAGCACTTCTACTGTTCACGTAGCTCCATCTTTTTGGACTTTTCATTGCTTCCACCCTTCTATCCACCAACCAACTGTACCCACTCTTTCCTCATCTCATATCTCTATCCCTGAGCCATCATAAGCTCCCTTTCCATCCTACCTATCCACCCATACAACTCCTCCACTCCTCCATCACCCAAAACTCCAACCACAGAACATCTTGTAGAAGTTTGCAGACTTCCTGTAGAAATCCCGAGCTTCCTGTAGGATCCCCTGCAGACATCCTGTAGAAACCTGTAACCTCAGTTTTCGAGCACCTGAACATTGTGGACTTCTGTGGAATGATGTTTTGGATCCCCTGGAACCTCTCCTAGCCCTCCTGACCTTTCCCAAGCTTTCTTTCCCTTCGAACTACCCCTGCACAGTCAAACCCTAATAAGAAACAAAATCATAATAACTCCAACCACTTAAGCAAAAATACAAAAACAATGTTCTTTTCAGTAGAAGTAGCTTAAATTCATGCATCTCATATCACTAGAAGTAATGGCATCATTTCTAGAAGTTTGCGCTCCCACCATTGCATCATAGAGATTAGACTAGTCAGATTAGGGTTTACTAGGGTTTCCCTGTTTTGTTGGCTTTCAGTTCATTATTGCAAAGTAGGTTAATTTCCTTTGAGATAGCCTTCGTCCATAATTTAGAAAGCTTCTTCTGAGAACATATAGAAGTTGGCTTGAGCCCTAGCGGACTTGTGCCAGCTGACCAAGTGACAGCTGCGACAAGAGCTAGTACTTTTGCATACAGCACCGTCACTTCCAAGTTTGTTACGAACTACCGTGTAGATAAAATTAGAGATAGGAAGCTCCAGGAGTTGTAGCATTATTGCTACAATACTGGAGCCCACCACTTGACCCTTGTAACTCTTGGACTACCCTCGTGACTGTTCAACTTCCTATGACTTTTCAACGGACATGAATCTTCATATTCATGTGTGTCCATTGGACTTCCACTTTACATTACATTGGATTTACAACAGATATGGCCCATTACAGTGATGTGGCCTTTGACAAATAATGACATGACTTGAAATGAAACTACTGACATGGAGTAGCTTGTTGAGGTGGAAATATCAAGCCGTTGCTGCTGAGTGATATATGTGTACTTGGATGTGCTTTCTCTTCTCCTCTACATAGCTTGATGATGCGAGGTCTTCAATGACCTTCGACCTTGAGAGATGGTTGTATGCATGTGTTCCCTTCGCTTGTTCTTGATAAGCCTATTTGTCCATCCAGCTATTATGAGTCTTTAAGCATGTTTGCTCCTTCTTCTCCTTCTTCATCGTCTCACCATGATCCAACAATGTACCTGTTCCTGTAATTCACTCATAACAGGACAAGATCAAATCCAAAACTTCCTAGTCTAAGTTGAAGCATTGTTATCCATGGATTGGGCCCAAGAGAGGTGACAAACTTGGAAAAAGGGCCCAATAACTCCGCATTGCACAATTCCAAGTGACAGACTAGGAGGTTGGTCACTGAGACTACGTTGAGCATAGCTCAGGCTTGGATGAGGAACTTCTGATCATAGTCCTTACTACTTGGGAAAATTGAATAGAGGCTACTAGGATGCAGTATTACATAATTGAGACAGTTAGTAGTTGATGTAGGATGGGACCCTAAGATGCATGTCTACGTTGTTTCCATATGTAAGGAAGGACTGGGCAGCAGAGGGGCCTGGGAGGACAGGTCTGCGCAGTTCTTGAGATCAGTGGATCCCAACTGATGGATGACAATGAGGGGACACTTCTGCATAGTTCTAGGAGGCAAGGTAGGATTGGTATTATGTTCACTGTAGGGTTCTAGTAGGTAGGGAGGAAGCTTGATGAGTGATCTTGCGAAATGGCCAGTTCTAGTCAGGCTTGAAGAAGCTACTGCACAATTATGTGGAGGAAGGTAGTCTGCTCAGCTATGGAATTGTGCAGTGCAGGAACCCCAGGGGACAGTGACTCCACACTGCATAGTTCCACGCAACAGGGTTGCATCACTAAAGGTTGAGACTGCGTAGTTTAGTCGGGGTCCGGCAAATGAGAATTTTTCGTTCAGGAGGATTTTCAAAAAAATGGCTAAGTGTGGGAGGCAAGTGCACTTGTGAGGAACTTGAAATTGTGATCACACACTTAGTATATTTTGGCGACATGACAACATAGACTACCAGAAGAACAAGACAAAGAATTACCCTTTGTGAGACTATCTAGAACAAAAAGTGACAAGTGCAACACTTGAGATAGACCCTAGGATGACCGTGACGACACTTGTGTGATAGTGCTTAAAACTTTTTGTATGAGTGCGGCTGATGTTTACATAGCTAGGACAACTCGAACACACAAAGACAAACCTTCGAACTCACTTGAAAATTACCGGAATCGTGATAAACACTCCAACATGTCAAAAGATGATAGTTGATCAAACAAGAAAAAAGGGTGAAAAGACTTTGAGGAAGCACATGAGATGAGATCGAATGCTTGTAGTAATAAATGGAAATACCAAGGAAGGCTCTAAAATTTGAGTGAAATCCAAAATTTTGGAGCATGTTACAGTTAGCCCTGAGGTGCAGCACTGACGTTTTAAAGGTCAAATGAGGATTCGGGCTGCTTCGCTGTTCTTAAAAGGGTCCCACATGGGCCATTATTCCTCTTCTTCCCTTACCTCAGTCACACTTTACCCTTTCTCTTTCCTAACTTAACCTTCACACCCTGACAAATTCTTCTTTGGCCTTAGCCCCAAGCACAATAGACAAAATCCTCATAAAACCTCACCCATATGCCTTACGCGCTTATAGCACATTTCCTGAAGACATCTCATACCTTCACCACATCTTCGCTGTTGATTTTTCCCCACCAATCAAATGGTCCATGTCCCATCCGATACACCAACTTTTCCAACACTCCTCCGCCATTAGATCACCCCCACCAGATCTAATGGTCAGCGCCCATATTGTGTGGATAACAAACGTGAGAAGTACCCGCCCGATGTGGGTGGTTTTTCTTTTTCCCCGCCGCTACGTGTCATCCTGTGAATGGCATTAGGCAAGTTCTGACACTTACCGCTTACTACACAATGCCCGCGCGATATAAACTATTATGGACCGCACATCTCCACTACCCGATAACCGTCTGATCTACTCCTCTGAAGATCTAACGGCCCAGACATGCTCCGCTCCCACCATGACCGCTAGCCTCCAAAAAAAATCTCTGCCACACATATCCCTTGATCCAACAGCCATCACTCGTGATCATTCATGACTATCCATCTTCCCGTGCACTCCATACCCCACATCTTTTCCATTACTCAAAGAGGAAGATGGTTGACTCTGTCAGTCTAGCAATGGTCCAAACATGAAACAAACTTAAAAGAATAGCATGGCCAAAGGAGAAAAGGACACAGCATGACTCAACAACCGAATTAAACAGTCATGGAACTCCACCACCATGATTAATCTGACTACCCAAAGGACAGCACGATGCCAGAGTCGATCAGGTTTTCGTAGTAGAGAAAGCAATTGCGTTCAAAGATGCTATCAGATAGTTAATGGTAGTTGGTGGTCAATTAAGAACCCTTCATCCCTAAATGGCTAAAAGCCATTGTAATGATAGATTATAAATAGCTAGAAGAAAGATGTAATTAGGGTTGGCAATGGTGTTTTGGTTCAACTTCTGGAGATTGTAGATATTCTGTAACTTGCAGCGTCTCATGTTCATTTTCAGTAATGCAAACTTATTTTGCTATTAATTGCTCAATGCCCATTTCTCCTCTGTTCTAAGCTTGTGCCTGAAGTGCTTTATTCATGACATATTCTATGCCTAATGTTAGATAACTATCATCTTATCTCTGTATTAGTAAATTGAATGTATCAGTGAGTAGGTCACCCAGGTTTCTTTTGTATCTAATGCAAGATAATTGTCATCTTATCTCTGCATTGATAGATTAGATTTGTAGGTTTCTTTACTAGCTGCAGCTGGCCATCATACATTCTATATGCATCTACTGGTGTGGTTAGTATTCTTCATATATTCACCTATTTCCCAAGTTGTTTAGCATTGGTGGTCTAAATCCTTGTACTCTGAGGGTGTTCATGCATGTCTGGAGTGAAAACGGAGTAGAAGTGGTTATCTGGCTTGAACTAAACCATCATCCATCCCAATAAGTTCCTAGAACCATATTGAATATTATATCTTACCAGGCATCTTCAAGCTACAACCTAGGAGAGTTTCCTAGAGCCCTAACATAATTAGCGCCGTTGCCGGGGAGAGGAGATTGAAGCCCAATTTCCCTGGGAGAATGACACAGATCCAACTTTGATGATAGAAAAGGTCTGGACACATTTTTGGTTGTAATCATCTATCTGGTGACTCTACTAGAGGTCGAACCTCTTGGCGACTCCACATCATAGTTCTAGCTTAGTTTGTGAGGCATACTCGGAGAAATCCTTAGAAGTCACCAGCTGACCCAGTACCTAACCCTGAAAAGATCATCAAAGGAAGAAAGATATCATAGAAAGGAGCATTAGGATCAGGTAAACCTAAACAATCCTCCATATCTCTGAAAGAAATGATTGTAATAGAACAAATACATGTTGAGAATATAGCCTCTAGCACTAGCAGTGAAGAAAAATTTCCAGTCCATCATATTCCTTTAGTCCTGTCAGTCACCCCTCAGCTTTCTATCATCCAGACTGCCAGTACTCTTCAATCCACCACAACCATGGCAGGTCCACAAGCACTCACCAAAATGGAAAGAATCATAGCTGCTAGGTATGGGCCCTTGGTATTGCCTACTCCTTTGAATGCCATGCCTACTGGAGAATATCAGAAATACATGCCTAAGTTCACTGGGACTGAAGGGGTTACAGCTGAAGAACATCTTGAGTCCTTTTATAGCTATGCAGATAATCTAGACATTAGTGAAGATGATGTGTGGATGGGCATCTTTGTCCAAAGCCTAGATGGAGAGGCTAAGAAATGGTTCAGAGAATTGACCCCTAGGTCTATAATAGACATTGAGGCCTTAGATGATGTTTTCCTAAAGCATTGGGGTGATAAGAAAGATTTGCTCTATTATCATACCGAGTTTGGCAACCTAAAAAGGGAGAATGGGGAGTCATTGTCTGATTTCAATAAAAGGTTCAACTGCATGTACAGCAAGATACCAGCTGAAGTGAAACCTACCCCCACCTTTGCCAAGCTCACTTATGCCAATGCCTTTGATTCTGACTTCTGCCTGCTATTGAGAGAAAGAAGATGTGCTTCTCTGGCTGAAATGCAGGATGCAACTTTGGAGGTAGAATCCAATATCATGGCTACAGAGAAACTCAAGGGACATATTGACCGAAGGAGACAGAGGGGTGAATCTTCTTCATCTTCAGACCCCAAGATAGACAAAATGACCAAGATGATAGAGTCACTAGCCTCTGAAATCTCCAAGCTGAAGGTTGAGCAGCATTCAGGGAAAGGAAGGGTTCCTAATACATTTGCTCCTAGAAATCCAAATCCATATAGGAGAGCAAATGAACAATTGCAGATCATGCAAAGGGGCAAAGAGGCTAGTGAAGAACAGAAGGTGAAGACCCCTTTCCAAAATGTAGTCATGGAGGAGGAGCAGTTTGATGAAGAGGATGAGATCCACTGCACGGAAGACAAAGGCAATGCTTCCTTTTTTACACTTGTTTCCTATGAGGAGTCATTACTCAGGGACTAGACCAGCCAAGAGTGGGACAGAGAAGTTGTTTTGCAAACTAAAGATTAACAGAGATATAACCTGAGGTCAAAGATGAGTAATGTCAAAGAAAGCCCTATCCAAAGAGTTGTTGTCCCACAGAGCAGCAAATTAGCAAGAAGAAGCGACCAGCAGCTGATCCCATCATCCTCAAAGCACCAGCTCAAGAGGTAAGAGGTCCTGACAAGTCCCCTTCCCCTTTCAGTTTTGAATCAGAAGTCCAGAAGTTGAAAATATCTGTACCTCTGATAGAACTAGTAAAGAATGAGGCCTTTAAGAAACCCATCCTTGAAGCCCTTGAGCTTAAGGCCACACAAGCATCAAACGACTATGTGAATTTGCAAGATGACAAACCTGCAGTTGTGCTTAGCCCAATGACTGAACCTTTTGATGATAATTCCCCATCATTCTATGTCTCCTTGACTATTCATGACAAAACCCTTCACAATTGTCTGCTAGACACAGGTGCCAGCCATAATCTAATGCCAAAGGCTGTCATGGATGAGTTAGGCCTTGACATCACTAGACCCTATCATGACTTGTTCTCTTTTGACTCAAGAAAGGTGAAATGTTTGGGGTTAATCAAAGATCTAGCCATCACCTTATCCCAGCTGCCCATGAAGAGCATGATGATGGATATTGTGGTAGTAGATGTCCCTCCTAATTTTGGCATGTTACTTTCCAAAGGATGGATTAAGAGATTAGGTGGGACATTGCAGAATGATTTGTCTTATGCCACTATCCTGGTTTTTGGAGGAGAAAGCAGGAGATTATACAGAGAAGCTCAGCTGGCCTATATCATTAGTGATGAGAAGCATCCCACTAATCATCCCATCTATGTTTTGGACACTGATTTTAGAGCATGTATTCTCCAAATTGAAGAATCCCAGCTGGCCTTAGTGCAGCTCAAGAAACTAGTATACGAAGTCATGGAGAAAGAAGGGCCATAGATTTGCGATATGTTCTTTGATGGGGCTTGCTCTAGGGAAGATGCAAGAGCAGGTGTAGTGCTGATATCCCTGACTCAAGAATGCATACCTCTATATTTCAAGCTGAATTTCCAGGTCACCAACAATATAGCAGAGTATGAGGCTTTGATATTGGGCTTAAATGCTGCTAAAGAAAGGGGAATCAGAGACATAAAGGTTTTTGGAGATGTCGATCTCATCATTCAACAAGTAAACAAAACGTTCCAATCAAAGCACCCAAGGCTGAAAGCATACTGAGATGAGGTATGGAGGCTCAAAGATTCTTTTAGTAGCTTTTGTATCTCATATATTCCCAGAGTAAAAAAATCAACTTGTTGATTCCCTTGTTGTGTCTGATAGCATGTTCATTTCTCCCATGCCCCCTAGATTGGCTTATGAAGTTCAGGTAAAATATAGACCATCTCTACCTGATAATGTCAAATACTAGAAAGTTTTTGAGGATGATGATGAAGTTAATAGGTTTCTGAAAGTCATTGATGAATTCTCTGAAATGCAAATTGATCAAGAGAATGAAGCCATGGAGGAATGTCACCAGTCCCAGCTAAGGAACAAACTTGGTCAGGAAAGCATTGTACAACTACCTAGTAACCATATACCCAAAGGGTTGGTGCCTCTAGAGAAGCTGTTGGACCATATTGATGTACCTTATAAGCCTGCCCAACAAGAAAATGAGTCTGTAGTCCATAAACACAATATAGGGAGTCCAGAACATCGAAAGTATATAAATCTGTCCACTCACTTTTCTATTGCCCAAAGTTCTGAATACTGCACCCTAATGAAGCAATTTGCCGAAGTCTTTGCCTGGGAATACAGTGACCTTAAGACTTATGAAAAAAACATCATTCAACATAAGATCCAACTGGAGAAACACACCATCCATTTCAAGTAGAAGCTGAGATTCATAAACCCTCTGCAACTCCATTTGATTGAAAAGGAAATTAAGAAATTGTTGGATGCCAAGATCATAGTTCCCCTGAGGTATTTGAAGTGGGTAGCCAACTTGGTAGTAGTGAGGAAGAAAAGTGAATAAATCAGGCTTTATGTTGACTTCATAAATATCAACAAATTCTCTAAGAAAGAAAACTACCCCCTACCCAAAATGGAACATTTTCTCCAAAAAGTTTCAGGGGCTAGAGTTATGTCTTTCTTGGATGGATTTTCAGGGTATAACCAAGTGGTTGTACATCCAGAGGACCATGAAAATACTGCCTTCACCACTCCTTGGGGCACTTTTATGTACTCCAATATGCCTTTTGGACTAATGAATGCTGTGGCTACCTTTCAGAGGCCATGGATATAGCTTTTGTGGGAGAAAAGGACAAGTTTTTCCTTATTTACCTTGATGATATAACAGTTTATTCTAGCAGTCATTAGGATCACATGCAGCATCTGAAGATGGTGCTTTTGAAGTGCAGAATGTTTGGGATTTCAGTAAATCCTAAGAAGTCACAGTTTGCTATAGAAGAAGGCAAGCTTTTAGGGCACATTGTTTCTGCTGCAGGTGTTAAGATTGATCCAGAAAGAGTTCAAGCAATACAGACATTGTCCATCCCAAGATCGAAAAAGGAAATTCAATCCTTTTTGGGTAAGATCAACTTTGTAAGGAGGTTTATTCCCAATTTTTTAGAACTAGTGAAACATATCACCTCCATGCTGAAAAAGGGGTCAGAGATCAAATGGACAGATGCAGCAAGAAAATATTTTGAAGCTATCAAATGAGCTATTATGGAAGCTCCCACTCTAATCAGCCCAGACTATAACAAGGAGTTCCATATCTTCTCTTTTGCTTCCTGTGACACCCTTGTAGCAGTCTTGTTGCAGAAAGATGATGAAGGTACAGAGCATCCAGTGGCCTTTTTCAGCAAAACTTTAAGAGATGCTGAATTAAGATATGACATTATTGAAAAATAGGCTTATGCTCTTATTAAGTCTTTGAAGGCATTCCGAATCTACATTCTGCACTCCAAGGTGATTTCCTATGTACCTTCTACCTCAGTAAAGGATGTCCTAACATAGCCAAATGTTGATGGAAGAAGGGCTAAATGGATTGCAAAGCTCATTGAGTTCAACATAGAGGTAAAGCCCACCAAGCTTATCAAAGGCCAGGGCTTGGCTAAGCTAATGGCCGAAGAGAATTGCAGAATGTTGGACATAAATTACATGGGTACAAATTCAGATATTGAGCAGACAGAGGAAGCAACAGTGGAACGAGGGCAGAATCAATCCTTGGATGAAAATTTGGCTTCTTGTGAATGGTATTCTGGAATAGCTCACTTCCTGTTGAAGCTAGAAGTTCCTCCAGGCCTTAGTTCAAGTCAAGCCAGAACCATCAAGCTCAAAGCAGCCAAGTTTTATATCATTAAGAACCTGCTTTATTGGAGGGACCCAGCTGGAATCCTCTTAAGATGTCTAGACAAAGAGCAGTCTGTGGAAGTCATGCACCAGTTTCATTCTAGCATCTGTGGAGGACATCATTATTGGAAAACCACAGCCCACAAGATCCTGAGGGCTGGATATTATTGGCCCACTCTATTCTCTGATGTGTTTTCATTTGTGAAATCTTGTGACAAGTGCCAGAGATTTGCAGGAAGGCAACAGTTGAAATCTTTGCCCCTGAAGCCAATACATATCAGTGGCCCTTTCCAGCAGTGGGGTTTGGATTTCATAGGGGAGATCAATCCACATTCCAGTGGCCAGCATAGATGGATTTTAGTAGCCATTGATTATTATACCAAATGGATTAAGGCCATCCCCACTATGAAAGTCAATCACCAGGTTGTCATGAAATTCTTGATAGAAAACATCTTCACCAGGTTTGGTTGCCCAACCAAATTGGTTATAGACAATGCAGCAGCTTTCAGGGCAAAAGAGTTGGTGGACATGTGTGAATCAATGGGCATTAAATTAGTGCATTCCACCTCATATTATGCTCAGGGTAATGGCCTAGTAGGGTCATCCAATAAAATCCTGGTAAGGATAATCAAAAAACTACTGGAAGACAACAAGCGGATCTAGGGTTCCAAACTAAAGTTTGCATTGTCGGCTAATAGGGTTACCACCAAGAAGTCCACAGGGAGCTCTCCATTCAAGCTGGTATATGGCACTGATGTTCTTTTCCCAATCCAATTGATCCTCCCTGTTGCAAAACTCTTGTAGGAAGAGCAGAACAAGGAAAGTGACATGGCAAGGAGGATGAGTGACTTGGATGAAGTTCATCAGATCAGAGATCAACTGATTAAGAGGTTTCCAATACATCAAAAGGGAATCAAGGAAGCTTTCAATAGAAAGGAAAAGATGGACAATTTTCAAGTTGGTGACCGGGTTCCCAAATGGGATGCACTAAAGGAAGAGAAAGGCAATCATTGTAAATTTGATGCTCTATGGATAGGACCATTTGTGATCTCTCAGGTCCACGGAAACAATACTTTCATGCTGCAAAGTTTGGAGGGAGAAATTGTTTTTGATGGCCCAGTTAATGGGCGGTTTTTTAAAGTTTATTTTTTTTAAGGATTTTTAGGCCTCACTATTGTAAATATGTTATTTTTAAAAGTTTTAGTGTAGGCTTAAATAGACTCCATGCCCAATGGAACACTAGGTAGTGTAGAGCTATAAAAAGGGTCTCTTTCACCTCTAATTACCTCATATTAATATGTCAATCCGGGAATTTTTGTTATTTCAAAGAGTGTCTCAGTCTGAGGCTATCATTTGCCAGAGTAATGCTAGTAGTACAGTGTTCAGAAATACAAGAGTAAATGGATGCTTGTCTATAGCTTAACTACTTCAAAAGATTAAATCACACATTCAAAAGACTAAGCAACTTATTAGTCAAGGGTTCGGTAGCAATAACCCATCCCTTTGGAAACTGATGGAAAAGGAAATCAGAGAACAGATCGTGGATCTGGGAGCCAGACAATAGATGTCAATGCTCACTACAGCCTGAGATCGTTCTTCATGCCAATACCAAGAAATGGAACGGCAGATAAGAAATGGAACAGCAATTAAGAAATCGAACAACAAATCTGAAATGGAACAGCAGCTAAGAAATAGAACAGCAACTAAGTCTCACAAGCAGTAACATCTTAGTCTATCAGATCAAATGCATTAATCATAATCTACAGGAATCAAACGACAATCTTTCACTCTTAAGGGTGGATTGAATAACACACACCAATGGAACAGCACTGATTACTGATAAATTATGGAACAGTGCTTGAAAACCATATACGCACACAACACACTTAAATAGTAATCTGATCCAAGTATCGATCTCAGTTAGAAAGAATACGACTGCATTTCAAAATAGAACAGCATTGTTCATAAATCCAACAATCGCAAAGAACATAACTTCCAAGATGAATTCCATAACATTAATGAACAAGTGCACAGCACAAAGGCTCTATAATGGAACAGTAATAGTATTCTGTAAAGACTAGCAGTATCATATCAACTCCTAAAAGAACAGTAATATGATGCAGAGTCAATACAATAGTTCTATCTATAGAAACCTTAATAAATTAAACATAACAGAGCATGTGATGTAAACTTATAGAACACATCAGATTACCAAATAACGTCGATAAGCAAACCACGTATAAACCAAATGTAATAATACAGGAGCAAGTTTCCTCCAGGGCTGGGCCCTTAGCCTCCAGGGGTACACCGCTTGAAGTTATTCCAGACTTAAAGATGAAATAGTAACCAAGTTTGTATTAATGCATAGAGCAGAATTACAATAAACCAGTTCTTAACGAGACTCGATGATCAAAGTTTTGATCTTAAAAGAAATTACATAAAATCATTACCGTCTAACCGTCTCCTGAGCTAACAGTACTTCCCCTTTTATAAGGGTGATGGTGGAGATATCTAAGTGCAGAAATAGATAAAACAGTGATCCCTCAGGATCAAGGATCCTGAGGGATTTGCCGAATCGTTAGTCCTCGGTCATCTCTTTTCTTTCCTGCGTCGAACTGATATCTCCACTTCCTTTCTAGGGCTGGTTCGCTTTGATTTGCTTTGCCTTGTTTGGATACGGTCTCCCGTCAAAGGAACAGTGGTTAACCCTTCCTTGTCCTTTCCTTTGGAACAGAAACTTCTTTTTTTTTCTCCTTCCTGCATAAGGAAATGACAATTGTCAGCATTTTCATCTTACATATTAATCTCACATGTTTTATTACAATTCTTTATCATTTTCCCAGTTCATGATGCAAAAAGTTTGTAAGTTCTAATGAAAATATACTGAAATAATCATCAAAAACATACCTTCTTTAGTACTCCACACACCCCCCTGTTTACCCTGTTTCATGCCCTCATGAAAACATTGTAGTTGACATGTAAGGCAGTGAGAGAATAGTTTGGAGATGGAATCTCATGTGGAGGCCTACAGCCATGATGCGTAACTAGGTATTCAAAGAAATGGCCTGTCTGACTCTCAGGCATCTCATACAGGGCTTGGTATTCGGGTGCAGGGTGCCAAATAATTGGACTCTGGAACCTATATCCTAACCAGGATGGCCCTGCCCTCAAAATGATTTCGCCATAGAGGTGCAAGCGGTTGGTAGCTAATTTAAAATTCTCATACTTAAATGGTTCCCTGATCTGGACTATTATATTCAGTAATCTTTGTTGTTCCTTTCACAATTCCCTAATTTCCGCAATTTCCTTAGAAGGAACAGAAAGTTGTTCACTGTGGCCTGAACTGTGACTAATTCCCTAATTTTCTCTCTAGGTGTTTCTTCATTGTTCTACTCTGGCTGTTCTAGGGCAAGAACCCTAACTAGTTCTGTTATTTCTTGGGCGACCTCTCTTTCTGCCCCTGTTTCCTCCGAAATTTCTTCTGGTGTCTTCTGGTTAGGAACAGATTGTTCCTGTTCAGCATCTCCTGTCATATTTTCATCATGAACAGGCAGATTCTCTTCTTCTACCTCCTTTGCATGTGATTCTTCAGGTGCATTTTCCTCCTGGGGTTTCTTTTCGGCGTGGAGGTCTGATGGACTAGAAGGTTGGCCATATTCGCCCATATTGGCCAAAACTTCGGCCAATTCATCTTCTCCCACTGGGTCCTGCAATGGGCTACCTTCCTGCTATTCCATTTCCTCCTCCTACTCGGATTGCTTGGCTTCTTCTTCTTTATCTTCTTCGGTTTCAGTTTCTTTGTCTCCTTCTTCTTCAGATTTCTCAACCTCTTCTTCTTTTTCATCTTCTTCTTGCACTCCTTTCTCATCGTCCTCCCCTTCTGGCTGTGGGGGTTGCTCATCTTCTATTTCTACCAGCTGGTTGGTGTTTTCTTGGGGCTTCTCCAACCTTCCCCATAGTTGTGCTAAATGGACCGATTTCCTGCATTTTTCTAGCCGCTCGGGTGTACCGGTGGCATGTTTACGCTTTGCCGATTTCCTGCATTTTTCTGGACGCTCTGGTGTACTGGTGGCATGTTTACGTTTTGGGGATGGTGTGGTCAATCCCCCATTTATCATGGCAATTAGCTCTTCCCAGCTGCTCTGCTGCTGGGTGAGGCTATGGCTGACTATTAACCGAATCAACCCATGATGACTAACAACTGACTCTACATGTTGTGCCTTTTTTATGCTCCGTGCAACGTCATGAAGTAACTAATTCAAAAATGCAGGTAAATTTACAGAGAATTTTTGCTTTAGTACAGCTAAGAGTTTGAGATGTCGTTGTCTTACCACATCTTTTCTTCCTTCACAGGTGATGTAGCTTTGAATGGTCTTTGCCAATTCCACCCACGACTCTCCTAATGCTGCTGGAAAAACCCCCTTTCCTCTAATTGCCAGGCTCTGGCCTTCGTCCTGGAAGATTTCTATAATATTCTACAATCTCTCCTTTTTTAACGTCCATATAGGTCTAGTGGCTGGAAATCCTGAGACTTCTGCGATTATTTTTTCGTGACTGCTATGCATCTCCCCCCCACTGTGGAGTGATCTTCTTGCAAGTTCTGCAAGAATTCAATTACCACAGTCTCGTTAGACTCCTGCAAGCGGTTGAGATAAGTCAGCCACCCTACTCTTGCCAGGATTTCCCAGGCAGTAGTAGATACTGTTAACACCTGCGGTTCTCTCCGAATTGATCTTCCTCCCATGGTTTCATTGTAAACTCTCAATGGAACGGTAGATGTTCATGCTGTTGAAACACAGGGAGGCTGACAGACGCAACACTTGTTCAAAATCTAATGCTGCAGAGTATACAATAGAAATGGCTTATGAACAGCAAGTCATGCAGAAAAAAATAAAAAAATAGTATATCGTTGAGCCATGCTATACCCCAATACACAACCTCCCGAATAGTGGGCTGACACGTAATCCAGGGAATGATGAGGTTAACCTCCCCCCATGCAATGTGATAGGCTGTCCCAGCCATCAAATAAAGGAGTAGCGCCCGCTCTGAAGCAGAGTCATAAAGGAACAGCGTATGGAAATATGCCATGTTTACAAAAGCAGTGAATTACCGAAATCGAGGCGTAGAGTTGGATCACTTAATACGTAAGAAACTGTTGTGATATGATGCGAGGCTGGGGGATAGGACATCTGCCGTGGAAATGGAATCTCATGCGGTCATTGTCAACTGTTCTGTCATGATTGGTAATAATAGATGTCCATGCATTATATGGTTCGGGAAATAATATATGATTGATTACTAAGGTATAAGAAATAGAAGGGTGCTAATAGCTACCTATTGGTGTAAATAATGTGACTTCAATACCATTAACAGTGCTCTGCTGCCGACAGGTGTCCATAACCTTGGCAGAGTTGTTTATTTCACCCATGGAACCATGATCCTTTGTGTATGCTTAGGAAATGTTGTGTGATGTCAAAATGTAGGCCATTATGCTGGCTTGGTGACCAGTTAGCCATAATGCCATTCACAAGGAAGGAGCGAAAAGTGGGCAGGTCGGCTCGTGATGAGACCTCCTATTCCAAGGGTTGTTTATTTGATATACCTTTTGGACCATATCCCTGGTGTGGTGGCCATAGTGGGAATGCCACTTCGCTTTCATCCTCATGATCATGGTAGGCTAGCTTGAAGAGACCCCATATCCTGCATTTGACAACTTATAAGTCATGTTTCCTCTTTTTTCTTTCTTTTTCATAAAGTACTTTCCCTTATTTATACACAAAGGGTGGTTCAACACTCCTTAAGAGTAGGAATGGTGGAAGAAGTCTTAACATCTCAATAGGAAGATATAAACCCTGTGCTCTTATTCCTAAATAATAATCAAAGAGGATTAAAAGGGATCAACATGATAAAGATAACCAATCAGAGCAGAATTAGTAGAACAATGACAACAAAAGATGATAAATAAGCGTGTCCTTCCTTCTATCCTCTTACCAATTCAGAGCAATTTCTTATAAAGATAGAGATTTATGATTGACTGATTTTAGTATGTTGTGATTTTGTATCCATTGCATAAGTGCATAGTTGTATTCTAAAAGACTTGAAAGAACAGGAGCAATAAGCATCCTCAATTTAGAACAGCAAAAGGAACAAGTTGTTTCACAGGGAGAGCAAAAGCATGCAAGTGGTGTTCCTTTTGGAAAAAGGGACAACAAAAGATCACAAATGTTGTTCCTTTGGAAAAGGAACAGCAGAAAACGCAAATGTCATTCCTTTGAAAAAGGAACAGCAAATATGGAAAAAGTTGTTCCTTTGGAAAACGAACATCAAAACACACAGGTGCCATTCCTTTGGAAAAGGAACAGCAAAAATCGAAAACGTTGTTCCTTTGGAAAAGGAACAACAGAACACACCAATGCGGTTCCTTTGAAAAAGGAACAGCAGAAATCAAAAATGTTGTTCCTTTGGAAAAGGAAAAGCAAAACACACAGAAATGTCGTTCCTTTGGAAAAGGAATAGTAGAAATCAAAAACGATGTTCCTTTGGAAAAGGAACAGCGAAATAGGCAAATGTCGTTCCTTTGGAAAAGGAACAACAGAAATCGAAAATGTTGTTCCTTTGGAAAAGGAATCAGCAAAAACACACAGATGTCGTTCCTTTGGAAACGGAACAGCAAAAATAAAAAATGTTGTTCCTTTGGAAAAGGAACAGCAAAAACACACAAATTCCATTCCTTTGGAAAAGGAACGGCAGAAATCAAAAAAATGTTATTCCTTTGGAAAAGGAACAGCAGAACACAAAAATAAAGAAAAAGAACCAAATTACAACAAAATGATGGTTGATCCAAAGGGGGTTGCTCTTTTGAAAAAGGAACAGCTAGAAGAAAATGTTGTTCTTTTGAAAAAAAAGGAACAGCAAAAATAATAACAGCAAAACGTTGATTCAAAAATATGTACAAAAATGATTCAAGAAAACAAATTATGTACAAACTGTAAAAAGAAATAAATTCCTTAATGAATTACAGGTGAGGAAGACTTCTCTTCCTTCCCCAAAATCTCCATATCGGAGTCTTGGTGTAGCTGCTGGCAGAAGGACTCCCAAGTGAGTGGTTTGCGATAGAGATGAACTCGGTGGCCATTTGCCTTGAAGGAATATCTAGAACCGTCAATAGGGATTAGAGTAAGGGTCCCATTGTCATGTACCTTCTGGATTTCGTATGGTCCCAACCAATGAGTTTGGAGTTTCTCGAGGAAGTCCTAAAACCTGGAGTCATACAAAAGAGCCCAGTCTCCTTCGTGGAAGACTTTATTATTAATGAGAGCATCATGCCATTTAGCTCGATGTTGTTCGATCAGGGTAGTGTTTTGAAGTGAAGAGAGCCTAATTTCGTCCAGCTCATTGATCTGATGTAATCGATTAATCTGTGCCTCAGTTAGATCTAAGCCAACTTCCTGTGTTGGTCGTAATGTTTGGATTTCAAATTCTATGGGGAAAATGGGTTGCTTTCCAAACACTAATTGATAAGGTGAGTAACCAGTGGTGCTTCTCCATGTTGTTTTGTAAGCCCACAGTGCTTCAGGTAGTCTGGCAGCCCAATCATGTCTATGTGACGCAATGGTTTTCGTTAGGATTGCTTCTATTATTTTATTGCTGCTTTCTACCTTCCCATTTTCCTGTGGGTGGTATGGAGTAGTGATTTTATGTTGGACATGATAGTTGTTGAGTGTTGTAGCTATTCTGTTCCCAGCAAACTATGGTCCACCGTCTATAATTTTTTCTCTTGGAAGGCCATAACGTACAAATAGATGGAATAGGAACTATATGACAGAGTCCTCTGTAGCTCTTGGCAATGCCTCTGCTTCAACCCACTTGGTGACATATTCTGTTGCATATATGTTTTCTGGTTTGATGATGGGTTAATTGATCCAACGAAATCAAGAGCCCATCGCTCGAATGGTTCGATGACTAGCTGTGGTTTCAGAGGCATCTCATCAAACTAACCAGGGCGTCCTGCTCTCTGGAAACTGTCACAGGCTTGGACAAATTTCTTTTCATCTTTGAAAATTGTGGGCCAATAATACCCTGTCTGCAGCACTTTATGTCTAGTTCTACGATCAGCGAAATTTCCACCACATGTTCCGTCATGGTAGGCTTTTAAAATGTCAAAGATTTCATCTTCTTGAATGCATCTCCTAATATGTATGTCTACCCCTGTGTGGAACAAATAGCCCCCAATCTAAGAAAATCGAGCACTCCACTGAACAATTTGTTTCCGCTCATTAGGGTTAGATGCTTTGGTAATTTACCTACTGCTAGGTAATTGGAAACATCAGCATACCAGGGTGTTTGAACAGCCACAGAAAATAGATGCTCGTCCGGAAATTAGTCTTCAACTGCTGCTGCATTGATTGGCTTTGGTACTCTTTAGAGAAAATCGGCTACATGATTTTCTTTTCTAGGTCGATCCTTGATTGTAATATCAAATTCCTGCAATAAAATCAGCCATCTAGTTATTCTGTCGTTTGTGATAGGCTTGATTGCTAAATATTTTATGGCAGAATGATCTGTGTATAAGATAACAGGATATCCAGTAATGTAATGTCTAAACTTATTGACAGCATGTATTACAGCTAGAAATTCTTTTTCAGTAATAGTGAAGTTTAATTCCACAAGGGATAAATTTTTGCTGATGTAATAAATTGCTTATGGTTTTTTATCCTCTTCCTGCCCAAGGACTGCTCCAATGGTTGTATCTGAGGCATCAGATGATATCTGAAATGGAAAATCCCAATTTGGTCCTTGAAGGACTGGGGCTGTGGACACAAGCTTCTTTAGATCCTAGAAAGCATGTTCACATTTTTCTATCCACAAAAAATCAACGTTACCAGTTAGTGCATACATAGGTGCAGCAATGTGCGAATAATGTTCTATAAATATCCTATAATAACCAGAAAATCCAAGAAAACTGCATACCTCTGTTTGAGTGGTAGGAGTGGGAATAAGCAAAATTATTTGGATTTTGGCTGGGTCTACCTGAATGCCAGCTACTGAAATATAATGTCCTAGGATAAGTCCTTCAGTCATCATCATATAGCATTTTTCGTGGCTTAAACAAAGCCTAGTAGCAATGCAGCGTTATAGGACTTTTTCTAGGGTATCCAATGTTGAATCGAAATCATCTCTGTATGGTGTAAAGTCATCCATGTATACTTCAAGTCCTTCATTTATTAAACCTACAAAAATGCTAAGGATAGCCCTTTGGAATGTGGCAGGAGCATTGCATAAGCCAAAAGGTAGAACTTGGTAGGCAAATGTTCCCCAAGGACAAGTAAAAGTAGTTTTGTCTTGGTTTTTAGGGGCAATATGAATCTGATTGTATCCACTGAAGCCATCCAGGAAAGAAAAGAATTTCTTTCCTGCCAAAGTGTCTAATACTTGGTCGATGAATGGGAGAGGGAAGTGGTATTTTTGTGTTGCTTTATTTGGCTCTCTGTACTCCACACAGATTCTCCATTTCCCATTCTTTTTTGGTACCACCACAAGCGGAGAGACCCATTTACTATCAGAGATAGGATAGATGAAATTGACATCTAAAATTTTTTGAAGTTCGGCTTTTACCACATCTTTTAGATGAGGATTAAGTGTCCTTTGAGGTTGACGAACAGGTCTCGCATCTTTTTCTATATAAATGTGGTGTGTACATAATTGGGGGTCAATTCCTTTCATATCAAGGTAGTCCCATGCAAATGCTTCTTTATATTTCCTTAACAAATGGATGAGCTTCATTTCTTGTTCGGATGTGAGGTTGGCATTAATGTTTAAGGTTTTTCCCGATTCAATTTCCACAATTTTACTATTTGCAACAGAGGTAACAGGTATTGTTTGATCATGTGTATCTTTAAGAGGATCTTCTTCTAATTCGTTATCAAATGCTGCCTTTATCATGTGACATTGTGTACGGGATGTGAGTTCAGTTTGACTAATAAAATTATTAATGGCATCATCTTCTGTTTGGTCTTTGAAATCAAGCGCCTATTGTATAGTTAATGGAGATCTAATGTTATCAGTAAGGTATGATACAGGGTGCCTATTAGTTTTGATTATTGTGACACTTGGTTGCGTTGGAGGATATATAACTAAGTTCTTGATATTTGGTCCTCTAGTTATGGTCATATTTCCTTGTTGACAGCCAATATAAGCATCGGCAGTGGCAAGCCAAGGTCTACCTAAAATCAATGGATGTCCATCAAGTCGGGTTTTTGGATTTATTATCAGAAAATCGGTTGGATATTCCCAAGAATCAATAGAGACCATGACATCATGTAGTGTGCCCTACGGCCTAACCACAGATCGATCAGCGAATTCTAGCAAGGTAGAGGTGGGTTCTACAGATGTAATGCCTAGCTTTTGGCAAGTAGTGGTTGTTAAGATATTGATTGCAGCTCCTACATCAACTAAGGCATTGGATAGGGTCTGACCATAAATTTGGACAGTTACAATTGGATTTCCTGGGTCTTCATATTTAATGGGTGTTTCTTTTCCTGATAGTAAGTCAGATAGAGTGCCGACTACTTGGACTCTTGGATTATTTGTTATATTCCCCCTTGGTTTATTTATGCACAATTCTTTGATAGTTTTTGTGTATATCGAGATGTCTTGAATGGCTTGGAGGAATGAAATTTTTATGTACAAATTTTGTAATTCTCCCAGAATGTCAAAATTAGGAATTGTATAGATCGAGGTATGATTAATCATTCTGGGAATGGGGGAAAGGATGTGGTTGCTTGATTATGAGTTTGTTGTTTATTCACATCCTCTTCTTGTGACAGATTTTCTCTAGGTAACTGATTTTCAACCTAAACTGTCTTATCTCCCTCGGTTTCAATAATACGCCCAGATCTTAACTGAAGATCATTACACTCCCTCAGATCGGCTCCTACCTCTGGTGTTTTTATGATTTGGATAGATTGGACCGGTCTGTTATTTGGATTGGGGTTGGGTTGGGCTGGGAGTTTTGGTCTCAGATTAGACTGGGGATTTTGTTGTAAGGCTGGCAGTGTAGGTTGAGGGAGCGGAATGGTTCCTACTAGCTGATGCATCGATCTCTGCCAGTTTGCCTGCCAGGCTAAACTTTTTGAAGTAGGGGGAGTCCATGGTGGCGGGTATGCGTTACTTTGCCAATATGCTGGGGTATAAGGAAGATTCGGCCAACCAAATTGGCTTGTCTGATTCTGCCACGAGGTTGAGGAAGGAAACGACTGTGGTGACCAGTTTGGAAACGGGGGTTGGGATTGACTTTGCCACATATTATATTATTGAGCATTATACTGCAGAGACTGAAAAGAAGAAGTTGGGTCTGGAAACATACCAGATTGTCTCGGCTGCCATTGACGGCGTTGGTTGAGCAAATACACCGATTCTGGTTCTTCTTCTGCCTCTTTATATACTGCTTTTAATCCGGGAAGTGAGGGACAGCTTTCTGTAAGGTGATCTTTTGTGCAGATGGCGCATGTTTGGACTGCATCCAGTGGACACTCCTTATGGCTATGCTTTTTCCTGCATCGGGGACAGAAGATTGCCAAATTCTGTTCTACCTCCATTTGCTTCTGTTTGGCCTGCATAATGTCAAGTTGTGTAGTTAGTGTCCCTAGTATATCAGTTTTAAAATTTTCCAATAAATTTCCAATTTTTACTCGCATTACTCCTTCTGTCGAAATTTTATTATCTCTTACAAACCGATCATGTTCTGCCAATTTTAATCTTGTGCTGCCTCTCGAGCTCCTGATACATAAATCAATAATGTCAGCAAAATTTTCTTGATAAATATCTCCTTTTCCCATAATGTTTAATGTTTCAGTCCATTATTCCTTCATGCCCCTTATTAATGTTGTTTTTAACACATTATCAGGTAAAGGTAGTGATGCATAAGGAGATATTTGAAGATTATACTGAAAACGTTCCACATACTCCTACAATATTTCGTTTGGTCTAGCTATCATCTAGAATATTTTTTCCTTCAGTTCTCTAGACCTACAATAGTCCTGATATTTTTTTAGAAAATATTCTTTCATTTGATCCCAGTTATTTATAACCCTACCACCTAATCCCATAAACCATCTTAAAGCAGCCCCTTTTAATGTAGAGGGAAATAGTTTCAGTTTCTGGGGGTCGGTGGTGTAATCATATTCCCTGCACAGTACATCAAATTCAAATAAAAATGCATCCGACTCTTCTGATGTAAGACCGTGGAATGTAGAGATATGTTGAAGATGGATTGCTTTCATAGGCGCATTTGCTGCAGAATCCACTATGGGGTATTGTAATGTAGAGGTTTGATTGTTTGGCTGGTTTTGAGCCATTGGGTCGAATATATGCCAATAACCTTCTGGGATATCTAGGAGGGTATTCCTAGGTTGAGAGGGAATGGCTTTAACAGGAATAGTTTTAATAGCACTTCCTCTATCTGGGATAATGAGAGTGCCTAATGTCTGAGGAGATTGAGTTTCTTCAAAGATGATTTTTGCAGCACTTCCCTTGTCTGGGTTGTTCAATGGCTGAGTTGTCTCGAGAGGAGACCTCGTTTCCTCGGTTTCTCCTGTCTCTCCTCCTCCTTCGCAAATATTATTGAAATTCCCTTCTTGCAATAGTTCTGGAGTAGAATTTTCAATTTCTTGAAAGTCCTGCTCTTCAGTTTTACTATGCACCTCAGCAAAGGCTACAGATGGTGATCCTGTGGCCTGAAGGGAACTAGTAGGTTGTTTAGAAATGACTTTCCTAGGTCCTACTGAGGGTTGAGATTCTGCTTTCTTGTAGATTTTGTCTATGAAGGTTGGTCGGCCAAGTGTCACCGGCCCCTTAGCTTTTTCTGGCTTGGGTAGAGGTTTGGAATTTTTTTCTGGCTTTTTCTGCTTAGTCATGCACTCAAATTAACTACTAAATTCTACTCAAACAAAACAGAAGCAAATCTGTAGGAAAGTGGGCATAGGATTAGGGCTTTTACATGCTCCACATGTAGGTTCTTACCTTCCGTTTTTAAAACCCAATTCTTCTCTAGCAGGTTCGTACACTACTCTGAAAAAAAAAAAAAAAAAAAAAAAAAAAACAAATGGCTACACTCTTTCCCCGGCAATGGCGCCAAAATGTAGAGCTATAAAAAGGGTCTCTTTCACCTCTAATTACCTCACATTAATATGTCAATCTGGGAACGTTTTGTTATTTCAAAGGGTGTCTCAGTCTGAGGCTATCATTTGCCAAAGTAATGCTAGTAGTACAGTGTTCAGAAATACAAGAGTAAATGGATGCTTGTCTATAGCTTAACTACTTCAAAAGTTTAAATCACACATTCAAAAGACTAAGCAACTTATTAGTCAAGGGTTCGGTAGCAATAACCCATCCGTTTGGAAACTGATGGAAAAGGAAATCAGAGAATAGATCGTGGATCTAGGAGCCAGAGAGTAGATGTCAATGCTCACTACAACCTGAGATCATTCTTCACGCCAATACCAAGAAATGGAACAACAGATAAGAAATGGAACAGCAATTAAGAAATCGAACAGCAAATCTTAAATGGAACAGCGAATCCGAAATGGAACAGAAGCTAAGAAATAGAACAACAACTAAGTCTCACAAGCAGTAACATCTTAGTCTATCAGATCAAATGCATTAATCATAATCTACAGGAATCAAACGGCAATCTTTCACTCTTAAGGGCGGATTGAATAACACACACCAATGGAACAGCACTGATTACTGGTAAATTATGGAACAATGCTTGAAAACCATATACGCACACAACACACTTAAATAGTAATCTGATCCAAGTATCAATCTCAGTTAGAAAGAATACGACTGCATTTCAAAATAGAACAGCATTGTTCATAAATCCAACAATCGCAAAGGACACAACTTCCAAGATGAATTCTATAACGTTAATGAACAAGTGCACAGCACGAAAGCTCTGTAATGGAACAGTAACAGTATTCTGTAAAGACTAGCAGTATCATATCAACTCCTAGAAGAACAGTAATATGATGCAAAGTCAATACAATAGTTCTGTCTATAGAAACCTTAATAAATTAAACATAACAAAGCATGTGATGTAAACTTATAGAACACATCAGATTACGAAATAACGTCAATAAGCAAACCACGCATAAACCAAGCATAATAATATAGGAGCAAGTGTCCTCTAGGGCCGGGCCCTTAGCCTCCAGGGGTACACCGCTTGAAGTTATTCTAGACTCGAAGATGAAATAGTAACCAAGTTTGTATTAATGCATAGAGCAGAATTACAATAAACCAGTTCTTAACGAGACTCGATGATCAAAGTTTTGATCTTAAAAGAAATTACATAAAAGCATAATTGTCTAACCCTCTCCCGAGCTAACAGTACTGCCCCTTTTATAAGGGTGACAACGGAGATATCTAAGTGCAGAAATAGATAAAACAGTGATCCCTCAGGATCAAGGATCCTGAGGGATTCGCTGAACCATTAGTCCTCAGTCATCTCTTTCCTTTCCTTCACTGAACTGATATCTCCACTTCCTTTCCAGGGCTCATTCACTTTGATTTGCTTTGCCTTGTTTGCATACGGTCTCCCGTCAAAGGAACAGCGGTTAACCTGTCCTTATCCTTTCCTTTGGAACGGCAACTTCTTGTTTTTTCTTCTTCCTGCATAAGGAAATGACAATTGTCAGTGTTTTCATCTTGCATATTAATCTCACATGTTTTATTACAATTCTTTATCATTTTCCCAGTTCATGATGCAAAATGTTTGTAAGTTCTAATGAAAAGATACTGAAATAATCATCAAAAACATACCTTCTTTACTACTCCACAAGTAGTATTTCTGATTTGGCTGCTTACAGGAAAGGCAGTGGTCTATAGTTCTTGAAACCCCACAGGGAGGATTTCATCCCTAGAAGGAACCAATGTTAGCCTTGAGGTGCAGCTCTGAGGTTTTAAAGGTCAAATGAGGATTCAGGCTGCTTTGCTATTCTTAAAAGGGTCCCACATGGGCCATTATTCCTCTTATTCCCTTACCCCACTCACACTTTACCCTTTCTCTTTCCTAACTTAACCTTCACACCCCGAAAAATTCCTCTTTGGCCTTAGCCCCAAGCACAATAGCCAAAATCCTCATAAAGCCTCACCCATATGCCTTATGCGCCTATAGCACATTTCCCAAAGACATCGCTTACCTTCACCGCATCTTCGCTATTGATTTTTCCCTGCCAATCCAATGGTCCACGTCCCATCCGATACACCAAATTTTCTGACACTCCTCTGCCGTTAGATCACCCCCACCAGATCTAATGGTCAGTGCCCATATCGCACTGATAACAAGCACGAGAAGTACTTGCCTGATGTGGGCGGTTTTTCTTTTTCCTCGCCGCTACGTGTCATCCCATGAATGGCACCAGGTGAGTTTTGACACTTACTGCTTACCGCCCGATGCCCACGCGATATAAACCATTACCACTCAAATCAAACCACCCCACGCATTATCACTCGCACATCTCTGCCACCCAATAACCATCTGATTTGATTGCCTGAAGATCTAACGGCCCGGACATGCTCCGCTCCCACCATGACTGCTAGCCTCCAAAAAATGATCTCTGCTACACATCTCCCTTGATCTGACGGCCATCACTTGTGATCATTCACAACTATCCATCTGCCCATGCACTCCATACCCCATGTCTTCTCTGTTACTCGAAAAGGAAGATGGCTGACTCTGTCAGTCTGGCGACAGTCCGAACATGAAATAGAATTAAAAGAAGAGCATGGCTGGAGGAGAAAAGGACATAGCACGACTCAACAACCGAATTAAACAGTCATGGAACTCCACTACCATGATCAATCCGACTACCCGAAGGACAGCACGGTACCAGAACCGATCATTTTTTCATAGTAGAGAAAGCAACTACGTTCAAAGACGCTATCAGACAGTTAATGGTAGTTGGTGGTCAATGAAGACCCCTCCATCCCTAAACAGCTAAAAGCCATTGTAATGATAGATTATAAATAGCCAGAGGAAAGATGTAATCAGGGTTGGAAATGGTGTTTTGGTTCAACTTCTGGAGATTGTATACATTATGTAACTTGCAGCGTTTCATCTTCATTTTTAGTAATGCAAGCTTCTTTTGTTGTTAATTTCTCAATGCCCATTTCTCCTCTATTCTAAGCTTGTGCCTGAAGTGCTTTATTCATGACATATTATATGCCTAATGTTAGATAACTATCATCTTATCTATGTATTATTAAATTGAATGTATCAGTGAGTAGGTCACCCAAGTTTCTTTTGTATCTAATGCAAGATAACTGTCATCTTATCTCTGCATTGATAGATTAGATTTGTAGGTTTCTTTACTAGTTGCAGCTAGCCATCATACATTCTGTATGCATCTGTTGGTGTCGTTAGTATTCCTCATCTATTCACCTAATTCCTGAACTATTGAGAATTGGTGGTCTAAAGCCTTTTAGTCTAAGGGTGTTCATGCATGCCTGGAGTGAAAACGGAGTAGAAGTGGTTATCTGGCTTGAACTAAACCATCATCCATCCCAATAAGTTCCTAGAACCATATTGAATATTATATGTTACCAGGCATCTTCAAGCTACAACCTAGGAGAGTTTCGTGGAGCCCTAACAGTTACAACTGCTACAACACTTGGCGACACACTAGTTGAATACCAGCTTCTCTATCTTGGTTCATTTTTAGTGCAGGGCCTTGGTCCTTCGGGGAGTGTTGATTCATTGTGCAAATTAGTTTGGCATCCACAGTTACCCCATGGGAAGACATGGTTTCCTTTGTACCTTCTCAGTTGAACACAACATAAGATTTAGTCATATCATAGTGTTTCGAATTAGGAAGGGTAGTTTAGCTAGCAAGCTTATGATTTTCAGTGTATAGTTTTCATCTTTGGTGTTGCTCCATTGCTAGGATGCCTAAACAGTACCCTGGCAGAGTTATGTAGGAACACAAGCATTTCTCCACTACCAGTGATCCTGGACAGTACCTCAGTGGAGTTGCCTGCTTCACCTCTCTACGCAGGAAGCCTTTCTCTTCTTTCTCCTTTATTAATTTTAAAGAGAACTGTGCATATGAAATTATTTATTTTTGGGGTGAAAGAAAGATCCCGACTTATTGAGGGCAGAAGAGGTTGTTCCTTCAAAGAATCATATAAATACCTCTGACTTAGGTTTTCTCATTTAGATTTTCCCCTTCTTTGTTTCTACCAGTTGGATAATCTTGAAAACACCAAAGCATAAAACTGAGTATAGGAATGAGGTTCCTAGACTGGACAAAAGTTCATGGTTGGACCAAAACTCTTCTTATAGATGGATTTTATTTTCCGTCAGGACTTCATCGACCATAAGTTACAACCGAATACAAAGAAGATGGACATGGGACTGGCCAAGGGCTAAAGTGTCACAAGACTCTTTGAACTTCATACAGACACACATTTGGAAGCTGGAATTTAGTAAGGCACAACACTTATTTACTTAAGCAAAACAACTAGGAACCAAAGAAAAACAAAACAACAAACAACAAAAGGACTATGTACATAGTGTGGCGTGCAACACCAGATCTTATTGAAAATAAAACTTTACGTCTTGTCCATTGAGAGGGAGAGATTTAATATTCCCATTAAGTGATTGAAGATGATACATGTATTGGCCAAGCTTCTCATGGATAGTGTAAGGACCAATCCACAGGGATTGAAACTTAGTGTGCTTGCCTTTTTCCTCGTGGGCTTTGTCCCACTTTAAGACTAAGTCACCCACACTAAAGCTAGTCTTCCCTGCAAACTTTTTGTCAAACCATCTCTTGATACAGTTCTGATGGAGTGATTTTTTTTTCTTTCAAACTTTCTTCTTGTAACTTGTGTAAAGTGTCCATCCTACACTGAACTAAAAGACACGGCTTGCCCTAGGATTCTTGGGACAACTGGAGAGAAGGCAAGTACATGTTTGGTGGGAAGATGGCTTCCTCTCCATACACCAGGAAGGAAGGGGAATTATTGAGAGAAGGCTTAGGTGTGACTCAGTCATCGCATAAAGCATTCATCAAAGCAAAGTGCCAATTTCGTTGCTCAAATAATATGGTATTTTAGATTATGCGAATGACATTCTTATTTGTGAATTCAGCAAGACTGTTCCCCTATGGATAGTAGTTACTAGAATGTTTCAAAAAAATACCATTTTCCAATGCAAATTCATAAATAGTTAACGAAGAAAAGTAAGTTGCATTGTAAAAAAAAAGTGACATAGGAACGCCGAACCTAGAAATGATATTCTGTTGTAGGAAGTTGATGACTTCTTGATCGTTCACTTGTTTCAATGAAACTTCCTTTGTCCACCGTGTGAAATAATCTGTAGCAGTCAAAATATAATAGTGCTGCTTTTATGAATGTGGGAAAATTTCCCGAATGATATCCAATGCCACTATTGGAATGATTCTTACATTGCAACAGACTGCAACGGGGCTACTGACTTCCGATTTTTGTCGACACACGTTTGACATATGAGACACTTGCAAGAGTAACCATGTGCATCCTTGAATAATGTAGGTTATTAGAAACCAACTTGCATGACCTTGTGTACCATGGTGTTAATTGTGAAGTTTCCCTTGACTGGTCTGTCGAGGAGATCACGTAAAACCTTGTCTGAATCTTGTGCCTCTAGGTACGTGAGCAATATTCCATTATGGTGCTTTATGTATAGCACCCCATGCACCAATTGGTATGATAATGCTTTGATTCGAAGTGCCCTCTTCTGCTGCAAAGAGAAATGAGAGGGAACAATGCCATGCTCAAGGTACTGACGCACATCTTCATACCAAGAGTTTTCATCTGATGTGGGAGAGGCTCACTCAACATTGTACATTTCTATTTGTTTCTGATAGCCTATGAGCTCTTCTTCTTCCTTTTTGTGCATGACCTATTTCCATTGCTAACTTACAAACACGATGACCCTTGATGGTTTGAACTGGTTTAATGTCAATATTGTACTCTTGTAGTCCTGTCATCCAGTTCACCCTTCTCTCACCCAAATCCTGCTGAACAAGCAGTGATCTAACTGTTGGATGTGGCACAAAGATAATGCAATGGTTTTTCAAAAAGTAGGGTCTAAAATGCTTCACTGCTTAGTATACTACATACTCTTGTTTGTCCATAGTGGGATAGATAAGTTCTGGTCCTTGCAGGCTTGCACTCATGAATGAAATGGGTTGCTCATTGTTCAACTCATCCTTTTGAGTGAGTAAAACAACAAGAGAAGTGTTAGAAGAAAAAATGTAGAAAAATAAATATTTGTTGAAGTCTAAGTTGTATAGTGCTGGTGCTTCTGTTATCGTTTGCTTTATACGGGCGAACGCATCCTTTTCCCCTTTTCCCAAACTGTAGAATGCGTCCTTCTTGATCATCTTCTGTATAGGCTTGACGATTTGATCATAGTTGGAGATGAACTTTCTGAGGAAGCTGATCTTCCCCAAGAAATATTGCATGGCTTTCTTGTTTATGGGGTGGGGAATCTATGTGATGGTCTGAACTTTCTCCAGATCTACCTTGATCCACTTTTAGCAATAATGTGTCCAAGCATTTTACCCTCGGACATCGCAAAGATGCTCTTCTTGGGATTCAAGGATATCCCATATTTCCCGCATCACTCAAATTTTTTCTTGAGATGGCTCAGGTGATCTGATCATTGTCTCGAGAACATTCTTACATCATTGAGGTAGACCACTACGCTCTATTCGATAAGCCCACAGAAATCGATGTCCATTGTATGCTGAAATATTGCACCTGTGTTAACTAACACAAGCGACATTCTGCAAAATGCGAACATAGCCCACTTGGTGCAAAATGTAGTTTTGAGTATGTCAGGCTCAACTACAAGAACCTGGTTATAACCCAAAAAACCATCAAGAAAAGAAAACATCTCTGCTCTAGATATTGTCTGTAATATATGCTCCATGGATGACACTGGGTAGTTGTCCTTATTCGAGGGGGGATTAAGGTTGCGGAAATATACACATAGGAGGGTCTCCTAGGACTTCTTCCTGATAGGGACTAAGTTGGACACCCATGTCGAATGTCGCACTTTATAGATGATTCGAGCATCCAACAACTTGGTTAGTTCTTTCTATATAAGGGGCTCAAGTGTTGGATGAACTTTCCTCAGTTTCTATTGAAAAGGCTTGGCCCCTTCTTTGATCAGTATTATGTTTTGGATAATTCATGTGTCATATGTCTTAAGATCATTGTACGTCCATGTGAATACATCATGGTACTGCTTGAAGAGATGGATAAAATATTCTTTCTCTTGTGATGTAAAACAAGTACCAAGATTCACATACTTTGGATCTTCTTTTGTTCCCAAATTGATCTATTCATGTGACAAAGTATATCTGTGGGTATTAGAATTGACAGGTCCCAAAAAATGGTTCTACAGGCTACAAAATTCTCCAGTGATACCACACCCTTGGGGATGAGGTTTTCTTTTGTTGTACTAGTTCTGTCTTGTAGAGTCTGCTCATGCTTGTCCTCGTCTATCGCTATGTCCTTGAACATGTCAACGTTGGCCATGAAATTTAGTATCTGACGCACCACGATTTCAAATTCACCTACCACTTTCAGAATAACAACCTTGAGGTCAATGGATTTCTGTAAGCCTAAGATGAGTGCTTCATACTCTGTCATGTTGTTCATGCAGTCGAAATCCAAGAGACTAGAGAGTAGATGTTTCCTCTGTAGTGGGTCTATTAAAACACAACCAAATCCAAATCCCTCCTGTGTTTTGGATCCATTAAAGTACATGGTCCACATATCATCTGTACAGGGACCGCTTACAACACTAGTACTACTACCACTATTGCACTACTACTTACTGTACAAGTTTCATTTTCGCCAGTTGGGCATGGAAGGAGGCCCAACTGTGTGTCTGGTGGGATAGGGGATGGCTCTGCAAGATAACACCCCAACTATGTCTCTAAAAAGAAATTGTTGAACATAAGTTCTGTGAAAGCCAATGACTCATTTTCTCCATTCAAGGGAGTCATGTTGTGCTTCATGTATCTTTCTGACAACACTCAGATCTGGTTGTTCCTTCCCTTATACAGAAGCCATAAGTGTGACCAGTCAATGGAAAAGTATCCTTGCAGCTTGCTTGACCAGTCTCTGCTAAGCAATACCACGTGTGCTTCTGAGATATCCACAATTACAATATTGATGCAATGATGAACTCGCTCATCAGGTGTTAGCTGGATGATCACATCCTTGAGTTCACCAATTGCTAGCAAACAAGTTTTGTTCAATTGGATCATTTGTGCATTTGTCTTACTCCATTGAGCATTGATCTTCTTAGCAATGGAGAGTGGCATGACATTGACTGATGCACCAGAATCAACCAAGTAGTCATGAAAATTGAATTTAAAGATTTCAAATGATAAAAGTAATGGTGGGTAGAGTGAGTTCACCTCCTCCATGCATAGCGAATTAAGCACAGATGTGAGAGCATTAGGAGACTTATTAGATCCCTTGTTTGACTATTAGAGGTTTCCCCAAGTGCTCGTAGAAGAATGTCCCACTGACTTGTGATTTTAAAATTTCAAACAAAGAGATATTTGCACATCTTCTTCATGTCTTCTATAATGTTATATTCTATTGCAAGAAGACTCACCGAGGTGTCCGGAGGTGGAACTGAATTCATATTTTTCGGTGGGATGGTTCTGTCTTTGTTGCTTGCAAAAACACTTTTTGTTGAAGCTGTCTTCCCAAACTTGCTATGAGTTTTTTGTGTTGAGTCGACCAGAGGATCCACTTTTCTTAACATATCTTGTCTTATTTTATTCTTAGGTATCTCAATCACATTGGTCACCCCTTGACTTCTCAAGTTATATTGGTTATTTTGCTTCGGGGTCAGACCTCCACTTGGAGGCTCCTTATCGGTGGTGGTCTTCTGGGCTGCAAGAGCATACTAATACATGTTTACTACATGACCAGTGCTTAGATCTTCATCAAGTGTAGTAACTTCTTCTTCTTCATGGTTAGGCTTAGATTTCTCATCAACCATGAGTGTGTTGGACAACTACATAGCCAAATTTATCACTCCATGGTTCCAATCTAGGCTCATTTTTTCCGAATGGGGTTCATGGGAAAATGTGCAGTATGAATCTGTAGCAATTTTCTCAAGGTTCAAAACTAGGTTAGAGCTCTGCACAGATTTGGTTAGCTGGTTGTTATTGATGCTGCTACAAGAAGCTACATTCTTCTTTTGTGGGTACTTGGGGGACCGCCTGCTCACGTTAGTCTCATTTGTCCTCTATTTAATTTTGGCCACATCGGTAGTTAGGCACTTGATGAGACGAGTGAGGTTCTCAATATCACTTGCTTCCTTTTCCTTAGCCTTGCTCACAGAGATTTGGGACCTCTTACCCATGTCTTTGGAGTCCTTAGTGGGTTCATCATTTATAATGACTCCAATAGCATGCAGTTTTTTCTCCATGGCAATAACCTCTTCATAATTTTCTATTAATGATGGTTTCACTACTCGCTTGATGAACTGTGCAATACTGGTCGGTAGGGTAGAAGTTTAGGAGTTGATAATGATGGAATCATGAGGTTTAGTGTCATTCGAGAACTTGTTCAGAATATGGTATAACTTCTGATTGAAATCTTTGACCTTTTCTTTCTGCTCCAGCTTGAGACTACCCAACTCCTTCAATAACCTGGCAGGGGTCTTGTCTTCAACAAAATTCTGAAGAAAGATCCTTTTGAATACCTCCCACTTCTAGATGGAATTTGGAGGAAGGTTGTGGTACCATACATCTTCTTTGGCATCCAAGGTACATGGAAATAGTCTACATGCAACGTCATCATAACGTACCTCGATTTCCTATGACTTTTCAAATGACACTACTCTTCATATTCAAGTGTGTCCATTGGACTTCCACTTTACATTACATTCGATCTACAACAGATATGGTCCATAATAGTGATGTGGCCTTCGACAACTAATGACACGACTTGACATGACACTACTTACATGGACTAGCTTACTGAGGTGGAAATGTCAAGCCATTTTTTTGAGTGATAGATGTGTTCTTGGATGTGGCTTCTCTTCTCCTCCACATATCTTGATGATGCAGGGTCTGCAATGATCTTCAGTCTTGAGAGATGGTTTCATGCATGTGTTCCCTTCACATGTTCTTGATAAGCCTCTTTGTTCATCCAATTGTATGTGAGTCTTCAAGCATGTTTGCTCCTTCTCCTTCTTCATCTTCTCACCATGATCCAATAGTGTACCTATTCCTGAAATTCACTCATGATAGGACGACATCAAATCCAAAGCCTCCTAGTCTAAGTTGAAGCATTATTATCCATGGATTGAGCCTGAGATAGGTGATAAGTTAGGAGATAGGGCTCAATCACTACACATTGTGCAGTTCCAGGTGATAGGCTGGGAGGCTTGTCATTGAGACTGTGTAGAGCATACTTAGGCTTAGCTAAAGAACTCAGAGCACAGTCCTTACTGTTGAGGAAAATTGCACAAAGGCCACTAGGATGCAGGATTGTGCAATTGAGACAGTTAGTGGTTGATGCGGGATGGGACCCTAGGAGGCAGGTCTGTGCAGTTTCTAGAGGCAAGGAAAGAATGGGTAGTAGAGGGGCCTGGGAGGATAGGTTTGCGCAATTCTTGAGATCAGTGGGTCCCGACTAAGGGAGGATACTGAGGGGACACTTCTACGTAGTTTTGGGAGGCAAGGTAGGCTTGGTCTTCTATGCAATGCGAGGTTCCAGTAGGCAGGGAGGAAGCTTGATGAGTGATCTTGCAAAATGCATAGTTCTAGTCGGGCTTGAAGAAGCTAATACGCGATTCTGGGGAGGAAGGAAGTCTACTCAACTCCGGAATTACGTAATGTAACCACCCCGGGGGACAGTGACTACACATTGTGTAGTTCCAAGAAGTTGGGTTGCATCAGTAAGGGTTGATACTGCACAGTGCGTAGTTCAGTTGGCGTCTAGTGAATGAGAGTTGTTTGGTCAGGAGGATTTTCAGAAAAATGGCTAAGTGTGGGAGGCAAGTGCACTTGTGAGGAACTTGAAATTGTGGTCACACACTTAACATATTTCCATGACATGACAACATAGACCACCAAAAAAACAAGAGAAAGCATTACCCTCCATGAGACTATCTAGAATAAAAATTGACAAGTGCGACACTTGAGATAGACCCTAGGATTCCTGTGATGACACTTGTGTGACAATGCTTAAAACTTTGTGTATGATTGTGACTGATGTTTACATAGCTAGGACAACTCAAATAGACAAAGACAAACATTTGAACTCACTAGAAAAGGACCACAAGCGTGATAAAACACTCCAACATGCCAAAAGATGACAGTTGATCAAACAAGCAAAAGGGGTGAAAAGACTCTGAGGAAGCTCATGAAATGAGCTCAAGTGCTTGCAACAATAAAGGGAAAGACCAAGGAAGGCTCTAAAATTTGAGTGCAAGCCAAAATTTTGGAGGGTGTTGCAGCTGCTACAATAGGTTCAAAACTACTTAGTGGAACTCTAGGTTGCTCGATGCACTAGCTCATTCTTCCTCTACCTATTTTTCGAATGAGTGATGGTGAAAATGAATTTGAGCCAACACATAAGATCCTCTTTCAGTGAAAATATTGGAGCGCTCTAGTGACTTGGCATTAACATGACTTTCCTCTTTTGAACCATTGTCCCCACTAACTGTAATCATTTCTCTTCTTATGATTATCACCCCACTCTTAGAGGACACCACTTCATTTTGAGTTGCATTTCCACATTGCATGGGTGACTTAACTCACACTTGAGTTTACTAGTCGAGGGTGGCCAAGTTCATTGGCCACCCCCAGCCTATTAAAACACCTTTCTCGCTCAAAACATCTTTTAGTCATTTTTATGCATAGGGAGGAGTTTGTGTTTCCATACTTGAGCCTACCTGTGGATCGAACTACTATAGAGGTTTGCATGCTCGAGTTGGACCATATATCATTATAAGCAAGGGAGTTGACCTCTTTGACTTATTTCCTATGCATGTCTTCATTCTTGATGATACCTTAACTGTTGCTTTTGTTGTGTGTGTGCAAGTGCCTCTTATGATGTCCAAGCTATTGGTGTAGGTGGAAATCCTACCTAAGAATTAGGTGTCTCTTCATAGCTACAAATAAAGCTTCATCATCCCTTTTGGTGGTGAAAAAAAATATATCACTGGTTGCTGTTGTGGTTGTACATGCTACTACAAGAGTTTTTTCATGTAGAAGTATCTTGATCTCCCCTTGAAGTATTTAGATTTCATGAGGGAGATGATGGATATGATGATAAGGTATGAGGATAGGGTTAAATTCATGAATTAGTAGTGTAGGCACTGTAGAAATAGAGAATAGTGGCTTCTACGTTTTTTTTAAGTAGGACATAGTGGAGAATTTGAGCAATATTTGGTGAAATGGAGTGGATGGGTGATGGAAAAGTCATAGGAGGACACTCTTTATCATTTCTCAAAGTCATGATGGTATTTTGAGTTGTTCTCCTCCTCAAATATCCCACTTGTAGCTTCAAATTATCCTCCTGTAGCATTATAGGACCTCCTGTACCAATATAGAACCTGCCTGTAACATCACAAAGAGGAGGTGAAATTTGGATTTCCTGATGATGGGATGGTGGAGAGAGATAGTGATATGAATGGAAAGGATGGATATGAGATGTATGGATGGAGGGATGGATGATAGCTTGTAGGTTTTGGCATGTAGCCATGAAATATTCCACTATGTACAATTCTTCAAAACAAGAGAAAGGTTAGCTGACATGATATAAGCATCTTCCTTGTAGCGGACATGATATAAGCCTATTCCGTGTTCTTCTTTTCCTCTTTTTTTTTTCTTGAGACACACAGGCTACCATAGAGGAGGTTTTCAACCTGCATGTCCACCCTAGGTGCCTCAAGGGAGTTTTTCACCTAGGGATCTTTATTATTTTTCTTTTCATTTTTTATTCTCTGGGCTGCCTCAGAGAGGTTTTCAACATCGGAGTTGGCCTCAGATGCCTCATAGAGGTTTTCATCTAAGACTTTTTTTATTTTTTTTATTTTCTCAAGTTTCTAGGAATGTTGTGGACTGGAAGATATGAAACTCCCAATCAAAATTAATTCTTTGATCACCATATTGATAAATTCTTCGTTGGACAAAGGTATTCTATATAGATTCAATATATAACCATTTACAAGTAAGGGAATGCCTTCCTCATCAATGGTTCTGGTTTGCATAGATCCATTTTCATGACACTTTTCTACTAGGTATGGACCCAACCATCTTGTCATTAGCTTACCTTTAAAATCTTTGAACCTAGAATCATATAATAGGGCCCAATTCCCTTCTTGAAAAGTATTTTCCTTGATATGCTTGTCACGCCAGACCTCCCTTTGCAGTTGTATGACTTCAATTTGTAAAAGAGCTTGTATTCTAAACTCATCTAAGCCATTCAGTGGGAGAAACCTTTCTTGATGTGTTATGGTGACATCTAAGTCCAACTAAGCATCCATTCTCAAAATTTTATATTCAAACTCAATAGAAAGTAAAACCTTCTTCCCATAAACCAAATCACATAGAGTGAAACCAATTGTGGTTTTCCAAGTAGTGTTGTAGGCCCAAGTGGCTTCTATAAGTCTCCTTGCCCAATATTTCTCGTTGCTACTAACAACCTTAGTGAGGATGTTCTCCAATGCTCTATTTGTGACCTCCACTTTCCCATTTGCTTGAGGGTGATAGGCAGTGGAGGTCTTGTGCTTGATATTATGCTACCTCATGAGATCTTCAATCAAATTGGATTTGAACTATGCTCCTTGATTAGTGGCTACCTTCCTTGGATACCCAAACTTGTAGAAGATTTTTTCTCTAAAAAATTATGCCATTTTCTGCTCAATTGGTACTTTGGCTACCTTTTTCTCAGCCCACTTTGTCAAGTAATTAGTGCACACAATGATGTACTTTTTATTTCCTCATGGTGGATCAATAGGCCCAATGAAATCCATGCCCCACTTGTAAAATGGCTCTAAGGCCACTTGAGGTTGTAGGGGCATTTCATCCTTGGTGTGGGTTTTCCCATCCTTTCGCATTAATCACATCTAGTGGTGTATCTCCTTGCATCTTGATGTAGAGTGGTCCAATAGTAGCCAATATGTAAGACTTTAAAGGTTGTCCTTTTTGGAGAAAAATTACCTCCACAAGGCTCATCATAACATATTGAAAGGATTTAAAATACCTCCTCTTCTCTTACACATATCCTTAAGATTTGATCTGGTCCCAATCTAAAAAGATTGCCCCCAATCCAAGTGAAAGGATAGCTTTTCCTTACAATATTTCTTTTCTCCCTAGATGATAGATTAGGAGGGAACCTCCCAGCAACCAAGTAGTTTGTTATGTCAGAAAACCAAGGAGAAAGCACCGAGATGGAAAAGAGGTGCTCATCTGGTAGTTGATCATCCACCATCTCTTCATTACCTATAGGCAAGGTTAACCTGGACAAAAAATCTGCAACCACATTTTCTTTCCCCGGTTTGTCAATAATATTCAAATCAAATTGTTGTAACAATAACAACCATATAATTATCCTAGCATTAACATCATGATTGTTCATCAAATATTTAATGGTTGCATGATCAGTATGAATAAAAGTTTGGTACCCAGTGATATAGTGCCTAAATTTGTTTAAAGAATGTACTATAGCTAAGAGTTCTTTTTCAGTGACAATGTAATTCAACTCAGCTTTAGAAAAATTCTTACTAATGAAATAAATAACATAAGGAAACTTATCCTCTACTTGTCCCAAGGCTCCCCCCATAGCTTTATCTAATGTATCAATATGGATATGGAAAGGCAATGCCCAATTGGGACCCCTTAGGATGGGTGCAGTGGTCAACTTTTCTTTCAACACTTCAAGGGCCTCTTTACAACTATTGGTCCAACAAAAATCTGAATCTTTGGTCAATAAACCAAACAAAGGCAAAGCCACTTTACTAAAGTCTTTGTTGAATCTCCTATAATACCCAACTAGTCCCAAGAAGCTCCTGACATCTCTTTACTTATAAGGGGTAGGGACCCTTTTGATGATGACAATTTTTTTTGGGTCTACCTATATCCCTTCCTTGGATATGGAATGGCCAAGGAGAGTCTCATCATTTATCAATAACTCACATTTCTCAGGGTTTGGGGAGAGATTAATTTCAATGCATTTATTTAAAACCTTTCACATATTGGAGAGAGCTTCATGGAAGTCACATCCATAAGGAGTGAAATCATCCATGTATATTTCAATAGATTCATGAACCAATTCAGAAAAAATACTCAAAACTTCCCTCTAGAAAGTAGCAAGGGAATTGCACAAACCAAATGGAAGAACTCTATAAGAAAAGGTACCCCAAGGAGATGTGAATTTGGTCTTATCTTGGTCTTCGGGTCTGATATGGATTTGGTTGTATCCACTAAATCCATCTAGGAAGGAGAAGAATTTCCTCCCTGCAAGGTCATCTAGGACTCAATCAATGAAGGGAAAAGGAAAATGGTCCTTCTTGGTAACCTTGTTGAGTTCCTAGTAATCAACACAGATCCTCCACTTCCCACTCTTCTTAGGAACTAACATAAGAGGTGACACCCACTCACTATCTTAAATGGGATATATGAACCTTGCGTCTAGTAGTTTTTGCAGTTCTTCTTTCACAATGTCCTTAAGAGTTGGGTTCATCCTTCTCTAGGGTTGTCGCACAAGATTCCATCCCTCCTTGATGTAAATATGATGGGTACAAACTAAGGGATACACTCCTTTCATTTCCTTATAATCCCAAGCAAATGCGACCAGGTTTTGCCTTAGCACTTTGAATAATTGTTCTTCCTATTTGGTTGAGAGAGAAGGGTTGATTTTTAAGTTTCTGGATGGGCCAAATTCTACTATCTTAACATGGTCTAGACTTGGGTCAATAGGGCATAAGTCATTCCAAGGATTACACCCAAATTATTTCATCAACTCATCAATTGGTATGGTAGTGGGAGGTTCATTATGAAGGATATGGTCAATGAGGACATCTTCATCAGGTTGCCTCCCTCTTGTAATAATATCTAGAGTATAGATTAGGTGAGGGGTGGGTGATACAATTCATCTTCTTCCTCCTCTTCTAACCACAAGGGTAATTCATGCTCAATAGAAGGCTAAGTAGGAGGATACAATACTAAGTCTTTTACAAAAGTCCATTCTTAATGGTCGTGTTCTAAGCCCTACAACTAATGTAAGCATTGACAGTGGCTAACCATGGCCTTCCCAAGATGTGAGGATAGCCATTAAACTTGGTTTTGGGATGGAGAACCAAGAAATTAGTAGGATACTCCTAAGATCCAATGGAGACCATAACATCTTCAACAACTCCCTCAGGAGCTACTGTGGATTTGTCTGCAAGATGTAACAGTATGGTGGTCTTTCTCAAAGCCCCTTGGAGGTTTAAATTTAGCATGGTTTCCTTAGTCATCACATTGATTGTAGCCCCAAGATCAATTAGGGTATTAGGGACTATAAAGCCATCAATGTACACATCCACTACTGGGCTTCTAGGGTCTGGATATTTCAGGAAGATCACCCTCCCAAGCATCAACTCATATAGCTGCCCAACAACATTTATGGTGGGGGTGTCTCTTTTTCTTCTCCTAGGATTTTTGAATTTTTTTTCCTTGATGAGATTATTATATATGGGAATATATTTAATAGTCTGGAGAATGGGTATCTGTTGGGAACAAGATCCCCTAAGGGTAGTTTTGGGGCTGAAAGCCCACGTTTGAGTCAAATTTTGTAATAAAACGGTAAAGACTCCGCATTTTGTGGTCGCGGAGCTCATAGGTGTTATAAGTCATAAAGGGTTGTCCGCCCCTAGTTTTGTAAAAGTAAAGTTGGTTGTAAGAGATCTACCCATGGTCCATGGACCATGGGATTGTATAAAAAGAGCTAAGCTCTAAGTAGTTTTAGAGACACATGATGTAAGAGAGTGATAGCTCTGAAGTAAGAAGTCTAAGTTTTGGGCCGTAGCGTAGGTAGAGGCTCTGAAGCTGAGTGTGTAGACCCCTGCAGATGTGTGCATAGGGTGGTTAGAGTCTGTAATCACTTGGAAGATATTAATAAAGAAAAGTATTCTGTAATTTATGTGTCCTTGTTCCGATGAATGTATCTTATCATTTTATGTATGAATATCCTTTCTAATGCTTATGTGATGCACGAACGTGTATGATTATGTTGGATAATTGAACGCATATAAAAATATATGTTTACGTGGTGCTAACTGTGAGTAACTATTGAGATAAGTAAGACACTTGGACTAATCTAGGAATCTTCACGACACACTACCTTGACAGTGTGAAAGGGTCTAGATCAAGTGTTAGGGTTGCACGAAGGGCAGCCAACCCCTTTCACGGAGGTATTGAAGGATGGAAGAGAAGACTTTTCTGGCGAACCATAGAGCGAAGTGACCTATGTGAATGTAAGAATAAAGGGAATAAAATGACATTACGACCATCTCAGTGTGCAGAAACTCGGTTCCACCATCCCCCCATACTGCTTCGGGTGAGACTTCAGTCCATGCTCCACAGGCTGATGTCGAAAGGGCCAGTAGTGTAGTGATTTGTTGGGCTAATTAATGTTGAACCTGGGTCATGCCCCATCAATCCAACAAATGGTTCCTTTGCCGCAACCGGAATCTGCATAAGAGATATGTGATGTCGTATCACTGGAATTCAACTAAGAAAGAGATTGGAGACTGGCTGGATAGGAAGATCCACAAATTCCTAGTGCAAGAGAATAGAAACCCACGACTGACAAAGGAATAGTGGTTGGACAAGGACCTGTATACAAAGATTCACAAGATATTTTTCTGCTCCTTTCTGATTGAGCTATACGAGTGGATTATGAAACTAGCAGATAGCCAAGGAAGGTGGAAACTTGACAGTCCTATTGTGTGGACCCCGGAGCTAACGCTAAGGTTGGAAGCATTGGAGGACAAGCTCACCCATGTTGTCAATCATTGGCTCGATCATGTCATAGGAGGATTTGTAACTGAATTTGTGGTTGACACCTTAGTCAGCTACAGCGAGGCAGAGTGACACATTTTCAAAGGACCGCGAGGTAAGTACGTAAAATCTTTGAATACCTGGATTAAAATGCTATTGTGCGGAAAATGGGTTATGCAGCTACCTTGATGTTTGGGGCTATGTGAAGCGGAAAAACTTACAAAAATGAAGGAAAAAAGGGTCCTGAATATAGTCTGTTGATTTCACCTCCGCGAGGTGACGAAGAGGGAATAGCACAGGTTTCTCCGCGAAGTGTTATTCAGTTAATAAGGTAAGGATTCTCGCGAATACCACCTCCACCCACACCACCTACAACTTCACCACCATCACCTATGACTTCGCCCGTACCACCTCCACCCTCACCGCAGTTCAGTATGGAAAATTCAGTGATGTTGCCTTTATTCAAAGGCTTAGGGAATGAGGACCCGGACCAATTCTGGTTCGTTGTGAAAATTGTATGGGAAGCTTAAGGTGTTAGAGATGACAACTTGAAGAAGGAAACATTGGTTAGCACTCTAGAGGATCGCGCGCTGACCTGGTATATCAAGTACACTAACGATAACCCGAATGTTGGAGTGGCAGACATCCAAACGGCATTAAATAGAGAATTTAGTAGGCCTCAATCTGAAGCACAGTCTATTGTAGGGTTCAAATCAATCACGATGCAACTAGGTGAGACACCTTGGGGGCTATATCATAGGTTGAAGTGTACAATCCGCAAAGCTAACATGAACCTAATAGACCGACAACATCGCGAGTGGTTTGTGGCTTTGCTCCTGCCTCACTTAAGGGTTGTGCTGTCGCAGCAGAAGATAACAACTCAGGCAGAGGCCTTGGAGATTTCAATGAGGCTACATGAAACACCAATGCAAGATCCAAATCTCAGGGTTCATCAGATTCACGCATAGTTGAAAAATCTTTGCCTTGAGATGTAAAGCTTGAAGCAGGACAGAACAGTTCGAACAGAGGTGCGCGAGGAGGTATGTTGTCTGAAATGCAAGAGTTGGGGACATGACAAATACCATTGTCTAGTCTTTGCGAACTGCCTTATAGGAGGAGGACCAATGCCTTGAGGCCAGAAGCTGAGGCAGCACCAAGCATAGGGCCTGCATTTTGGTGCGCTATCTGTTACGTAGCAGGAAAACATGCCACAGATAACTATCATCTATTGCATAAGTTTGTACAGACACCGAAGCAACTATCTTGCAACTTTTGTAGGTCGGTAGGGCATGATGAACGTAATTGCAGAAGTTATGAATTGATGATGGATAGAACTCCTACCTATAGTGTTCACGCTGAAACGCGACCCCCTGACCATAACACAGGGATGGCGTGGACAGGATTTCAGGGGCACGAAAGAGGCCGAGGCAGAGGAGGACTTGGTAGAGGTTGGGGACAGTTGATCTGCTACAATATCGGAGGGCCAGGACACTATGCCTACAATTTCACTAGCCCAACAAGTCCATCGTGCATGTATTTCACTCTACTTGATCATGAAATAGAATACTATCCTATAATGATAGCTAGGATACGTGACAAAGGGGCACTAACACCTCCGTCGACACAAAACCTATAGATGATGAGGTGTGAGCCACACGAATAGGATCCAAACATGAATATAGTGCTCCGGAGTGGAATCGCAATAAGAGATGACAAGCAGAAACAGCCAAAAGACAGTACATGGGTTTGCAAAGCTCCAGCAAAGGAAACTAAGTTTTATTTGGAGTCCACACGTGAAACCTTCATGGAAGTGAAGAAGAGATTCGTTGAGGCCTCCACCTTAGGGAGAAAGGATAAGCCTGATCAAGAGATGGACCCTTTTATGCTTACAACCTTCTTGGAGACCTATATGAAGCTAATGCACGATAGCAAGGTTGTGAAGGGGATACAGGAGCTCATAAATAGATGCACTGGAAACACTCTGAGTGAGCCGCGCATAATGCAAAAGATAGGTAAGCATAAAACAAGGATGGGATGAGAGATGAGACTGACCACGCAGATAGGAGAGTATGAGATGGATCAGGTTATCTTGGACCTGGGGTCAGATGCGAACATTCTACCTAAACAAACTTGGGAATGGATTGGGAGACCTGTGTTACAATGGTCTTCGATTCAGTTAAGGATGGTAAATCAGCAGAAGATCATCCCCATGGCGCAGCTATAGGGGGTGACTATGGATATTGAAGTTGCAAGCACGCTGGCTGATTTTGAAGTAATAGAAATTGTGGATGACAACAACCCATATCCTGCACTCCTTGGAATTGATTGGGCTACTGATATGAACCGGGTAATCAACCTAAAGAAGTGGAAGATGATATTTGAAAAATAAATCACTTCGTATAATAGTACCCCTAGATCCTGCTGAAGGTTCGCGTTATACTGAACCAGTGCGCGATTATGAGAGTGATAACGATCTGGACTGTATCAATAAGATAACAACGTGATACCAATATTGGGTGAATCCAATAATGGATAGATGAATTACATGGGATCGTGAAATTTCATGCACTTTGGACTCTGATGAAGAACTAGAGCGTTGGTAGAATCGGTTACACGGAGTAACTACGCTAAGTTGTAACATGATGACTTGGTCATTGTGATGTGTGTTATCAGAGGTAAGAAATTTTCCTACTTATGATGCCCTGAATGATGTAGATATTTTTCTGGATGCCTTTGAGAAGGGAGCTACCAAAAAACTAGCGCTTCCAGGCGATGGACTGGGCATTGCGCGCTAGGCCCGTAAGGTGGTGGGGTACACATAAGGGAAGCTTTGATGATTAGAGCGAATGTAGGAGGATGATGAGAACTCACTTTGGGAAGCTGAAGATGTGAATTATAGACAAATATGATGGGTAGGATGATCCGCACGTGCACTTGGCCAAGTGGGCCGAGGCTTATGGAGAGAAGCCCCAACCTGAATGGGTGCACTTGTTCTGTCACACACTGGATATTGTCCCGATGAACTGGTATGTAGAAACAGAGCTCTGCCATGGGACAGCTGAATGGGGTATTCTGCATGAAGGATTCATGATCACATTCAGTTTTGAAGACTGGTTTGACAGTATTGATGAAGCACTACAGGAGGTAAAATCAACAATCTTTAGAATACCGCAGGAGTCTTTAGACCTGATTTAGCCTGACTGGGCTACTCAACTCAGTCATGTGCTAGAATGTTATAATGTAACTACTGAAGAAGAGGATGAGGATCCATGAAAAATTAGCATCCCTGAAATAGAAGGTCACCACAAGGTTAAAGGACCACAGGTTGAGAATTCATATATAACCGCACCACTGAATATGAAACAAGTGAACATCGGTACGAAGGCAGAGCCCAAATTCTCGAAGATTGGAGATTACTGGGACAATGTGACGATGGATAAGGTCACTGAATTGCTCCGCAAATACTAGGATTTATTCCCCACCAAGTTCACAAATCTGAAGGGGATAATCAGGGACCTAGGTATGATGAAGATCACGTTGAAACCTCACACGAAGCAGGTTAAGCAAAGACCTTACTGTCTCAATCCAAAGTACAAGGAAAAGGTCCACTTGGAGCTAGATAAGATGCTCGCAGCAGGCATTATTGAGCCCGTGGAAGAGACTGACTAGGTAAGCCCTATGGTGGTACAGGAGAACAAGCGAAAGGATGAAATAAGGGTATGCATTGCGGATGGTCATTTTGAAGATATAATACATGCCCTAATGAAAGGAACTACCCCAGAAGGATACATTGTCTAGCAGAAAAAGGAACTAGTGGTGCGCATGGAAAATTTCTCTATCATAGTTGGGCATCTATACAAAATGAAGTCTGATGAGATATTGCGACGATATGTACCTGAGTTTTAAATAAGTAACATCCTCGTAGATGCTCATGGGGGCACCACAGGAGGACATTATGCAGGGAGAGTGACCGCATAGAAGATTCTACGCACAGGGTTGTGGTGGCCAACCCTCCATCAGGATTCAAAAGTGTATTGCAAGGTGTGTGATGTATGTCAAAGGACTGACAGGCCATCGTGAAGGGATGAGATGTATTTGAATCCTCATATGGCATTGCAACCCTTTGAGAAATGGGCAATAGATTTTTTGGGACCCATTCAGCCCCAAGGAAAGATAGGAGCAAGATACATTATCACCATGACAGAGTATTTGACTTGTTGGGCAGAGGCACACACTGTGAAGGATTGAATGGGGGCGACTGCTGCAAAATTCCTATTTGAGCATGTATTGATGCGATTTGGTTGTCCAAAGATCTTGATCAGTGATCGTGGTACGCACTCTTTTAATGAGACAATCAGCGTGCTAATAGAGGAATTTCGTGTATATCACCAGAAGATCACGCCTTATCACCCGCAGGCTAAAGGGATGGTGGAAGCATTCAATAAAGTATTGAAGAACACATTGACCAAGGTTTTTAATGCTCAACAAAGTGATTGGGACCTATGCATACCTATAGTAATATGGGCTTATCAAAGACATGCAAAAAGTTGACTGGACAAACCCCCTTTAGGCTTGTCTATGGCATTGAAGCGGTAATGCCTATGGAATATATTGTGCCTAGTCTGCGCATAGCAGTGCTCACAGGTATGAAAGATCATAGAGCCCTAAAGGAAAGGCTCGCACAACTAAATGAGCTTAAGGAAGAGAGATTTCTAGCTGGATTTCACCAACAGGTCCAAAAACAGCATGAAAAGGCGTGGCATGATTGACATATTAAGCTGTGCACCTTTAAGGTAAATTACCTAGTTTTGTTATATGATAGTAAGTTTGATAAATTTCTCGGAAAGTTCAGGATGCACTGGTTAGGTCCTTATGTCATTAAGGAGATTACCGATGAAGGAGCGATACAACTAGTCAAATTGAATGGAGATCCCTTCCCAACAAAGGTGAATGGAATTTGATTGAAGCCGTACACTGGCAGTCCAACCATGTGACTAGATGAAGGTCGCACAGTCTTAGCACTCCAGGTAGCTGAAAGGAGGTGCAGGACTATAAATTACACTGCCTAGGTTGGGAGCTGCACGATTGGAGGATGGTGGGAAGCAAGGAAGTATCATAGGGTCCACTACAGCACGGAGGGAATTGTGCTACCTAGGGGGAAATTGCACAGGTTGGTAGGAAAGTGACCGTTAAGGTCACTTTTCATGATTTGATGATTGAAATGCCGCCAAATGGAGTGGACAGCCGGCATTTAAGATGAAATTTATGGCTCGGATCCTTGAAATTCTGTCACTAATCCGGCATTAATAAACCGAATTTGGTGGGATTGGTCAGATTTGAAATAAAAATGCCTTATAAATTACAAGTTGTTGTCCAGTGAAAAACACTTCGCACTTTGAGAATTGCGTTTTGAGCTCTCAGGCACCCATGAACCAAGAATTCTTCGAGACTTTCAAGGAGACTCTTGAATTTGCAAACTTGTTAGAGACAACACAAGCACTGTTAGAAAGCGTTATGTCGGCACCCATAAAAATTATAAATACTGAGCAAGTAGTAGAGGAGGTGGCACAGGAAATGGAAATAGAAGCAGAAGTAGTTGCTCCGGAAGTGGCCGAAGTATTGGCGGGGGTCCCTAAATCGCCAAGGACACCAAGACCAAAGCCGATCCCAACCAAGGAAACTATGAAGGATAAGAAGGGCAAGTAGCCTACCATACCGATGTGCGCATAGCCATGAAGAAACCCGCCAAAGCCTACTACATAGGAGAAGTGAAAAGCCATAAACTTAGAACCATAGGAAGAATACATTGAAGACATCTCGATGGATGATGAGGATGTGGGAGTTGCAGTCGAGGAGGTTGAGACCCAAGGCACGGACCCTATTACTCGGTTGCCGGAGTATGTCCCTCCATGCAAGGTTAAGTCCAAGGTGCCGAAGGACATTGATGAGAGTAAGACTCCCCTGCAAACCCCTCTACTACTGGAAAACATTTTTTTCGATGGTCCATGCTTGGCACGAGTGCCGCTGGTGAAAATTGAAGACTGGGACTTGGCAGACCACAAAAAGTTCCCACACCTGGCGACTGAAAAACTAATGCGCCGTATCATTGACATGAATTCAGGAATGACCACATTAGAGCCGCGGAGGTGGCTCAAGGGAGTAGAGAAAGAAGGGTCGCTCAACCTGCTCTAGGTGTCGAACTACAACTCCCCCTTGGTAACAAGTTTGGTCATCAAGTAGCTGTTGTGCTTGGTGCATGATGGGTGTTTGTGGCTAGAGGAGCCGATACCCATCATAGATAGGTTGATTCATCAAATAACACACTTACCATATACAGGAGAGAATCCAGTCATGAGCTTTGGTGGAAAAGGTGGCGAGCAGACTCTCATGGAGTCAATGAATGAAAATTTTAAGCCGGTGAAGAAGCCGCGCAGATATTCTATATCCAATATTTGTGATCCCGATGTAAAGGTAGCAACACAAATCTTAGCGGGGAAGGTAAAGAGGAAATGTCGCGTTGATGAGATGTTGGCGACTGTCGTCGCGCTCACAGCATAGTGCACTGAAGGAGTCCATTTCAACTGGTTAGACTACCTTTGCGGAGAGTTCCTGGAAAAATTCTGCGAAGCACAAGAGCTCAGCAAGACATTCCACTACGTGTGGCTCTTTCTGTCAATTGTGCTGGTAGTGTGGGAGCTGCCAAATGACAGCCAGTTCCCTTCGGTCATGCTAGACCTCCCTGAAGTAGCGAAGTATGCTTTGTTGTGGGCGACCAAGACGCACAGTGAGTCAGGGATAGTAGGATATTTTGGATCTTAATGGAAATGAACATTCGGATGGCCATCAATCATAAGTCACAATTCTCACCTATGGTGTACACCAACCTACATCGCTACGCTGAATTTAAGGCTAACTTCCAATTAGTATCCATCAGGGCATGGAAGGACCCTGCGCAGAAATAGCATGACTTGTTGTATTTGGTAACAGATGATGCCATTGATGCAGTGCTTACTTAATGGCTGGCAGAGTAGTGCTCTATAATAGATTTGATGGTGGGCAGAAGCAAGTCCACCACACAGAAGAAAAAGGAGGAGGCCAAGCTTAAGATGACATAGCTGGCCGAGAAGAGGAAAAAGGAGGTTGTTGATAAGGCTTAGGCGGAGCACAAGGCCACGAAGCAGACAAGTGGGATAGAGTGGGGCTCTGACAAAGGCGTGAGGTCGCCTTCACCTGAGACCGAGGAGGAAACAGATGAATAGCACGACGCGCACCCTCAGGAGATGTCTGGCCACATGAAGCACCCAAGAGAGTTGGAGAAAGGAGGGCCCAGGAAGAAATCAAAGGCGACCAAGACCTCGCTAGACCCCATTACACTAACAGAGGGCGATCTACATGATATTGGTAACACAGTGAGGGATGTCACTGTTGTGGGGAAAAGTATCCAACACGGAATGACCCTATCCCGCTCTAAGGGTGATAGTTCCTTAGCAACAACTGAAGCAAAGCTATCTAAAGTTACTTCTTTATGACATGCAAGAGATGAAAGGAAGAGATCCACTTACCGATGTCTTGCGCAAATGGTCGATCCAATCTCCTCTATTTGCCGCTCGCTCCCAGCTCCAAGTCTTCTCACGGGCCCAGCTACACGAGATCCTGTGAACAAGACAAGAAAAGGAAACTACAAGAAGCATGCATTCATAATTGATTCAAGGATTAGCATAAATCAAATACGCAAGTAAGACAATACACCATTGAAACACATGCGAATAGAAGAACCTCAAATGCTTTATTAATATAAGGAAGTAAGGTTCAGGCGGTGATACAACCGTGAGAGGTCCAATCCAGCATCACCTTCCCGATGGAAAGAAATCTCCTCTTCACCTCCTTCAAGCAATCACCCAATACTCACAACTGTAAACCAACAGCAATTCTTTGCACAAAATTCCGGCCTCTAGAGATGAGATCCTTATATAGAGTTTTGGAGTGAAGATAAGTCAGCTTGATGTGTGACTTGTTGTCCTCTTCAACTCCAGTTGTTCTTCAGTCCTTGAGTCCACTCGGAGTTTCTACCTTCCACTTGGAGTTTTAGAACCTCTTTACTCATCATTAGGCGAATCTTCTGATCCAAGTGTCATTTTGGAAGCTTCCTGGGCACTGGCACATTGAGAAAAGATTCCTCCACATGTCAAAGTACGCCCAGCGCGGGTAGCCTTTGTTGCACTTGCTATGCAGCGCAGGTACACCATAGAGCTTTTGAAATTCAGCGCAGATGCTTAGTGGAGCAGCTGCTTTGATCCAAAATTGACCTGTTTTTGAGTGTTTTTCAGTGGAGAACTGATTTGCAGTGCTGTGGTTTGCTGACCTTGTTCCTCTAGGGGTAGGAACAACATGTTTAGGGACTTTGGATCCCTCAGATTATTGACATTTCATGCTCCATGTTGTAAGGCACAAAAATGTCTATAACAGTTGCCCCCTAAAGTATGAGGTCGTTTATCGGGTGAAATGCTTTATTAGGAGGATCCGAAGTTCATTCAATCGTCGGGAGGTGACCTGTAACAAAATACAATACAATACATTATCTTTTCATACTTTCTTTTCATGATCTAGCTGATGCGGGCATTTCCCATGCTCAGCTTTATAAATACATTTGCTATACATAAACAGACGATCGTCTGATAATAGACTGATAATTCTCTGCTTTTAATTATCATCCTTTTAGTAGGATGATCATCTGCTGCACATGTCTATGTTTTTATCTCCTGAATATATATCGCAGCCCGGATGGATGAAACTAGATCCAGGGTCTTCAAACTTGTCCGATCTTCACTCTAGTACAAGTCGATCCATGTGAGAATTTCTTGAAGTCGAACATGGAAAGACATCGCTTGATTACCAGTCAATAATGTAAACTGTTAACAAGCGCGAGAGGAATCACCGATAATGATGATGACCCTCAAGGTACTGCAGCACAATTCACGTGGCGTGAATATAGGATCTGATGTCGAACACCACGCAAAGTCTCCCGGTCGAAGGTCATTAATGTATACCTATCGCCGGAAGTGAGAAACTTGCCATTGAGGCATGCAAGCTTCAAAGTACTGAGGGGGTGTTCCTAGATCAACTTCTTGGATAGTGAGCTGATGTCGACAAGAAGTGATCCGTCAAAGGAGGGCCTTAATGAATCCCACATCAGTGACATGGAACGGAGCTAGTGATGATGGTGAAAACGATCTGTCAAATATGATTCAGGGTGGCGGTCATGGAAGGATGAAAGATGATGTATGGTAGTGGATGGGACCCGGTTGACACTTTCTGAATGACATCTCTTGAACATATAACGACACTGATGTGATGGATCGATAGCATTACCCCATGTATGGATGGTATGGCGAGACCATGGTGAAGGGACCGGTGAATGATAATAACCCAACCCGATATTTACGGAGGCAAAAGTGTCATGTTCAAGAGCGACTTGCTACCATTAAGCTTTGAGGTTCTTCCCAATTTTTCCCCAGTCATTTCTGACCAGTACCTCTTTATTTTTGTCAAGCTTGAGGAGGATAACATATGCTTGTTCTATAACCTGCCCTTCGGGCAAGCCCATCGCTATGTTTTAATGAGCTTAACGATAGGGAAACTCGTTCTCGTCTAAAGACAAGTTTGTCGCTATCTAATATTTTTAACGAGCCCAGCGACAAAGACAACTCGGTCCTTTTCATCTTTAGAGAGTCTGAAAAGGGTACATAAAGTGGACTCCAGGGGTCCTTTTTCGTCATCTAATCCCTTAAGTCCGAAAAAGTATAAAACAATACAGAAGGGATGAATGTTCGATATCTTTATCGAGCCGAACTAGACAAGCGCTCGATCTTTTTGTGCAATAATCCCTCAGGTCCAAAAAGATTAAAATCTAGAGGAGGGATAGCTCTTCCGGTCCTTTTAACGAGCTGGAAGGCCAAAACTCAGCAAACTTTTCATATTTTACGAGTCAGTGAAAAGAGCTCAAAGAAGACTCATATTTTGAGGAACGAGTGATAAACAGGGATAGCAGCAGATTCCAGGTACAGGTTGGAATTTTCCAATCACGGCAGTGTCACAAGGATGGCTAGGTGAAATCACTCTTCGCAGCTGTTCCTCAAAATAGGTAAACAATCAAGTGGATGTGAATGATCGGCCAAATGAAAAGTGGAGGTGACGGCGCACAAACACGACCAAGGCTTTTATGGCTGATGAATTTACGGTCTCAACTGGTTATTTACCGGTTCATTTTTTCTTGATGAGCTTGAACTCTGGGGGAAGCTTGCTCACATGTGCATTTATTTTTTAATGAGCATGAACTCTTGCTAAAACTGCTCGGTTTTGCGTTTATTTTTTAACGAGCATGAACTTTGCCAAAACTTCTCATTTATTTTGCATGCCCCCAGCATCATAATAACGCATGTCAAAGGAGGGTGCCCCCTAAGCTTCATTGCATTCAACTTGGTGGTTGGAATGAAGGTTTACCTTTGAATTTTGAAAAGGGGATTTGTTTCATTTTTTAATGAGGTTGACACAGTAAAAGAACTATCCTCATGACTCCTTGTTTCATTTTTTAACGAGGTTGACACGAGATAAGAACCGTCCTCAGATCCCACTGTATTTACAGTATTTCCATTAGGGCGATGATCCATGCTGACAAAATATTTAGGAATCTTCTGAATCCGTTGGATATAGAAGATTTCATATTGTAGGTTTCCGCTATGGCTACTTCCGCCAGATTACCCACCGGCGGTAGGGCAAAAGTACCCATTAAGGCAGGGTCTTTTAGGAGACCTACTCCAATATTTTGGAGCGATTGATTACTTTCATGGATCATTGTGCTGCTTCCCGTAACTTGAGAACTGTTGGGGAGAAATGTTTGTTGGTCGACGATTGTAATTTTTCCTTGAAAAGGAAATACAATCCTCCTGAAGTAGGTCGACACAACTGCAGCCATGGCATATATCCAAGTCCTTCCCAGTAGGATGTTGTAATCGAGGTTTCCGTCGATTACTTCCACATCAACTTCTACTGTTTTTCCCCCCAGTTCAACTTGCCAGTTACTTAAAATCCCGTATGGAGTGTATGATCGTCCATCAAATGCTTTTAATATCATTGACGATTTTGACAAGGGTGGTGAGCCTAAACTTTTCCAGCAACTCATCGACATAAGGCATGTAGATGCCCCCTCATCAATAATTGTTCGATGAACAGTTTTGTTGAGGGCTTTCACTTGAATAAGGAAAGCTAGTTGAGCTGGTAACTGAGGGTCATATCCTTTATGATCAAAGGCCACAAGATTGGAATCCATTGGGCCAATCCCACTTATCGCTGCTAGTAAAGCTTGCTCTTGGGAGGGGCAATTTTGCGGTACCTCAAGTGTCGACATAGCGGACGGCGATTGGGCCAGGTCCTCTATTATATTATAATTCTGTGCTATTTTTGCACGAGGATTAAATGTCGATTTGTGTACTACTCCCTTTGGTGACTTTATCATTGGTTTAGGAATGATGGGTGGCACGACTTTGGTCAAAGTTGTTGTTGAACTACTAGGTTGTTTATTTTCCTTTTTGTTCAACTGCTTTGGATTCCTGTAATCTTTATTCCTTGTCAAAGCATTATTCTGCTGTTTTGAGGTAGACAACATAAGCACTTGGGATCGGGAAGCATTTTGATTAGCAACCAGATTTTGTCTTGGACTAGGAAACGGATCAGTCAATACTGCTGGGGTTTTTGAACTCTTGAAAAGTTTCTTAACTTTAGCTATATGTGGACAATCTTTCGTCCAATGATCCTCATCGCATATATGACACCCTGTCGGGGGTTTCCCTTTCCTTTTCTTTTTCTTCTTGCCCCCTGGTTGCTTCAGTTGTTTGCCCTTGTCGGTCGACATGGCATTTACTTCTGAGGCAAGAAATTCTTCATTTGCATTTTGACTAGAAATTTTGTGTTTGCCAGTCACGCCATTGCTGGTGTGAGAGTCAGTATTCGATTTAGGAGGGGGAGGAATTGAAAATTCAGGTCTAGGGGCGTCAGGTATTTTGTCGTAGAGCATGCCCGACTGAGTATATACTAAGTCTAAGTATTGAGCACGAGCAATGACTTGCTCCTCTGTTACGACTCCTCCCTTGGTCACATCTTCCGTTATAGCCGGAAGTAACGACTTTATAAACCATTCAGCTAACAGCTGATCGGGAACGTAAGTTTTCACCATCCTACGATGACGTCGCCACTCATGTATATGATCAGATATGTGAGTGGACGTTGTCTATTTGAAGTTGGTAAGGAGTTCTGTTCCCGTTTCATACCTTATTGGTAATTGAAAATGGGTTAAGAAAGTCGTGGCTAAGGAGCTGAAATTGTCGAAAGAGGCTCTTGGCAATTCAATGTACCATTTAGCCGCTGGACCTGTCAATGTCCTCTGGAAGAGGTGAAGTCTTATCGAATCATCGTTTAGAGTGTTCGATGAACACCACATATGAAAAGTCATGACGTGATTCGACGGGTCTTCACCCGGATTTCCATTGAATTTAGGAATGTCCGATGGAAGTTTATGTGGAATTGTTGGCCACCAAGGGGCATAAGCAATTGGATCATTCGTCAGCCGGTTTAGATCTGGTAATTCTAGAGCTGCTACAAAGGGCAACTGTTGGTTCAGGTTAGGCGAAGCATATCCAGGATAAGATGGTATCGCCTGAGCAATGGGTCTTTGCAGACCAGCATAATGCTGACAACTCTGACAAGGTTGATGGGTATAACCATTATAGCATGGTTGCCCATTACTTACAAAGACTTGTTGCTCAGGTCCTTGATATGATTGCTGGAATGGCGGTTGTTGAGATTGAGCCAGCTCTGGTTGTTGGACCATTTGCTGTTGACCAATACTGGATGATTGACCAAGATGAGGAGTCACAGTACTTGTTTGAGCCTGAGTCGCTCCAGATAAGGAGGCACTACCCTGAGATTGTGATTGAGCCGCTGAGACAAGAGGTTGTTGTATTACAACAGGTAGCGCTTGTACTTGCGACGCATTCGCCATAGCAGGTGTGGTGGGAATATTCGACACAGGGTGTACTGGTTGCATTGAATATGCAACTCCTGATCGTTGAGGCAGTATTGGTACCCAACCGCCGGATGTAATTCCAGTTTGACCTGAACCTTGTTGTAAACTCCCATATGGTTGTTCTCCGGGAGGGAATAATGAAAGAGCATACTGCCCTCCATATGGTGGAAATCCAGTACTTAAAGGGTAAATTGGCCTTTGAAGACACATTGGATCAGTTTGTTGAGTTTCAACATAAGAAGTACCAGATGATAATCCAGATGAAGAAATAGGAACTAACCATATTGTCGCCCCCGATTGGACTCCGGCTTGTTGTTGACAATTTGCCGGGACAGATGGTATACCAGCGAACATCGTTGGAGTAGCAGCAGGAGGCTCTGCTGCTGCTGTGTCAGACGACACAGTCCTAGATGTCGACGGTTGTTCAGACATATCTAGTCTATCCAAAAGATTTCTTAGCGATTCTACAAGAACTTACGATGCCAAAAGACTAACTTCGAAGATCAACGCAGGAATAGGAGGAGATTATGTTCCGTTTAAAATGAATTTTATATGACGACGCTTTAGACACAACTTGTTTTTTCACTTTTTAAGAGTCGAGAAAAAGCTAAAGATGACTCTAGTCTCCTTCGATGTATTAACGAGCCCGAAGTGACAAATGCTCGGATGGACTTTTTCAGTTATAGAGTTTGAAAAAGGCCAAAAGAAACTACTCTGGAGTTCTAGGCAGAGGGTGTGCCAAACCTTTCGCGAAACCACATAATACGTTTTACGGTACGAGTGGTCGATCTTCGTGAATGCTGTGTTCACTGCATCGCGATCAGTAGGGCGGCCGACACGGCTTCCTATGGATAAAGGCTTTGCTCCTATAGGGGTCTCCCAATATACGCGACGGTACGCGGGAGCACAAGTCCGTATTAGTGCTATCGTCCCTCAGGAGGAATCACCCACCTTCGTAGAGATCGACAGTCACTATGTTTAACGACGCCGGAACACGTCTCTACCTAGACCTCTACTGTGTTTTGTTATGTTTCAAAGCGTTGTTATGTAAATTCAGTTCGTTTTAGGTTGATCTTGCTTAGCAGTTTGCCTTTATGGATCACCACGTGATGTATGATACAACTCCTAAATGCAGTCTAAGAATGATAAGCAAGCTTTTTCAATTCTTTCAACTTATGAAAATCTTAACTACTGAGGGAAAAGAAAGACATCATCTTTTCAAACAGATCATAGAGCACACACTGATGCACTTTCCTAAATCGACATGCAAACTGTCAAAATGCACATGCACAATGCAAGTATTTCTTTTCTTCTTCCTTAATGTTGATGTATTACAAAAAGAAAGCTGTTGTATGATTTCGAATTCAATTTCAAGCGAAAGCAAACAAGCTTTTGTCCAATAATCAAAAGAACACCTTAAGATTCACTCGTTTCAACATAAGAAATACTGAAATCCGAACCATATAACGAAAGAAAATGCTCAAGCAGCTATGAACAGCAATAAACTAGCTCTTAGAATCACAACGACACTTTATCACAGGTCTAGATCCAAGAGGCCACAGCAAGACTAGTTCACTTTCGCTACGGGAAACTGTGAATGAAAGTAAGAAATACAATAAGAACAATCACGGTTTCTTCACACAACCGAGGCGGAATGATGGCAAAGAAAGATAGTTTCAGATGGGTATACAGGTTGACAGCAGGCTGCAAAAACAATACTGAAAACTGGGCAACAGAAGGCAGGGAACCCCAGTTGCACAATGCAAAACTGGTTCAGCGCAGGTAGAACACTGTCAATCTGACATTCAGCGCAGGTAGCCCCTTCGGGACCTGCGTTGCAGCGCAGGTAGCCTTCACTGCAGCTGCACTGAAGAGAAAACTCTCGTCTCTCTTTGGTTCCGGGTCACAGATTGCTCAAAAATCAACTGTTTTTGGCCAAATCAGAGGCTATCAATCAAGTATACTCTAGAGGATGATTAAAGGAAGATGAACACTATCACAAAGAGCTAATAAGAGTCCTTGTGGATCAGCTCTTCAAATCATAAAAATGCCCAGCACTGAGCTAGAGTAGCTGCCCTCTACTTTGCCTTCGAAGGATTCGAATGCAGTTCGATTCGGTACTCCCTTTGTTTAGGAAATGAATAGCAAGAAACACAAGCTACCAACAAGACACGTTCCCCAGTGGAGTCGCCAGTCTGTTGTGGGGAAAAGTATCCAACACGGAATGACCCTATCCCGCTCTAAGGGTGATAGTTCCTTAGCAACAGCTGAAGCAAAGCTATCTAAAGTTACTTCTTTATGACATGCAAGAGATGAAAGGAAGAGATCCACTTACCGATGTCTTGCGCAAATGGTCGATCCAATCTCCTCTATTTGCCGCTCGCTCCCAGCTCCAAGTCTTCTCACGGGCCCAGCGACACGAGATCCTACAAACAAGACAAGAAAAGGAAACTACAAGAAGCATGCATTCATAATTGATTCAAGGATCAGCATAAATCAAATACGCAAGTAAGACAATACACCATTGAAACACATGCAAATAGAAGAACCTCAAATGCTTTATTAATATAAGGAAGTAAGGTTCAGGCGGTGATACAACCGTGAGAGGTCCAATCCAGCATCATCTTCCCGACAGAAAGAAATCTCCTCTTCACCTCCCTCAAGCAATCACCCAATACTCACAACTGTAAACCAACAACAATTCTTTGCACAAAATTCCGGCCTCTAGATCCCATGGGATGAGATCCTTATATAGAGTTTTGGAGTGAAGATAAGTCAGCTTGATGTGTGACTTGTTGTCCCCTTCAACTCCAGTTGTTCTTCAGTCCTTGAGTCCACTCGGAGTTTCTACCTTCCACTTGGAGTTTTAGAACCTCTTTACTCATCATTAGGCGAATCTTCTGATCCAAGTGTCATTTTGGAAGCTTCCTGGGCACTGGCACATTGAGAAAAGATTCCTCCACATGTCAAAGTACGCCCAGCGCAGGTAGCCTTTGTTGCACTTGCTATGCAGCGCAGGTACACCATAGAGCTTTTGACATTCAGCGCAGATGCTTAGTGGAGCAGCTGCTTTGATCCAAAATTGACCTGTTTTTGAGTGTTTTTCAGTGGAGAACTGATTTGCAGTGCTATGGTTTGCTGACCTTGTTCCTCTAGGGGTAGGAACAACATGTTTAGGGACTTTGGATCCCTCAGATTATTGACATTTCATGCTCCATGCTGTAAGGCACAAAAATGTCTATAACAGTCACCGTGGAGGCCCTGTAGTAGTTTGAATAGTAGCAGCAGATCATCTTAGGGGCTATCCAGACAGGGTTGTAGCAGTTGCAGACCCACACATCGTAGGCTAGTATGGTGTCTACCAACCTAGCTATCAGCACTTCAAAGGCTGCCGATATGCTACACATGAAGACTTCCAGTGCGATAGTGTTGTCGGATGGAGCACTAACCACAGAGAAGGAGGCTAACAAGTCCACTGTCAGTGCCCTAAAGGGAGTAGGGCTGAACCTGGTAGCTCTCCCGCGCGAAGCACTCCACCCATTGCAGGATGGAGTAATTGTAGAACTAAGGGACCAAGAGCATTGCGCCCTCCTGGTGATCAGCGAACAGTGGATCAGTAATGAGCAGATGGCCCTATAGAGAAATGTTGCCATCGCCTTTGAGACTGAGGTGACTAATCAGAGAAAGAACAATTTACAGTTCATTGAGGAGGCATGCAGAATGGTCCCAAAGTTGGCCATTCTAGAGGAGGAGCCAGTCGAGGTACAAATCCAAAAGTTGGCCATAAGGGTGCGCGACACTCAAATTGAGATGGTGTGGGTTCATTTAGAGTTGAACCTACAGATTATAGAGTTATAGTTGAGGGCCCAACCTTCAACTCCACCCGAAATGAAGGAACAGCGGGAGACCACTGTCATAGAAGCAGTAGTGGCGGCGGACAGTGCAGTAGCATACTACACGCAGTTGTTTGAGTAGTCATTTGAGGTCCTGACTAGCTTGCAGGAGGACCCAAATGTATAGAGGCTAGAGATGGAAGTGTAAGGGCTATAATAGCGCTACGATGAGGTTAAGGGCACAGTGCAAACCGTTGCACTGACACAAAGATTAGCCAAGCTGCAGGAGGCCAAGCAGTTGAAGGAAACAGGTGGACATAGCGCTGCACAAGGAAGCAGTGCCCAAGGCAAGACTAAATCCCTAGCTGGATGAGGCTTATGCAGTAACAGGGAGTATCGAAGACAAACTTGCGACTCTGCAGGCAACACAACAAAAGCTTCAGGCTAACAGCGTAGGAGCAATGACTGAGAAGACAATGGAAGATGTGAAGCAGGAAGCATCTCAGTGCATGACCAAGGTTGTGGTCATATGGGTCGAGCTGGAAGGACTTCACACATAGATCTTCGTGCCTACCGAGTGACTCGAGGGTGACTCACAATGTTTGTGTTGGGGGTTGGTTGGGAACAAGATCCCCTAAAGGGCAGTTTTGGAGCTAAAAACCCATGTTTGACTCAAATTTTGTAATAAAATGGTAAATACTCCGCATTTTGTGGTTGTGGAGCACGTAGTGTTATAAGTCATAAAGGGTTGTTCGCCTTTAGTTTTGTAAAGTAAAGTCGGCTGTAAGAGATCTTCCCATGGTCTGCAAACCATGGGATTGTATAAAAACAAGCTCTAAGTAGTTTTAGAGACACACGATGTAAGAGAGTGATAGCTCTGAAGTAAGAAGTCTAAGTTTTTGGTCATAGCATAGGTAGAAGCTCTGTAGCATAGTGCGCAGAGGCCTAGAGTAGAAGTCCACAGCTGAGTGCATGGACCCCTGCAGCTTTGTGCACAGGGTGGTTAGAGTCTGTAATCACTTGGAAGATATTAATAAAGAGAATTTTTTTGTAATTTCTATGTCTTTGTTTCGATTAATGCATCTTATCCTTTTATATATGAATTTCCTTTCTAATGCTTATGTGATGCATGAACGTGTATGATTATGTTGGTTAACTGAAGCCATATAAGAATATCTATTTACGTGGTGCTGACTGTGAGTAACTATTAAGATAAGTAAGACACTTGGACTAATCTAGGAATCTGCACGGCACGCTGCCTTGACAGCGCGAAAGGCTCTAGATCAAGTGTTTTGTGCAGCCGACCCCTTTCGTAGTGGTATTGAAGGACGGAAGAGAAGGCTTGTCAGCCGAACCATAGAGCGAAGTGACCTACGCGAAGGAAGGAATAAAGGGAATAAAACGACATCACGACCATCTCAGGGTGCAAAAACTTGGTTACAACATCCCCCCATACTGCTTCAGGTGAGACTTCGGTCTGCGCTCCACAGGCTGATGTCGAAAGGGCCAATAGTGTAGGGATTTGTTGGGATAATTAATTTTGAACCTGGGTTAGGCCCCACCAAGCCAACAGTATATTAACACACAAATTCTTCAATTCTCCCAGAAGTTCACCCTCTTCTAGGGTGTGTTGGTTAGGGTGGATCAACCTCTCAGGAAAAGGAGGTGGATTGATTTGAGGAACAATATCTTCCTTATCTTCTTCAAGCTCTTCAAGTGGAGAAGGTGGGTGGTTATCTAGAAGCACTCTCCCAGATCGAAGATTGATCTCTTGGATTTCCATAGCATAAGCAGGATAGGATGTCTCTCCACTGTAGATGTGTTATGCTTACTTGTTTTTTATGTTCAGATTGGGTTGAGTAGGAATTTGAGTTTTCTTAGGTGAAGTAGGATGAGTGGGTTATGGTTGAGGTTGGGGTTGGGGTGGAGGTAGTAAAGAAAGAGGTTGGATAACTTGAGGCCTCCACCCTTGTGATGGGTTGCCGCAATTAGAAGAATGGTGTGGATATAGCTGAAAAGGATGGTTGACAGGTTGAGGAGGATATAGAGGAGCATAAGCCCAAGAAAGATGTGTGGACCGAGATGGATGAGTAGAAGTGTACCAAGGTTGAAAAGGTGCATTCTAATTTGGATTGTAATAAGAGCAGTGGGCATCTTCCATGCCTTGTTGATATGGCTGAGGAGGTCTTCTTTGATTAATGAAGCGAAGTTACTTTGACTCCCCTTCTACCCCTTAATATACAACTTTTAGTCCTAGAAAAAGAGGGAATTTGTCTGTTGCATGATTTTATTCATAGACTAGGAAAACCTCTATGACATTCAATGGGCACTCATTCCTAGGATGTCTTTTGGTACATCTAGAGCAGAAAATGTCTAGTTCCCTTTAAGCTTCCTCCTATTTTCTTTTGATTTCCATGGTATCCTTTTGTAATGCAAAGGTATGCAACATTTCACTCTTGGGATCCTCCAACGTGTTACCTATCTCATTATTAATGGATGTTGTGGAGGGAGAGGAATTGAATAAGCCTTGAATATCCCTACCCTTCTTCTTGGTAGCCCTAGAGTGGTTTTTGAAAATAGTTTTGATGTCATCATAGGATAACTGATAGGTATCTCCTCCAGACAACATATTGAGGGTTTCCTGCATATCCTCCTTTATCCCTTGGAGAATAACTGGCTTGAGTGATTCAGGATGAAGGGTACGGTTGGCTCTCCTATAACTGTTGGCTTAAGGGGTCTTGACCCAGGTTTAGAGTTAGTTGTGCCAACCAAAAAAACCCTACACTATTGGCCCTTTCAGCAAAAACATGCATAGCACAGATCGCAGTCTCACCCAAAGCAGTATGGGGGGATGTTATAACCAAGTTTCTACATCTTAAGACTAGTGTGATGTCTTTTAGCGCCTTAGATCTGCCTTTGCGCAGATAGATAAACTCTTAGGGCATGTTGTTGCAACTCTGTCAAACAGCCTTCAGACCTTCGCGAAGGTATACGATCAGCTCTTGCGGACCTCTAATAGTTTATTCGCCTACTTATGCGCATCAGAAAGTATTTCTACATTGATGTTCATGCATATTTAGTTAAGTTATTAGTAAACATTAGAGAATTCATCAAAGTCTTCACAAAACTACTTAAACATGCATTATGTACCTCATTAACACTTATTCAAGAGAATATCGCAACATTCAATCAATATTTCATAAAACACATCATTCATCGACAGCATATAGTATTAACATAAATACGCAAGAATTCTTCAAAAACTATCTTTATTTATCTTTAATTCAAGATTATAGACTCAAAACTACCTGGTGCACACAACTGCATGGGTCCACGCACTCAGCTGTAGACTCTACCTAGGCCTATGTGCACTTAGCTACAGAGCCTTTCTTCTTCCCTCTTACCCCCTTCTTCTTGCTATCACTTCATCATAGTACTTCTTAATTGCATTAGACTCTTTAAGACACACCTATTTATAGCCTTTTTCATGTAATGCCATGGTCCGCAGACCATGGGTGAATCTCAAAACCGACTCAAACTTTACATAAAACAAGGGGCTAAACCCCTTTGACTCCTATTCATCTACATGCTTCGCATCCACAAATCGTGGAGACTTTACATTAATTACAAAATTGTACCAAAACTTGGGTTATCTTAATCCCAAACAGACCCATCCCAACAGGCCCCCAACACAAAGATCATGACTCACCCTCGAGTCATTCTGTCGGCGTTGCAATATTACTACGAAGATCCCCCAGCTCCACATAGATCACTGCAACTGTGGCAGTGCTCTGCATTTCTTCCCGCTTGACATCCTCAACTAATTTTTCCGTGGCTAGTCCTTCTATGGCCAACCTCATCATTTGATGTTTCTACTGCAACCCTTTAAGCTTATCTTGAATTGTAGTCGTGACTTGATAAGCCTCCTCCAACCAAAGCTAGAACCTGACCTTTAGCAAAGCCTCCTTCTTCTGTGCTTCCTACACCTGTGTTAGCAGCTTCTTTCCCTCCTGTAATTTGGCAAGGCGTTGCGTTGCTGCTAAGGAGCATGCAGTTTCTCGGATTTTATCATATTGTCATTGTAGCTCCCCTTCCTTTATCATGGCTTTGTGCTGCTCATGGACCTCAAGCAAAGTCGTGTGCTACAACTTTAACTACAGCTCTGTAATCTTCATGTTGAGCTCAAACGCAACTCAACCAACCTCTGCTTTAGCCTCTCACACACCAGTGGCTAATTTTTTTATTTTGGCTTCTGGCTATGCATCCTCTAGGATGAGAAGCTTAGGCACTATCTTGCATGCCTTTGCTACTACTGACTCTAGACTAGAACTACATGTCTGAAGTTCCTCCTTTTCCTTCAAATCCTGCATCTTTTCAATGAACATTTTCTTATTGCTCACTTTGTACTCACTGATGAGGTTGAAGGCGCGCTGCTTCCTAGTTCTTAATTCATCTTCCACCCTTATATGCAACGCGTGGAGGGTCTCATTGGAGAGCACTACGATATTCATCCACATGTTCTTGATGGTACTAAGTATGATACGATCGTTGGTGGACTCAGTGTGAATGGACCCATCAGACAATGGTATAGTTCTGAGGTCTAGGGTCCTTACTAGCTCTGTAGCTTGTCCTGTCCTGGTGGCCAGACTCACTTGCTCCACAATCTCTTGTCCGGTGCCCACCATTCTGCTTGCTTTGATCATCAGCTCACACGAATCCTTTTGGACACTCCCCAATGTCTACATGTAGTGTTGCTCAAACTACTGCAGCACTTTGGTCATCGTATGCCTGATTTTATTGCCCATATCATCAAGATCGCCTTTTGTTAACACCATGGGATCAACCTGTGACTTATCCAAGTTTTTCTTCTTCCTTGTACCTTCTTGTTGCTCCTTGCCATGTTTCTTCAGAATGAATGGGGTGCTCTGCCCCTCATCTCCTTCATCGCCTTGCCCTGAAAGTTATTCTTCGTTTGTCTCCAGTGAAGGTGACTTGTCACCTTTTTGTGACTTGCAATGTTCCTATTCTACTTACTCCTTGGCAACGCGTTCTTGCTCCACATGAGGCTTTTCAGCGGCTTCCTCTTTTTTCTGTGCTGCCAAGTTACGCGTAGCCTACTTAGCTGCCTCCTTTCTTTTATGCACGACAGAACTTTCTGCACCCATGCTTGGTCCAAAAAATAAGTCTGATGGGGTGCGCCACTCTACAGGTCATTTCGCCACAACCTCCTGCACATCCATTTCTGTTACCATATAGGGAAATTTGTGCCACTTCCGCTCTGGATCCTTTCGCGCCTGGATGTATACTCTATGGAAGTCAACCTTGAATGCTGGGTAGGCTGACAACTGTGTGAAAAAGGTTTGGTACAACCTTGGACACTAATTAATGGCCATGCGGAGATCCATTTCCATGAGAACCAAAAATATCTTTGTTTCTACAATCTGCGCGACATCCTTTGTAGACCATAAGGAAGCAAACTGTGCATCCTCCTGTTATCCTTCCTCAAGTGGAGGAAATTAGTTATCCTCGAGCAATTTCCATGCAACGAGGACAATCGACATCAATAACCAAGTGTAGTGGAATGACCTGGTGTCATCCTAGGCTTCATTGCAGTTTTCCAAGAACTCCTAACAGAGGTATCTTGCCCAATTAAATTGTACGCTTTTCGTGCATTGTACAGCCAAGGAAACTACAGGCACCAGAACTTCGTCTGCATGAAATTTTCTCATCACCTTCCCTGCTAAAATCTAGGCAGCCAATTGGAATGTCAGGTCTATTATAGAAATAATGGAATACCCTCGCGACTTCTTAAGGAGGCCATAATCCCTCTTCATCCTTTCTGAGACGTCGTTTTCCCCAGTATTTCTTCCAAACTCCTTGCCTGCATTCGTGCCCTTATAAGGTAGGTGCGTGATTCTATGAACGAGCATGTCTGTAATGGCGATAGGCCCTCCTAGCCATAGACAGACATCATGCACCAATGTGAGTAGTTGGTGCACACATATTGTATTAATGGGGGTGCGGTGGTAATGTGTCACCCATAGCAAACTGAGCAACCCTGAGTGCTCAACACCGCGGACCCATTCCTCCATTTCCAACGTGGTAACACCTAATTTAGCATAATAGACCCTGTCCATATAATTTTCCGTCACCAAGTGTGTAAACTTAGCGTGGTCTGTGAGGTCCCAATCCTCCATTTTTAGCAATGGGACCCTTGCACGCTGCAGCCCTTCAAAAGGGACCTGCTCAGGTAGTAGGGGCATGGAGATGGTAAATTTTTCAACATCCAGGTCCTTCATGACCTTCGCTTTTCCCTTCCATAGAGGGATATACTAAGGTAACCTTGTTATGGGTTCTACTCCTTCAGCATCAATATCTTCAATTATTTGGGCTTCTTCTGCCTCCATGTCCACTACCTTCTCTCGCTTCTTATCTTTCTTTTTCTTTTGTGTTTCAGTATGCTTTCTTGGGGAAGTGTGCACTGGAACTAGATTCTTCTTCTTGTCCTTCTTTGGTTTGGCTGGTTGGGTTTCTCTAGTAGGGGTAGGCTTCAACCTAGGCAACGTCGGCGCCATAGACACAGGAGCCAGAGCTTCCACACTGACAACTTTTGGGGTAGCCATTTCAGAGACACCATCACTAGTACTCACAGTTTCAGCACGACTTGGTGCTAACATTCTATCAATAATAAACTTTTGGTTTATCGTAGGCAACACAGCAAACGTGGGGCTCGCAACGAAATCCTCCCAAAACGCTCGGCTCGTAGGCAAAAAATAGCAAAATTCATTAACAATTCTAAGATTGCAAAGTGTTCTTTGTTGGACCGACATGCATAATTTATAGGGTGTTTTGAATTGAAATCCTACCGTTCCCCCCAATTTCTGATAATAAATGTTGTTTTTGCGGCAGATATTCAAAGATTTTTTCCTTAAATGTCACCACCCCACTCCACTTAACCGTCTTTTGGCCATCAAGTCATGAACAATGACTCTAACGGTCACTTTCCTATAGTGCTATGTGATACCTTGCTCCATGGTGCATCTTCCTGCACGCAGCTTCCTGGGTTGCCTCGTCATCATTCACCATGCAACCTACTCACTGCGTTGTCCTCCTAACTGCGCAGTGTAGTTTATAGTCCCGCACTCCCTTGCAACTACCTAGAGAACTAAGACTATCATGTTGCCATAAAGTCATTATGCAGGATACCCTGTATACAACTTCAATTTGCTCCCATTCACTCTTCCCGGAAAAGGTTCCCCATTCAGATTTTCGAGTTGAACTGTGCCTCCATCTATAATTTATTTGACAATATATGGCCCTAACCAATGCATCTGGAATTTACCTGGAAATTTAGTGAATTTACTATCATCTAACAAGACTATATCATTTACCTTAAAAGTGTGAAGCTTTATATGGCAATCATGCCACGCTTTTTCACATTCTTTCTGTACTTGTTGATAAAATCCTACCAAAAATCGATCCTCTTCAAGTTCCATCAGCTGTGTGAGGCATTTTTCTAAGGCCTTGCGATCCACCATATTCATCAGGGCTACTATGTGCAAACTAGGCACAATATACTCCATTGGCATTATAGCTTTGACCCCATATACTAATCTGAATGACATTTTCCCTATCAGCTTCTTACAAGTAGTTATATAAGCCCATAGTACTGTAGGTACACGCACATCCCAGTCATTTTGCTAGCGTTGCAGAGCTTGTTATAGACATATTTGGGCACTGAACCCCAATCACATATGTCGATAAACCAAGGGCTCTTAAACCCCTAAAAATGTTGTTTCATACCCTAAAGGATCAAGGTCAACTGATTACATCATTTCCCAGAAGTTCCACTTGAAAAAATACTCAGAACTGGTCAAAATTGACCCATATAGACTGCTGCTTGGTCAAAGTGCGATTCATCTCACCTATTACACACGGGGGTGCGATGCATACTAAAAATGCCTTCTGTAGGGTGCGATAGGTGAGAGCATACAAATGGCAGAGGTAGTCGACTAAGTGGAAACCTAGAGAATCTGCTAGAAACTACTCATATGACACTTGCCTCTCTGAATTCACCCAGGGATGAGTAAGAGATCATGAAATCTCCAAGTGGAACCAAGAACTATCAGTGAAATGAAACTAATCAAAAACCTAGAAGCTGACTCACCCCTCCTGCAAATATCTATATATGGATCCCTCATCATAGAGATCCAGAGGCTAGAATTTTTTAATCTGTAAGGAAGTGTTGTTGGTTTCTCTTTGAGACATTGTATTGTTGGGTGATCTTGCTTTTCATGAGGTTGTTACAGGGAAAAGTGTCTATTTAGAACTGCTCTATCCCACTAAGGTGTGACAGCTACCTTAGAAACAAGCAGAGCAAAACTACTTTTGTATTTCCTTTATGAACTATAGATAGAGAGGAATAGAAAGAACCAACCTGTGTCTTGTGCTAGTCCTTTGATCCAATCCTTCTCTTCTTTGATAGTCTCCAGCTACCTGCTCCCTTACTTGCCCAGCTTCACAAAGTACCTGTAAGATCACAGAAGAAGAAAACTATACAAAGACATGGATCTATATTCATAAACAACTTAGGATCAGATTTAAGTTAACCATACAAATGTAACAAGCATCAATGATACAAAAGCATGGAGGAAAACTCAAATAGCTTTTATTGATAAACAAGAAAAGATCCAGGAGGCGTTACAACCAGTGGTTCCTGACCCAGCATCAACCTCCCAGCAAAGAAGCCCCTCTTCACCTCAAACAAAGCATAGATCACCCAACAATCTGGTGTTTGTCTCAAAAAACCAACAGCAATTCCTTACAATATGCAAAATTCCAACCTCTGGATCTCTGGGATGAGGGATCCATATATAGATATCTGTAAGGAGGATGAGTCAGCTTGTGATTTGATTAGTGTCTTCTCTCTGTCAGTTCTTGCTTCCACTTGGAGACTGAAGGCCTCTTACTCATCCTTGGTCGAATTCAGTGAGGCAAGTGTCACTGGAGAAGATTCTGGAAGCTTCCATTGTCTCTCCACCTCGCGGAATGACACTACCATTTGTCATTTCTCGCCCATCGCACCCCACAGAAGGGACTTTTGAAATGCAACGCACCCTCATAGTGTATTTAGGTGCAATGCAACGCACCTAGCCAGTGGAGCAGCTGAAATGATCCTATTTTGACTTATTCTGAGCAGTTTCTGGTGGAGAACTTCTAGGAGAAGTTGTAATCTATTGACCTTGTTCCTTTAGGGGTTAGAACAACACTTTTAGGGACTTAGGAGCCCTTGTTTTATGGACATTTCATGCTTGGAGTTGTAGGGCACAAAAATGTCTATGACAGAGGTGAAGAGGGCTTTCATGTTGGGAGGATGATGTTGGATCAGACAACTGGGTTGTAATCCTCTCTTTTACTTCTACTATCAATAAAGTTATTTGAGTTTTCCTCCATATACTTGTGTGTTTATGAATCTTGTATTTGTGTATACAATTGTATGGTTAATATACTTCTGATTCTACATTGGTTATGGTATCATAGATCTCTATGCTTTGATGGTTTCTTGTTGCTTTGCCTCTACAGGTGTTCTTTGAAGCGAGACAAGTGAGAAAGGAGTGGCAAGCTCTATCAAAGGAGAGAGGAAACAAGCAAGGAGCCAAGTGAAAGATTAAGGTTGGTGCTCTCTGCTTCTCTCTTATCTATCTTCCATAAAGGAAAACACAAGTTACTTTGAATTGTTTGTTTCTAAGATAGCTACCCATCTTAGTGGGACTAGCAGATTTGAATAGACACTAGTTTTCCTGGAAAAAAAATAGCGACTCTGTTGGGGATCGAATACTTTGTTTGTTTTTTATTGTTGTTTGCTTTATAAACTACAGACGGAGCCTGAAGTTAAGCCAGCTAGCCTTCGAACTGCTTTTGCTATGCAACTGCAAAGTAGATCAATGTTGCTTCAGTCAATCTCTGGGTTGGTTTATGAACTGAACATTTGACTTACAAACATCCTAAGTGCCCTGGTGGTAGCTCAATAACCTCATAAGATCATACCCCTATAATTTGTGTTTACTGTTCATCATAAGCTCGGCCTAAATCACTGAACTTAGCTACAAATTGTGAGTGAAAACCAAGCTCAGTTTCATTCTCTAGACCATCGCACTGTCTCTCATTGGCAGTTTGGATGCATCACACCTCCCATTTGCTGCAGGTGAGATGCATCCCTTTTTCCCTTAAGGACAAGTGTGATGATTGAATGAGACTGTTTCGCTCTCTGAAATTTGGTTTTTTCTTCATTATTTTCAGCTCTATTCAGTAGTTTTGCTGCCTATGATCAGTATATCATTGTTGAAGCCTTCTTCCTTTACATTATTCAGCCTCCATTGATAAGGAATTTTGAATGTTTTTATGTATTTTTCATCATTTACAGTCCTTCTTTGCAAAGAGTAGCTTAATTGAATTGTCGTCTTTTAATTTGAAAGTGTTGTAACTGTCGTTTTAAGTCAAGAAGAAGAGTGTCATAAAGTCTTCCTCTTCTAGATAGTCAATTGTACTTTTGCCATTGTATTTGATTTTGAATTGTCAATATTTGAAGTGTCGAAAGCAGTTTTCCATTCAAAATTGAAAGTGTCGTCTTAGTCTTCCTTTCGTTTTGAAAATAAATTGTTAAAGTGTTGCTTTAAAGAAAATAGTTTAGATCTATACTTAGTTTTCCTTTTTGGCATTCACACATTAAGGAAGCGGAAAAACAAATACATGCATGTGCATTTGCATTTAGACTACATGCGGAAAATGATTTAGGAAAAGTGCATTTAGTGTGTTCTCTCTGCTCTCTGTTGAAAGAATCGTACTCTTCTTTCCTTAGTAGCTAGGATTTTCATTGCTAAAAGAAAACAAACAACTGTTTAACATTTTAGATTGCATATTTAGGAATTTTACATCTACATCATGCGGTGAACCTTGAAAGGAAAACTTCTTAAAAAGATCAACTATAAAATAAACCTCAATGAACATAAAAATGCTTTGGAACCTAACGCACAACATCTAGAAGTCTAGTCTAGAGACGTATTCCGGCGTCGTAAAACCTGGTAACTATCGTTTTCATCATAGGTTGGGCGATTCCTCCTCTTTGATATGACAAGTGCCAGTATGGACTTGTGATCCCCGTACCATTGAGTATATATTGGGAGACCATAATAGGTTGATATCCTTTATCCTTAGGAAGCTGTGTCTGCCACCCTATCGATTGCAATGCACTGAACACATCATTTGGGAAGATTGACTGTCGTACCTAAAGTCCTTGGTAATTGCTCTTTAATTTACCTCCAAGGTGTATATTGTAGTTTTGTGATTGATTTGGTAATCCTTCTGTCTAGACTTCCAGAGTAGTCACTTTTGTTCCTTTTCGACTCCCTAAAAGAAAAGGTCCATCTGAGCACTTGTCACTTCAGGCTCATTAAAAATCGAAGGCGACTAGAGTCACCTTTAGCTTTTTGTCGACTCTTAAAAATTGAAAAAGAAAGTTATGTCAAAGCGTCATAAAATTTATTTAATTTGGAATATCATCCATGTTCCTTCGTTGATCTTAGGTTAAGGTAATGGAGTCCACCAATCAAGGATTTCCCCTTGGGGGAAATCCTAGTCCTTTCTCCTCTTGGGGAGATATTGGTGCTCCTTATATGGCTACATTATCCCTTTTAGGACTCAAAATTGGCCTGCCAGTATGGCTATTCTCAACCTCTGTCATTCAAAACATCGTAATTCCTCAGCAATCGAATCAGCAACCAGATGATATTGGAGTTGCCCCCTCACCTTCTACTTCGTTTGTTTCTCCCTCTCCTTCTTCCTCTTCGCTTAGTGAAACTAGTGATACTAAAAACCAAGTAACTGAGAAGAAGAAGAAAGGGAAGGAGAAGAAGAAGAAGAATCCAGTCATGCAAGGGGGCAACCATGCATCGTTTGGTGAAAATCCGCACACCGCACCTTCCAAACCCAATTCTCCATGCGTAATTTGCAAAGGAAACCACTATCATCAAGATTGTCCTTTCATTCTGCGGATCTTGAGAGACTGGTCTCCCAACTTGCACCATCCAGTGTCATCAACCTCTGTCCATCATGTTGAGAGCACACCATCGACTAGTGGAAGTGAAGTCAATGGACTAAAAGGAATATCTAGATTTCCTTATAGGTTGTGTGAAGGAAATCATGCCCTCCACCGTTGTCCTTTTCTAGACGAAGCTAAAAGAGTCTTGGATAACCGTCCTGCTTACCCACAGCGACTTCCACCTGGATACAAGAAACTCTTGCCAAGTCCATCGCTAGTTGAAAATCTAACAAACATACCTCTGTTATCGATAGAAATTCCTATCATTGAAGATAAACCCTCTGAGTCCATACCAGACCAAAGTCAATAGGTCAAGATGGCAGTCGACCCAGTCTTGCCTTCAGAAGGTCTACCTTCAGATGATACAGTGTCTAAAGAGAATGAGAACGACACCATTCAAATTCTTTTTGTTAACACAGAGTCTGATGAACATGGGGGAAATCTACCCATTCCTTTACCACAGGAATGGAGTTCCCCATTTCAAGAGATTCATCTGGTTGTTTATTCGGTCCCTGCTCCAAGCAATCTAGTCATTTCCTTTGATTGGAATCTACTAGCAGGACCCCACCTTCCATCTAATGTACCATTTTGAATCATAGTACAAGTTTACGGAATGATCATGGCTGGAACTATCATAGATGAAGGGGCTTCCGTGAGTATCCTTTCCTCAACTGCTTGGAAAGCGCTTGGTTCGCCATTGCTTCTGCATGAGAATCGAAATTTGTCAGGATTCAATAAAGGAACCAGTCGACCGTTAGGGATCCTTCCAAATTTTCCCATAACTTTAAGAAGGAAAACCACTCATTTGAACGTGATGGTAGTCCAAGGGCCACTAGATTACAATCTACTCCTTGGGCGTGACTACGTTTATAGCATGGGAGCTATTGTTTCCTCACTCTTTCGAGTGATGTGTTTCCCATACAAAGGCAGAATGGTACATCTTGTTGACAATCTTTTGTTTCCCGATTCAAACATGGCTACGAGTCAAACACCATCCCTAAATGGTCTCTTTTCACAAAGAATGTCTCTTCAACCTCCAGTTCATCCACCTAATTACCGTGAGTGATTCGGTGAATGTAATGAAGCTTAGGGGCATGCACCCTGGTGAGCTTCGGCAGGCAAACCCATATGAAAAGATAGATTTCCTCGTAGGATATGTGACCAGTCTGAAACACCCATCCATGTAGGATATGGGATTAATCTGGGTCAAGATCTCCTCGTCATAGGTTATATGATTGGTCTGAAACACCATTTCTGTATAGGATATGGGATTAGTCTGAAACAGGATCTCCTCAAAGGTTATGTGATTGGAGTGCCAACCCACACAATTCACCTTTGTCTATTTTGATGGACAAAGCCAAGGAAGTGTTTTGTCTGCTTTGCGGATGAAACAATCTTGCTTAAATGCAAGGGCTTCCTTATGGTAACCTAGAAACTCTACTTTTCTTTATACCTGGAGGCATGCAAACCTTTTTTACGCAAGTGAAAAGCGACCAACGTAACTCTAACCCCGTAGTATTTTAGCCTAACTTTTAGTTCAACTACTTTGGTTAAGTGATTGGTCTGATCCACCATTCACCTTTATCGGTGGCCCCGGCAAAGCTACGCAAATTTTTTGTAGGAAACTATCCTACCTAACCTCAATAGTTCACTAACTCTTAGTTTTGTAGTTGGTCGTTTCTAGCCTACATACAAAAGGCACTAAGCAAAGTTTCACATGGGGCAAGCTCATTAAAAAATGAACCTACTAATAAGAGACATCTTTAAAGACGACTGGAACGAGCAATGTTTCTGCAAAGTTCAAGCTCGTTAAAAAATAAACCTAGCACTGAGCATAGTTTCTAAAGATTCAAGCTCATTAAAAAATGAATCCACCCTCGATAAATAACCTTTGTGATTGCATTGCTATCAACCTTTTGAGCCTTGGTTGTGTTCTTACTGTCACCTCCACTCTTTTAGCCGATCATACGCCTCCACTTGATTGTTTACCCTTTTGAGGAACAGTTGCAACGAGTGATTCTGTTAGCCACCCTCTTTACACTGTCGTGCTTGAGAAGTTCCAAACTTCACTGGAACCAGTTGCTACCCGAAAACATCACACGTTGCTAAAAAAACGAGTCTCTTTTAAGCTCTTTTTAGACTCGTAAAATATGAAAAGATTGTCGAGCTACTAGCCTTTCCAGCTCATTAAAGTAAAGGGAAGCACCATCCCTCCTATAAATTTTAATATTTTTGGACCTGAGGGATCATTCCACAAAAAGATCAAGTGCTTGTCTTTTTCGGCTCGCTAAAACTATCGAAAAGTCATCCCTTTCATATTATTTTATACTTCTTTGGACTTAAGGGATTATACCACAAAAAAGGACTGTTGGAGTTTCCTTTTCATCCCTTTTCAAACTCTCTAAACATGAAAAGGACCAAGTTATCTTTGTCGTTAAACTCGTTAAAACAATAGCGACAAACTTGTCCACCCGGACAAGGACGAGTTTCATTGTTGCTAGGCTCGCTAAAATATAGCGACAGGTTTGCCCGAAGGGAAAATTATAGAACAAGCATATGTTATCCTCCTCAAGCTTGAAAAAAATAAAGAGGTACTAGTCAACAATGACTGGGGAAAAAGGGAAGAAAACTTGAAGAACTTTATTGGTAGCAGGTCACTCTTGAACATGACACTTTCACTCCATCACCATGATTGAGTCAGGTTTGGTTATTCCGTTCACCGGTCACATCACCATTGGTCCTCCATACCATCCTTTTTGGGGTTAACGCTACCAATCCATTTCAGTGTCACCGATATGTTCAAGAGAAGTCACTTAGAGAATTCACCAACCCGGCTAACACCTCATCCACTGCAATACCTTCACTCTCCATTTTTCATGATCGCCATTCCTGAACCTTGTATCATCAGATCATTTTCACCTCCACAAAATCATTTGCTTCGTTTCGTGTCATAGATGTGGGATTCATTAAGGCCCTCCTATGACAGGTCACTTCTTGTTGACATCAGCTCATTATCCAACAAGTTGACAGAGGAACAACCCTTTCAGTACTTTGAAGCTTGCATGCATGCCTCAATGGCAAGTTTCTCACTTTCAGCGACAGGTTTACATCAATGGCCTTCGACCGAAAGATTTTACGTGGTGTTCAACATCGACTCATATATTCACACCACATGAATTGTACTGCTTTACCTTGAGGGTCATTATCATTATCGATGATTTCTCTCGTGCCTATTAACAGCTTACATCATCAGCTGGTAATCAGGCAATGTCTTTCCATGTTCGACTTTAAAACATCTTTTCACATCGATCGACTTGTACATCGGGTGAAGATTGAATGAGTTTGAAGACCCCAGATCTAGTTTCATCCATCCGGGCTGTGATATATTTAGGAAAATAAAGACATCAAATGTACTCCATAGCTGCACAGATGATCATCCAAGCTAATGGATGATGGCTCTACAAGAATCACCAGTCTGCAACAGCAGACGATTGTTTGTCCTATGTACATGAAAATGAATTTATAAAGTTGAGCATGGGAATGCCCGCCTTAGCTAGATCATGAAAATAATACGAAGATAATTTATTGTATTGTATCTTATTACAGGTCACCTTCTAGTTCGAAAAACATCAGATCCTCATGATAAAGCATTTCACCTGACATTAGAATATTTATGACCTCATGCTTTAGGGGCAACTGTTATAGACATATTTGGGCACTACAACCCCAATCACATATGTCGATAAACCAAGGGCTCTTAAACCCCTAAAAGTGTTGTTTCATACCCTAAAGGATCAAGGTCAACTAATTACATCATTTCCCAGAAGTTCCACTTGAAAAACTACTCAGAACTGGTCAAAACTGACCCATACAGACTGCTCCTTGGTCAAAGTGTGATGCATCTCACCTATTACACACAGGGGGTGTGATGCATACTAAAAAGGCCTTCTGTAGGGTGTGATGGGCGAGAGCAGACAAATGGCAGAGGTAGTTGGCTAAGTGGAAACCCAAAGAATCTTCTAGAAACTGCTCATATGATACTTGCCTCTCTGAATTCACCTAGGGATGAGTAAGAGATCATGAAATATCCAAGTGGAACCAAGAACTATTAGTGAAATGAAACTAATCAAAAGCCCAGAAGCTGACTCACTCCCCCTGCAAATATCTATATATGGATCCCTCATCATAGAGATCCAGAGGCTGGAATTTTGTAATCTGTAAGGAAGTGTTGTTGGTTTCTCTTTGAGACATTGTATTGTTGGGTGATCTTGCTTTTCATGAGGTGAAGAGGGCTTTCATGCTGGGAGGATGATGTTGGATCAGACAGCTGGGTTGTAATCCTCTCTTCTACTTCTACTATCAATAAAGTTATTTGAGTTTTCCTCCATATACTTGTGTGTTTATGAATCTTGTATTTGTGTATACAATTGTATGGTTAATGTACTTCTGATTCTACATTGGTTATGGTATCATAGATCTCTATGCTTTGATGGTTTCTTTTTTATTTGCCTCTACAGGTGTTCTTTGAAGTGGGACAAGTGAAAAAGGAGTGGCAAGCTCTATCAAAGGAGAGAGGAAACAAGCAAGGAGCCAAGCGAAATATTAAGGTTGGTGCTCTCTGCTTCTCTCTTATCTATCTTCCATAAAGGAAAACACAAGTTACTTTGAATTGTTTGTCTCTATGATAGCTACCCGTCTTAGTGGGACTAGCAAATCTGAATAGACAGTAGTTTTTCCGGAAACAAAGCTTTGTCAACGCATTTTCCAAGATCTTATTAAAGGCTTCAATAGTTCCATTGGCCTGTGGGTGATACGGTATACTCTTCTGATGGTAGACCTAGAATTCTTCAGTCAACACACTGATCATTTCATTCAAAAAGTGTGTACCTCTATCACTCATCAACATTTTTGGGCAGCCAAATCTGGTTAAGGCATAATCAAACAAAAAATTTGTTGTTGTAGCCCCTGTACAATCCTTGACCGGTTGTGTTTCTGCCCATCTATTGAGATATTCCATCTTGATGATAATATAGCACACACCTATTTTATTTCCCAAGGGATGAATTGGCCCAATGAAATCAATAACTCATCTCTCAAATGGTTGCAAAGATACTTTAGGATGTAATGGAAACTCATCCCTTCGCGATGGTCTGCCAGTTCTTTGACACGCATCACATGCCCTACAATACGCCTTGGAATCCTTGTGCAAGGTAGGCCACCATAGACCTGTGCACAAAATATTCTGTGTCATTGCCTTGCCTAGCTCCCCATGAACTTCAGCAAGAATGTTATCCTGCTCAAAATCCAACACATATCTTTGCAATATTTCATCTACACCCATCTTATAGAAATGTCCTACAATAACTGAAAAATTTGTTGTGTGCACTACTAATTCCTTCTTTTGCTGACTTGTATACCATTCTGGTGCCATCCACGTACTCAAGAAGTGAATAATATCGACAAAGTGATCATCCACTACAAAGAGTTGTGCATCTGGCAACCCTTCCTCCAGGTTATTAGGTTCCTCTCCTATTTCGATCCGTGATAGATGGTCAGGTCCTACATTTAGCCTCCCTGGCTTCACAATGACTTCAAAGTCATATTCCTGGAATAATAGAAACCATCTATAGATCTTCCCCCCTAACACAGGCTTATTAACCAGTATTTTAAGGTAGAATGATCTGTGTACATCTTGAAATGCCCTCCTAATAGATAATGCCTGAATTTCTGCAGCACGTACACCATGGCCAATCCTTCGTGCTCAGTTGTTGAATAATTCTTCTCCGTATTCCATAACTTCCTACTCTCAAAGGCTATAGGATGGTCCATTTCTCCTTCACCATCTTGTGTTAACATTGCACCCAATGCAATGCAAGAGGCATCCACATGTACGTGAAATTCCTTTTTCTAATCAGGGAATACAAATATTGGCACAGTGACCATGTTTTCTTTCAATACATCTAAGTTGTGCTAACATTATTCGTCCCAATAGAATGTTGCATCCTTATTCAATAGTTTCTCCATGGGCACAGTAACTTTAGCATAAGCTTTGATAAATTTTCTATAATATCCTGTATGTCCCAGCGTCGCGCGCAACTACTTAACGTTCCTAGGGGCCTCCAAATTCACTATTACCACAATCTTTACAGGGTCCACCATCAATCCTTGCCTACACACCACGTAACCCAGTAAGATCCCAAAGGGAACATAGAATATGAATTTCTTAAAATTCAGCGCGATTTGGTATTTGCGACGCATATCCAACATTAGGTGCAGACTTGCTACGTGGTGCTTTACTAATCCAAACATCGTCCAGTCATAAAAGTAGACTTCTAGGAACTTATGAATGAATCTTTGATGCTGCTATGACTACACAAGAAAATATCGTTGGCTCATTCTTGGGTCCAAATGGCATTACAGTGTATTGAAAACAACCCCACTCCATCGTGAAGATTGTTTTACACCTATCCTCGGGCTCGATCTTGATCTGATGATACCCATAAAACCCATCAGTAAAGGAATAGGCCTCCTGCCCACCAACATTGTCTAATACTTCATCTATGAATGACATTGGGAATGGGTCATGGACACACGCATCATTAAGCTTTCGCAGATCTATGCAAATCCTTATTTCACCCTTTTGTTTCTTCTCCTGAACCACCATTGGGCTTACCCAATCAAATTCTTCAACTGGTTCTATGATGCTTGCCTCTAGCATCTTATACAATTCTTGGTGAACATTTTCCTTGTATTTAGGATTAAGGCGATATGACCTCTGCTTCATAGGCTTCGTGTCCAGTTTCAGAGTGATCTTCATAATGCCCAAATCACCAACTATACCCTTTAAATCTGAAAACTTAGTAGCAAAGAGATCTTGGTATTCATGGAGTAACTCAGTAACTTTATCTATAGTAGTGTCGTCCCAATAATCTCCAATCAGCGTCAGTGCCAATGTTTACTTTCTTTGTCTTCAACGGTGCGATTATGTTTGGGTTGTCTATTTGTGGGCCTTCGATTTCGTGATTCCCTTCTCCCTCTAGAATATTAATGTTTCTCAGATCTTCATCCTCCTCTTCAGCTGTCACATTATAGCATTCCAGTGCATGGCGTAGTTGGGTGCTCCAATTTGACTAGATCCATTCCGTAGGTTCTGTCGGTGTTCTGAAGATAATCATTTTAATTTCTTGTAGCGCTTCATCAATTCTTTCAAAGTTGTCTTCAAAGTCGAAGGTCAATAAGAATCCTTCCTTCAATACATCCCACTCTGCAATGCCATGGTGGAGCTCCATTTCTAGCTACCAATTCATGGCAATTGTATCCAAAGTATGGCAGAATATGTGTACCCACTCTGGTTGTGGTTTTATACCCCATGCTTTAGTCCATTTTTCTAGGTGATCATGTGGATCGTCCCTCCCATTATATTTCTCAGTCATCCCGGTATTAGCACATCCAAACGTAATCTCATCATTCTCTGATAATCTATCCATCTAGCGAAACTATCCTTATGCGTACCACACCACCGTGCAGGTGTAGCATGCAGTGCCAACTCTAATGCTTGGAAGTGGTGATCCTAGGGTACTTCATGCTCAAATTCATCCAAAAATAGATCTACGTCAATTAAACCTTCATAATTGGGTAATTTCCTTACCTTCGATGAAACACAATGCAGCTACTTTGTCATCATATTGCACTGCAATGTAGACACTTCATGCAAGTGATTCTACCAATTCTCCAATTTTTCATCTAAATCAGAGGTGCAGGAACTTTCTCAATCCCATGAAATCTGTCCATTTGCTGTCAAATTGATCCAATCCTGATCCTGCACTGTTATTTTGTAAATTTGATACAGTTCATTATCACTTTCGCCATAATCATGGACTGGTTCAGCATAGTGTGACCCCGCTGCAGGATCCAGTGGCACTATAAGTCGCAGCGACTTTCTTTCAAAGGATAGTGTCCTTTTCTTCAAATTAATTACTCCATTCATGTCAATATCCCAGTCAATCCCTAAGAGCATGGGGTATGTGTTATAGACATTTTTGTGCCTCAGCATTGAGCATGAAATGTCCATAATCTGAGGGGTCCAAAGTCCCTAAACATGTTGTTCCTACCCCTAGAGGAACAAGGCTAACTAACCACAGCAATTCACAGAAGTTCTCCACCTGAAACCACTCAAAAACAAGTCAATTCAGGATCATGTCAACTGCTCCACTGAGCATCTGCGCTAAATGTCAACTGCTACACTGGCTACCTGCGTTGAATGTCAACTCCAACACTAGCTACCTGCGCTGAGCGAGTTTGGACATGTGGCAGTCTCATTCCTCAAGGTGTCAGAAGCCAGGAAGCTTCCAAAATGACACTTGCCTCAGGGAATTCGACTGGTGATGAATAAGAGGTTCCAAATCTCCAAGTGGAAGCAAGAACCTCCAAGTGGACTCAAGAACTGACAGAGGGAGAGGACACTAGTCAGATCTCAAGCTGACTCATCCTCTCTCCAAATATCTATATATGGATCTCACCTCCATGGGATCTGGAGGTTGGAATTTTGTGAATGTAAAGAATTGTTGTTGGTTTGAGACTGGAAACATTGGGTGCTTAATACTTTGAAGGGAGTTGAAGAAGGAATTCCATTCTGCTGGGAAGGAGATGCTGGATTGGAGCCCTCTGGGTTGTATCTCTTCCTGAACCTTGTTATCAATCAATAAAGCTATCTTGGTTTTCTCCTATATACTGGCGTATTTGTATGATTGCATTAGTGTATTTGATTTGCTTCTAATCCTGAATCATTTATGAATATGTATATTTGCCTTTGTGTTGTGTTCTTCTCTTGTCGCAAGTAGCTGATCTCTTGTCATAGGTAGTTGTTCTCTTGTGATCTCGTGGGAATCAAGTAGTTGTTCTCTTGAGGAAGCGAGGAGGCAAGTAGCTGTGAACACCCAAAGAGGAGAGGATCTAGATCGAGGGACAAACGGAAGACAACGGTAAGTCTATCAATCTCCCCTCTTTCATATTTCATAAAGGAAAGAACCAGAATAGCTGTATCTGTTTGTTGCTAAGGCACTGTCACACCTTAGGTGGATAGGATCATCCTGCATAGGCATTTTTCCCCACAACAAATTGGCGACTCCACTGGGGATAATTTGTTTAGTCACTTCATTTGTGTTAAATCATTGTTTGCATCATAGACTCAACAGCATCGAACTGCTTCTGCAAAGTAGACTGTTGTTGCCTTGATCCTTCACTGGATTTTGGCTATGATCTAACAATGGACTCACAAATGATGTGATGATCCTTTGTGATAGTCTTTAGTACCCTCTCAAAGAATCCCTCTGTTTATACCTTGCTTTTGTTTCTGATTTGGCCTGAAATAGTTGATTTTTGAGCATTTTGTGACCCAGAACCCGGGGGAAACGAGAGTTTCTCCTTCAGCGCAGACACTGTGAAGGCAGTCTGCATTTCAACGCAGGTCCCGTGAAGGTTACCTGCGCTGAATGTCAACTCCACAGTGTTAGACTTGCGCTGAACCAGTTTAGCTTTGTGCAGCTGGGGTTCTTTGCTGTCTTTTGCCCTGTTTTGATCTCTGTTTTTTGCAGCCTTTAACCAGCATAGGTACCAGTCTGATAACCTCTTTTCTTTGCTTAGATTCCACCTCCTTTTGTACAAAAAGACTGTAAGTGTTTTTATGTGTTTGTGGCGTCATTTACAGTTTTCCTTTGCATGAGTAAAGTAGTCATCCTGTAGCCTTTGATTCAGATCTGATTGACTGTGATCTTAGAAGAGAGTTCATTGGCTGTTTGCAGATTGATTATAGATTTACTTTTGCTTATTGGTTTGAATTTGTCTCTTTTAAGTGTGAAAACAAGTCTTTATTTCAAAAATCGCAAAGTGATTGTAATCTCTTCTACCCTTGTTGATTTCGAAAAAGTGAACTCGTTTGTATTGATCATTTAAAAGCAAATTCAAAGTTGTACAAAAAGCTTTCTTTGTAGGCATATATAGTAAGAAAGTGGAAAACAAACACCTGCATTGTGCATTTGCATTTGATAAGTTTGCATGATTGATTTAGGAAAGAGTGCATTAGAGTGTGTTGATTGCTCTTTGAGAAAAGATAGTTTCTTTTCCCTTAGTAGCTAGGATTTTCAAAGTTGAAAAGATTATAAAGCTTGCTTATCATCTTTAGACTGCATTTAGGAATTTGTATCATACATCTCGTGGTGAACCTTGAAAGGTAAACTTTAAAAAGATCAACCTAAAATAAACTGAATGAACCTAACAACGCTTTGTGACATAAAGCACAACATAGAGGTCTAGGCTAGAGACGTGTTCCGGCATCGTTAAGCCTAGTGACTGTCGATCTCGTGGAAGGTGGGTGATTCCTCCTGAGGGACGATAGCGCTAGTATGGATTGTGCTCCCACGTACCGTTGCGTATATATTGGGAGACCCCTATAGGCATATATCTTTTATCCTTAGGAAGCCATGTCGGCCGCCCTACTGATCGCAATGCAGTGAACACAGCATTCACGAAGATTGACCGCCCGTACCCTAAAAAGTATCCTGCGGTTTTGCGAAAAGTTTGGCACACCCTCTGCCTAGAACTCCAGAGCAGTTTCTTTTGGCCTTTTTCAGACTCTATAAAAGAAAAAGTCCATCCGAGCATTTGTCACTTCGGGCTCGTTAAAACATCGAAGGATACTAGAGTCATCTTTAGCTTTTTCTCGACTCTTTAAAAGTGAAAAAGCAAGTTGTGTCTAAAGCATCATTAACAATTTATTTTAAATGGAACAATCACCCTTTAATCCTGCGTTGATCTTTAGGTTGAAAAGATGGAGCACACCAACCAAGGAATTCCTCTTGGTGGAAATCCTAGTCCCTTCTCCTATTGGGGAGATGTTGGTGCACCCCACATGGCCACATTGTCGCTTCCAGGACTGACAATTGGCCTACCAGTTTGGCTCTTTTCAACCAATGTCGTTCAGAATACCACCATTCCTGAACAGTCGAGTCAACAGTTAGATCAGACAAGAGTTGCCTCCCAGCCTTCCACTTCATCTTCCTCCCCTCCTTCCTCTTCGCTTGATGGAACTGGTAAATCAAAAAACCGTGTTCCTAAGGAGAAGAAGGAGAAGAAGAAGAAAGAAAAGAAGAAGAAGGAGCCTAAGGCGACTGGGGGCAAACAAGTGTCATCTAACAAAAATCCACACACAGCACTCGTAAGGCCTAAATCGCCATGCATCATAAGCAAGGGAGACCACTTCCATAGAGATTGTCCCTGTATCCCCCGAATACTAAGAGACTGGTCCCCCCGTTTGCACAATTCGGTAGCATCGACCTCTGATAGCCATGTCGACTGCTCACCGTCAACTAGCGGGAGTGAAGCCCCAGGACAGAGTGGGAAAGCTAAATTTCCCTGCAGACTGTGTGAAGGCGATCACGCCATCCACCGTTGTCCCTTCTTAGACGAGGCAAAAAGAGTTCTAGAAGATCGCCCGATTTTACGAGCACAACTTCCTCTTGGATATCAAAAACTCTTGCCAAGTCCCTCGCTAGTTGAGAATCCGACTGACCCACCCAGGTGGTCAGCCGAAGCACCTGTCATTGAAGATGAACCGTCTGGATCCATGCGTGACGAAAGTCAAAAGGTTGATACGGCAGTTGACCCAGTTTTGCCTTCAGAGGCTCTATCTTCGAATGACACCGTCACAGAGGAGAATCAAGAAGACACCATCCAGATTCTCTTCATCAGCACTGACTCTGATGATCAAGGGGGAAATGCCACCATTCCTTTATCGCAAGAAGGAAGTTCATCAGAGCGCTATCCGGCCGTATACTCGGTCCCACCACCAAGCAACCTGGTTGTGTCCTTTGACTGGAACCAACTAGGCAGACCCCGGTTGCCAACCAGCATACCATTCAGAATTATTTGTCAAATATACAGAATGGTAATGGCTGGCACTATCGTTGATGAGGGGGCATCTGTGAGTATCCTTTCCTCTATTGCTTGGAAAGCGCTTGGTTCGCCGGCGCTTTTGCCTGAGATGAGAAGTCTATCGGGCTTTGATAAAGGAACCAGTCGACCTTTAGGGATCCTCCCCAATGTGCCCATAATATTGAAAGGGAAGACCGTTCAAATGAACGTGATGGTCATTCAAGGACCCTTGGATTATAACCTACTCCTTGGACGAGACTATATATATTGCATGGGAGCTATAGTCTCCTCACTCTTTAGAGTAATGTGTTTTCCGCATGAAGGAAGAATGGTCAAGCTCGTAGACCAACTTTCATTCCCCGGATCACGTATAGAAAATAGTCATATACCATCCCTAAATGGTCTATTCATGCAAGAAGTGTCTCAACCCACAGTCCGTCCTCCTGATGAGCGCGAGTAATCTGGGAGGATATGACTGGAACCCAGGGGGCATGCGTCCTGGCCTGCTTCGGCAGGAAAACTTTGGGTATAGGGTAGGTTTCCGCGGGAGAATATGACTAATCCATACCCCGTCTGTGGATGGAAGAGGGGTTGTTCTAGAATAGGATTCTTTTGTCAAAATTACGTGTTTGGCGCCAGAGTCATTCACCCTTGTCTATTTCGGTAGACATTGCCGAGGAAGTGTTTTGTTTGAAAGAGTAACGAGACAATCTTTGGGTAACCTGAAAGAGGTAAGCCTCTCTCTTTAAAACAATTGTTTTGAAGGAAAAGAAGTAGAGGTAACCTTGAAATCGTACTTTATACCTGGGGGCATGCAAACCTTTCGGAGTGCAAGCAAGGGACAACTATTTATTTTTTAAATTTTTAGGACCTCTAACCCTTTAAACTCGTAGGATTAGTCGTTTCCAAACTTACATAAAGAAAGGATGGGGAGAAAAGCTTAGTGAGATGAAGCTCCATAAAAAATAGAATCTTGATGAGACACTCTTATCATATGACTGGTATAATCGAGCAGTTTTAGCATAAAGTTCATGCTCGTTAAAAAATAAACGCAAGATCCGAGCAGTTTTAACGCGGTCTTCATGCTCGTTAAAAAATAAATATAAGCAGTGAGCAAGAGTTTCCTCCAGTGTTTAAGCTCATTTTAAAATAAAAAATGAACCTATCCCGGTAAATAACCACTGTGATCGTAAATTTATCAGCCACAAAAGCCTTCGTCGTGTTTGCACCTGCCACCTCCACTTTTCATTCGGCCGATCGTTCACCTCCATATGATTGTTTACCCATTTTGAGGAACAGCTGCGAAGAGTGATTTCACCTAGCCATCCTTGTGACACTGCCGTGATTGGAAAATTCTAACCTGTACATGGAATCTGCTGCTATCCCTGTTTATCACTCGTTCCTCAAAAGACGAGTCTTCTTTAAGCTCTTTTCAACTGACTCGTAAAATATGAAAAGATTGCCGAGTCTTGGCCTTCCAGCTCGTTAAAGGACCGGAAGTGTTATCCCTCCTCTAGATTTTAATCTTTTTGGACCTGAGGGATTATTGCACAAAAAGATCGAGCGCTTGTTTTGTTCGGCTCGTTAAAACTATCGAAAACTCATCCCTTCTGTATTGTTTTATACTTTTTCGGACTTAAGGGATTAGATGACGAAAAAGGAATTTTGGAGTTGACTTTATGTATCTTTTCAGACTCTCTAAAAATGAAAAGAACCAAGTTATCCTTGTCGTTAGACTCGTTAAAATTATTAAATAGCGACAAACTTGTCTTTAGACGAGAACGAGTTTCACTATCGCTAGGCTCGTTAAAACATAGCGATGGGCTTGCCCGAAGGGCAGGTTATAGAACAAGCATATGTTATCCTCCTCAAGCTTGACAAAAATAAAGAGGTACTGGTCAGCAATGACTGGGGAAAATTTGGGAGAAAACTAAAGAGAACTTTGATGGTAGCAGGTCGCTCTTGAACATGACACTTTTCCTCCGTACCACAATCGGGTTGGGTTGTCTCATTCACCGGTCACATCACCATGGTCTCGCCATACCATCCATATTTGGGGTAATGCTACCAATCCATCGCATCAGTGTCGCCATATGTTCAAGAGAAGTCGTTCAGAAAGAGTCAGCCGGGTCCCATCCACTGCCATACATTATCCTTCATCCATTCATGACCGCCACCCTGAATCATATGTCACAGATCGTTTTCACCTCCATTAAAATCATTAGCTCCGTTCCGTGTCACTGATGTGGGATTCATCAAGGCCCTCCTTTGACGGATCGCTTCTTGTCGACATCAGCTCATTATCCAAGAAGTTGATCTAGGAACAACCCCTTCAGTACTTTGAAGCTTGCATGCCTCAATGGCAAGTTTCTCACTTCCGGCGACAGGTATACATCAATGACCTTCGACCAGAAGATTTTGCGTGGTGTTCGACGCCAAGTCCTTTATTCACACCACGTGAATTGTACTGCAGTACCTTGAGGGTCATTATCATTATCGGTGATTCCTCTCGCGCTTGTTAACGGTTTACATCATTGACCGGTAATCAAGTGATGTCTTTCCATGTTCGACTTCAGCGCAATTCTCACATGGATCGACTTGTACTTAGAGTGAAGATCGAACGAGTTTGAAGACCCCGGATCTAGTTTCATCCATCTGGGCTGCGATATATATTCAGGAAAAATAAAAACATTTGACATGTACATCATTGCAGCAGATGATCATCCTACTCAAAGGATGATAATTTCGCCAAAATTATCAGTCTACCATCAGACGATCGTCTGTTCTATGTACAAAAATGAATTTATAAAGCTGAGCATGGGAATGCCCGCCTCAGCTAGATCATGAAAGCAGTATGAATCATAATGTATTGTATTGTATCTTATTACAGGTCTCCTCCCAGCAAATGGATGAACTTCGGACCCTCCTGGATAAAGCATTTCACCCGATAAACGGCCTCATACTTTAGGGGGCAACTGTTATAGACATTTTTGTGCCTCAGCATTGAGCATGAAATGTCCATAATCTGAGGGGTCCAAAGTCCCTAAACATGTTGTTCCTACCCCTAGAGGAACAAGGCTAACTAACCACAGCAATTCACAGAAGTTCTCCACCTGAAACCACTCAAAAACAAGTCAATTCAGGATCATGTCAACTGCTCCACTGAGCATATGCGCTGAATGTCAACTGCTACACTGGCTACCTGCGTTGAATGTCAACTCCAACACTAGCTACCTGCGCTGAGCGAGTTTGGACATGTGGCAGTCTCATTCCTCAAGGTGTCAGAAGCCAGGAAGCTTCCAAAATGACACTTGCCTCAGGGAATTCGACTGGTGATGAGTAAGAGGTTCCAAATCTCCAAGTGGAAGCAAAAACCTCCAAGTGGACTCAAGAACTGACAGAGGGAGAGGACACTAGTCAGATCTCAAGCTGACTCATCCTCTCTCCAAATATCTATATATGGATCTCACCTCCATGGGATCTGGAGGCTGGAATTTTGTGAATGTAAAGAATTGTTGTTGGTTTGAGACTGGAAACATTGGGTGCTTAATGCTTTGAAGGGAGTTGAAGAAGGAATTCCATTCTGCTGGGAAGGATATGCTGGATTGGAGCCCTCTGGGTTGTATCTCTTCCTGAACCTTGTTATCAATCAATAAAGCTATCTTGGTTTTCTCTTATATACTGGTGTATTTGTATGATTGCATTAGTGTATTTGATTTGTTTCTAATCCTGAATCATTTATGAATATGTATATTTTCCTTTGTGTTGTGTTCTTCTCTTGTCGCAAGTAGTTGTTCTCTTGTCATAGGTAGTTGTTCTCTTGTGATCTCGTGGGAATCAAGTAGTTGTTCTCTTGAGGAAGCGAGGAGGCAAGTAGCTGTGAACACCCAAAGAGGAGAGGATCTAGATCGAGGGACAAACGGAAGACAACGGTAAGTCTATCGATCTCCCCTCTTTCATATTTCATAAAGGAAAGAACCAGAATAGCTGTATATGTTTGTTGCTAAGGCACTGTCACACCTTAGGTGGATAGGATCGTCCTGCATAGGCATTTTTCCCCACAACAGTATGGATTACTGTCATCGACGATTTTATAACCTCAAAATCGGCCATCATGCTCACACCTTCTATATCAACTGTTAACCCATATAATCATCCCAAGGGGATGATTTTCTACTGGTTCGCCATTCTGAGATAAATTGGATACCACTGTAGCACAAGTCTCCCCATTCTCTCCCATGTTTGTTTTGGTAATACGTTCGCGTCGGACCCCAGATCCAAAATGACCTAATCCATTTCATACTCACCTATCTACGTGGTAAGCCTCATCTCACGCCCTGTTCTTGCCTTATGTTTGCCAATCTTTCTGACCAGATGATGTCCATCAAGGACCTTCTCTTTACTGGCACATTTTTTTATTAATTCCTGCAGGCCTTCCATAGCTTTACTATCACGTAGTAGTTTTATGCAGGTCTCCAAAAACGTAGTAAGTATAGAGGGATCAACCTATGCAGGTGCACTGTTTCTTGCACCTTGTCCTGGCTTCCTGAGGTGGACGCCTCAGTGAATCTTTTCTTGGCTTCCATAAAATTTTCCTTAGCACAATTTAGATCAAAGCCAAATTCTTTCTCTAGGGCCTTGTGGGCCCATCCGTCCTCTTCAATTTGTTTACCTTTATCATCTCCAGTTGTTATTCCACTTCTCAGCACTATACTCACGCTTTGATCCTCCTCGCGGGGCTCAGCTCTCAACTCTCATCATCTATAAGTTCTGTGTAGGTTGTGCTTTCTTCTCTTGTATTTTAGCTATTAGCATCAAGCATTCTTCTATAGTATGGTCAAATTGGCTACAGTATTGACATGACGGTGTGTATGATTCTAACATTCTCATGCATAGTGCCCTGGTTGTCCATAGTTGTAGCAGATAAGTTGACCACGGCCTCTACTAGGTCCTCCTCCTCCTCGGCCCTGTCCTCAAGCATGATAACCTCTACGCGCTCCTCCAGGGCCCTGATCTGGAGGCCAAGTTTCTACTTGCATCTGGTATGCAAGTGTTATTTCCATCATCATCTCATAGTTCTGACAGTGGCACTCATCATGGCCCACCGATTTGTAGAAGTTACAAAACAACTGTTGGGGTGTCTGGACAAACTTTTGAAGTAAATGACAATTATCCGTTGCATGTTATCCAACAACTTGAAAAATAGTGCACCATAGCATAGCCCCCACACTCAACCCTGCTCGAGCTTCTAGCTTTAGGGGAATTGGTCCCCCTCCTGTAATATAATTCATATATACTGGATAGTGGTCTTTATCATGCCCCTGGCTCTTGCACTTCAGACACCAGACTTCCATGTGCACTTCTGGTTTAGTCTCATTGTATTTCTTCAAGCTCTGTAGTTCTAGGTGTAGGCTCTGTAGTTGAGAGTGGCTTTGATGTACCCCCATGGTCGCATCTTGAATAGGTGATGCATGTAACCTCATCACGATTTCCAAGACTTTCGCATGGGCTCCTATCTTCTGTTGTGACAGAGAAATTCTCAGGTGGGGCAAAAGTGAAGCTATAAACCATTCACAATGCCGACTATCAGTGAGTTGCATGTTAGCTTCTCAAATATGACATTTCAACTGTTGATCTAGTTCCCAAGGCATCTCATCGACCCTCATCATGATTTATTTAAATCCAATTTTTGACTGTGAGTTAGACTTAGGCTTACTAAAATCCTTGTTTAAATTTTCCTTAGTCTCTTCTAGTGATGTAAGAGGATTATCAGAACAATACTTAATATACCAAGTTAGCACGTGATCCTGCATAGGGGTATCCAACTATGCCTTCTTTAAATTGTCATTAGTAATTTGATGCTTTGTCCACACAACATTCACAATGAACCAAAAATGCTATGTATCTTCATTCACTATACCCTTGAAAATCGACAACTTCATCGTGTTCTCCATGTTGAATGGTGGTGATAGAGGTGGAGGTATGGGCGAAGGTGTATGCAATGGAGGCGGAGGCAGAGGTAGAGTGGATAGATGATTTACTCGAGGAATCCCCTGAGTGATTAGTTGAACAACACTTCACGACGAAGTCCATTCCACCTCTTCATCGTCACTTAAAGGAGGTCCAATCAATGAACTATACTCTGCCCTGATCCTTCACGATTTCTAAAGAGTCATCCACTTCGCGTAGCTCTGAACATCAAGGTAATGGCATCACCTGTTTTTCACATAACAACATTTTAATCCAAGTATTCAATGATCTTAAATACTTACCTCATGGTCCTTTGAAAAATCTTCACTCTGCTTCGCTATAGCTGACTGAGGTATCAACTGCAAATTCTGTGAATAATTCTCCCAAAATCTGGTCAAGCCAATGGTCGACCACCATCGCACTAATTCTAGATTCCACACTATAGGACTATCGAGCTTCCACCTTCCTTATCTATCTGCTAATTTACCTAACCACTCATACAATTCAATGGGAAAAGTGCAGAAGAAGATCTCATGTATCTTCGTATACAGATACTTGTTCAACCACTCTTCCTTTGACAGGTGCGGATTCCTATTTTCTTGTGTTGTGAACTCGTTAATCTTTCGATCCAACCACTTTTCAATTTCTTTCTTGGTTGGATTCCAATGATGCAAAATCACACATCTATTTCAAGCAGATCCCAGTCCCGACAACAGAACCGTTTGTTGGCTTAGGGGGTCCTAACCTAGGTTCAGAGTTAGTTGCACCAACCAACAAAACCCTAAACTACTGGCCCTTTCGGCAACAACCTACGTAGCACAGACTGCAGTCTCACCCAAAGCAGTATGGGGGGGTGATAGAACCAAGTTTCTACATCCAAAGACTAGTGTGATGTCTTTTAGCGCCTCAGATTTGCCTTCGTGTAGATTGATAAACTCTTAGGGCACGCTGGTGTTGTTATCACTCAGGTTGTTCCCTACCTCCTGAATGGAATACGGCTGAGGTAACCACTAACCAATCTTTTAGCTGCAGATTCTAGCCAATCTGCAACTAGAGAGGGCTCTCTCTTTGTAATTTAGCTTTGTTTTGGAGTATTTTAGGCTAGTTATGATGCACAGAGTTTGGTTTTTGATTTGTTGGTTGGTGATATCAAATAGGACTAGGGTGCAAGTCAAAAACAGTTTATACTATTGGGCAATGGAGTCAATAATGGTGTACTGCTGAAGGTGTTTCTTTGGTAAAGGCAATGCTACAGAGCAAGATAGGCAGTTTGGAACAATTTTCAAATCTGGAAATTGATGGAATGTAGGCCAGTGGATGAAGGGCAGTCAAGAATCCTTGATCATGCTGGCAGAGGGAAGGTGCTTGAATATTATCCAGGAGCAATTAAGAATTCCTAAATAGTATTCAAAATGAAGGAATTAGTGCAAACATGAGCAGTTAAGAATTCATATTTATGACTAATTCTGAAGAAAACATAATTAATAGCAGAGATTGAACACAGGGTGCATTTAAACAAATCCTGGGCTATTCTTTTTCTCTGTTACTAAAGCTATGAAACATATATGATATTTTGCAAATACAAAAGACATAAACACAGGTTAGAGCAACTTATTGATCCATAGAAAGACACAAGAATTCTGTAGCAATCCCCAAAACATTAAATCCACATTTAGACGATGCAACAGTAGTGAACTTGAAACAGCCTTTGTATTAAATAGCCTGATAATTTACAGCGCAGTCCAGAGAGAAAATTACCAACCCCAAATACATATTATGGGGAGGTATTTATACAAACAGGGAGATACAAAATATCGTGAAGATAAGTTCTGAAGTCATAACTTCCTTTACCAACTCTTAGGAAGAAGTAAATGAGGTAAATAAATGCTACAGTAAATGTGAATGTGTTGGTTGTCCAATTTGTCAGAGATATTTGACCTTTTGGACTGAATGAGTCGGTTGATTGCTGCGTATTTACTCTGCGTTTGCTGCCTTGATGTTGTTATGTTGTTGTGTCGTTGTCTTGGCCTTGTCATCAGTGCTCGGTTTTCATCAACGAGCTGTAGTCACCATTCAATTTCTGCTTTTTATTGTTTTTTACCCTTTGACAGGTGGACCGTGCCTCTGTATTTTCTGACCTGTAGCTGACCAAAAGAAAAATAAAAACAAAAACAAAATTACCTGAGCAATATCTCCAGCATTCCTTTCCACCAATCCTCTGTAGGCAACTGATGTCTTTGTATCTTTATCAGTGTTTCATCAGCTTCAGTGTATCTATAAAAGTTGGGTTGGACTTCAAAAAGGTGGTTTATCTCATGTTCAATGTAGAACAGATTTTCTAGTTTGTCATAAAGACTCTGTCCAGAGGGAGGCCCTGTTTCTTCTGAGGTGCTTGAGGATGCTGTAATTTGATTGGAGGCATAGTTATTTACCCTATTGGCATATTTCTCATGTGATAGCAGTCTTCCAGCGCTGGTTAATAAACTGGGTAGCCCTTTGCTCTGTAATGTTGCAAACTTTATTTTGAAGTCATTTATCTCTGCCTGCATTTCTTGGCATTTTCTTTCCAGAGTCTGCACAAAATTCCTTAGGGTCAGCACCCTTTTCACTAGTAAGATGGTATTTGTCATGTTCCTGATACCTATTGCTGCCAACTGCTCTTTGGTATGAGTGTTCAGAAATTGAATCATTCTATTGGCTTGCTCAGGCATATTTCCTAATGATGCTCTAGCCTTTTGAGTTTCGAATTGAGCTAAGCCTATCAATTCCATTTGCTCATGTATGGTTTCAATTGATTTCCATTGGTCAGTAATGGATTGGCCAATTTTGGCCCACAAAATTTTCTTGACTTCAGCTAGAGTCTTATCAAGAGTAAGCTCCTTTTCCAGCTCCTTTATTCTTTTCTCCAAGGCCTTTACTTCCCTTGTCTTCTCTGCTACATCCATCTTTGATTTGTCATATCTTACCTCAATTTTGGCCAGCTTTTCTTTGGCCTCTTTTAATTCTGCCATCTTTACTTCCAGAGCCTTTATTTCTTTCATCATATCCTCCATACTCAGGCTGGCCTCTTACTCTGCTACTGTTGTAGTTGTTGCTGAAACTGTTGCTGAAGTTGAGGTACCTGCTATTGATGTTGGATCAGTAGGAGGGACTATTGTGGTGACCGTAGGAGGAACAGCTATAAGAATGTGAGTTGCTTGAACTAGCTGAGAGGCCAACTCTCCCTGTCTTCCTTGCAGTGATTTCTCCAAGGCACTCTCTGTTTCTATCAGTCTTTTATGCATCCCCATGAGCAAGCTTACTACATCCTCCTCTTCCTTTTGTTGTGCTACTTTTGTAGTTTGAGGATGTATTGAAGCTAGCAGCCTGAGTTGTTTTCTGAGGGTTTCTATGTCTTCTTCTTTCTTTTTTATCAAGGCCTGAATGCCCTTAGGATCCTTGGGATCATGTCCCAACTCCATAATAATCTCCTCCAAGGATTTGATTCTATTATCCTTAGCCATTGAGGAGGCCTTCTCTAATTCCAGTTGGGCAGAAGTATTGTGCAATGAATTTTGCAATCTGTGAGCCAATAATGTTTTGTCTGCCAAGGTAGAATATACCATTTCGCCGGTTTGTTTGTGCAATTCAATCTGGTCCATTGGATGGATGTCTTTGGAGAGAACTTCCAGATTGGTTCTGATATAGTCAGCAGCTGATTATGGTTGCTGCGTTGTTGGTCTGAAATTACTGAGGGTCATTTTCCCTTCTAGGATATCATAGGCTGCCATTAGCCTTTGCTGATTAGTGGGAGCCATTCTTAGCAATTGGTTATAGCGCTGAAACATTACTGGCTCATTTCTGGCCTTGATATCAGTGAATGCCTTCTTGATGTCAGAGCCCTGTTTGCTCTGTTGCCTGGTGGATGTAACCTCCACACCATGTTGTCTCTCTTGCTCTGGCTGAAAGGAGCTAGTTGATGTTTCCATACTTGGGGGAACTTGTTGTCCAACTGGCCCCCCTGGCAATTATTCTTCTGAATATGGATTTAATCTTTGTCGCTTTTCTCCTTGCTGATCTGTAGATCCCCCTATGGTTGTCTCTTCCTGCCTATCCCTTTTCTTGGCCCTTTCCTCATTAAGAGGAGTCTATAACACAGGGATTTTAGTCACCTTTGCTTGTGTTGAAGGGTCTTGCCCTTGACTTTGTTTGTCTGTTGAAACTGGCTGGTCTGCCATTGTCTCTTGCTGCTCGGAATGTTGTACTTCCTTGCCTTTAGATGTGTCTGCTGGTGGAGCACTTTCTTGGGCAGGCTGTTGGGAAGTTGTGGTAGATGATGTGCTCGCTCCAAGGTGTCGAGGCAATGTGCAAAACACCTGTCCAAAAGATTCCAGGTCAACTGATTTTTCAAGGTCTTTGATTGCTTTTTCTGTCATCTCTTCTTCAGTAAGCGCTTCCACTAGTGTGCCCTCTACCCATTCTTGTTGATTGACATATTGTTCAATTTCAGGGATTTTGTGGTGCACATACCCTGTGAGCTTGTTTTTAACTCTTCTAAAGCTTATGAAATGTTCAGGGTCATATGGTGACCAATGGAAACTTAGTTTGAGCTTAAGTTTCTCTCACAGAATAGTGTCAGCATCCTTCCATGCTTCTTCCCTTTTATTAAAAATAAAGGGGCCCAATTGATGTCTTATTTTAAGCTGTGCTTTTTTCCTAGCACCATAGAAGTGAGTTAAATCTCCACTATTGAATTTTCGATAGTACTCCAAGGCAAAGAGTCTCATGGGGACATATTTTGGCAGTCTGTAGGGGGCTAATTCACAGCCATAAATCCTGATTATAGTGTGGTTTTGGTAGTAGTACCAGTCACCAATGTTGTATCCCTTTGAGAGATGTAGGATTCTCTGCATTTCAGCAGTGAGCCTGGCAGGAGGATCTGTTGACAATAAGCAAGTGGCTGGATAGATAAAAAGATCAATAAACTCACAGTATGTGTATGGGGAGAAATTAACATGATGGAACACTGAGGACCAAAATATTACAGACCTTTGCTCCCCCCTAGCATCCAATTTTTTAAGGAAGACTGGGAAACTATCAGACTGATAGTATAGCAGCAAATGATATATATATGAAGTGTATTTGAACACTCTTTCTCTCTCCAAATTCATGAACTGCTCATGAATTTTGTTGGCTATGTAGGTAGCATAGTCATACTTGATAGTAGGGGGTTGTCCTAGGGCAAATATGGACATCAAAGCAAATACAGTTTCATCCAAAATCTCACTTGTTCTGAATCCCAGGATGTAAGAAATCATGTCTATGAGCATTTTTCCAGCCTCATTGAACCAGGCATGGTGATAGGGAATTTTGTGTTTGGAGTGGCATTCTAGAGGCATGAACATCTTGGCAATTCGGTCAACTTTTGCAGAGGACAACTTTGAGGCTTGATCTAGCAATTGTTTCATGGAAAGGGGGACCAAAGGTAATGTAAAAGAGGACATTTCCGGAAGGGTCCATCACTGCCCTTTGAGAAGGCTCATAATTAGCACAACATTGATGGATGAGGTCAGGGAAGACATTTACTGAGGGCAGGTAGTATATAGGCATATTAGACTCCCATATTCCAAATAGGTCAGCTTTGTTTCTGAAGTTATTCCTTATTTCACAGAAAGCCTGTAGGTGAGGCTTGTCTCCCTCCGTATCATCGATCTGAAAGTCTCTGTCAGCAAGAGGTAGCCACTCTAACTCTTTATGAGGTGCATTTAATGTTGCAATATTTAGGGCCACTGGAGCCTCCATAATTTACTGTGATTATAGTTGGATTTGAGTCTATGTTTCAACAGGAAACAGAGTCCTGACAGTGGGTTTTTTGACAGGAATGTTGCAATATGAGTTTATATGGTAATGGCCTCTCTGGGCAAGATTCAAAGGAGAAACAAAGTCTTAAGAGTTTAGCTAGGAAGCTGAGAAAATAGTGAGAAGATTGTTTCGCCCGCAGGTGTTTTCTTGATGGTTTTACGGGCGGAAATGAGCTCAATTTCAAGTTCCATGGGCAATTTGCAGAGGGCTATAGAGTAAACAGGTTTTCTTTGGAAGCAATGGTGAGTAGTGAGTTGAAACAAGGAGGTCTAGAGGTAAAAGCATATTTCAATCACATTTAGCTCTTTCGGAGATTGTTTTAATAGAGAAACTTCATAAAACAGGGTTTACGGGCGACAATTGAATAAATACCTGTTTTACAGGCGCTTGATACAGAATACAGTTGCAGAGTGAGCTGAAGGGATCCGGTTCGCAGGTTGACTTTACTTGGGTGGTGGATTGAATGTAGTTCGCATGCACAGCCTCCACAAAGCGACGAATAGGAAATAAACAAAAAACATCGCTTTTCATGACTTTTTAACCAAATTTGGGTTTTTTCGGACTTTTGGCGCTTTTTGTGCTGACGTCAGCATGACGTCACCTTGTCCTGTAGCATGGTACGGAAGGTAACGTGGCAGCTGATGTGGATGGGTGACGGGGTGGACACGGCAGACTGTACAGTAGCGCAGGTGCTAACACAGATGCAGACGTGGGGATGACGTGCGCGGCGGGGAGAACAAGCGGTAAACGGTTTCCATCGGACCGCTTTTGGTACGGGAGCGGTTTCTGTCAGCGCGGGCCCAATGCAATAGGAATAGGACACGCGCCCCTATGTATGACGGCAAAACCGCTTTCCATCAGGGGCTAACGTGCGTACATCAGGGCGGCTCCAATATCAGCGTGGGCCATCGGATCTGCAGGGCCGGATCGGAGGGTTGACGGGAAGGGTAGGTGATAGTACGATATGGCGCGGGGACCCGCCCATATATTTAATATTTTAACGTTTGCATGAGGGGTTTAGGCCTTAGGTTATGGGTTTATGTGGTATATACGGGTGGGCATGGTTATTCGTTTAACCAAACTTTTAAACGAATCCCTTGTTATACATGCGCGGAGGGTATAAATGTATGGTTTGTGCGGGGGGTTTATCGTGGTTATTTATTTAACCAGAGGTTAAATAAACCCCAAGGTTTTTATGGACGCGAAAGGGTTAATATAAAGTCCCAAATGAACCTAATATTCCCCAAACTTGTATTATATGGCTATAATTGCCAATGGGTAGGGATATTTATATTTTTTGGGTTTTTATATAGTTTTTTGTAGAATAGGGGTAGGAAAAATGATTGAGGGAGCTAAATAATAAAGTTAAATGTTAATATGACTTTGTGGAATGAAACTGCATGAGTAAATGCTAAGTTTATAGGGTGAAAACTTAGGCATAGGGAAATAAAAGGAGTATGGAATGATGACTTTTACACAAGAAATGTGGCTTCTTTTCACTAAGTAAACTCAGAGTTCAACTTAGCATTTCTCCTAGAATGAAGTGAAACAGGACTATTGGGCAGATCCCAAGGTCCTTGAGGGGATGTTAGTAAAAGATTTCTGGGGGAATGATGGGGGAAATTAGTCATGCTTCCACTGTTCTGCAGTCACTTTGCCATGGTACTAGTGTCATTGATGAGATGAGTCCTTCCTGACAAGGCCAAAAAGATCACAAACTTGTTTCTGCAACCTCAAACTACCTACCCAGCCTAATACACCTAGCATTTTTTCTTCATTTTGATTGGGTGCATTTGAACTTGCAAACCCTAATTTAACTCTTTTCTTTTGGCTGCCCTCCTATCTAGGTCTACCCTTATTTCCTCCAAGGGCTCAGGTTAAGCAGTTGAGACCCTTTGCTTCTCTACTTAGCTAGTGATCTGTCAAGCTTAAACTGTTTGGACAGACCTTCATTCTCTATTCTACAACAGGAAATTTAAATATGGACTGGTCCAAATTGAACTGTTGGGCCATCCATTAAGTGTGATGAAACAGTGTTTGCACTTTTTGAACTTGCTTTGCACAAATAAGATAATAGTGGCATTTTGACTGGCCACTTTGCTGGTCTTTCTTTGGGGTTCATTTTCTTTTCTTTTTGTTGACCAATTCATTCTTCTTGCCCTTTGATTTTTCTTTTAGGGCATACCCTCTTTACATTTTTTAATTTTCTTTATCTGTATACAAAATATGGAACCTTTGCAACCTGGAAAGGATGATCATATTTGGCACTTCCATAGTCAATCATGAAAAATGAAACCTATTGGTATAGGAACCTAACAGATGCAACTCTATCAAACAGCCTTCAGACCTTCGCAAAGGTCTACGATCAGTTCTTGCAGACCTCTAATAGTTTATTCACCTACTTACATGCATCAGAAAGCAGTTCTAAATTAATATTCACGCATATTTACTTAAGTTATTACTAAACATCAGAGAATTCATCAAAGTCTTTACGAAACTACTTAAACATGCATTGTGTACATCATTAACACTTATTAAAGAGAATCACAATATTCAATTAATATTTCATAAAGACACATCATTCATCGACAACATATAGTATTAGCATAAATAAACATAAATACATAAGAATTCTTCAGAAACTATCTTTATTGATCTTCAATTCAGGATTTCAGACTCAAAACTACCCTACACACCTAGCAGCATGGGTCTGTGCACTCAGTTGCGGACTCTACCTAGGGTGTTGCGCACTTAGCTACAAATCCTTTCTTCTTCCCTATTACCCCCTTATTCTCATTATCACTTCATCATACTACTTCTTAATTGCCTTAGACTCTCTAAGACACACCTATTTATAGCATTTTTCATACAATGCCATGGTTCGTGGACCATGGGTGAATCTCAAAATTGACTCAAACTTTACATAAAACAAGGGGCTAAACCCCTATGACTTTTATTCATCTACGCGCTCCACATCCATAAATCACGGAGACTTTACATTAATTACAAAATTGTACCAAAACTTGGGTTATCTTAACCCCAAAACTGACTCAGGGGACCCCATCCCAACAATAACTGAGTTGAAATCTCTCCTCATAATCTTTTAGGGATTCGTCAGGCCTAAGATTCACCATAAAGATTTCTTCCTCGGTTTGTTTGGACCTACAGTATTCCATGTACTTGTTATTGAAGGCTTGTTGCATTTGGGCCAAGCTAGTGAAGCTACCCCCGGGCAAACCCATAAAGCAGCGCAAGGCTGCATCTTTAAGGGTAGAAGGTAATAACTTCATCTTCTGCTCATAAGACGCATAGTCATAGGTCCTACAAACAAAAACAAATTCAAACATGAAAGTGTCAGGATCCTCATAGGTTAAGCCATGGAAGTGTGGAAGGGAAGTAGGGCTTATGATCTTCATTCTAGCCTCTCCATTGATCTATCTAATAGAGAAAACCTCATTATCCCTGTTTTTAGCCATAGTTTGGGTAGGTGAAGTGGGTTCTTCTTCTTCCCCAATAGATTCTTCAAAAATTTCTGGTTTCTCACCTAGAGGGTCTTCTAACTCCCATGTAGTCAGAGAGGGAAGCTCACAACCGCTGAAGAAGAGCAAAGGTTGACTGCTTGAGGGTGTGGGATTTTTTGGTAAGAAGTTTCCTTGATCATCCCTACTCCTATGAGGCATGAAAGAATTTTTTTTTGTTTTTATTTTTTACTTTTTCAAAAACTGTATGCAAAACAGAAAACGCTGCTTAAGAAAAAAACATCTACTTAGACACCTCCCCGGCAACAACGCCAAAAAATAGTGATACCTCCTATTGCACCAAGAATGTTGCAACTCCCAAGGGATCCTGAACTCAAATTATCAACCTGAGGTTCATACAAACTTCGAGGTGACAGTCCTATATGCACAACAAATTAGATTCCACTCATGTCACTCTTAGTTATGACATTAGATTAAAAGTGCTCAAACACCATTCCTCCTACTGATTTAGAATGAAATCTTGCTAAGAAAGGTACAATTGGAAATTACTTCTAGCTATGAAAGTGGAAATTCCATTGACTCAACTTGTAAATGCTAACTAATTGGCTCATGAAAGGAAAAAGGCTAATCTACTTGTAGAAAAAAAAGGTTATTTTATCTTGCAAAATCCATCAAACTACCAAATCTACTTGCAGAAAGGAAACTATTTTGTCTTTCATAATTCATCAAACTATCAATCAGAATTGCATGTGCCATCTACCTAGTTCACACTTGCTTATAAATTATTAACCTACTTTCATAATACTTGTGATAAAAAAAGCTAACACTACTATGTTTTTGCAGTGAAGAAAAGGAATGGTTGGAGTGGCCTATGATCTCCCCCTGATCATAAAATCATAGTTAGGGGTCATCATTCATCTAAACTAAGTCAACTTTGTAGTGGGGATCAAAACTGATAAAGTAAAGTGATGCTACAAGTTTTCTAGAGGCGATTGCTATTGCTATAGGGATTAATGCATAGGTGGTTATGGCTGGAATACCCTCAAGGATCTTCCCGGGATCCGAGGCATACCGTTCAGATTAACTGCAGTTGGCACAATGAAGCATATGCATATCTATATCAATGCATGATAATCAAAGAAGAAAAGGATATATTACCTCATATCTTGATGCAGTCTTGCTGGAGAACCCAATGTAGTAGAGTGGAAGACCCCTTTGCTAGCTCCTAGATCAACACCCGCATATAAACAAGATGGAGAGTAATATTACAACATATGAACTCTGATAATGATAACATTAATACATAAGATATGAAAACAACATGCATGTAAGCTACTCAAAAACTATGGTACTAAATCAACATGTAAATAAACACAACATTAGCACCATCGAGTAGACAACACAACATCAGGTATATATTATTAGATTAGAAATAATGTTTACAACCATCTGGTGAATCAAGATTCCCTTAATCCTCCAGCTCTTTTCTCTCTCTCTCTCTTCTTAATCTCTTGGTAGCAAAACAACTATATCTTATACAAAGAATCGACAATTAGTTGACAATCCTTCGACCTATTTCATAATGCCCAAGCCTCTAATATATAGATGATGAGATGCTTATCCTTGCCAACACTCTCATGAGTTCCTTTGGGAAAAAGCTAGGATGTTTCCTTGTTTTATTGCTCTTTACCGTTCCATTAGACTCTGTTAGGAATAGAAATATCCTTAGATAGGTCGAAGGTAGATGTTTCCTACTTTTCGAGCTGACATTTGAGTGAAAAGTGGAATGCCAGTCAGTCAACCTGCCCTTTGACCTTTGTAATCTCACAAAAATTGGGTAACAATGTCCCTTAGGTAAAATAGTGAGTTACCCTAGGGACTAACGCCCATGGCTCATGGGGAGCATGCTAACTCTTCTTGCTAGTTCCTGGGGAGCGTTACCTTGGAAAATATGCCTGTGAATTAGTTCATACTTTAACCAGTTTGTCTTTCTCCTCTAGGCTGATGAGGAGGTCATTTTCCTATATAATAGATGCCCCCTAAAGTGTGAGATCAGAGATGAAGATGATGGCCGAAATAATTTATAATTTGTTGGAAAAAAGAGATAGAGGATTAGAGCTTCGAGACTACAGGAAACATGATACAAACCACATATGTTAGAAATCTAAGATCATGTCCTGAGTTGGGCATTCCCATGCTCAGTGGATCTGTCAGATTGATTTCTCAAAAGAGGTATGATGATCATGTCCATCAATAAGAACAATGTGGAACTGTGTCATAATATGTCATCCTGACGGGCTGTCTCCAAAAACAATATATGCAACTTGGGAGAGGAAACAAGGTTGAGTGATGCAAGCCTGTACCCAAGGTCTTGGTCATCGCTTTATCTGAACAAAATATTTCTACACCTGTGAATAAAGGAGTTGATGTCGAACATGTAAGAAATCGTCTGATTACTAGTCAATGATGAAATTTTTTAATAGACGCGAGGATGGCCACCGATAATGATGATGGTCTCCAAGATGCATAGTACAAACTAACGAGTGTGAATAATGATGTTGTCACCGAACACTCATAGAATCATTCAACTCAGAACCAATAATGAAAACCCCCAACTATACACAAGGTAACCTGCCACTAATGACTGCAAGTCCTTGGGTACCAATATGTTTTTGGATCTGCTTCCTAGATAGAGTGTTGAAGTCGATAGGAAGAGACCTGTCGAAAGCTAGGAAATAATGTGTCCTACATTAGTCGACATGAAACAGGACAATAATGATTGTTTTTGAAGATAGATTTTGAGCAATGGTTAAAAAATACAGAGGGCATGATGGAAGTATATGAGCAATGGTTGATATAGGAATCAGAGGATAAAGGAATCCCTTAAGCAATAGAAGGCACGACACAAAGGTTTACTAGATAGCTTTAGATTTTTGAACGCTAAAGAGTGTTAGGATGTAGGGATGCAGGAACATCGAAGTATATAGGCTAAACTCATAGGATGGTAAGGTTCATCTGAGAAAGCTGACAAAAAATAGGTTTGCTAAGGGAGTTCCATGTGCAAGAAAATGACTACTGCCAAAAAATATTTCTGAATATTGACATAGAGCCATTGTGTTGTCCAATTTTTCCCCATCTGATTAAGTTTAATGAGTCCATAAGGTTAAAATCGGTGGTATTTTGATATTTAGAGAGTCTAAAAATATCTTAAAGAGAAACTCCAGGGGGGTCCCTTTATCATGGTTGATAACTGGGTGCGACAAAGGTTTAATAGTATACCTGACATAGTTCCTTTTCCATAAGTTAGTCTATTGAGTTCGGATAAATTGATAAACCTATGCTCAATAGATGTTTTCCTCATTTTGTTATGAGTACAAGGGGACGAAGTAAACTTGATATTCTTCGTGAAATTTTAATGAGTCACATGAAGACAAACTCAATAGATCTCCATTAACTTTTAACGAGCTAAATGAAGAAAAATCGATAGATCTTCATCAAATTTTAACGAGTCAAATGAAGAAAACTCGATATGTCTTTTTTAGTTTAATGAGAGAGGAAAAAGATAAAATAAATTCGCATGTCTTCTTCGTAAATGTTTTACGAGTCCGAAGGAGATAACTCAGGGATTTTTCAGTTCAAGAGTGAGAAAAGGTCCCAAAAAATAAAGTGCTCATATCATCTTCGTAGGAGTTTTACGAGCCTGAAGATGGTAACTAGGGGATTTTTCATTTCAAGAGCGAGTAAAGCTCCCAAAAACTATCATGCTCATATGGAGTCAAACATGGTCAATTATGCATTTCAACACTAAAATTTCATCATGGCATAAGCAAAATTTAACAACATATCAAAATGGTATATGATTAACAATCTAGGAATGAAAAACTTCAATTTTAATGACTATAAAGTGAGTCATACCTCTAGAGTGACTATAAGAAGGGAAAAAAGCCTTCATTTTCACTGTTTTGAGTTCTGTGAGAGTGTTCTGGAGTGAAAAAGGAGTAGATATTCCACAAGAAATTGTGAGCAATCTAGGCAACCATTCGACACGCCATCTGTTCCAGGAAAATGGTCTAACCTTTATCTTGCATTTCATTACCTTTTTTAGTCAATTTCAGGGTAAAATTTGAGTTTTTGGGTAGGCCCTAATTTTCTGTCATGGCTAATGTTGTCTCCCAGGCTTGGGAGGAGTGTTAAACACTCTGCCCATTCCACATAGGTGCATTATCACATGCCTATGGGCCTTGGGGGGAAACGTTAACCATGTTAGGTGCACTCTAGAAACCCCCAACTTGATTTTTCATGATTTTCAATAGCTGAAAGACTGATTTATGGGTGTTTTTATGTAAGTTAGGAGACAACATCATGACTCTGTGGCGGGAAAGATCCCATGATAATGAGGAACTTCAAATGCTAAATGATATGGAAATTTTAACATCTTTGAAAAGATGCGGTTTGTTAAAATATGCCAGACTTGACCTAATGAAGGGTCAAGAGGATCTCCTCAGCTAGATTATTGAATAGTGGGATGAACATCATGGTGTTTTTAGGATTGGGGATCATGAGCTCTCTATAGAAAGAGATGATAATTACTTCCTCACTAGTTTATCATGTAGAGGTGCCCGATTAAATGTAACAGGAGGGAGAGTAGATCCCAAGACCACTGTGGATTTGGTTCGGATACATTGTAGACTAGGCAGTGCACTAGTGAGCAACCGGGTTCCTATTCAGTGAATCAGAACTATGTTGATGAGGGAAATTCTATGTATGATTATATGCTTGGTAGGGTCCAAGATCCATCATGTTTCTTCAAAGGCTCAGTTGCTACTAGAAATAGAATGCTTACAGCGACATGTATTCATTTGGTGCGAGGGAGTCCTTTGCCAGGTGAAAGAAGAATTGACATCTTGCAAGACTCGGGCCCAAAGAGAGTTTTAGTATGGTACTCTGATAGTATCCTTTTTCCTTGAGAGAGTGCCCATGCTAAGGCCTCGCATGAGTCTAGACATAGCTAGTCATAGGGAGTCGAGATAGGAGCGATGGGCTTCCCTAGCACCTCGTACTGGAGGGGGGCTAACTATACACTTTTTCAAGGATGAATTCTTCAAGTTTCTCAATGGCAAGATCATCATGATAGATGATTATGCCTATGCAGGCATGGATTACATAGGAGATCTGGATTTGATTTTTCCACCTAGCACTTAGTGGGGGCCATAAGGTAAGAGGTTTAATTATAGTAGCAAAAAGTGTTTTTTAACTTTTGAAATTTATGCAATGTTTTTTTACTATGGGTAAACAAATACCGACATGAAGAAATTTCTTGACACAGATGTGGCACAGGTACATCATACAGGCATGCCACGCCATGCTAGGTGAGGTGATCAGCTACCTGGGGCTACAGTAGGTGCAGAAGCCACCGAAGAGGGAGATGACACACAGAGTCCCCACGAGGTTGTTAGGATCCTCGAGGGTTTGAGCATGGGTGTTCCGTCTCTTCTCATGAGGGAGATACTATCTCATGCAGCGACACACAGTGGGTGTGCCATAGCAGTTTCTAGTTCCTGTTAGGAGGTTTGCTCGAGTTGTTCTAATTTATCATGAGCAACATGCTTAGAAGTAGTATGTTATAGCCAGTGGGTGTCATAGCGAGGCTTAGTAAAGCCATTTTGTACTTACAAAAACCCAAGTTTTGGTATTTTTTGATGTAAAAAGACTGGACTTGATATGTGTGTGTGTATGTGTGTGTGTGTGTGTGTCTGTGTGTGTGTGTGTGTGCGTGTGTGTGTGTGTGTGTGTCTGTATACATGTATATATATAGGCTATTCATGGTGTAAATGTTTGTTTTTTATTTTTTGTAAATTTTTAACTATGTAAAACTTTACTTTCATGCATGTATCTATAATGAATGAGACAGACGCCAATATAATACATAATTTTCCAATGAGTCAGCTACTGCATTAAATTCTCAAGGAATGTGTTCATATGTAATAAACTCAAATTGACGTTCCAAGAGTCGTGCCCTTAAATAATGACGTAACAAGATTGGATTGCAAATGTGATAATGATTTGTCAATTGCATAACGACTAGCTGAGAGACTAACCTGACCACCAGATTGGAGATGTCTTGAGATGATGCTTCAGTAAGAAGTGCAAGTATAGACATATACTTTGCAATATTGTTGGTGGAAGTGCCAAGAAAAACTCCCCTAGAACTAAGTAGTTCTGAATCAGGTGTGTAAATGACCCAAGCAGTTGTTGCAATGTGTTGTGTGTGATGCCTAGCACCATCCACATATCTTACATATGGTAAGAGTAATGAAGAGATCTGCACAACAAGAAACATGCATGATACAAATACTCATAAAAAGCAAAAAGAGTCTAGTCAAAACAAAATAAGAAAAACCTATAAATACATAAAATTACAAAGAAAATTCCCAGTGCAATACTAGGCATAATACCTTTTTAGATAGAGCCCATTGTGAGGTTCTGTGAGTGGGATTATGTCAAAGTCCTTAAGTTCATTGGTACCTTTTGAAAGGACCTTAGTAACGACATATGGATCGATCCACAATGGTTGAAGCATAACCGCCCCCAACAAGTTGTGTTTCTTATCATAAAGTAGAACAAGATCACCTTCTTGGTAACAACGAGGCTTGACATTTTTGTCATATTGGGCCTTGACTCAACGCTTGTGGGCTTCGAGAGCCAACGTGGCATATCAGCGAGTTTAGTCCGTCTAATTGAGGGATATCAAGCGCTCTTCTTTGGTGTTAGTGCAGGGCAAGAGTTCAACAAATAGTTTTAGTGAATGAATCTAGCAATCAATAGGTAGCACTCCTTCCAGGCTATAAGCAAGTTGGAATGGTGTAAATCTAGTAGAATTTTTTAATAAGGTTCAGTATGCCCACAACGCAAGATATAATATGTGGTGCCAGTGGGTTTTATGATTGCATACTAACTGACATATCATGGTTTTTAGGATGCTATTGATAGTTTCCACTTGGCCATTAGCCTGTGGGTAGTAGGAGGAAGAATGCTCTTGCCTAAAACCTAGCAATGATGTTAAGTCAGACATCATGTGGTTTTGAAAGTGAGAACCATGGTCTGTAACGATTGTGTGGGGCACGCCGAAACGACAGATCACCTGATTGAATAGGAATAATGTTGTGGTTTCTCCATCGGCCCAGAATGTGGAAATGGCTTATGTTGGGATGGGATCCCCTAGGGTCAATTTTGGGGTGAAAGCCCAAGTTTTGTTGTATAAAATAAAAGGTCTTCGCAAGTTGTGGTCATGGAGCACGTAGATATTTAAAGTGTCATAAAGGGTTTTACCCTTCTTTTATGTAAGTTAAGTCGGATTTTGAAGATCTACGCATGGTCCGCGGACCATGGGATTGTATAAATAGATGTGTCTTAGGATGTCTAAGGCAAGCAACAAAGATGAAGATGAATGTAATGGGTCAATAGAAGGAATATCGTAGACGTCTTAGAGTAGAAGAAAGGATTTATAGTTGTGTGCGCAGAGGCCTAGAGTAGAGTCCACAGCTAAGTGTGTGGACCCCTGCAGCTGAGTACGCAGGGAAGTCTTGAGTTTGTAAGTAGAACTAAGTATTAATAAAGAAGATTATTGTAGAAATACTTCTGTTTATCTCTCTACTTCTGTTTATATGAATGCACCTTATGTTATAATGGGTTTATGAAATAATGATGTATTGATGCGCGACTTTACACAACTTATCCTGTTATATGAACGCAATTATTGTCAACTGTTTATGTGAAGATTATCTTATTGTATGTTGAAGTTACTGAACACTTAATCCGATTTGAGTAATTATTGGGTTATAGATCTTCTTTGATATGCGTAAGTAGTTGATCCGCGTATTCAAGGTTCGTGAAAGATAGTCGTAAGCATTCGCAGAGGTATAGAAGCTAATTAAGGAGAGTTATATTGATAAGCCCTAAAGGCTTATTCATCTACGCGAAGGAAGATTTACATCATAAGACGACATTACACTAATCTCTGGGTGTGGAAACTTGGTTCCAGCATCCCCCCATACTACTTTGGGTGAGACTTCAGTCTATGCTCCATGGATCAATGCCAAAAGGGCCAGTAGTGTAGGGATTTGTTTGGAAAAACTAACTCTGAACCTAGGTCAAGACCCAGTAAGCCAACAAATGGTTCCATTTCTAAGACCGAGATCTGCATAAAGAGATGTGTGATGTCACATCACTAGAATCCAACAAACAAAGAAATTGAGGAGTGGTTGGATAGAAAGATCCACCAATTTGTGGTGCAAGAGAATAGGAATCCACGCCTAACAAAAGAACAACGGTTAGACAGATCCCTATACACAAAAATGCACAATGTCTTCTTCAGCACCTTCCTGATCAAACTATATGAGTGGATCGCGAAATTGGCAGACAGCCAAGGAAGGTGGAGGCTTGACGGTCCAATAGTGTAGACCCCAGAGCTAGTACGGAGATTGGAAGGTTCTTAAGATAAGCTCGCGCACGTTGTCGATCACTGGCTTGATCAATTCATAGTAAGATTTGTGACAAACTCACAGTCGATACCTCAGTCATCTACAGCGAAGCAGAGCGACACTTTTTCAAGGTACCACGAGGTAAGTATTTGAGATCTTTGAATACTTGGATTAATATGCTCTTGTGTGAAAATCGGGTTATGCCATTACCTTTATGTTTGGAGCTACGTGAAGTGGAAATTTATTCAGGGATAGAGGGAGAACAAGCCCTGAATATAGCCAGATAATTGAGCCTCCTATGAGTGATGATGAGGGAGCAGCACAGGCTTCATCACAGAGCGTTGTCCAATTAATAAGGCAAGGGTTTTCGTGAATATCTCATTCGTCCACACCACCTCCACCTTCACCTCCACAGCATACACCTTCGCCCACACCACCACCACCACCTCTGCCACTGTTCAATATGTCAAACATGATGAAATTTCCTATTTTAATGGCTTGGGAAATGAGGACCCTGACCAGTTTTGGTTCATTGCGAAGGCCATGTGGATAGAAAATAAATATTACATATGATCATATGAAGAAAGTGCAGTTGGTTACTTCTCTACAAGATCGCACGTTGACGTGGTACATTAAGTACTGCACTGATAACCCGATGGCGTCATTAGCATACACTCAGACCACTTTGAACAAGGAATCCAATAGGCCTAATTTTGAAACACAGTCAATAGTGGGGTTCAAAGAAATCGCAATGAAGATCGGTGAAACACCTTGGGAGCTAGATCAAAGACTAAAGTGTGCAGTCCGCAAAGCCAGTATGAATCTCATAGACAGTCAGCACCGCCACTGGTTTATAGCAGCGCTCCTGCCTCACTTAAGTATTGCCTTTTCACATCAAAGGAAGGAAAGCAAGCGAAAGCACTGGAGATTGAAATGAGATTACATGAGACGCATATCTAGGATGCGACGTTGGGAGTTCAACAGATTCATATGGAGTTGCAGAACCTCTACTTGGAGTTTCAAATCTTGAAGAAGGAAAAAGCAGCTTGATTAGAAGTGCGCAAAGAAGTTTGGTGCCTCAAGTGTAAGAACAAAGGGCATGATAGGGATCATTTCCCTATTTTCATGAATTATATGAAAGGAGGAGCGTCCATGCCTCTGAGGTAGGAAGCCCCAGCAGGACCAAGTACAGGGCCCACACTGTGGTGTGCTATCTGTTAAGTAGCAGGAAAACATGTAACAGACAATTGCCACTTACTGCAAAAACTTGTACAGACGTCGCAATAGTTATTTAGCAACTTCTATAAATCGATAGGCAATGATGAGCATAACTGTCGTAGCTATGAATTAATGATGGAAAGAACACCTTCCTATCGGGTGCAAATATAAACTTAGCCTCTGGATCAAGGCACCAGGGGAGTACGCAGAGGATATCAAGGGTGCAAATGAGGTCGAGGAGGAGGAGGACCTGGTAGAGGTCGAGGGAAAGTTATTTTCTATAATTGCGGAGTGTCAGGACACTACGTGTGGGAGTGTACGATCCAGACATGCCCAACATGTTGGTATTGTACTCAATTTGACCACACAATAGAAGAATTCCCTATATTCATAGCTAAAATGCAGGAGAAGAAGGTGTAGCCTTAGCAGCCTACCTAGAACCTACAGATGATGAGGGTAGAGCCTTTCGAAGAGGATCCCAATGTCAATATCGTGCTGCAAAGTGGTGTGATGACTGGTGACGATAAGGGAAAACAACCTAAAGAATGTGGATGGGTCCACAAGGCTCTAGAAAGAGAAGTTTGGTTTGATCTAGAGTGTGCAAAGGAAACATTCATGGAAGTAAAGAAAAGCTTCGTTGAAACCTCTACGTCAGGAAGTCAGGATATGCTATCTAAAGAAGTTGACCCCTCCATGTGTGGAGTACTAAAGAAGGTATGTTTTTGATGATTATTTCAGTATCTTTTCATTAGAACTTGCAAACCTTTTGCATCATGAACTCAGAAAATGATAAAGAATTATAATAAAATATGTGAGATTAATATGTAAGACTAAAACGCTGACAATTGTCATTTCCTTATGCAGGAAGGAGGGAAAACGAGAAATTGCCATTCCAAAGGAAAGGACAAGGATGGGTTAATCATTGTCCCTTTGACAGGAGACCGAATGCAAACAAGGCAAAGCAAATTGAAGCGAATCAACCCGAAAAAGGAGGTGGAGATATCAGCTCGGCGCGGGAGAGAAAAGAAATGACTGAGGACTAACGGTTCGGTGAATCCCTCAGGATCCTTGATCCTGAGGGATCGTTGTTTTATCTATTTTTGCACTTAGACATCTCCATCGTCACCCTTATAAAAGGGGCAGCACTGTTAGCTCGGAGGAGAGGAGAGTTAGATACGGTTATGCTTTTATGTAATTTCTTTTAAATATCAAAACTTTGATCATCGAGTCTCGTTAAGAACTGGTTTATTATAATTCTGCTCTATGCATTAATACAAACTTGGTTATTACTTCATCTCTGAGTCTATATTAACTTCAAGCGGTGTACCCCTGGAGGCTAAGCGCCCAGCCCTGGAGGACACTTGCTCCTGTATTATTACGTTTGGTTTATGCGTGGTTTGCTTATCGACGTTATTTGGTAATCTGATGTGTTTTATAAGTTTACATCACATGCTCTGTTATGTTTAATTCATTAAGGTTTCTACAGACAGAACTATTGTATTGACTCTGCATCATATTACTGTTCTTCTAAGAGTTGATCTAATATTGCTAGTCTTCACAGAATATTGTTACTGATCCATTACAGAGCTTTTGTGTTGTGCACCTGTTCATTAACGTTACGGAATTCATCTTGGGAGTTAGGTTCTTTACGATTGTTGGCTTTATGAACAATGATGTTCTATTTTGAAACGCAGTCGTATTCTTTCTAACTAAGATTGATACTTGGATCAGATTACTATTTAAGTATGATGTGTGCGTATATGGTTTTCAAGCGCTGTTCCATAATTTATCAGTAATCAGTGTTGTTCCATTGGTGTGTGTTGTTCGACTTGCCGTTAAGAGTGAAAGATTGTCGTTTGATTACGATTAATGCATTTGATCTGATAGATTAAGATTGTTACTGCTTGTGAGACTTAGTTGCTGTTCTATTTCTTAGCTGTTGTCCTATTTTAGAATTGTTGTTCCATTTCGGATTTGTTGTTCCATTGCAGACTTGCTGTTCGATTTCTTAATTGTTGTTCCATTTCTCATCTGTCGTTCCATTTATTGGTGTTGGTGTGAAGAACGATCCCAAGCTGTAGTGAGCATTGGCATGTACTGTCCATCTCCCAGATCCACGATCTATTCTTTGATTTCCTTTTCCATCAGTTTCCAAAGGGATGGGTTATTGCTACCGCACCCTTGACTGATAAGTTGCTTAGTCTTTTGAATGTGTGATTTAATCTTTTGAAGAAATTAAGTTGTAGATAAACATTTACTCTATTATTTATGAAACACTGTACTACTAGCATTACTCTGGTAAATGATAGCCTCAGACTGAGACACTCTTTGAAATAACAAAATGCTCCCGGATTGACATATTAATGTGAGGTAATTAGAGGTGAAAGAGACCCTTTTTATAGCTCTACATTTTGGCGTCGTTGCCGGGGAAAGAGTGTAGCCATTTGTTCATCTTTTTTTCAGAGTAGTGTATGAACCTGGTAGGGAAGAATTAGATTTTAAAAACGGAAGGTAAGAACCTATGTGTGGAGCATGTAAAAGCCCTGCTCCTCTGTCCGCTTTCCTACAGATTTGCTGTTGTTTTGTTTGAATAGAATTTAGTAGTTAATTTGAGTGCATGACTAAGCAAAAAAAACCTGAAAAAAATCCCAAACCTCTACCCAAGCTAGAGAAAGCTAAGGGGCCGGTGACCCTTGGCCGACCGACCTTCATAGACGAAATCTACAAGAAAGCAGAATCTCAGCCCTCAGTAGGACCCAGGAAAGTCATTTCTAAATAGCCTACTAGTCCCCTTCAGGCCACAGGATCACCATCTGTAGCCTTTGCTGAGGTGCATAGTCAAACTGAAGAGCAGGACTTTCAAGAAATTGAAAATTCTACTCCAGAACTATTGCAGGAAGGGAATTTCAGCAATCTTTGTGAAGGAGAAGGAGAGACAGGGGAAACTGAGGAACCAAGGTCTCCTATTGGAACAACTCAGCCATTAAACAGCCCAGACAAGGGAAGTGCTGCAAAAATCATTGCTGAAGAAACTCAATCTCCTCAGACATCAGGCATTCTCATTATCCCAGATAGAGGAAGTGCTATTAAAACTATTCATGTTAAAGCCATTCCCTCTCAACCTAGGAATACCCTCCTAGATATCCCAAAAGGTTATTGGCATATATTTGACCCAATGGCTCAAAACCAGCCAAACACCCAAACCTCTACATTACAATACCCTATAGTGGATTCTGCAGCAAATGCGCCTATGAAAGCAATCCCTCTTCAACATATCCCTACATTCCATCGTCTTACATCAGAAGATCCGGATGCATTTTTATTTGAATTTGATGTACTGTGCAGGGGATATGATTACACCACCAGCCCCCAGAAACTAAAACTATTTCCCTCTACATTAAAAGGGGCTGCTTTAAGATGGTTTATGGGATTAGGTGGCGGGGTTATAAATAACTGGGATCAAATGAAAGAATCTTTTCTAAAAAAATATCAGGATTATTGCTAGTCTAGAGAACTGAAGGACAAAATATTCTAGATGACAGCTATACTGAATGAAACATTAGAGGAGTATGTGGAACGTTTCCATTATAATCTACAAACATCTCCTTATGCATCACTACCTTTACCTGATAATGTGTTAAAAATAGCATTAATAAGGGGCATGAAGGAACAGCGGATTGAAACATTAAACATTATGGGAAAAGGGGATATTTATCAAGAAAATTTTGCTGACATTATTGATTTATGTATCAAGAGCTCAAGAGGCAACACAAGAGTAAAACTGGCAGAACATGATCGGTTTGTAAGAGATAATAAAATTTCGACAGAAGGAGTAACACGTGTAGAAATTGGAAATTTATTGGAAAATTTTAAAACTAATATACTAGGGACACTGAATACACAACTTGATATTATGCAGGCCAAACAAAAGCAAATGGAGGCAGAACAGAATTTGGCAATCTTCTGTCCCCGATGCAGGAAAAAGCATAGCCACAAGGAGTGTCCACTGGATGTAGTCCAAACATGCGCCATCTGTACAAAAGATCACCTTACGGAGAGCTATCCCTCACTTCCTGGATTGAAAGCAGTATATAAGGAAGCAGAAGAAGAGCCAGAATCAGTGTATTTGCTCAACCAGCACCGTTAGTGGCAGCCGAGACAATCTGGTATGTTTCCAGACCCAACTTCTTCTTTTCAGCCTCCGCAGTATAATGCTCAACAATATAATATGTGGCAAAGTCAATCCCAATCCCTGTTTCCAAACTGGTCACCACAGTCGTTTCCTTCTTCAAACCCGTGGCTGAATCAGGTAAGCCAATCTGGTTGGCCGAATCTTCCTTATACCCCACCATATTGGCAAGGTAACTCATATCCACCACAATGGACTCCCCCTACCTCACAAAGTTCAGCCTGGCAGACAAACTGGCAGAGACCGATGCATCAGCCAGTAGGAACCATTCCGCTCCCTCAACCTACATTGCCAGCCTTACAACAAAATCCCCAGTCTAATCTGAGACCGCAACTCCCAGCCTAACCCAACCCCAATCCAAATAACGAACCGGTTCAATTTGTACAAATCATAGAAACACCAGAGATAGGAGCCGATCTGAGGGGGTGTAATGATCTCCAGTTAAGATCTGGACGTATTATTGAAACAAAGGGAGATAAGACAGTTCAGGTTGAAGATCAGTTACCCAGAGAACATCTGTCACAACAAGAGGATGTGAATAAACAACAAACTCATAATCAAGCAACCACATCCTCTCCTCCGTTCCCAGAATTATTAGTCATACCTCGACCTATACAATATCCTGATTTTGACATTCTGAATTACAAAATTTGTACATAAAAATTCCATTCCTCCAAGCCATTCAAGACATCCCGATATATGCAAAAACTATCAAAGAATTGTGAGTAAAGAAACCAAGGAGGAATATAACAAATAATCCAAGAGTCCAAGTAGTCGGCACTTTATCTGACTTACTATCAGGAAAAGAAACACCCATTAAATATGAAGACCCAGGAAATCCAATTGTAACTGTCCAAATTTATGGACAGGCCCTATCCAATGCCTTAGTTGATCTAGGAGCTGCAATTAATATCTTAACAACCGCTACTTGCCAAAATCTAGGCATTACATCTGTAGAACCCACCTCTACCTTGCTAGAATTGGCTGACCGATCCATGGTTAGGCTGGAGGGTACACTACATGATGTCATGGTCTCTGTTGATTCCTAGGAATATCCAACCAATTTTCTGATAATAAATCCCAAAACCCGACTTGATGGACATCCATTGATTTTAGGTAGACCTTGGCTTGCCACTACCGATGCTTATATTGGCTGCCAGCAAGTAAATATGACCATAACCAAAGGACCAAATATCAAGAACTTAGTTCTATATCCTCCAGCGCAGCCAAGTGTCACAATAATCAAAACTAATAAGCACCCTGTATCATACCTTACTGATAACATTAGATCTCCATTAACTATACAAGAGGCACTTGATTTCAAAGACCAAACAGAAGATGATGCCATTAATAATTTCATTAGTCAAACTGAATCCAGATCCTGCACACAGTGTCATATGATAGAAGCAGCATTTGATAATGAATTAGAAGAAGATCCTCTGAAAGATACACATGATCAAACAATACCTGTTACTTATGTTGCAAATAGTAAAATTGTGGAAATTGAACCAGGAAAAACCTTAAATATTAATGCCAACCTCACACCTGAACAAGAAATGAAGCTCATCCATTTGTTAAGGAAATATAAAGAAGCATTTGCATGGGACTACCCTGATATGAAAGGAATTGACCCCCAATTATGTACACACCACATTTATATAGAAAAAGATGCAAGACCTGTTCGTCAACCTCAGAGGAGACTAAACCCTCATCTAAAAGATGTGGTAAAAGCTAAACTTCAAAAACTTTTAGATGTCAATTTTATCTATCCTATCTCTGATAGTAAATGGGTCTCTTCGCTTGTGGTGGTACCAAAAAAGAATGGGAAATGGAGAATCTGTGTGGACTACAGGGAGCTAAATAAAGCAACACAAAAAGACCACTTCCCTCTCCCATTCATCGACCAGGTATTAGACACTTTAGTAGGAAAGAAATTCTTTTCTTTCCTGGATGGCTTCAGTGGATACAATCAGATTCAGATTGCCCCTGAAGACCAAGACAAAACTACTTTTACTTGTCCTTGGGGAACATTTGCCTACCGAGTTCTACCTTTTGGCTTATGCAATGCTCCTACCACATTCCAAAGGGTTATCCTTAGCATTTTTGCAGATTTAATAAATGACAGACTTGAAGTATACATGGATGACTTGACACCATACAGAGATGATTTCGATCTAGCATTGGATACCCTAGAAAAAGTCCTACAACGCTGCATTGCTACCAGGCTTTGTTTAAGCCACGAAAAATGTTATATGATGATGACTGAAGGACTTATCCTAGGACACTATATTTCAGCAGCTGGTATTCAGGTAGACCCAGCCAAAATCCAAATACTTTTGCTTATTCCCACTCCTACCACTCAAACAGAGGTACGCAGTTTTCTTGGATTTTCTGGTTATTATAGGAGATTTATAGAACATTATTCGCACATTGTTGCACCTCTATATGCACTAACTGGTAACGTTGATTTTCTTTGGACAGAAAAATGTGAACGTGCTTTCAAGGATCTGAAGAAGCTTGTATCCACAGCCCCAGTCCTTTGAGGACCAAATTGGGATTTGCCATTCCAGATATCATCTGATGCCTCAAATACAGCCATTGGAGCGGTCCTTGGGCAGGAAGAGGATAAAAAACCATATGCAATTTATTACATTAGCAAAAAATTATCCCCTGCTGAATTAAACTACACTGTTACTAAAAAATATTTTCTAGTTGTAATACATGCTATCAATAAGTTTAGACATTACATTACTGGATATCCTGTTATCTTGTACACGGATCATTCTGCCATAAAATATGTTATGAAACCAGCTCAAGAAAAGATAGAAAATATAGATCAACGCCTTAGAATTCAGCCTCTTCGAGGGGGAAACCTCCTTTACATTACATAAATGAACAATTCTTGGATGATACAAATGAAAAGATCTCCTTTCTATATATAGGAGTCTAAGGGGTCATAACATAATCACAGCCGACATAACAATAATAATGTAAGGGCACAATAATAACAATAGTGGGCTTCTATGGGGCACAATAGTAACAATATGGGCACTACATGGGTACATTAATATAATAAGTGGGTTGTACTAATAACAATAAGGGGTTACACTAGTAGTATAGAGGCCTAACATGCCCCTCTCCTTCAAACAGCGTTGTCATCAACGCTTGAGTAGTTCTTGATGCTTCTGTATAAAATTCTTGTCCTCCCATGTGGAATCTTCAGCGGATAAGTTCTTCCACTTGATGAGATACTCTGAAATTGATCGATTTCGTAGCTGTCGGGTTCTTGTTTCTGTGACTGCTCCAGGTTCCAATATGATTTTTCCTTTTTCTTCAATTTCTGGAAATATTGTTTGAATTGGGATCTTTTGCAACTTTTGAATAAGTGACCATACTTCTTCGTCCTTCTTCCATTCATCCCTTGCTTCATTTATCCAATCTGGTTGGATAATAGAAATAGTACAAAACAATGCTTCCACATCCTCATCCTTGAAGAGTCTTCCCATTCGGTAAGGTCACCATTTTTTAAGTGCATGTAGTATTGCCAATATTTCCTTCTCATAAATAGCTTTCTTGAGATGTAGCAGTAAAAATACCCAATCACCTACATCAAAACATTTTTCACTATGATGTTGATCTAGCTGTTGTTTCGTTTGATTTTGCACCGAAGTGGCGTTATCCTTTAAAAGTTGGAGAACTTGTTGTTGATGCTCGATGTGATCTTTCACTGCTTGAACCTTATGTCCTTCTATCTCTAGTGTTTGAGGAGTGGCAATTTCTTCCAATCCTTTACAAGATATGGTTGGATTTATTTCTTCTTTCTCGATGTGATCTTTCACTTCTTACACATTTTTCTTCTTGATATGTCCTTCTATCTTGAGAGTTTGAGTGGTAATTCTTGCCAATGCTTTACAAGATATGGTCTGATTCATTTCTTATTGCTCTGGGGTGGGGTCCTGGCGTATATCCTCTTCTTTTGATGTTTCTTGATCCTTTTCTTCCTCCTCTTCATATTCTATGTAAAATAATTTCTTCTCAGCACACTTATGACCTTTAGTGCATTTGCTATCACAATTGTAACAAAGCCCTTTTTCTCTTTTTTCTTCCAATTCTTGTGGTGTAACCCTTATAGGTTGTGGAAGGCTAGGAGAAACAACACTTCCATATTTATAGTTGTAAGGAGTATGCTTCCTGGTTTCCATAATTTTTCTATCCACTATGTCACAAAGGCCTTTTACTATTTCCAATTGTTGTGGTGTTGCTCTAAAGAAGGTGTTGCTCTTTGTATCTTCATAATGTGCTACCATTTCCTCCGTGAAAATTGACCACGTAACAAGTTGTTTACGAGAACAAAGCCCTTCATACCATAAAAATTGATCCGGTTCTAAATATGAAGATGTAATACATACCTTTTGTAACAGTGGTACACCATGTAGATCAAAATATTTCTCAATCTGAAGTATCCAATTTACCGGATCCTTGCCATCAAACTTCCTCATCTTGCTTTTTCTTGATTTTAGGAGCTCGATCTTCAAACGACTCTAACTCAGTACTTTCAGATCTTTCAATTCTGAAATTGCAACCTGTAGTAGCTCTCTGTGTCCTCTTTCCAATTCCACTAGTCTGATCCAATTTAGATTCTCCAAGGAAGAGTTATGCGAAATATCCCACAATGACCTGATTATAGACTAGTTCAATAGAGAAAACTTGTATGACGTGCCACGAGTCACTGTTTCATCCTTTGGCTCTGAAAAATATATACAAGAAACTACAGTCCGTCCTCTTTCTGTATCTTCTTACGAAATTTCAATCCAATTCTTAGGGGAAAAGTTATGATGATTTTCCCCAGGTCACCTGTTTGGAATGTAATTCAGGAGTCTGCAAAAAGACCAACTTCCTCAGATCATATCTCCGCAAATGTAGACCAAAAAGCTTTGAAATTCGAAGCTAAGATTTAGAGCGATGTCTTCTCAAATGGGTTTTTCTTTTTACTTCTGAAATGTCACAGAAAAAAAGTTATAGCGAAAATGCCACGATGACCTGTTTGGAGCAGCGAAACCCTAGAATCCAAAGCTCTGATACCAAATGTTATGAAACCAGCTCAAAAAAAGATAGAAAAGATATATCAACGCCTTAGAATTCAGCCTCTTCGAGGGGGAAACCTCCTTTACATTACATAAATGAACAATTCTTGGATGATACAAATGAAAAGACCTCCTTTCTATATATAGGAGTCTAAGGGGTCATAACATAATCACAGCCAACATAACAATAATAATGTAAGGGCACAATAATAACAATAGTGGGCTTCTATGGGGAACAATAGTAACAATATGGGCACTACATGGGTACATCAATATAATAAGTGGGTTGTACTAATAACAATAAGGGGTTACACTAGTAGTATAGGGGCCTAACAAAATATTTAGCAAACAAGCTTATCACAAACGGCAGAATAACTAGATGGCAGATTTTATTGCAAGAATTTGATATTACAATCAAGGATCGACCTGGCAAAGAAAATCCTGTAGCCGATTTCCTCTCAAGAATGCCAAAGCCAATCGATGCAGCAACAGTTGAAGACCAATTTCCGGACGAGCATCTGTTTGCTGTGGCTGTTCAAATACCCTGGTATGCTGATGTTGCCAATTACCTAGTAGTAGGTAAATTACCAAAGCATCTAACCCTTAATGAGCGGAAACAGATTGTTCAGCAAAGTGCTCAATTTTCGTGGATTTGGGGTTATTTGTTTCACACAAGGGCAGACATGCACATCAGGAGATGCGTTCGAGAAGATGAAATCTTTGACATTTTAAAAGCCTGCCATGACAGGCCATGTGGTGGACATTTCGCTGATCGTAGAACTGGACATAAAGTGTTGCAGACAGGGTATTATTGGCCCACGATTTTCAAAGATGCAAAGAAAATTGTCCAAGCTTGTGACAGTTTCCAGCGAGCAGGACGCCCTGGTCAATTTGATGAGATGCCTCTAAAACCACAGCTAGTCATCGAACCATTCGAGCGATGGGCTCTTCATTTAATTGGACCAATTAACCCATCATCAAACCAGAAAACATATATTTTGGTGGCAACAGAATATGTCACCAAGTGGGTTGAAGCAGAGGCATTGCCTAGAGCTACAGAAGACTCTGTCATACAATTCCTGTTCCATCAATTTGTATGTTATGGCCTTCCAAGAGAAATAATTACAGACGGTGGACCACAGTTTGTTGGGAACATAATAGCTACAACACTCAACAACTATCATGTCCAACATAAAATCACTACTCCATACCACCCATAGGCAAATGGACAGGTAGAAAGCAGCAATAAAATAATAGAAGCAATCCTAACGAAAACCATTGCGTCACATAGACGTGATTGGGCTGCCAGACTACCTGAAGCACTGTGGGCTTATAGAACAACATGGAGAAGCACCACTGGTTACTCACCTTATCAATTAGTGTTTGGAAAACAACCCATTTTCCCCATAGAATTCGAAATCCAAACATTACGAACAACACAGGAAGTTGGCTTAGATTTAACTGAGGCACAGATTAATCGATTGCAGTAGATCAACGAGCTAGACGAAATTCGGCTCTCATTAAAAATAAAGTCTTCCACGAGAGAGACTAGGCTCTTTTGTACGACTCCAGGTTTCAGGACTTCCCCGGGAAACTCCAGACTCATTGTTTGGGACCATACGAAATCCAGAAGGTACATGACAATGGGACCCTTACTCTAATCACTATTGACGGTTCTGGATATGCCTTCAAGGCAAATGGCCACCAAGTTCATCTCTATCGCAAACCACTCACTCGGGAGTCCTTCTGCCAGCAGTTACGCCGAGACGCTGATATGGAGATTTTAGGGGAGGAAGAGAAGTCTTCCTCACCTCTAATTCATTAAGGAATTCATTTCTTTCTACAGTTTGTACATAAGTTCTTTTCTTGAATCAATTTTGTACATATTTTTGCTGTTATTATTTTTGCTGTTCCTTTCTTTTTTTTTCAAAAGAATAGCATTTTCTTCTGGCTGTTCCTTTTTCAAAAGAGCAACCCCCTTTGGATCAGTCGTCATCTTGTTGTAATTTGGTTCTTTTTCTTTATTTTTGCGTGTTTTGTTGTTCCTTTTACAAAGGAACAACATTTTTGGATTTCTGTTGTTCCTTTTCCAAAGGAATGGCATTTGTGTGTTTTTTTTGTTCCTTTTCCAATTTTGTTCTTCCTTTTCCAAATGAATGGCATTTGCCTGTTTTGCTGTTCCTTTTCCAAATGAACAAAATTTTTTATTTTTGTTGTTCCTTTTCCAAAAGAACGGCATTTCTGTGTGTTTGTTGTTCCTTTTCCAAAGGAACATCATTTTTTATTTATGTTGTTCCTTTTCCAAAGGAACGGCATTTTTGCATCTTTTGTTGTTCCTTTTTCAAAGGAACAACATTTTTTATTTCTGTTGTTCCTTTTCCTAAGGAACAGCATTTTTGTGTGTTTGTTGTTCCTTTCCCAAAGGAACAACATTTTTTATTTCTATTGTTCCTTTTTCAAAGGAATGGCATTGGTATGTTCTGATGTTCCTTTTCCAAAGGAACGACATCTGTGTGTTCTGCTGTTCCTTTTTTTCAAAAGAACAACATTTTCCATCTTTGTTGTTCCTTTTTCAAAGGAACGGCATTTGTATTTTCTGCTATTTGTGGTCTTTTGTTGTTCCTTTTTCCAAAAGGAACACCACTTGCATGCTTTTTCTCTCCCTGTGAAAAAGCTTGTTCCTTTTGCTGTTCTAAATTGAGGATGCTTATTGCTCCTGTTCTTTCAAGTCTTTTAGAATACAGCTATGCACTTATGCAATGGATACAAAATCACAACATACTAAAATCAGCCAATCATAAATCGCTATCTTTATAAGGCTCTGCATTGGTAAGAGGACAAAAGGAAGGACACACTTACTTATCATCTTTTGCTGTCACTGTTCTACTAATTCTGCTATGACTGGTTATCTTTATCATGATGATCCCTTTTAATCCTCTTTGATTATTATTTAGGAATAAGAGCAAAGGTTTTATATCTTCCTATTGAGATGTTAAGACTTCTTCCACCATTCCTGCTCTTAAGGAGTGTTGAACCACCCTTTGTGTATAAATAAGGAAATTTACTTTATGAAAAAGAAAGAAAAAAGAGTAAACATGACTTATAAGTTGTCAAATGCAGGATAGGGGGTCTCATCAAGAGCAAGCCTACCATGATCATGAGGACGAAAGCGAAGTGGCATTCCCACTATGGCCACCACACCAGGGATATGGTCCAAAAGGTATATCAAATAAACAACCCTTGGAACAGGAGGTCCCATCACGAGCCGGCCTGCCCACTTTTCGCTCCTTCCTCGTGAATGGCATTATGGTCAACTGGTCACCAAGCCAGCATAATGGCCTACATGTTGACATCACACAACATTCCTTAAGCATACACAAAGGATCATGGTTCCATGGGTGAAATAAACAACTCTGCCAAGGTTATGGACACCTGTTAGCAGCAGAGCACTGTTAATGGTATTGAAGTCACATTATTTACACCAATAGGTAAGTTACTAGCACCCTTCTATTTCTTATACCTTAGTAATTAATCATATATCATTTCCTGAATTATATAACGCATGTAAATTTATTATCACCAATTATGGCAGAGTAGTTGACAATGACCGCATGAGACTTGGAATGTACGGCAGATGTCCTATCCTCCCAGCCTCGCATCATATCACAGCAGCCTCTTACGTAATAAGCGATCCAACTCTATCCCTCGATTTCGGTAATTCGTTGTTTTTGTAAACATGGCATATTGCCATACGCTGTTCCTTTATGACTCTATTTTAGAGCAGGCGCTGCTCCTTTATTTGATGGTTGGGACAGCCTATCACATTGCGGGGGGGAGGTTAACCTCATCATTCCCTGGATTACGTGTCAGCTCACTATTTGGCAAGTTGTGTACTAGGGTATGGAACGGCTCAACGGCATACTATTTTTATTTTTTTCTGCATGAATTGCTATTCATAAGCCATTTCTATTGTATACTCTGTTTTTGAACAAGTCTTGCGTCTATTAGCCTCTCTGTGTTTCAACAGCACGAACAGCTACCGTTCCATTGAGAGTTTACAGTGAAACCATGGGAGGAAGATCGATTCGGAGGGAACCGCAGGTGTTGACAGTCTCTGCTGCTGCCCGGGAAATCCTGGCAAGAGTAGGGTGGCTGACTTATCTCAACCGCTTGCAGGAGTCTAACGAGACGGTGGCAATTGAATTCCTGCAGAATTTGCAAGAGGATTACTCCACAGTGAGGGGGAGACACATAGCAGTCACCGATGACATAATCGCAGAAGTCTCGGGACTACCAGCCACTAGACCTGTATGGACATTAAAAAAGGAGAGATTGCAGAAGATTATAGAAATCTTCCGGGACAAAGGCCAGAGCCTGGTAATCAGAGGAAATGGAGTTTTGCCAGCAACACTAGGAGAGCCATGGGCAGAATTGGTAAGGACCATTCAAAGCTACATCACCTGTGAAGGCAGAAAATACGTGGTAAGACCATGACATCTTAAACTCTTAGCTGTACTAAAGCAAAAATGCTCTATAAATTTACCTACATTTTTGAATTCGTTACTTCATGACGTTGCATGGAGCATAAAAAAGGCACAGCATGTAGAATCAGTTGTTAGTCATCATGGGTTGATTCGGTTAATTGTCAGCCATAGCCTCACCCAGCAGTAGAGCAACTCGGAGGAGCTAATTGCCATGATAAATGGGGGATTGACCGCACCATCCCCAAAACGTAAACATGCCACCAGTACACCCGAGCATCCAGAAAAATGTAGGGAATTAGCAAAACGGAAACATGCCACCAGTACACCCGAGCGTCCAGAAAAATGCAAGGAATTAGCAAAGCGTAAACATACCACCGGTACACCCGAATGGCCAGTAAAACGCAGGAAATTGGTCTGAATAGCACGGCTACGAGGGAGGCTGGAGAAGCCCCAGGAAAACACCAGCTGGCCGGTAGAAATTGAAGATGAGCAACCCTCACAGCCAAGAGGGGAGGACGATGAAAAAGGAGTGCAAGAAGAAAAAGAAGAAGAAGAAGAGGTCGAGCAATCTGAAGAAGAAGAAGAAGAGGCTAAGCAATCTGAAGAAGAAGAAGAAAATGAAGAAGGAGCCGAGCAATCCGAGCAAGAGGAGGAAATGGAACAGCAGGAAGGGAGCCCATTGCAGGACCCAATGGGAGAAGATGAATTGGCCGAAGTCTTGGCCAATATGGGCGAATATGGCCAACCTTCCATTCCATCAGATGTCCATGCCGAAAAGAAACCCCAAGAGGAAAATGCACCTGAAGAATCACATGCAAAGGAGGCAGAAGAAGAGAATCTGCCTGTTCATGATGAAAAGATGATAGGAGATACTGAACAAGAAAAATTCGTTCCTAACCAGAAGACACTAGAAGAAATTCCGAAGGAAGCAGGGGTAGAAAGAGAAGTCGCCCAAGAAATGACAGAACCAGTTAGGGTTCCTGCCCCAGAACAGCCAGAGCAGAACAGTGAAGAAACACCCCAGAAGGAAAATCCGGAAACTAGTCACAGTCCAGGCCGCAGTGAACAGCCTGTTGTTCCTTCTAAGGAAATTTTGGAAATTAAAGAATTGTGAAAGGAACAGCAGAGATTATTGAATATAATAGTCCAGCTCCACCAGTAGATTAGGATCCTGAAAGCAAGGTAAAGGGTAAAAAGGACTTCAGGAAGGAAAAATGTGACCACTCCGGCAAAACCCTACAAGGCACAGGGGCGGAGGACCAGAATTCATCCTGTTGTTCAAAACCCTGTTGAGAACCAGGCTGTTGTTCCAAATGATGCTGAGAAACAGACTGTTGTTCCAATTGAAAAGGAATAACAATAGATTGATATTCGTGTTAAAATAGAAATGGATGAGATGATGACCTGTGATAAGGAAATTCAGACGAAGGCGCCACTTTCGGGAGTGATAAGGATTATGAACTCAAAGCAACGCAATAGGAAAGTTTAGGTAAAATTCCCGGCCTCCACTGCTGCATGGAGAAGAGATCTAAAAATAGTAACCCTACGAAAGGAGTTGAAGCAAGCTCAGCAAGAAGCAGAAAAGCTTAGAGAGCAAATGGCCCCTCGCGAAAAGTATGAAGAGCTACAGCAGCAACTTAGGAACGTCAATCAATCCAAAAGCCAGGCTTTTGAAGGTTGGCGAAGGGAACAAAATAAAGTCTCAAAGGTAACTCGTAGGCTAGATATCATTATCAAGCATATGGATACCTTGTGTTCTTTATACAATGACATCTTAGCATGTAGAACCCCTGCCAAGAATTATGCCTTGTTTATACTGGAACGGTATTTGCAACTAAAAATAAAGGCTGTTAAAGCAGGTGCTCCCATACAAATTAACACTGTCAATTATTTTATAGACTGCTATAAGCACTACGGGGTAAAAGTCCAGAGACTACTGTGTGAGTTCTATTTACATAACCTTGTATTAGACCAGGAGACCGAGCTGAACCCTAGCCCTTTTGTTGGAGACATCCAATTGTAGGCGTTCACATTTGGGGCTATCAAATTAAATGGCTTAAAGCCTATAATACTTTCCAGAGGCAATAAAATGGCTTAGATTTGTGGGTAAGGGCTAAGCCTAGGGACCCAGTATAGTTGTGGAGAGCACATAGAAACCTCATGAAGACTCCGGGTGTAATTGAAACATTAGGACCCATGCATGAGGCACTCATTCGACAGGGATTAGAATACTTTCTTTCTATCAAAGACCTTGCCATTGATGCAGCTAAATTTCGGTATCAAATCTCTAATCCGAATATCTAGCTTAGGGAACCGTTTAAGTATGAGAATTTTAAATTAGCTGCCAACCGCTTGCACCTATATGGCGAAATCATTTTGAGGGCAGGGCCATCCTGGCTAGGATATAGGTTCTAGAGTCCAATTATTTGGCACCCTGCACCCGGATACCAAGCCCTATATGAGATTCCCTAGGGTCAGATAGGCCATTTCTTTGACTACCTAGTTACTCATCATGGTTGTAGGCCTCCACATGAGATTCCATCTCCAGCCTATTCTCTCACTGCCTTGCATGTCAACTACAATGTTTTCATGAGGGCATGAAACAGGGTAAGCAGGGGGCTATGTGGAGTACTAAAGAAGGTATGTTTTTGATGATTATTTCAGTATCTTTTCATTAGAACTTGCAAATCTTTTGCATCATGAACTCGGAAAATGATAAAGAATTATAATAAAATACGTGAGATTGATATGTAAGACTAAAGCGCTGACAATTGTCATTTCCTTATGCAAAAAGGAGGGAAAACGAGAAGTTGCCGTTCCAAAGGAAAGGACAAGGACGGGTTAACCGCTGTCCATTTGACGGGAGACCGAATGCAAACAAGGCAAAGCAAATCGAAGTGAATCAGCCTGGAAAATGAGGTGGAGATATCAGCTCGGCATAGGAGAGAAAAGAAATGACTGAGGACTAATGGTTCGACGAATCCCTCAAGATACTTGATCCTGAGGGATCGTTGTTTTATCTATTTTTGCATTTAGGCATCTCCGCTATCACCCTTATAAAAGGGGAAACATTGTTAGCTCGGAGGAGAGGAGAGTTAGATACGGTTATGCTTTTATGTAATTTCTTTTAAAGATCAAAACTTTGATCATCGAGTCTCGTTAAGAACTGGTTTATTGTAATTCTGCTCTATGCATTAATACAAACTTGGTTATTACTTCATCTCTGAGTCTGGATTAACTTCAAGCGGTGTACCCCTGGAGGCTAAGGGCCCAGCCCTGGAGGACACTTGCTCCTGTATTATTACGTTTGGTTTATGCGTGGTTTGCTTATCGACGTTATTTGGTAATCTGATGTGTTTTATAAGTTTACATCACATGCTCTGTTATGTTTAATTCATTAAGGTTTCTACAGACAGAACTATTGTATTGACTCTGCATCATATTACTGTTCTTTTAAGAGTTGATCTAATATTTCTAGTCTTGACAGAATATTGTTACTGTTCCATTACAGAGCTTTTGTGTTGTGCACCTGTTCATTAACGTTATGGAATTCATCTTAGGAGTTAGGTTCTTTACGATTGTTGGATTTATGAACAATGTTGTTCTATTTTGAAACACAGTCGTATTCTTTCTAAGTGAGGTTGATACTTGGATCAGATTACTATTTAAGTGTGTTGTGTGCGTATATGGTTTTCAAGCACTATTCCATAATTTATCAATAATCAGTGTTGTTCCATTGGTGTGTGATGTTCGATTTGCCCTTAAGAGTGAAAGATTGTCGTTTGGTTACGATTAATGCATTTGATCTGATAGATTAAGATTGTTACTGCTTGTGAGACTTAGTTGTTGTTCTATTTCATAGCTGCTGTCCTATTTTAGAATTGTTGTTCCATTTCAGATTTACTGTTCCATTTGTAGACTTGCTATTCGATTTCTTAATTGTTGTTCCATTTCTCATCTGTCGTTCCATTTATTGGTGTTGGTGTGAAGAATGATCTCAAGCTGTAGTGAGCATTGGCATGTACTGTCCGGCTCCCAGATCCACGATCTGTTCTCTGATTTCCTTTTCCATCAGTTTCCAAAGGGATGGGTTATTGCTACCGAACCCTTGACTGATAAGTTTCTTAGTCTTTTGAATGTGTGATTTAATCTTTTGAAGAAGTTAAGCTGTATACAAACATTTACTCTTGTATTTCTGAAACACTGTACTACTAGCATTACTGTCAGGCCAGGATAACTCTAGAATGGGCAGAAGAAAACTGATTGATTATTTCATTAGATAACTATTGTTTATATACATAAATGAGACGGATCAGTTCATCTTCTTGATGACTGTTCAAGTTCCAGTTTACCCAACCGCTGAGGATTAGGTGTGAACATTCCCCCCCTTAATCTGAAGGGATGTTGGTGAGTCCAAGCATCGTTCTGAATCTTTCAAGATTTTCTCTTCCAAGTGCTTTGGTGAAGATGTCTGCAATTTTCTCATTTGTGGAACAATGACGAAGATGGATTGTTTTGGCCTCAACATGATGTCGGATCAGATGATATTTAGTATTGATGTGCTTAGTACGATCATGGAACTTTGGGTTCTTGGCCAACTTTATTGCAGAGGTGTTATCAATCATGAGTGGAGTTGATTGTACTTGTTTTACCTGCAAATCTTTAAGAATTTTCCTGAGCCACACAATTTCATTCGTTGCTTCAGCTGCTGCCACGTATTCTGCTTCTGTTGTGGAATCTGTTGGAACTGATTGTTTGCGTGATCTCCAGGAGACAGCTCCTGATCCAAGACTCATAGCATATCCTGAAGTAGATACCCCAGTTTCTTTGTCTCCATCGAAGTCTGAATCAGAGTATCCAATCAAGCTGAAGTCGTCCACCTGTGTATACTTGATTCCAAGGTCTTGAGTTCCCTTCAAGTACCTTAGAACTCTTTTTGCAGCAGACCAATGTCCCTCACAAGGCTTTTGCATAAACCTGGAGAGGATTCCAACAGCAAATGAAATGTCTGGTCTGGTAGTAGTGAGGTAGATGAGACTTCCTACAAGCTGTCTATACTTTGTTGCATCCTCAAATTCCTTTCCTTCAATAGATGTGAGCTTTAAGTTTTGTTCCATTGGAGTAGAAAGAGGATTGCACTCTGTCATGCCAAATCTGTTTAACAAATCTCCAATGTATTTCTTTTGAGAAAGAAATATGGATTTTGGATGTTGGGTTACTTCAATGCCAAGATAGTAATGAACATAGCCCAAATCAGTCATTTCAAAACTTTTCCCTAATTCTTTCTTTATGGATGCAATATAGCTTTCATTGTTCCCTGTCATTAAAAGATCATCTACATATACCACAAGATATACAACTATTTTGCCAACTTTCTTGACAAATAAAGTTGCATCATCAAGATCAAAATGATTGAAGTTGAGTTTCAGAAGATGCTCAGTTAGTTTTTCATACTAGGCTCGTGGTGCTTGTTTGAGGCCATACAAGGACTTCACAAGTTTGCATACTTTATGTTCATGTCCTTTCACAGCAAATCCTTCAGGATGGGACATAAAAACATTCTCTTTTAGATCTCCATTCAAGAATGCAGTTTTTACATCCATTTGATGGACTTTCCAACCGTTCTGAGCAGCTAGTGCAAAGAGTGTCTGGATGGTGGCCCATTTTGTTGTGGGGGCAAAAGTTTCCTCATAATCGACCCCTTCCTTCTGTGCAAAACCTTTTGCCACAAGCCTAGCTTTGTGCTTGTCAAGTGAGCCATCAGCTTTGTATTTGTTCTTGTAGACCCACTTGCAGCCAATTGGTTTCGTTCCAAATGGAGGATCAACCAGCTTCCAAGTGCCATTCTTTATGAGGGCATCATACTCCTTCTGCATCGCTTCTTTCCATTCATCATGAGAAGCAGCTTCTTTGAAGGAAGTTGGTTCAAAATCTGTAGACAAGTTCAATTCACAATCATAAGTAACATCCATATCAACAGGTGAATTAGAGTTATCTACATCACCTCCATCTTGTCGGTTTGTATTTCTGGTTCCTGTTTTTCCGATTTCATCAGGATGAACACTTTCAAGTGTCTTTGTCAGCCACTTTGGGGGACCTTTCTGAGATGGTCCAGGCTACTCTGTTGATTGAGTTGGGACTGAATCAAGATTGAGTCTCCCAATTCTATCAATTACATCACTTAAAGGATCATCCGGTGTTGGAGTTTCATGCAAGGGAGATTGTTCTTCAGAAGAAGATTCCACATGTTGATCTAGTATAGGAATCCCCCCTTCAAGATGTGGAATCTGATTATCAAACTCTTGAAATGATTTCGTTTTTGTGAATCTATCCAAGCGATCAAGTTGTCGCTCAACAACACTGTCAAAGAAAAATGACATCTCTAGATACAACAAACTTTTTATTTACTTCATTATAGAGATGGTATGCTTTAGAGGTGTTTGAATACCCCAGGAAGATACACTTATGACTTCTAGCACCAAGTTTGTTTCTATGTACCTTTGGTATTAAAGCATAACAGGTGGAACCAAAAATCCTGAGGTGTTTTACCGAAGGAACATGTCCATACCACAATTCATAAGGAGTCTTGTTACTTATAGCACTAGATGGACATCTATTCTTTATATATGCAGCACATAGAACAGCATCAGCCCAAAACATTATCTTTACATTTTTGAAGAAAAGCATGGATCGTACCATATTCAAGATTGTTCTATTCATTCTTTCTGCTACACCATTCTGTTGGGGATTATAAGGTACAGTTGTTTGATGTTTGATCCCAAACATCATACTGAGACACTCTTTGAAATAACAAAACACTCCCGAATTGACATATTAATGTGAGGTAATTAGAGGTGAAAGAGACCCTTTTTATAGCTCTACACCATGCTTACTACTTTCTTGGAGACTTGCATGAAACTTTTGCACAACAGCAAGGTTGTGAAAGGATTACAAGAGTTGATAAATAAATGTGCTAGCATGGATAATGCATCTGATGGGCACTGGGCGGTCAAAAAGATCAGTAGACATAAGACAATAAAAGGACGCGAGATGAGGCTTATCGCACAAATAGGAGAATATGAGATGGACCAAGTTATTTTAGATCTGGAATCAAACATGAATATTTTTCCTAAATAAAATTGGGAAAATATGGGGAGGCCTGTGCTGCAGTGGTCTCTGATTCAATTAAGAATGGAAAATCAACAGAAGATTATCCCTATGGGGAGATTGCATGGAGTAACTGTTAATACAGAAGGTGCAAGTGCGTTGGCTGACTTTGAAGTGACTGAGATTGTTGATGAAAGCAATCCATATCCCATGCTCCTGGGAATTGATTGGGATATCAACATGAATGGGGTCATCAATTTGAAGAAGTGGACAATGTTGTTCGAAAGGAAAACGCTCTGTGTGGTAGTACCATTGGACCCTATAGAAGGACCGCGCTATACTGAACCGGTCTGCGACTATGAGGAAAGTGATGATGATTTGGACCAGATCTATAAGATAATAGTGCAAGATCAATATTGGGTTAATCCAACCACTGATGGACGAATTTCATGGGACCGTGAAAGCTCATGTACATCAAATTCAGATGAAGAATTGGAGCATTGGCAGAATAGGTTACGAATTATCTACGCTACAATGTAATATGATGACTAAATTGTTGTACTGTGTATCATCTGAGGTGAGAATATTGCCTTATTATGATAGCCTAATTGATGTACATAAATTTTTGGATGCATTTGAAAGGGAAGCGCCTGAGAAGCATCTCTTCCAAGCGCTGGATTCGGCATTGTGTGTTGCGCTTGCATGTTGGTGGGGTACGCATAAAGATAGTTTTGAAGAATGGTGTGACTATAGGAGGATGATGAGAATGTGATTTGGTCACCCCAAGGTATGGTTGACTGAGAAGTAAGATGGGAGAGATGATCTGCACGATTATTTAGCAAAGTGGACTAAGGTTTATGGAACGGAGTCGTAGTCAGAGTGGGTGCATAATTTTTGTCACACTTTGGACATTATCCCTATGAACTAGTATTTGGAAACAGAGCTCTGCCACGACACCGCGGAATGGTATATTTTAAGATAAGGTTTTGTGAGGACATTTAGCTTTGAAGATGAATTCAAAAGTATTAATGAAGCACTGCAAAAAGTTAATGCAGCAATCTTCAGAATTTTGCAAGATCCCTTGGAATTGATTCAACTGGATTGGAGCACCCAGCTATGCCATGCGCTGGAATTCTATAATATGACTGTTGAAGGAGAGGATGAGGATCCAAGGAATATTAACATCCCTGAAGTAAAAGGCCATCGTGATGTAGAGGGATCGTAGATAGAGAACCTCGACATCACTACGCCATTGAAAACTAAGTAGGTAAACATTGGTACAGAAGCAGAACCAAAGTTTGCGAAGATAGGGGACTACTGGGATGATGCTACAATGGATAAATTCGCTGAGTTGCTCTGCAAATATCAGGATTTATTTCCCACAAAATTTTCAAATTTGAAAGGCATCATAGGAAATTTGGGAGTGATGAAAATAACTTTGAAACTATACATGAAGCCTATTAATAAGACGCCATATCGCCTTAATCCAAAATACAAGGAAAAGGTCTGCTTGGAGTTGGACAAGATGCTCATAGCGATTATTATTGAACCAGTGGAGGAATCTGATTGGGTAAGTCCAATGGTCGTTCAGGAAAAGAAGCAAAAGGATGAAATAAGGATTTGCATAGATCTCAGGAAGCTGAACGATGTTTGCATTCATGATCCTTTTCCAACTCCATTCACAAATGAAGTACTGGATAATTTTGGTGGGTAGGAGGCCTATTCATTCACTGATGGGTTCTCTGGATACCATCAGATAAATATCGCACCAGAAGACAGGAGAAATACCACCTTCACGACATAATGGGGATGTTTCCAGTATAAAGTAATGCCTTTCAGACTTAAGAATGCATTGACGATCTTCTCGTGCGTGGTCATCACGACGTTCAAAGAGTTCATTCACAAGTTCTTGGAAGTCTATTTTGATGACTAGACAATGTTTGGGATAGTCAAGCGCCATGTAGACAGTCAGTGTTTAATGTTGGATACATGCCGAAGGTACAAGATTGCGCTAAGGTAGAAATGATTGTTTTGTGTCCCTTTTGAGATCTTTCTGGGTCATGTGGTATGCAGGCAAGGACTCATGGTGGACCCTATTAAGATTGCGGTAATCATCAATTTGGAAGTGCCAAGGAGTGTTAAACAGTTGCGTGCAACCCTGGGACATACCGGATATTATCAGAAGTTCATCAAAAGTTATGCTCAGATTACCACGCCTATGGAAAATCTATTGAAGAAGGATGCTACATTCTGTTGGGACGAAGAATGTCAGCGTAGCTTGGATGTACTGAAGGAGAAAATGGTCACCGTGTCGATCCTAGTCTTCCTAGATTGGAAGAAGGAGTTCCATGTGCATGTAGATGCCTCATGTATTACGCTAGGAGTAGTGCTGACACAAGCTGGTGAAGGAGAATTGGATCACCCTATAGTGTTTGCAAGTAGGAAGTTGTCTAAGGCTGAAAATAATTATTCGATGACAGAGCATGAAGGCTTGGCTATGGTGTATGTTAGAGTCAATCCTTTGGGCTTCCTTCAGTGATCAAAATGGGCCTCTTATTATTTCTATTTTGTTAGATGTTTTACATATGATATTTAGTGCAACACATGTCATAAGTGTGTCCATCAGAAGCAGCTCAGAAAAAGCTTTCCAATGGTATATCACACTCCCAAAATCAGCTCCTGGTTCAGAAGATATGACCAAATGAATGATTGACTCAAAGATCTCCCAGTTCAGCAATTCATGTATTGAATGATCCAGAGGAAACTAGGAGATGTCAGTGGCTGGATTGTGATAGAGAAGGAGAGAACATAGCCCTTGAGGTCTATTGTCATGCTGCTAATCCTCATCTCAACATATGGTGAGTTTGTTTCTCTGATTTGATTGAAAGAAATGCCCATCAATTTGTGCAAAGAGCACTATGCATTGCTGATAGCGATATTGCTGGTGAAAGGTATATAGTTTCTAGTCTCATGCTTCTGTAGAGGAATTACTTGGAGATTTATAGGTATGAATCTTGGTTCAACTTTTCCAACATTTATGACTCGATAACGGTTTGTTCCAAAAAGGTCACTGATGCAACTATGCATGATCATATTAAAAGCTATTAGATCAGCACTATGCTACCAAAGATGCAAAATACACGGTTTTGTCCAACAAACTTGGGCGAGGGAATTGTTATGAGCTATGATGCTATGGGATATGAACTCTGGAAACCATACCTTTGTGCCATGATGGAATGTGACATAAAAGTAGTGAGTACAGGTTAAAAAAGTAAAGCAGAGGTTTTGGAGACTTTCTTTCAGTAGGATTTCAAGAGATTGTAGAGGCAATTTTGACTGCACAGGGACTGGTAACACGCAGAAGGCTTGGATTGGATTGAGAGTGATAGTCAATTTGTTTTATTCCATCATTTATAAAATCAGTGCATGCTGTTGAAACGACTACAAGTGGACAAGCAAATGTGGGAATCTTTCTAGCTGCTACTCTTATCTTTTTAGTCATAATGTTCCTCATATCATGGAAACTTACAATTACATCTCTGGTACAAATAAGCTTAAATTATGATTATGTCAGTACATGAGGCAAGGCAGGTAATTGGGATGATGGTTTCAAAAGTGCTTATTTTCAATTAGCATTGTGCAGTCTTCATTCTCTTGGAGGGAATCAAGTCAACCCAAAAAAAATGGTATGCTATTCCATTTATGTTTTTTTTGTAAGCCTTGGGGATTCTACCACCTAATGTTCCTTTCCAGCCAAAGTAGCTTAATTTGCTAATTATATGCAAAAAAGGGGCATGGAATGTCAACTTTTGTGTCTATATTCGAAAGTAATTACAGAGACAAAGTTGAGGAAACTCGGCAAGCTTGTCGACTTCTTAATGACTCAAGTTACTATTGCAAAGAGTATATCTCAAGGATTTCGAGGTATCATGCAAGATAATCAGTCTTGCTAAGCCAAACATATTTTGCATGAGATATCCTGAAATTTCGAGATAGGAAATACCTATAATATTCACATCTCAGCTCCCCTGCATCCACAACACACAAAAATCGAGCCAAGTCAATCGAAGGAGGTGGTGTTGTGCTTCTGGAAATGTGGCGCTATGCGTAGCCTTGTGGTGTTGCACTTTTGAAGTGTGGTGTTGCGTGTAGTCCTTTCGCGTTGAGCGTAGGACAGAAAACTTTCAAAGCTCCCAGAGAAGTAATCATGTTCGAAAATCAATCGTGGCATCACAAGGGTACTCTAGCAGGCAAGGTGGTGTGGGAAACATATGCTCAGGTTACCAACGATCCATAGAATGATGGATGCATAAATGTTATTTTACTCGTTTAATTTTTAATACATTTTTCTATGGAAGGGAAATGAAAGATTCATTCATTATTAGATCTGGAATGGAGTCAGCCACCATCTTGCTAAACAACCTTGTCAATATCTACAGCAAACGTGATTGTTTAGAGGAAGCAAACCAGTTGTTTGATTAAATGTCTGAGTGAAAGAGTAATTCTTAGAACGCAATTATTATTGGTATGTACGCATGGGTATGAGGAGGATTCCATTTAACTTTTTGTAGAATGCCAGGGAGAAGAGATGAAACTGATGGATTTATCTATGCGAATGTTTTAAATGGATTCTCAAAACTAATGACTATTAAAAAAGGTCAAGTTGTTGAACTGCGCTAGAAGGTTTGTTGAGTTTATAAAATTTGTTTTCAAAAGAGACACAGAATGCTCGTAATGTTTTAAAGCTATGGAAATTGTCAGAAGATTGTATCAAATCCATGGTTATGGAAAGGATCTTGTTGCAGTGGACTTCTATAGTGACCATTCACCTTTCTATTGCAAGTGATGGAGTCTTTGAGTTTATCTCCAGTCAAGTGGTGGTTGATATGGTGTTGCCAAATTCAATGATCCTAATGATGCTTGTGTTGAAATTGTTGATGAATTATATTAGTTGTGGCTAGAGTATGACTGATCCAAATTGGATCTTATAACACTCTCTAAGTTTTCATGAACTCTTAAAAATCATGCCAAAGTTTCAAAGTCTTATAAAGGTCAAGCTTATCAGAGATATCCTTGTAACAGTTTCAATTTGTGAACAGCACGGACTAACGAGGACGCTCAGTCAAGTGCACAGACCGTCGGCCCATGGTAATGCGCGTTGCCACAAATTAGCAAAACCAGAGGTCAATTTAAGAAACGGGGGAATTTTCTGATATGCGATTAGTGACAAGTCGCTAATCACATATTGCATGGCAAACCCTTCAAAGAAGAAAAAGTCCCGAGTGCCCGGACCCGATATAATTATAAAACGTGGAAAATAATGCCTCGGTTCTGATGGAGCGGGATTCCATAAAAACATCATAATATTGGAAGGGCTTCGAGTAGTAAGCGGTTTCAACCGAGTCTCGCCTGATGCCACACAATGGGTGCCACACGTCTGGTGGAAGAGAGAGAAAACCGTTCACATCGGACCAGTAAACGTCATGTTACTTACCCGCCTGATATGGACAATGACTGTAGGATCTGGAGGCTCCAGATTGACGGTGAAGACGAGATCCGATGGATTACCAGATTCGACAGGGTAAACAGGCAGAGTTATATAAGATTTGAAGTTTGATATGGATGATGCGTTGGCGGAGATTTGTGTTTCATGGGCATTCTTGGAGTTAACAGACAAAATGGTCGTTCAAACATTTCCAGTGAACCTGACACACTCATCTGTTACAGAATAGGTGGCCACCTCCCTGTGAGGCATTATACAGTGATGATTATGCCGAACAAAGGGATTCAGATGGATAGAGGCAGGGAAACCGGAAAGTCGGGAAGTGGAAATGAACAGTCAGAAATCAGATTGGCTTTAAAGCCACAAACTGACAGAGAAAGAAGTAGAGTTAGTTAGATACAGAAAGCAAAGAGTAGAAAGAGGGAGCCAAGCTGACCTGCAGAAGAAAAGGTAGCATCGAGCCAATCAAATCCAAAGAGAGTCTGAGAGTCTATGTACTCCGGAGAAGGCTTGAGAGGTTCAAGCAAACTCCTCTGTATATGCCTGTCATGTATGTCTCAGATTGAGATCATACTACTGTGACCAATAGAGGTCTAGTTTCAGTAAGTAGAGTCTGTGTACTCCAGATACTTGGGGGATCCAAGTACAGTCTTGTTGATTCATATCTCTTGTGTGAGACTCAAATTGAGCTCACTGTTGTAAAAAATCTACTTTTGAAAACATAATAGAGAGGCCACCACTAAAGGTTGGATCGGAGACGTAGCCCAGGAGTATTGGGTGAACTCCTTATTAAACTTGTTGTGTTTACATGTTTGCCTATTATGTTTTCTCTAACTGCTTCAGTGTTAATGTATTTCGCAATCTTATCGATCCGTTGCATAAAATAACACAGGCACATCCATGCACATGAGTCTATAATACTTTATTCTTTGTCTTAGATCAATTCTATATCAATGACACTCAGTACTGATGAAATTACAGTTATTGTTGTCCAAATTAATAGCTCACAAAATTCTAGGCACATATGGTAGTCAAAGAACATCCAAAGAGTGACAAGAATAGCAGGTTAATCAACCAACTCCAAAATTCATGCAGGCAGGTGCAAGGTGGAAGTCAAAAGGAAGATTTTGTGGAATATGGTTCCACATTTAAAGGAGAAGATACAGTGATATTAATCCACTCAGCAAACCTTCACTTAATTTGGGTTTTCAAAAAACTCTATTTGCCATAGTCGAGAGTTTTATTTAGGATTGTTTAGTTTATTATATTGTTTTTTACGATAGGTTTTTAGGATTAATTTTTATTTTTATTTTTTAATTCCTATGTTGAGGAAATTTAAAATGACTTTGTAATATTATAAACAGGATTAGTTTAAAGATGTAAGGGTTCGATTTTTGTAGCAGAGAGAGGCTGCTTGGGACTGTGTAAACTTCTCTTGAATATCATTTTAATAAAGCAGTTTCTGCCCTTTGGACCTGGGATCCATCACGGTGTTAATGTCTAGTATGTTTTTCCTATAATTCACTTACATATTTTGTTTTTCTACCTTGTTACAGCATTATCTAAGAGATATGTTAGGAATTCATTTGTACATAATGCTCCTTTCATGATGATTTTGTTGTTAGATGTAATGGTTGTCTTTGCAGAATTCATCCTCTGTTGAGAAACCCTGTGTTCCTCTTTCATCTAACGCTGCTACTCTAGATCCATCCCTTGTTTGATGCCTGCAGGGAAGCAAGCTTTCTCTCCTATTCTTCTCACATTTGCAATATTCTATTTGGCTAAGCATTGCACTTACTTTGCACCAAGTTTGCCGGCAAAAACTGGCATCGACTCCATAGCCCAATGATCCTTTCTCTTGTTGTTCTCGACCCAAAAACCTTTCAAACAAACCCCCTGCACTCCATAGCTAGCCTAAAATTTTATTTGTTGCAGCCAAATATTGTTGGCAAAGAGAAAGCCCTCTCTGTTCTGGCAGGGCTAGATGCCAGATCGAAAGCTTGGTTTGTGGTTACCTTGGAATTGCCTCTTCTCAGCCTTGAGGTTTATTCTGAGTGCTAACATTTTGGCATCGTTGTTGGGGAACGAGGTGACGGATCTTCTCCGGGAAAGATCGTTCAAGTTGCAGATTTTATTGCTAATGGTGGACAGCAATCAGACACATATGAAGGTTGAAATCATCCACCTGATGACTCCATTGTTCAAGATCCCAAGCTTCAAAGTTTCAAAGCGACTTCACTGCCAATGAATCTAGAATCTAGATTTCAGAACGTTGATGGTAATCACCGATGACAGGGTATGTGGAAAATCCGTTATCTAGTGAAATGTTATTGACTTTAAGGGATGAGTTAGCAAAATTTCAGATTGATCAGAATTTCTCAACATCAGTGTTTCTTAGTTTGAAATCTAGCCGACTCACACCTGAAAGTAAATATTGTTTTCTTGGCTTAGTTGCTGAAAGATTAGAAAATGAAATTGAATTATTGGATGTTCAAATTAAATCACATGAATTCCGAGATCCCAAAAAGTTCTTGGAAACTCTCCCTCCTTCAAAACAAGAAACAATAGGGTTGCTCGTGGATGTTTTCATTAACATTTTGCAGTTGGAGGCTTGTGTTGAGGAGTTAGGGCAGCAAACAAAGTTTGGTTTCTTCGATCCTATTGTTGCATATATGGAGTATTTTTTCAATTTGAAGGATAAGTCAGATTGTCTTTCACACAACCAAATTCAGTTTGTGCATGGATGGCTGTCAGCCTTTCCAGTTGTGTCCTGGTTCAAGCACTTCCAAGCAGCATCCTTGTCACAGTTACTTGATTGGTTGATCTGGCATTACAACATCACTTGATCTATTGATTTTGCTACAAAGTAGGGTAGGTTTGTGTATAAATAAGTTGCCCAAGGCAGCATTTCAGTTTCCGGTATTTGTTTATGTACAGGTTGCAGTATGTGTATGTTTTATGGATTGGTATAAGTTGTTTTGAGTTTGCAGCTATTTGACCATATTGCCCAATGGATGAGGCACTAATCTACATGTTCCTAGAGATCTATGGTTCTTGGCACCTCCAAGGAGCTACCATCCCAGATGGCGCCACTGTTAGAGTCAGTCCTTTGGCCTTCCTTTAGTGATCAAAATGGGCCTCTTATTATGTCTGTTTTGTTAGATGTTTTGCACATGATCTTCAGTGCAAAACATGTCATAAGTGTGTCCATCAGAAGCAGCTTGGAAAAATCTTTCCAATGGTATATCAACTCCCAAAACTAGCTCTTGGTTCAGAAGATATGACCAAATGAATGATTGACTCAAAGATCTCCCAGTGCAACAATTCATGTATTGAATGATCCATAGGAAACTAGGAGATGTCAGTGGTTGGATTGTGATAGAGAAGGATAGAACATAGCCTTTGAGGTCTATTATCGTGCTACTAATCCTCATCTCAACATATGGCGAGTTCGTTTCTCTGATTTAATTGAAAGAAAGGTCCATGAATCTGTGTAGAGGGCACTGTGCATTGCTGACAGTGATATTGCTGGTGAAAGGTATACAGTTTCTAGTCTCATAGTTATATAGAGGAATTACTTGGAGATTTATAGGTATGAATCTTGGTTCAACTTTTCCAACATTTATGACTCGACAACAGTTTGTTCCAAAAAGGTCACTGACGCAACTATATATGATCATATTAAAAGTTATTAGATCAGCACTATGCTACCAAAGATGCAAAATACAAGGTTTTGTCCAACAAACTTGGGTGAGGGAATTGTTATGAGCTATGATTGTATGGGATATGAACTTTGGAAACCATACCTTCCTGCCATGATGGAATGTGACATAAAAGCAATGAGTACAGGTTAAAAAAGTAAAGTAGAGGTTTTGGAGACTTGCTTGCAGCAGGATTTCAAGAGACTATAGAGGCAATTTTAACTGCACAGGGACTGGTAACACGCAGAGGCTTGGATCAGATTGAGAGTGATAGTAAATTTGATTTATTCCATCATTTATAAAATTAGTGCATTCTATTGAAACGACTGCAAGTGGACAAGCAAATGTGGGAATCTTTCTAGTTGCTACTCTTCTCTGTTTAGTCATTATGTTCCTCATATCATGGAAACTTACAATTACATGTCTGGTACAAATAAGCTTAAATTATGATTATGTCAGTACACAGGGCAAGGCAGGTAATTGGGATGATGGTTTCGTAAGTGCTTATTTTCAATTATCATTGCGTAGTCTTAATTCTCTTGGAGGGAATCAAGTCCACCCAAAAAAAATGGTATCTTATTCCATATATGTTTTTTTTGTAAGCCTTGGGGATTCTACCACCTGATGTTCCTTTCCATCCAAAGTGGCTAAATTTGCTAATTCTATGCGGAAAAGGGGTTTGGAATGTCAACTTTTGTGTATATATTCGAAAGTAATTATAGAGACAAAGATGAGGAAGCTCGGCAAGCTTGTCAACTTCTTAATGACTCATGTTACTATTGCAAAGAGTATATCTCAAGGATTTCGAGGTATCATGCGAGATAATGAGTCTTGCTAATATGAAGCCAAACATAGTTTACATGAGATATCTTGAAATTTCGAGAGAGGAAATACCTAAAATATTCACAGCTCAGCTCCCCTGCATCCACAACACACAAAAATCGAGCCAAGTCAATCGAAGGAGGTGGCGTTGTGCTTCTAGAAATGTGGCACTGCACGTAGCCCTGTGGCATTGCACGTAGCCCTTTTGCACTGAGCGTAGGACTCAACAAACTTTCGAAGCTCCCAAAGAAGTAATCATGTTCGAAAATCAATCGTGGCATCGCAAGGGTACTCCAGCAGGCAAGGTGGGAAAAATATGCTCGGGTTACCAACAATCCAGAGAATGATGGATGCATAAATGTTATTTTACTTGTTTAATTTTTAATACATTTTTCTATGGAAGAGCAATGAAAGGTTCATTCATTATCAGATATGGAATGGAGTCAGCCACCATCTTGCTAAACAACCTTGTCAATATCTACAGCAAACATGATCATCTAGAGGAAGCAAACCAGTTGTTTGATTAAATGTCTGAGTGAAAGAGTAATTCTTAGAACACAGTTATTATTGGTATGTACGCATGGGTATGAGGAGGATTCCATTTATCTTTTTGTAGAATTGCCAGCGAGAAGAGATGAAACTGATGGATTTATCTATGCGAATGTTCTAAATGGATTCTCAAAACTAATGATTATTAAAAAAGGTCAAGTTGTTGAACTGCGCTAGAAGGTTTGTTGAGTTTATAAAATTTGTTTTCAGAAGAGATACAGAATGCTTGTAACGTTTTAAATCTATGGAAATGGTCGGAAGATTGTAGCAAATCCATGGTTATGGAAAGAATCCTATTGTAGTGGAATTCTCTAGTGACAATTCACCTTTCTATTGCAAGTGATGGAGTCTTTGAGTTTATCTCCAGTCAAGCGGTGGTTGATATGGTGTTGCCAAATTCAATGATCCTTGTGATGCTTGTGCTGAAATTGTTGATGAATTATATCAAATATGGCTAGAGTATGACACTCAATACTGATGACATTACAGTTATTGTTGTCCAAATTAATAGCTCGTAAAATTCTAGGCACATATGGCAGTCAAAGAACATTCAAAGAGCGACAAGAACAATAGGTTGATCAACCAACTCCAAAATTTGTGCAGGTAGGTGCAAGGTGGCAGTCAAAAGGAAGATTTTGTGGAATATGGTTCCACATTTAAAGGAGCAGATACAGTGATATTAATCCACTTGGAAAACCTTCACTTAATTTGGGTTTTCAAAAAACTCTATTTGCCATAGTTCACAAGAGTTTTATTTAGGATTGTTTAGTTTATAATATTGTTTTATGATAGGATTTTAGGATTAATTTTTATTTTTATTTTTTAATTCCTATGTTGAGGAAATTTAAAATGATTTTGTAATATTATAAATAGGATTAGTTTAAAGATGTAAGGGTTCGATTTTTGCAACAGAGAGAGGTTTCCTGGGACTGTGTAAACTTCTCTTGAATATCATTTTAATAAAGCAGTTTCTGCCCTTTGGACCTGGGATCCATCACAGTGTTAATGTCTAGTGTGTTTTTCCTGTAATTCACTTACATATTTTGTTTTTCTACCTTGTTACAACATTATCTAAGAGATGTGTTAGGAATTCATTTGTACATGATGCTCCTTTCATGATGATTTTGTTGTTAGATGTAATGGTTGTCTTTGCAGAAGTCATCCTCTGTTAGATGCTCTATTGAGCAACCCCGTGTTCCTCTTTCGTCTAACGCTGCTATTGTAGATGCATCCCTTGTTTGATGCTTGCAGGGCAATGGGCTTTCTCTCTTATTCTTCTCACATTTGCAAATATTCTATTTGGCTAAACATTACACTTACTTTGCACCAAGTTTTCTGGCAGAAATTGGCTTCGACTCCATAGCCCAACGATCCTTTCTCTTGTTGTTCTCGACCCAAAAACCTTTCAAACAAACCCCCGCTCTCCATATCTAGACTAAAATTTCATTCTTTGCAACCACATCTTGTTGGCAAAGAGAGAGCCATCTCTGGTTTGGCAGGGCTAGATGCCAAGTCGAAAGATTGGTCTGTGGTTACCTTGGAATTGCCTCTTCTCAACCTTGAGGTTTATTCTGAGTGCTAATAGTGTACGTGCTCTAGAAATTTAGACATTACCTACTAGGCGGTCATTTTAAGATGTACACAGACCATTCTGCATTGAAATATTTAGTCAATAAGCCTATTTTTGAGGGGGGGGATATGCAGATGGCTATTATTGTTTCAGGAGTATGATTTCGAAGTAATTGTGAAGCCATGAAGGTTGAATGCGGGACTAGACCATCTATCGTGAATTGAAACAAGAGAGGAGCCCACCAATTTGGAGGAGGGGTTGCCTGACGCACAACTCTTCGCGGTGCGTATAGCAGATAATCACTTTGTAAACATTATCCACTTTTTGACCACAGGGACGGCTCCAAAGGGATACACCAGTCAATGGAAGAAAGAATTGGTGGTGCGTGTGGCAGAATTTTCTATAATTGCAAGCCATTTGTATAAGATGGGCTGGGATGAAATACTTTGACCCTATGTGCCTAACTTTGAAAGAAACATTATCCTCGCTGAAGCTCATGGAGGAGTTGCAGGGGGGCATTATGTAGGAAAAGCAACAGCGCAGAAGATTTTGTGCACTGGGTTGTGTTGGCCGCCACTGCATAAGAATTCCAAAGCATATTATAGGGCATGCAATGCATGTTAGAGGATGGGCAGGCCATCGCAGATTGATGAGTTGCCTTTGAATCCACAGGTGTCATTGCAGCCATTTGAGAAATGGGCAATTGATTTTGTAGGACCCATTTAGCCTCCAGGCAAGAAGAAGGGTGCGCGATATATCATCACCACGACCGAATATTTGACCAGATGGGCAAAGGCACAACCTGTGAAATACTGTACAGGAGAAACGACAAAGAAATTCCTATTTGAATATGTGTTGACGAGGTTCATTCACTCGAAAGTATTTATGAGTGATCACGGAACACATTTCTCAATGAAACAATCAGCGTGCTAACAAAGGAGTTCCAGGTTTATCACCAGCAGTGTTATAGGCTTATAGAACTATTTGTAAGAAGCTTACTTGTCAGACACCTTTCTAGTTGGTCTATGGCATAGAAGTTGTGATGCCTATGGAGTACATTGTGCCTAGTCTACGAATAGTGGCCTTCACAAGAATGGCAGACCACGGAGCCTTAGAAGAAAGGCTCACACAGCTAATGGAGCTCAAGGAAGATAGGTTTTTGGTTGGATTCCATCAGCATGTTCAGAAGGGACATGAAAAAGCTTGGCACGATCGACACATCAAACTGTGCACCTTCAAGGTAAATGATTTAGTTTTATTATATGACATTAAGTTTGATATCCAGGAAAATTTTAGATGCACTAGCTACGGCCATATGTTATCAAAGAGATTACAGATGGTGGATCAGTTCAGCTCGCGAAGTTTAATGGAGATCCATTTCCGAGAAGGGTAAATGGAAGTCAATTGAAGCCATACACTAGGGATCCGGCCCAATGAATACATGATGGTAGCACAGTCTTAGCACTCTAGGTAGCTGTAAGGAGGCACAGGACTATAAACTACACTGCCCGATTTGTAGAGCTGCATGACAAGGGGTCTGTGCGAAATAGGATGGTGTCACAATACCAGATGAAGCGCGAAAGGGGCTGCGCTATGGGCGGAAGACTACGTAGCCCAGCCAAAAAGTAACTATAATAGTCACTGGTCATGATTTGACTTCCAGAAGATGGTTAAAAGGAGCGGCCGAGTGGGTGGGCAACGTTTAAGGCTGAATTTAAGAGTGAAATCTTGGAAAATCTACCGCCAATTTAGTATTTATGGATAGATTTTAGGGGGAACGGTCAGATTTGAATTTGAATTCACTTATAAATTACGCATGGTCACCCAATGAAAAACACTTTGCACTCTTAGAATTTATGTGTTGAGCTGCCAATTGTATATGAATCCTAATGTTTACTCTGATTTGGTCGCTAGTTTTGTATTTGAGAAGTTACCTGAGGACACCCAGTGCTTCATTCTCAGCACGATGTCAGGACCAGGAGAGACCGCTAGCACTAGAGGGACTATTGCCACTGAGGGAGATGCTCCAAAGGTAGTAAGCATGGAGGTTCTAGCTACAGTGCCTACGATGCCAAGGTCGCCTAGGCCGAAGCCTACATTGGTGAGAGAGGTCCCCAAACCAAAGAAAGACAACCAAAAGAAGCTAGTGCTGGTGCACGAGTCACTGAGGAAGCATGCCACTACACAAGCCTAGAGGAAAGAAAAGCCGAGTAAGAAAGAGAAGGGGAAAGTGGTGGATCTGGAGGCCAAGGAGGGTGCAGAAGATATAGACACCGAGGGGATGGATCCTATATCTAAGTTGTCGGAGTATATCCCTCCATGCAAGGGGAAAGTGAAGGTCCCTAAGGACCCAAATGAAGGAAAATCCCTCCTCATGACACCCCTATTACCGGAGAACCTAATGTTTGAAGGTCCTCACTTAGTGCGGATCCCACATTTGAAGCTAGAAGATTGGGATATGGCAGACCACAAGCGGTTCCCCCACCTTGCTATAAGCACCTACATGAAGAGGGTCTTCTACAAAGAGTCTGTTGTCACTGCGCTGGAGCCTGTAGAGTGGATTCGCAGAGTGAACCAGTCGAGGTTGTTGAACCTGTTGTGGGTGCCCCACTACCACCGCTCCAACATAAACTTGATCATCATTAAGCAGTTGTTGTGCCCAGTGCATGACGGGTGCTTGTGGTTGAGCGCGCTGATCCCCATAATCTATATGTTGATCCATTAGATCACACTATTTCCACACTCAGGGTTAAATCTAGCCAAGGAGTTTGGCAGAAACATGAGCGAGTGCGACCTCGCTAAGAAGATGAAGGACAAGTTCAAACTTGTGAAGAAGTCATGCAGGTACTCTATTACCTCGATCACTAACCCCGCGATAAAGGTTGCCATGCAAATTTTGGCTAGCAAGGTTATGAGAAAATTCCGCACGAAAAAGGTTCCGGTGCCAGTGGTTTCTTTGGTTGCACAGTGCATGGAGGGCATGCAGTTTAACTAGGCGCGCTACCTATGTAGTGAGTTCCTCACGAACTGCAAAGAGGCACAACACAAGAGTAAGATGTTCCACTATTCATGGTTGTTGATCTTGATTGTGTTGGTCGCCTGGGATTTTCCAGAGGACAGCCAATTTCCTCCCATAGAGAACCATTTGCTAGAGGCTACGAAATTTGCATATCTTTGGGCCACAAAAGATGTTACGCAGGTCACAGAGACCAAAGTATTTTGGGTGTTGATGGAGGTGAGCATTCGCATGGCCATCAACTAGAAGTCGTGGTTGTCAACAACTGTGTTTGAACAACTTTCAGGATACACAAAGTTCAAAGATGATTTCCACCCCGTATACATCCAGGCATGGAAGGATCCAGAGAAAAAATGGTTCAACCTACCCTACCTTACTACATATGACGTTATCAAGGAGGTCATCAAGTGCTGGCCAACAGATTGGAATTCTCCTTCCGATCTGACCACAGGCATGAGAATGTCCACGGAGAAGAAAAAGAAGGATGTGGCCAAATAGAAGGTTCAGCAGTTGGCTGAGAAACAAAGGAAAGAAACTGAGGAGAAGGCTCAGGTGGAAGCAAAACGTGCCACAAAGAAGCAGGAAAAATAGGAAGAGCGCGGCTCTGAGTGAAGTGATAAGTCTCCTTCACCCCAAACGGAGGAGGAAGAGTAGCCAGAGCAGGGTGGTGGTGGTCAGGACGAGTAGAGCATTCCCTTCCGAGTGAAGTGGTACAAGGAGTAGGAAAATGAAGGGTCTCAGAAGAAAACAAAAGCCACCAATATGTCGTTGGACCCGATTATTTTGACTAATGATGACCTAGTTGAAATAGGTGATAGGGTGCGGGATACCACCATAGAACTACTGTAGCAATTTGAGCAGCAACAAAGCCAGGCACTGAGCACCATTCAAAAGGATCTACTCGAGCTGCAGATTCAGGTAAATAGAATCCAAGTAGGCACAGGGCAGAGTAGCATTGCATCAACAAGTTTGGAACCAGGAACCACTCAAGTAGCCGAGATGGTCTGGTCACTAGATCTCTGGGTAGTTGCATTGCAAGATGGATCATTGAGCGTGAAGGTGGCTACTGACAAGGCTATTGTCATCTCTCTGAAGAACATCGACCTCAACTTGGTCGTGCTCCCCACCGAGTTTCTTCACACGCTGCAAGCAGGTGTGATAGTAGAGGTTAAAGCTCAGGAACAACGTGCACTGAGCCTTATAAGTGAGTATAGAGTAAACAAAAAACAAATGTTCATTGAGAAATCAGTCACACTGGAGGCACAGAAGAAATTTTTTGCACAAAACAACTATCTTGCAGCCACAGTGGAAAAATCTTGCAGAACAGTGCCTGAACTACAAATACCTGAGGAAGCATCATTAGAGGCAAAGATTAGAAAGCTGGCTGTAGGCATGTGCAACTCCAAGACAGAAATGGCTAGAGTTCAGTTTGAGATGAACTTGAATATCACAGAATTAGATTTGAAGTCACAGCCTTCGACTCTGCCAGAAGTTAGGGCACAACACGAAGCCACTATGAAGGATGGAGTTGCGACAGTGGATGCTGCGGTGGTAGACTGCACCGTGCTTTTTGAGCAAGCCATGGAGGTAGTCATGGCTCTACAGGAAGATCCCACCCTGCAAGCCTTGAACATAGAAGCTCACGAACTCCAGAAACAGTATGATGAAGTAAGGGAAACGACGTGCATCGTTGCTACCGCACAACACCTTGCTAAGCTGCAGGAGGCAAGGCAACTATATCTATAGGTGGAATCAGCGCAGAAGAAAGAGGTGGTCCTCAAGGCCAAATTGAGGCCTTGGCTAGACGAGGCCTACATTATCTCCCCAACATTCAGGAGAAGTTGGCGATCCTACAGAGCACGCAATAGAAAATCAAGGAGGACAGGGTAGGGCTAGAAACAGAGCAGTTAGTGGAGTAGATCAAGCAGGCAGCCACGCAAAGTGCAGCTGAAGTGGCAATGGCATATGTAGAGTTGGGAGGTCTTCGCAGTAAGATCTTTGTGCCAGCAAAGTGACTTGAGGGCAAATCACGATCTTTGTGTTGGGGACCTGTTGGGATGGGATCCCCTAGGGTCAATTTTGGGGCAAAAGCCCAATTTTTGTTGTATAAAATGAAAAGTCTCCGCAAGTTGTTGTTGCGAAGTGCATAGATATTTAAAGTGTCATAAAGGGTTTTACCCTTCTTTTATGTAAGTTAAGTCGGCAATTGAAGATCTACCCATGGTCCGTAGACCATGGGATTGTATAAATAGATGTGTCTTAGGATGTCTAAGGCAAGCAATGAAGATGAAGACGAATGTAATGGGTGAATAGAAGGAAGATCGTAGAAGTCTTAGAGTAGAAGAAAGGCTCTGCAGCTGTGTGCACATAGGCCTAGAGTAAAGTCTACAGCTGAGTGCACAGACCCTTGCAGCTGAGTGCGCAGAGAAGTCTTGAGTTTGTAAGAAAAACTAAGTATTAATAAAGAAGATTATTGTAGAAATACTTGTGTTTATCTCTTTACTTCTGTTTATATGAATGTATCTTATGTTATAATGGGTTTATGAAATAATGATGTATTGAGAGGTGACTTTACATGACTTATTGTATTATATGAACGTAGTTACTATCAATTGTTTACACGAAGATCATCTTGTTGTATGTTGAAGTTATTGAACACTTAAGCCAATCTGAGTATTTACTGGGTTATAAGTCTTCTTTGATACATGTAATTAGGTGATCCACCTATTCAAGGTCAGCGAAAGATAGTCATAAGCATTCGTAGAGGTATAGAAGCTAATTAAGGAGAGTTATATCAATAAGCCATAAAGACTTGTCGACCTCCATGAAGGCATATTTAGGGCATAAAACGACATTACACTGATCTCTGGGTGTGGAAACTTGGTTCCAGCATCCCCCCATACTGCTTCGAGTGAGACTTCAGTCCGCACTCCACGGATCGATGCCGAAAGGGCTAGTAGTGTAGGGATTTGTTTGGAAAAACTAACTCTAAACCTGGGTCAGGACCCACTAAGCCAACACCTTCTACCCATTTCATAAAGTAGTCCACAGCGATAATACTGTAGTTGTGTCCATCTGAGGAAGTGGGATTGCATGTGATAAAGTCAATGCCCCATTTGGAAAAGGGGCCAATAGAGATAACTGGGTGTAGGGGGGCCAGAGGTGCGCGCATTTTCTTGGTAAATATTTGGCAAGGATGACACTACTGGACTACCTTAATACAATCTATAAACAAGGTTTTCCAGTAGTATCTTGCGCATAAAATTTTATGGGTAGTAGACATGCCAGAAAGATGATTGCCACATGCCCTAGCATGGCAGTCATTTAAAACATGTTCCGCCTCTTCATGAGTGAGGCAACATCGAAGAACTGTTTCAACACCATGATGATATAAAGTATCGTTCAAAACTAAGCAGTGTCGAGCTTGGTGGTAGATGCGACGATGGTCACCTGATGAGAGATCAGGGCAAAATTGTTATGCTTGGAGGTAGACAAGAATGTCTCCATACCAAGGATCAGTTGAGTCGATCAGATAGAAAGATTCATCTAGAAGAGGATCATGAGTTACCTCATTTGAATCGACTATGGGAAGGTCCAGCAATAATTCTGTGAAGACTAAGGATTTTTTCGCCTTAACAGTGGTGAAAACCAAATCAAATTGCTGGCGGATAGCAATCCATTTGGAATATTTTCCTCCGATGACATGATGAGATAAAATGCATCTCATGGGATTCTCTAAAGTAATGATGGTAGTATGTCACATCAATATATAGTGTCGTAAACGATTGACAGCAAAGGCAATTCCCAAGGGTAAATTTTCCACATGTGAATATTAGAGTTTGGGCCCAGTCAGGCCTTTCGAGAGATAATAGATCACATGCTCACTAAGATCATCATGGGTTTGGACCAACACCATATCATTGGACTATGGTGAGACTATGAGGTATAGGAGAAAGTCACTCGAATAGTTGGGAATGCTAAGCAGTAGTGAAAATATAAGTGCCTTTTTCAAGGCATCAAATGATCATTGGGCTTATTCATCCCATAAGTATGGTACTCCCTTCTTTATTAAGATCATAAATCCTTTTGTCATCTCGGCATAGTTCATGATGAATCTTCGTAAGAAGTTTTCCTTCCACTGTAAACTTTCGAGCTGTAAAATGGATTACAGTGTGGGCAATTGAGTAATTTCCTTTACCTTATTGGGATCAACCCTAATCCTGTGTGTGGAGACCATGAAACTAAGTAGGCATCCAGACTCGACAAAGAATACACATTTGTGCAGATTCAGACATATGTTATAGAACCTGCACCTAAGAAAAATTGCTCTAAGATGAACTAGGTGTTGGGTTCGCTTCCTGGAATGGGCTGGAAGGTCGTCCAAGTAAGCTTGAAAAATGTGTCCGATATCATGAAATGAGTAGTCCATGGATCATTGAAATGTTGCTCCAGCATTCTTTAGACCGAATGGGAGTTTTCTATAGGAAAATATTCCCCAAGAGAAAATGAAGGCAGTTTTGTGCTATCTGCGGGTTTTATGGAAGTCTAGTTATAGCCTGAGAAACCATCCATAAATGAGACAAATTCACAACAAGAACAATCGTTGATTATCTGGTCAATGAATGGGGTCAGATAATTATCTTTTGGACACACAACGTTCAAATCTTGGTAGTCGACACAGACACGGATGGTACCCTGTTTTCTATCTACATGAACCAGATTGGAAACCCATCCCATCAAAGGAAATGGGTAGATGAAACCAACACGTGGTAATTTTTCCACCTCAAGTTTGATGGCTGCATTTTTTCAGGGGTGGACTAGTTGGAGTCTTTGGCAGACATGCCTGGCATTGTCATAGACCTAGATCTCATGCTCAACGATAGACGAATATATGCTAGGAATTTCATCATAATTCCAAGCGAATACATCGTAGAATTCCTTGAAAAGGAAGGTGAAGCTTGTAATTTCCTCAGGATTGCAATTGGCTCTAATCTGTATATTTTCCATGATGTTTGTCTTGATTGAGATATCAATGAGAATTGTCTTGGAGAGATTGCCCATGATCCCTCTTGAATCCAAATTTTTGATGGTTGTATAACTCGAAGGAACAAACTCAAGTGGTTCAAAGGACAAGATTTATATAGGGGTCACACCCGAACCAGATATCGAAACGCGATGGTGAGATTTTTCCCAAGGTCTCTCCTCTGAACACATGATCTCTCGAATAGCTTCATCTGAAGGTAGGACTTGATTGAGGAGATCGTTAGAGGGAGCAATTGTGGGAGAGGAAATGGTACCGTTGGCCATGACCAAAGTGACAAGAGAATCTGATGCAGATTAAATGGCTTGATAAGCCAATTCGACTGGTGACATCGACAGTTGTTCTCCATAAGAATCAATGTCTGAAGGGGTCGAGAGGATCCAGGGATTGGTTGGGTCATGAGGAATGGTGGAGACCATAGAAACCATCTGTGGAACATCAGGTGATAGGAGAGGAAAGAAACCAATCAGGGAAGAACCCTTCAAATACTGGTACCAATACTGGCATAAGAGTCAGGTATGCCACCTACTAAAGGTACGGTGCCACTAGGCAATGGGGATTAATCTGGGGTGTAGAAGGACAGCTGGTCCACTATGACTATTCTCCCATCCAATGGAAAGAGGATGAGGTGGAAGACCAAAGACACGATGAAAGTCATGGCATAAGTGCAACTAAAACCCAAAAGTAGATTATAGTTGAGTTTACGATCTACGACTTCAATGTTCACCATTAAGGTTTTCCCACTCAAAGTGATGGGGTAGTCGGCAAGGTAACCTTTTGGGATTAATGTATGGCCATCAAATGCTTTAAGGGAATTCAAAGATGGAGAGAGGATTGGAGAACCCAAGGCGAGCCAACATTAAGTAGACATGACGCAAGTCGAAGTGCCTTCGTCAATGACTGTTCTATGTACACCGTAACCTTTCGAAAAAATCGACACCTGAAATGCAAGTTTGTGTGAAAGGCGAGGTTTACATTTCTCCATGTCGAATATTGCTAACATGGAATCCTAAGGTTCAACCGAACCAATGGAAGAAATCAAATATTTCCTTTGTGCTAGACAAGTTTGCAATACTTCGAGTGCAAACATAGCTGACTGTGCTTGTGCCAAGTCTTTTACAATACTGTAGTTCTAGGTAGCACGTGAATATGTATTATGTGTTGTGTGACGAAGTGCTCCTTTTGGGGGGCCAAATCACAAGATCAAAAATAGGCCTTTCGATATGAAGATCAGTAGGTGGAGGTGGTTTTGAATGCAAGGTAACGTCCTGAGCATTAGTAACTGGAGCTCCATAAGTTTTGGATCATGTTTGAAGATCAACCATTTCAAAGGTGTAAATGGTTGACTATCCTTCACCAGAGGAAGGATGATTTGAACTACTGTTGGCCCCTTGCAGGGGTTGAAGCGGTTCACAATAAGATGTTGTTCCTATTGAGTAGGGAAAGAGTTGTGCAGGACCGTAGGGGTCCGATAAATGTCTTTTTCAGCAAGAAGATCCATACATTCTTGGAGACGCGAACATTGATGTGTCATATGGTCTTCTGCACAAATTTTGCGAGGGAACTTGATAGCTTTGTCCTTCCCACTGTTAGGTGCTGAGACAACTTTCTACGTGGGGTTGGATTGCTTGATGGCTTCTCTTCAGAAGGAGAGGTATTTTTCTTATTCTTCTTGTTCTGTCCATTGGGTTTTTGTGTAGACTACACAAAGATTATTGCAGTGGTAGGAAGAGCAGCCAATTCGGTAGAAGTAGAGGGATCAATAGACAACTCGGAAATGTGCCTGCTAATTTGTTTTACAGCAGCCCCTGAGGTAGTGCTGATGATATCGTCAGCGTGTGTGTCGGGTTGCTGAGTAGCGGGAGCATTGGAAGTTCTAGGGGCATTGGGTATTACATTGTATAATGTGCCAGACTACGAATAAATCAAATATAAGTGTTGGGCATGACAAATGGATTGGTCTTGAGTGACCGCACCACCTAAGGCAACGCCCTTAGAAATTTTGGGAAGAAGAGATTTACAGAGCCAATCTGCTAACAAATAATCTTGAATGGGGGCTTTGACTAGCCTCCGCCTACGTCTCCATTCATGAATTTGATTGAAGGTGTGGGTGGAGGTCTCTTGGCAGAAAGTAGTGTTTGGTCAATTTAGTGTGTCCTAAATTGCTATTTAAAATGTAAATCCGGGAGTCGTAAACTGCTGAAATGAAGTGCACTGTATATGCAAGATAACCGATTTCTTAGTTCTTTGTCGTTTTTAAGTTTTTAGTTTCTTTCTGGGTTTATCTTCTATAGATTCCCTAATGTGAGATGGAGAAATTGAAAGTCAAGTATGGATGGTAATGGTGATTTCTACAATGATTCAAGTATGGATGGTAATGGTGATTTCTACAATGATTTTCCAAACTTTAAAGTTCTCAAAAAAAAGGTTTCAAACTGGCTGTGATGAAATCAATTCTCAAAAGGAAATAAATGTACTAAAACAGTGAACTAGTGACAATGGCCCAGTATCATTACTGTTGTATGAAAAGAAAATAAAAAACTGAACTCAAAGCAACTCAAAGGCTGAAAGCAAAGCAAATTAAATCACACTACTTCAACCCACATTCTGACCCTTCACCTTTCGACTCGCTCTGGCTATAGGAAGTAATCATAAACAAGCTAAGTAATATGATATCTAAATTGCAGGAAATCAAATTGCATAAAAGGAAACTAAGATTTAACTACTCATTCATATTTCAATTCTTGAAAATGACATAAGTAATTTAATCACTAACTTGCAGGAAAGCAAACTAAATCATACTACATCAAATAATATTCTGATTCCTTACTAATTGAGTCGCTTGGCTATAGGAAGAAAATCATAAACAGATGAGTAATATGATATCTAAGTGGCAGAAAATTAAATAAGCAAAACAAAACTGAAAGAAATGACAATGATGGAATTAAAACTTCAGTAAATGAATCAGCAGAAAGGACAAGATGATCTCATGTCAGTAGTCATTAAAACTATGTAATTTGCCCGGGCTACCTACAAGAACCTGAAAGACAAAGACTGATCAGCTAGCAACCATGAGAAAGCATAAAAGAAAAGATAAACAACAGTTAGTATAAATATCAGGAAATATGTACACAAACAACTGATTATAAAAGCAGTAACATAATGAAAGAAAGCGAGAAACTATACAGTAGATACAGAGCTTTGGTGTACAAGGGCCCTCTGCAACCTCAGCCAATCAACACTTAGTCACAAATTGAACTCAAGAATGTTGTCTTCTCATATATTAAAGTGCAGTAAAAACATGGAAATAGAGCACGGTACAGTGGGCTCGGAAAACACAGTCAAGATTACATATCAAAAGCTAACTATCAAGTGTTTGATAACGTGTTATTTATAAGTGAAAATGCTATAACTAATTCCTAGATTCTACGCTGCCAAACAGACACGTAAATCTCCACAGCTTGAGATCTAGCGGTATGGTAATTATGACAGGTAAATCCATGGAGTGGTGGCTGCTCGATTCAATTCACGGATTGATCCACAGGTGTTGGCACACCTCCGAAAATTGAGGATCTCGCCACACAAAACTTCACGTGGGCAAAATAGAGCCGTGCCACCGCAAAACTCTTGGTTTGACCCCTCCTTTGACCGTCTTTGCCCATGGCTGTTTGTGAGTGATTTGGCTGAACCAAGGGGACACGCTCCATGTACATGTCATTTGCAGCTTGCCCATGTGGCCGGATTCTCCATTGGACACCTGTAACATAGTCTTTAACAAAATGGCTGTGGAAACTTGAGCTGGCTGCGGAAAGTGACAGGTTTCTGCAGCTGATTAAACAAAAAATCTAAATCAAACAGCAGTCATAAAAATAGTTAGGAAACCATTTCATAAGCTCTTTTTAGACTAATATGCAATGATTTGACAACTTGGTGGCTCAAGTAAATGGAAAAAAATGTTGAAAAGGTATATAGGGAAGATGCAGGTTTGGGACTCAACATACCCCCACTCTGAAGGTGTTGCATGTCCTCATGCTACCAAAATTTAGTCATTCCCCTCTAATCCATATGTTCTGAAGCCTCTGCTAGGACATCTAGCTCTCTTTTCTTCTTCTTTGGTGCTACCACCATCATGGGTTTCCTTATTAGACATCTGAATTTGAGATTGATCAATTCTCTGCTCAACTTTCTGCACTTTTTCTTTAGTTTCTTGTTTTTCTTTTGCCATAGTCCCAAATGAAGCATAGTGTTATCATGAATAATTTTATCTACTTTTCTCTGCTCCTTAAGTGCTTCATTTTCTTCCTTGATATGCCTGTTTAGAACCTCTAATTCAAATACATCTTGCTTTAAGGATTGAATTTGTGCATTTGGTGTCATGTGGAGCAGAGTGGTACTCGGACCTGCAGCTGTTTTTTCTAAAGATTCAAGGTAGTCATATACCTCCTATTGACTCGGATCTATTTCAGGTGTCTTTCTTGGACTGAGTTCAAAATCTTGTGGAGGAGGAGGACTGCTTTCTAGCTCTGGCCGAGAAGGGCTTTCATCAACATGTGGAGGACTAGTTTCAATACTTGGCTGAGGACGAGGTGGACTACGGCCAGCTGGAGGTTTCTCGGGTGTTTCCCCACCCAAGTCAATGAAGTGGGGCCGTTTTACTTGTGTTTTACTCCCCTTTCCTCTAAGCCTGGTGCTTCTCCTTAAGTATGGTGGACTAGTACTCCCTTCTTGTATGCTCTGTTTCCCTTTTTCCTTTTTCTTTGGTAAAGCAGCCTGTTCTTGAAAATGCACTAATCTCTCTGACAGTGTTTGATAATCTTCCTCTATAGATGGCTCAGGTGATTGGCAGACTTCTTGTATGTTTCTTTTGCCTTTCACTTTTCTCTGTTTCTTGTCTTTAGTTCTGTTCTCTTTTTCTTTTTGACCAACTTCTTGAGTTTTTGTAGTAGGAGAGTCTTGGACTATGGTATTCTTTTCTTTTCTCCTACTCTTTCTTGGTGTCTTTGGTGTACTACTTTGAGATGCCTCAGATGGTGCTTGAAAGTAGTTTCTTATCAGGAATTGTTCCCAGGTATCTTTGTTTTTCTTCAGTTGGTCCTTAATGAGAATCTTTACAAGTCCATGATTATATAGATGAGGTTCTATATTTCCTATGTGTTTTTGGACTGTGATACTCATCTTTTTCAAACTCAACAGTAAGAAATAAGGCAAATTAAGAGTTTGACTCTCTAAGAAATTCATCAACAGTCTAGCATGGTACATGTACATTGAACCAAATTGTCCTTCACAAATGATAAATTTTTGGATATCTAACAGCAGACTTGCCCATTCTTCTTTCAATGCATGAACAGGAATTCCTTTTGTAAACACAGTGGTGTCCATACCTGGGTTTCTTAGGATAATTCTCCATGCATGTTCGTCCACACTTTTGTTCTTAAACCATCGCTCACCTTCCAGGGGTAAGCCTGTGGCAGCTGCTACTGTTGTTTTAGTCACCGTGAGCTTCAAGTCTCCAATCTCCACCATTTGGCCATCAAAAGACCGTGCAAAAGCTTTGGTTACCTCTTTATTATAGCCCTTAAACTTTTGGATGAAGCGTAACCATTTGGCTTTCTTCAGCAAATCTTTTGCTTGAGGGTAACCTTCTAAATATTTCGGTCCTTCTAGTTCTGCTCTTAGTAATCTTCCCATTCCTTCCTCTGTTTTGAATTTCAACTGAAAACTCAATTGTGTGTGAGGGTTTAGCAGAGGGAAGGTGGCTCTGTTGCAGGGTTTATAGCAAAATACAGTGGCTGCAATCGGTAGATGGATAGCAGGTAACGGGAGTGCTTCGGGATTACAGGCGGAACAGAGGATGAGCAGCCGCAATAAGTTCACAAGATGAAATGCGGATGTATGTGAAGAAGATGGTTTTAATAGAATGGTAAGTGAATGGAGTGAAGTCGAGATTTTGAATTAACGGCTGCGTACGAAATGTTACACGTTTTAATGGATGGCTGCGGAAAATGCGGTGGAGAGGAGCCGTAATGGGATAGGTCACATCTCATGATTACAGGTGGTGAATGAAAGTGCAGTCGACTATGAGTTTAAACCCGAAAATCAATCATGAGACCGTTAAGAAATGAATGCAGAGTGTGCGGAATAATATCGTGGAATGGTAGTGGGTAATGGAGCTATCCTAACGATCATTGCACATAGTAGAGCTTTTATGGTTTGATAACTATGCATAATCATGACTTTAATTGCTATTTGATTAAAAAAAATTGCTCATACCTTTGGAAACCTTGTCATTTCTTGCTCATAGCTTTTAACCAACTTCTCTTCCTTGATGTCTTGGAGATGCTCCATGTCTTCATAGCATATGCTCAATTACACCTGCATTTTCATGATTATTGCACTAACATTTTGACTGTGAATTTGAAAAACATAGTGGTGGCTGCGGAAACTGCTTCTGGCTGCGGAAACTGCTTCTAGCTGCGGAAACTGCTACTAGTTGCGGAAACTGACACAGCACCCTCTTAGCTGAACAAAGATGGTTGGATAATAACTAACTGAGTGAAAATAGTCCTGAAAGGGACTTTTATTGATGAAATGAAATGAAATGAATGAAATGGAGTGAAATGAAGTGGAGTGAAGTGAAATGAAAATGAGATAGAGATGGAGTGGAATGGCAAATGAGGTGGAGTGAAGATGGAAAAGGAAGGAGAGAAGAGATTTTTTTTTTTTTTGGAAAATATAGAGTGTCAGGTGTCCCTAATTTTCACTCTACATTTTCTGTATAGGACCGCCAATCTGTGATTAGTTTTCAGTCTTATACAATTTTATTTTATTTTTTTATTTTTATTTTTTTTTAACTGAAAGAAACAAAGGCTAGGCTGGTGGGGAAGAAGGATTCTTCTTTACCAGCCTTATTGCAGAATTCTCTTGAAACATTTTGACAAATTCCTCTTTTGAGAGTGGTTTATGATAAATTTTCAATCGGTGGCCATTCACAATGAGAGGAGTTTGAAATTCATCAATGCTCTTGATTCTTACCGCTCCATTGCTAAAGACTTTGTCAATCTCATATGGCCCAAGTCAATGAGTCTGAAATTTACCTTTGAAGTCTTTAAACTTGGAATCAAACAGTAGTGCCCAATCTCCCTCTTGAAACTTTTTCTCTTTGATGTATCTGTCATGCCACTTAGCTCTTTGATGTTGAACTAGATCAGTTCTTAGAATTGCTTCTTGTATGATCTCATCTAGCTCATTTAGCTGCTCCATTCTGTGCTTTTGGGTTTCTGATAGATTCATCCCCAACTGAACTGCCATCTTGAAAGTCTTAACTTGAAATTCAATGGGGAGCAGGACTTCTTTCCCATAAACAAGTTCATAGGGAGAATGTCCTGTTGTATTCCTCCATGTAGTTTTGTAGGCCCACAAGGCTTCAGGAAGCCTCTCTGCCCAATCTCTTTTGTGTAGATGGACAGTTTTGGTGATGATGCTCTCAAGAACTTTGTTTGTAGACTCCACTTGGCCATTTGCTTGCGAATGGTAAGGAGTAGATTTTTTGTACTTGATTTCGTATTCTTCCATCAGCTTCTCCATCAAGTTAGATGTAAATTGACTTCCCTGATCTGTCACAATTTCTCTTAGGACACCAAAACGAGTAAAAATATCCTCATAAAGAAAATGAACAACTGAATTTTCAGTGGCAGAAGGCAATGCTTTGGCTTCTACCCATTTAGTGACATAATCAGTGCATACCAATATATACTTCTTCTGTTTAGATGGTAGTTTAATGAGTCCAATGAAATCTAAAGCCCATTTTTCAAAGGGTTCGATGAGTACCTGTGGTTGTAATGGCATTTCATTTGAAAGAGTCGGTCTCCCAACTCTTTGGCAGCTGTCACACCTTCTGACATATTGTTTTGTATCTTTGAAGAGGGAAGGCCAATAATATCCTAAAGAAAGGATTTTATAGGCCATCCTTTCTTCAGCAAAGTGCCCACCGCATGGTTCATCATGACATGCCTTCAGGATGTCAGGCATTTCATCTTCCCGAACACATCTTCTGATCACACAATCTAGCCCTGTTTTAAACAATTCGTTAGAAATCCATGAATAATTCGAACTCTCCTGAATAATTCTTCTTTTTTCACTAGGAAATAAATATGGAGATAGCTTCCCTGTAACCAAATAGTTAGCAATATCTGCATACCAAGGATTCTTAGTAGTTACTGCAAATAAATATTCATCTGGAAACTTATCCTCTACAGGAGAATCTTCGTTAGTATTTTGGATTCTAGACAAGAAATCAGCTACTGTATTTTGTTTCCCTGGTCTATCCAACACAGTAATATTGAATTCTTGTAAAAGTAAGAGCCATCTTGTAACTCTACCATTAGTAACAGGTTTGTTCATTAGATATCTAATTGCAGAATGATCAGTATGGACAAAAGTTTCATAGCCTGTTATATAATGTCTAAACTTATTGATTGCATGAACAACAGCTAAGAACTCTTTTTCAGTCACAGTATAGTTTAACTCAGTGGGAGTCAAATTTTTACTAGTGTAGTAAATGGCATAAGGAACTAAATCCTTTTGACCCAACACAGCTCCTAGAGCTGTATCTGAAGCATCTGGAGAAATATGGAAAGGAAGTTTCCAATTTGGCCCTCTCAAAATGGGTGCTTCAGATATTCTTGTTTTCAAAGTTTCAAATGCAGATTGACAATCAGGATCCCATTTGAATTCACAGTCTTTTGTAAGTAATTTGAAGAGTGGAGATGCTATTTTGGTGAAGTTTTCGATAAATCTTCTATAGTATCCAGTAAATCCAAGAAAACTTCTAACATCTTTCTGACAATTTGGAATAGGCAACTTGGAGATGACTTCAACTTTTGATCTATCAACTTTAATCCCATCCCCCGAAATATGATGTCCCAAAACAATACCTTCAGTAAACATCATAAAGCATTTTTCATGACTCAATGAAAGGTTTGTTTCTTTACACCTTATAAGGACTTTTTCCAAATTCTCTAATGCCTCTTCAAATGAATTACCATAAACTGTAAAATCATCCATATAAACCTCTACACAATCATGGATTAGATCAGAAAAGATTCCTAGTACTGCCCTTTGAAATGTTGTGGGTGCATTACATAATCCAAAAGGAAGTACTCGGTAAGCAAAAGTTCCCCATGGACAAGAAAATGTGGTCTTATCTTGATCTTCAGGTGCTACCTGAATCTGATTATAGCCACTAAAACCATCCAAAAATGAAAAATACTTTTTGTCTGCTAAAGTATCTAATACCTTATCGATAAAGGGTAAAGGAAAGTGATCCTTCAAAGTTTCTTTGTTCAATTCCCTATAATCAATGCATACCCTCCATTTACCATTCTTTTTAGGTACTATAACCAAAGGAGAAACCCATCGGCTATCTGAAATTGGATTAATGAAGTTTACATTGAGTAGTTTTTGGAGCTCTTCTTTCACTATCTCCCTAAGGTTTGGATTCATCCTTCTCTGAAGTTGTCTGATTGGTCTACTGTTTTCCTCGATATAGATGTGATGAATGCAAGTCTTAGGATCAATACCTTTCATATCAGTATACTCCCATGCAAATACAGTAGAATGTTTTTGCAAGATTTTGGTTAGCTCTCCATGTTGTGATTTTTCCAAGTTTTTGTTGATATTCAATGTTTTACCTGGAAAAATCTCAATGGCGGAACTACCAAACTCTTCCATAGAGAAAAGAGACATTTGTCTAGATGATAGATACTCAATGTCAGAATCTAACTGAAATTGTGTGTGGTCATATTCTGAAGATGTTTCAAAGTTTTCTAATGTGTTCAGAATTTGACTGTCTTCACTAATTTCAGAAATGGTAAAGACGGGTTGTATAGTATCCTCATCATCAACCCACTCATTATCTCCTATTTCTGTAATTGCTTTTGCTGGAGGATACAGATTGAATTTCTTTGTCGAATTACCATCAGAAATATACATATCCCCAGACCTACAACTGATAAAAGCATCAGTTGTGGCTAGCCAAGGTCTTCCTAAGATGAGAGGGTGTCCTCCTAAATTACTCTTGGGAGTTAAAATCATAAAATCTACTGGATATTCCCAGGAGTCTAAGGAGACCGAAATGTCTTCTAATACACCATCTGGTTTGATAATTGATCGATCTGCAAGTTGCAGTAAAGTAGGTGTAAAAAGAAGATTAGGAAGTTTTATTTGTTCCATAGTCTGTCTACTCATAATGTTGATAGCAGCCCCTAAATCAATCAAAGTATTTGGTATTTGTACCCCATTGATATTTGTTTTGACAATTGGACTACCGGGATCTACATACTTCTGCATAGTAATTTTTCCCATCATGATATCTGCAATTTTTCCTACCAGGTGGATTCTTCTTGTATCTCTCGGTTTCCTTCCTGGTCTTTTAAGACTCAACTCCTTTATTGTTTTTGCTAGAATAGGAATCTCTCTAATGGCTTGTAACAAGGGAATCTTGATACAGACATTCTTTAATTCATCTAGAAAATCATAGTCAGGCAACAAGATTTGTTTTTCCACCCCTTTGTCAATTTGTAATCTTTCAGGAAAAGGAGGTGTGGATGAAGATGCAGGTTGCTCAACTATAGGAGTTGTGGGGGTTGACTCTTTTTCTTTTTCTTTTTGAGTGCTTTGGTTTTGAAGAGATGCTTCAGAAATTTTATTGGCTTCAAGAGAATCTTCCTCAGAAATGCTTTGATTTTGAGCATCTATAGAAGGCTTATCTAAAACTCTACCAGATCTGAGTTGTACATCATTGAGAGGAACAATCATATAGGTAGGAAATTGTTGTCCTTCTACCATGTAAGCATTTTGAGGGTTTTTATTGTTGGGGTTCGGCAATGGCTGGGAAGGTAGTTGATTTGTCTTCTGTTGGAATGGAAGCAAGAGTTGAGAATTTGGATTCTGTTGAGAAGGTTGTTGTTGTTGTGGAAATGGCAATGATAGTTGTGGATTTTGATTTGGAAGTTGTGGAGCTTGTTGATTTTGAAAAGATGGAGGATATTGATAAAATTGAGCAAATCTCCCATAAGGATTTTTCATACCTTGTACCCATGATTGAAAAGGATTTTGAGGTTGGGACCAAGGTTGTTGCCAAGGATTCCAATTTGGTGGGGGTTGAAAGTTCATAGAGTTGTTAAACCCTTGGTTTTGTTGCCCCTGCCAAGGTCTCCTTGCAACAAAACAAAGAGACTCAATTGTATTTGGATCTTCTTGAAAGACAGCTTTGAGCCCAGGAATTGAAGGACAATCCTTGGTCTCATGGTTTTCTGAACAAATCACACATGTTTCTACAAATTTTTCATCCAAGGGACATTCTCTTAGAGCATGCTTCTTTCTACATTTTGGGCAAAAGATGGCCAAAGCTTCAGCTTCTGCTTTCTGCTTGTTTTGTATTTTAAGGATGTCTAGTTGCTCACTAAGACTCCTTAAGATATCATTTTTGAATTCATCAAGCATGTTGCCAATCTCAGCCCTACTTACTGATCCAGTTGCAGGTTTGTTTGCTCTAATGAGAGAAGGATCTCTAGGCCCATTTCCAGTTTTAGATTTTCCCCTTGAGAGATGGACACATAGCTCTGCTATATCATGAAGTGGAAGTTGAGATATATCTCCTTTCCCCATCATGTTCAAAATATCTATCCATTCATCTCTAATGGCTTTTAATAGAAGGGCTTTCAAGGTTTCCTCATCTAAGTTATTCATTTTTGCTCTTTTCAAGTTGTATTGAAATCTTTCAAGTAAATCCTCTAAGTTTTCATCTTTTCTTTGCACCATTTTGAATACCTCATCCTTGTGATTGGTGGGCATACAATAGTCCAGGTATCTATCCAAAAATGTTTGTTTCATATCATTCCAAGTCCTAATGGATTGAGTGACTAATCCCATGAACCATTTCAAAGCAGCTCCTTTCAATGTTGAAGGAAACAATTTTAGTTTTTGAGAGTCTTCCAGATAATCATAAGTTCGACACACGACTTCAAACTCAAATAGAAATGTTTCGAGATCCTCATTTCTTAACCCATGAAAGTTTGGGAGGACAGATGGTGAGATGTTTTTCATTGTTGCTCGAGAATCCTCATCGACTATAGGAAATCCGAATGAGTTATCTCCATCCCTATTTCCCCCATTGTTACCTCTACCTCCTCCATTGTTTCCTCCTCCTCCTCCTCTACCTCTACCTCTACCGAATCCGTTTACTACTTCCTCTGTCATGATAGTTTCCTCAGAGACTTTAGAGTCCTCTGGTTCCTCTACTAATGGCGAATGAGGAGGAATTTCTCCCTCTTCTTCTTCAGGTGATTCTACTTCTTCAACTACAATGTGTCTCCCTATAGAAGGAAAGAAAGGATCTTTTCCTAATTCAGATTCGATGGATGGTTTGGGAGAGTCTCCTAATTCAACTACTACCTCTTGAATTCCAGGAATCCTAAGGCTAGGAGTGTGAGTTGGAGATGATGGAGGTGTCTCTTGTCTATTCCTTGAAGTAGATGGAGTTGTAAAAATCGAACTCTTAGCCCTAGCTAAAAACCTTCCCATAGAATCTCTTGCTCTATGCATGTCATTTTTTATTTTTCTTCAAGTCGGGCTAATAATTCTCTTTTTGATCTTCCAGGTCACTCTAGGTGCAAGAAGAGAGCATACTCAAGAAATTATTAAACCAATAACTCTCTCTTTTCTGATCCTCCAGTTCACACTAAGTGCAAGAGGAGAGCATACTTTGAGAAGTTATCAATTTTCCCTTCCTTGAAATTTTCTTGTTTTTTTTTAAGAAATTAGCTACCTAGTTTCACTTCCCTGGCAACAGCGCCAAAATGTTTGGTCAATTTAGTGTGTCCTAAATTGCTATTTAAAATGTCAATCCGGGAGTCGTAAACTGTTGAAGTGAAGTGCATTGTATATGCAAGATAACCGATTTCTTAGTTCTTTGTTATTTTTAAGTTTTTGGTTTGTTTCTGGGTTTACCTTCTGTGGATTACCTAGTGTGAGATGGCGAAATTGAAAGTCAAGTATGGATGGTAATGGTGATTTCTACAATGATTCAAGTATGGATGGTAATGGTGATTTCTACAATGATTTTCCAAACTTTAAAGTTCTCAAAAAAAAGGTTTCAAACTGACTGTGATGAAATCAATTCTCAAAAGGAAATAAATGTACCAAAACAGTGAACTAGTGACAATGGCCCAGTATCCTTACTGTTTTATGAAAAGAAAATAAAAACCGAACTCAAAGCAACTCAAAGACTGAAAGCAAAGCAAACTAAATCACACTACTTCAACCCACTTTCTGACCCTTCACCTTTCAACTCGCTCTGGCTATAGGAAGTAATCATAAACGAGCTGAGTAATATGATATCTAAATTGCAGGAAATCAAATTGCATAAAAGGAAACTAAGATTTAACTACTCATTCATATTTCAATTCTTGAAAATGACATAAGTAATTTAATCACTAACTTGCAGGAAAGCAAACTAAATCATACTACATCAAATAATATTTGGATTCCTTACTAATTGAGTCACTTGGCTATAGGAAGGAAATCATAAACAGATGAGTAATATGATATCTAGGTGGCAGAAAATTAAATAAGCAAAACAAAACTGAAAGAAATGACAATGCTGGAATTAAAACTTCAATAAATGAATCAGCAGAAAGGACAATATGATCTCATGTCAGTAGTCATTAAAACTATGTAATTTGTCCAAGCTGCCTACAAGAACCTGAAAGACAAAGACTGATCAGCTAGCAACCATGAGAAAGCATAAAAGAAAAAATAAACAGCAGTTAGTATAAATATCAAGAAATATGTACACAAACAACTGATTATAAAAGCAGTAACATAATGAAAGAAAGCGAGAAACTATACAGTAGATACAGAGCTTTGGTGTACAGGGGCCCTCTGCAACCTCAGCCAATCAACACTTAGTCACAAATTGAACTCAAGAATGTTGTCTTCTCATATATTAAAGTGCAGTAAAAACATGGAAATAGAGCACGGTACAGTGGGCTCGGAAAACACAGTCAAGATTACATATCAAAAGCTAACTGTCAAGCGTTTGATAACGCGTTATTTATAAGTGAAAATGCTATAACTAATTCCTAGATTCTACGCTGCCAAATAGACACGTAAATCTCCACGGCTTGAGATCTAGCGGTATGGTAATTATGACAGGTAAATCCATGGAGTGGTGGCTGCTTGATTCAGTTCACGGATTGATCCACAGGTGTTGGCACACCTCCGAAAATTGAGGATCTTGCCACGCAAAACTTCACGTGGGCAAAACAGAGTCGTGCCACCACAAAACTCTTAGTTTGACCCCCCTTTGACCGTCTTTGACCATGGTTGTTTATGAGTGATTCGACTAAACCAAGGGGACACGCTCCATGTACATGTCATTTGCAACTTGCCCATGTGGCCGGATTCTCCATTGGACACCTGCAACATAGTCTTTAACAAAATGGCTGCGGAAACTTGAGCTGAATGTGGAAGGTGACAAGTTTCCGCAACTGATTGAACAAAAAATATAAATCAAACAGCAGTCATAAACATAGTTAGGAAACCATTTCATAAGCTCTTTTTAGACTAATATGCAATGGTTTGACAACTTGGTGGATCAAGTAAATGGAAAAGAAGGCTGAAAAGGTATATAGGGAAGATGCAGGTTTGGGACTCAACAGGTAGTAAGAATTTTTGTCCCAATTTCATAGCGAATGGGCAACTAAAAGTGCTTTAAAAATTCCATTGCCAAGGCGCCAAAAGTATTAACTAACGCACGTGGTAACTCAATGTACCACATGGTGGCATTGCTAGTAAGGGTGCAAGGGAAGAGTAGGAGTCGGATATTGTCCTCCCCCATGGAGTTTGATATGCACCATAGATGATAGGTGGTGACATGTGTACTTGGATCATCCCCTTATTTTCCTTCAAACTTTGGGATGTCAGCAGGTATTTTGTGCGGGATTGGGGGCCAATGTAAGTTGTGGTAGATGGGGTCATTGGTTAGTTTGTACAGATCGGGGATGTCGAGTGTTTCCAAAAAGGGCAAAGTATTTGGTGCCCCCGAGTTTGACCAGGGTGATGACGAATGACTTGAAGGACCCTGGGGTCTGCCCATCATATTGTTCCAACAAGATACATAGGGTTTGTTGGATAATAGTTTCCTTGTGGTGGTGGAGAAATCATATAGGGTGGTTGTCCATATGGGATGTTAGGCTGGGGGATATAAGCTTGATTTCCCCGGGGATAAAAATTGCCCCGGGATAAAAATTGCCCCCTTGACTCAATTGAGGTTGAGGAGGGGGCGCCAAAATGGATTGAGCAGGACCGAGTTGAGGGATCACACCAGCCATGTAGTTGGCCATAAGCACATGATTGACACTGGGTAGTTTCCACTTGGAGGATTTATGTCAATTAATGATAGTCCAACTTGTCTTATAGGCAGAGGGGGAATAGTAATGCCTCCTACCGGTATGTGCATGTTGGGAACATTTCCCCCTGGAATTTGAGCCTGTGGTTTTGAGCTGAATAGAGGATTCCAACCAAAGGGATTACTAAAGGGACTTGTGCTAATAATGCTATTAGGAGCGATAGTCAAAGGTCTAGGAGTAGACACAAAAAGGTTAGAAACCGGCATGTACTGGGTTCCACCATAGTAGGTGTAACTAAGTTGCTCAGACTTGGCATAGTTTGGATAGCGATGTAACCAATTAGTTGCGTATTACTGACTATCGGTAGGGAAAGTGTGGGTGGACCAAATTTGTCCACAAAAGCCCTCGACCCCATTAGTCACCGAGGGAATGGTGGATATAGGTACAGTCGAAGACATGGTGGGTACGGGTGCTACCTTAATTAATATTGGTCCTAAAGGACCAGTGAGGGGAGGATTATAAGGAGATACAAATCCTTAAATGAAAAGGTCCTCCTACAATATAGTGTCCTGGGATGTATTGTTTGATTCAGTGTTAGATACTGGAGACTCATTACCCAAATAGGGGCAATCCAGATCATTGAGGCTCGACTAATCCTCTGCAATTAGTAGAGGAAGACCTTGCTATCGCGGAGATTGATGACGAGGGTTGTATGTAGCCATGGTGACCGATATATTTTATCAATTTTTTTATACTGATATTGATTATAGTCTCAGTGATAACAAACCAACACCTAACAAATTAAAAATACTCTAAAATTCAATCAGCAAGCAGTTAGGGGATATGGCTCTGTCTGATAACCACCATTTGCTGGAGATGAAACACAGTATCACAATGGGTAAAAGAGAGAGCTAGCCAAATGTGTAGTTACGATTACTCTTGAGCTTCACCTCAACCTCAAATTAAGGGGCTAAGTACTCTCGTGAAGATGAGCACCCTCCTAAAAATCGAAGACAAAGTAAGTTCGTTTATTTAGGTACTAGGGTAGCCCGCCCCAGTTAATGTATTTCCGTCCCTAAAAAAGTATGGCCACTATGGTTACCTCAAATCATAAACACTACCTGAGGGGACATGATCCTAGACAGTATGCTATTTGGGCAGGATACCTGAGTCCTCAACTCAGCTCTGATATCCCTAAAGGGATCCTCGATACACAGAATACCCAATGGAGATGCAATCGAAGGCAGGCTACCTTCTCTTACATTCCAATGTTGTCTCACATTTAACTCCACTTTGACTGGAGTGGTCTCGGATAGTATGAGTGCAGTAAGATTTTACCCTCTATAACGACACTAGTCTCAATTTTACAATCTTGGGCAATTAACTCACAACTTCCTAGCCCAAGATACTAGCCTAGACTAATATGTGTGTATACTCAAAAAAGAGTTGTTGATTTCTTTTATTAGGAGATAGATTTTAGAGGTACTTTATTAATGTCTTCGAAAGGTGTGTTGATGTATGGATTTTTGTGAGACTTAGACACAAACCATGCAGAAAATGCTTTTCAATTTCAATTAAATGAATGAATTATTTCTACAAGGAGAGAATCATTTATACATCAATCAACACCATGCATCCAATGCAGTAAACATAATCACAACGTGCAGACATGCAATGCTTTATAACAACTAACCCAATATACAGATGCAGAATCTAACCAACTAAAACAAAACAAAAAAAAAACTTAAAAATATATATATTTTATTTTCTTTGAAAACATAAGCACTCAAGATATTTTCCTAAAAAGAAAAAATGCTCAAACACAGTGCACAACTGCATATCCTTAAACAGACTATAGGAAACTTCCCCAACCCAGGAATTCACAAAACAAGCTACTGATCAAGATATTGGTTGGCTAACGCACTTCAGGAGAGGCTACAGTGCGTTAATGACAAGACTAACGCTCTGTTTGCAAGACATCATATTGTTATAACCCATTGGTTTGCACTACTGGGGTCCATTAGGGGGGAGAAGTTGTAAAAATAGTCTTTCAGGGTTAGATCAAAGGCTGAGCACATCACAAAAGGTTATGAAGAGTCTTGAGTGGTCAGAAAGGGATCCAAGAAGAACAAGAGGGCTTAGAAAGAAAGAGAGATTTAGGAACTTGGAAGGAGAAAACTGGGAACTAAGTATAGTCCCCAGCTGAGTCACCAATTCTACTATAGGAATTAATGCACGAGTGGTTGTGGCTGGAATACCCTCAAGGATATTCCTGGGATCCAAGGAAGACCATTCAAATTAACTGTAGTTGGCACAAAAAAGTACATACATATCTATATCAATGCATGATAATCAAAGCAAAAAAGGAGAGATTACCTCAAATCTTGATGCAATCTTGCTGGAGAACCCAATGTAGTAGAGCGGAAGACCCCTTTGCTAGATCCTAGATCAACACTTACATATAAACAAGACGAAGCGTAATACTACATCATATGAACTCTGATAATCAAAACATTAATACATAAATATATGAAAACAACATGCATCTAAGATACTCATAAACTATGGTACTAAATCAACATGTAAATAAACACGACATTAGCACCATCGAGTAGACAAAACAACAACATTTCTACATTACTAGATAGGAAAGAATGATTACAACCATCTGGTGAATCAAGCTTCTGTTAATCCTCTGGCTCTTTTCTCTCTCTCTCTTCTTAACCTCTTGGTAGCAAAACAACTATATCTCATACGAAGATTTAACAATCAGTTTACAATCCTTTGACTTCGTTCACAATGCCCAAGCCTCCAATATATAGATGATGAGAGGCTTATCCTTGTCAACTCTCTCATGAGTTCCTTTAGGCAAAAGATAGGATGTTTCCTTGATTTATTTATCCCCTTCCATTAGACTCCGTTTGGAATAACAATATCCTTAGATAGGTCGAAGTTAGATGTTTCCTGCTTTTCGGGCTTACATTTGAGTAAAAAGTGGAATGCCAATCAATCAACCCGCTCTTTGACCTCCAAAATCTCATAAAAAATGGGTAATGTTGTCCCTTGGGAAAAACAGTGAGTTACCCTAGGGATAATGCCCCTAGGTCATGCATGGGGAGCATGCTAACTCTTCTTGCTAGTTCTTGGGGAGCGTTACCTTGGAAAATAGGCCTGTGAATTGGGTCATATCTTTAACCAGACAGTATTTCTCCTTTGAGATGATGAGGAGGTCATTTTCCTATATTACAACTATAGGAGGTTTGTAATGCTACAAGAAGGCCTATAATGCTATGGTTTTTGAAGGTGAAAACGTCGTCTTGAGGGTATGGAGAGGTGGATGGAAGTTGAAGCAAATGGAGGGAGGTTGGTTTGAGGCCCTAGCCAAACTCAGGACCTCTCAAAGGCCTGTTTTGCATTAGGATGAGTGTTCTGGGTGTACTAGGAAAAATTATTTATAAAGCAGGGTTTTGGGACAGAATTTGGAGGTGGCAAGACAAGATGAAGGAGCTCAAGATGGAAGTGGTAAATTTTCCCTTCCCTACAGATTGACACAACCCTACAATCAATCACATCCACACATCCATTTATCATTAAAAAAATGAAATAACTTATGATGGAAAAGATGAGTTGAATTTAAATAACATCTAATTTATGCCATAAAACTGGTCTACTCACTAAATTGACTTTTAAGCTACAGAAAGAAAATGTAAAAAAGGAAAAATAACACTAATTTGTTTCCAAAAAATCATAAACACAACATTTTTGGACTCTGGTTGTGAATCCTTCCACTCATTCTCTCGCAAAAGAGGTGATATAAAGGCCGCAACCACAAGTTTTTATAGATTAATCTCTACCGAAATGAAAGAAACTATGAACTTCTTGGAATCAAGAAGAAACATAAGTACAAAAAGAGGGACCAAATCCTCTTGGTTGGGCCCAAACCCGAGGGTCTTAGCCCTCTGAAACTAATTCAAATGTAGCTTAAAATCCAACTTCTCATTATCAAAAAGTGCAGGTCTAATACATCACATAAAAGTTTAAAGTAACAATATCAAGTTTGGAGCTCAATAGCTACACCTAGCTGGAAAAAAAAAACTTTGAATCCTAATGAGCTCTTCTTCTAGTTTATTTATACAAAAGGGAAGCTAAAGCAACTCCTTTGAATGTAGGAGTGGTTCCCTCCTTAATCTCAAAAATGGTGGAACTTGTCCCTCCTTGGTCTTCACTTGGACTAGGAGTTACCTGACTACCAATGAATTCGAACTAGTGAGAGAGGATATTGTGATCCCAAGCCGAGTTTAGGGATTTAAGGAGGTGGAAAAACCCCCTAAATTCTCTCCTAGTTGTCTCCATCGAGCCCCTACATAGTAATAGCCTAAAAAATGCTTCATTTTCCTACAAATAAACCACATTAAGCCACATACTATGACAAACACCTTTTATTCCTCTTACTAAGCATAATATAACAAAAAATGTGAATTAATGTAAGAGAAGGATAGTTTTAAGGCTGGAGGATGGCATAATGATCTTCAAAATGTACCTATTAATGGGATCCATCACGAGGCTCTGAAACCAATTTTTTGGAAACAATATTCAATACTAAGGGGGGGGTGAATCAGTATTAAGGTTAATTCAAAATTTTCTTCCCATTTATATTTAACATTTAAACTAGGCATCTATTAAATGAGAGAAATCAACAACATCTCATGTGCAGCAACATAAAAAAACACATGCACCAAGATCATCATACACATTGGACAAAGAAGTTTAACGTGGAAACCCTTCCAGAAGAAAAGTTGCCAAAACTTGTTTGTTATTTGATGTAATAATAACACTTACTCTATTACATTAATGTTTGTGAGCCACCACTCACAGGAACCACCTACGCCCTTTGATTATTTTGCTAGAGCCCACCAGCAGGAAGCACTAACTCCCTCCTTTTGTAGACACCTAATCAACTTACTAGAAGCACCATATGATGCAACAACTTCATGGATTTGTTTCAAGCACCAACTTGCATCTCCTTGGATTTATGCAAGCACCAACTTGCGAGAGGCAACAACTCCCAAGCCTTCCTCAGACACCCACTAAGATGGAAGCACCAACTTCCTATATGCAGGCTCCAACCCACACTCAATAAGGAACTAATACTCATTGTATATGGCAACCTCTCTGCCTATATTCATCTATGTTCTCCTCTGCAACCTTCACTCTACTTAGTACATGTAGCAATCTATTTTTTTCTCACTCTACAACATCATACACTCATCCCATGAACCTCTTCTCTCAGAAACACATTCTCAGCTCTCAGACCCTTCTATTCCATGAACTCTCTTGGCCACTCACAACAACACAAACAAACTCCTAGCCTCTTTCCTTTACATAGGCACTCTTAACCTTTTATCTGCAACACAGGCACACTTGGCCTCTTTTTAGTGGCATACAAAAACTCAGAGCTCTCCACTTAGCTCACTAGAAATAATATTGCTCCCCCCCACCTTGCTTAATGGGAATCATGAGTTATGTTCCCTCTGCAACACAGGGAATGATGTCGTCTATGCTATCATCCACATAAGACTGCAAGTCACGCTTCCCAAGTGTACTCCTACATTGTTATACATGTCGTTGTTGCATTAAATTGTCAGGTCTCTATAACCACATTAAATGATGAATGGGATCTGAGCACTTCTCTATGATAAAACCCAATTCTCAGTTCTACTGAGTGCCACAGGGAGGCTCTCCATGCTTCTTAATTTCCCATAGGGCTCAGATTGTTTTGTGACCAACACTTCTATACACAACCATCTTTACCATTTAATTCTTATTAACATGCAAGGAAGAGCAGAGGTGGCTTGTTCCAATTCAAGACAGGCTCCATTAATTCACTGCAAATCGTGGTCCTTGCAACCTTCATTCTCCGTAGTCGCCATTAAATTATGATTACCTTTGTTCGTGCATTCAAACTGTGCATACATAGTAGCTATTGACTCATCCAGTCACTAAACATGTGCCCTCAACACTTACATTCTTTTTCCATTGTAAATAGTTCTTTTTCCATTGTAAATAGCTTGTAGGCTCTTAGTTGCTTAACACTGAAGAACACTGCCAAACACACTCCTAGGTGCCTCTTTGAACTATAGTCTTAAGGGCTTAAATTCAATGTGTTAAACCATATGTATCCCCAATCACTGATACACGTGAAAACCAACGTTTATTCATTCATTGGGCCCCATACATATGCATATGTCACTGCAGAGTTAGAGCTCGGATTCCCTGGTGCTCGTAAATTCTTGTAAAATGTATTTCATACATCCTATGGGCTTATGTGCTTCTAACCTGGCCCACTTGTGCCTTAGCACCTCTCCCCTGACTTATTTACTTGTTTTCATTCATAGGACCGGGTCGTGTGACCTATGGCTAGGCCTTTAGGCATTATACTTTTCTGCTGCATTGCGGGGGCTAAATTCCCTTTGTTATTCACACATGACCCTTGGTCACCAAAAGCATGCAAAACCACTACTTACATGTTCACAGGGCCCCATTTCATATATATGTGTGTGTGTGTGTGCCACAGCTAAGCTGCATCCCGTATTCCCGCATGCCCACAACATTTTTTAATGGAATTCCTTAAGACCCACAAGCTTTCAGGTTTCTCAGCACTGTCCCACTAGTGCGCGCAACTGTCAACGCCCACTTATGCTCCTCATTTAAGGTTTCGGGCTTGGCCCAAAATCCATTTATTGGCCTCTTGTATTGAAGACCTTTGCGTGTGTTCCACACTTGCCTCTTCCTGCCAGCCCCACTACAATGTCTGGTACTTCATAATAACTTCCCGGCTATTTCTATTACAAGTCCTGTCAATTGACGATCCATCACTTGTTGTTCCCTGCTAGCCCGACTCCATGTAATCCCATGGCATTTTTAAATAATCTTTTGGGCTTTCGGGCCTTCTGGCCTTCCAAGCCATCCGGGCTTCCGGGTACTATCATGCTACCCTTGGTCAATGTCATTCCCATAACTCTTTTAAATAAAATTACGGGCTCTGACCTTCTAGGTTTCTGACCTTCTAAGCTTCTAGATTTTTGGGCCTTCCGGGGTTCTACGATTCTCGCTTCCCCGACTCACTATAATCTCGTAGCCTTTTTAAATAGGATTATATGGTTCTTACCTTCCAGGATTTTGACCTTCCAAGCTTCTAGAGTTCTGGGGAATGATCCTAAGGACTTCATGTCCTAACTTTGTCTTCCCATAACTTTCGATCCAAAGGGCCATTTGCAGACTTCAGAATACCATTGGAAATATCTCTCCAAGAACTTTTCAACTATGCCACTTCCATAAGCATATGAGCTAAACACCTAAGGAAAAATCTCCTTCAATGTCTAGGACTCCCAACCATCATAGTCAGTGGTCATCATGCTAAGGCTTCTCTAATGAGCTTGCTACTGTGATGATTCTCTACAGGAGACTACAACAACCATGGGACTCCCCTTGAGCTTGATACAAAAAGAACATTAACATTGGCCATGTTACCATCATAGCTAGGCTAGTGGACATCAAATCCAACATCTTCTACCACAAATATCCATGCTAGTCTGGTTGAAATCAATGCCAACACTCTTGTTGTCACTAGTAATCAAACACTGCTAGCTATCCAACACATCTCCTAGCATGAATGTTGACATCAATACCAACACACTTGCTGCCACTAGCCATCCAAGCAATGCTAACTGTCCAACAATCTCCCCCTTTGGCATTGGTGGCAACACCTCATCACATCTCTACTTTGATGGAAAATCCTCATGCTGCTTCCACACTTCTCTCGCATAAGCCACCAATGAATTTCTCTCCTCTGCATGGGCCATCACAACTCACTCTCCATTGGGTTTCTTCCCCCCTTTGACATAAATGGAAAAGGGCTACAAGATGCTTCTTCTTTCCCTTTTTAATCACAGATTGAGACTCAAGTTGTTAATGTGCATTCTGCTTCTACAAACTTCTCAACAAGGCATGATGTATCTTTGATGAGGCACTTGAAGTCTCGATTTCAAACCCAACTACAATAATTATGGGAAAAGACACCTGTAAAATATGCCTTGTGCCTTCTTGTAGATTTTGCTGCTTCTTTTGGAACTGGAAATATATGATATGCTCCTTCTGAGCAAATACTGCTTCTGCTTTAAAATGCTCTAGTTCTAAATGCCTTAGGTTGTTGGTTGGAATTTCCCTCTGCCAATGCATCTCTTGTATCAATTAAAAGAAACTAATATCAATTAAAACTGCAAATGGTATTGTTGCTTATTCATTTCACCTTGCTCTTTACTGATGTTGTTGCTGCTAAAATTGTGCTCACTTCTCTTGAGCATCTTCATTAACCAAATCTGCTCCCCCTAAGATCATGCTACTCCAAAGAGAGATTGTTGCTTAGCTAACACCAATTACACCAAAATTTGATACAAATTGGATCATGTACCAAGTAAAATTCTAAGAATCCTTCTCAAAAGGAGATGTCCATTCACACAAAAGGCTACTCCATTTGAACCCAAGGCTACCAATTGACATAGTGATACCAATTGACAACTAAGGTACATGCAAAACTTATACCAATTGTGTTAATGAACACAAGATTGTTAGGCATAATCAAATTCACAACTTAAATTAAATAAGGGTATTTCAACCAAGATGCAAATATTTCATTCCCTAAGCAATCTTTCTTTCTGAGGTTGAAAAAGATCATTGCCTGCTATTGCTACTAAAGCATCTCCCCCTAAACCAATGATTTCTCTCTTTTCCATTTTCTTCACATTTGCTTCCTTTCTTCTGCATGTGGACTAATCCTGTGGACCTGACTTGACTATGGGTTCGTGTGGACTACTTCGCTCGGTGTTGTACATGTTATCCATTCACCTTAGTGTTTATGTCTGTTGCATCCGTGTGGAATACTCCGCCGAAAGCCGCATAGATCCTGTTGTGTTGCGCGTGCCTCTTCCAGAGTTGGGACTACTCGCTCTCGACCTGAGACTCAATTTCACCCTCCCCCTCTATGGTGAAGGAACTTAGACATAAGTTACACTAAGCACTCACTAGGCACACGTACATTGTTGTTTGAAGACTAAGTATACCACTCTCATGTGCTAAAAAGCAAGAGCTAAGGCATATCTTTAAGATAATAGTAGCCAGGCCATCATACCACATGGGACTCCTACACCAAACGGTGTGAGGTTTAGTTGGGACTTCATACCAGGGAGATCCCCTTAATGTTGGTGGATCCAACACCGTCAACACAACCCTATGGAAAAAATTTAATCAAGCCTCTTCACCTTGATAGAGACCTCGTAGCAATAAGACTTGAGTCAGTGTTTGGTTTCTGGATTGAGAAGAATTATAGCAGTCATCTCTTGGAAATGGACAAGATGATCTTTATGTAACCAATCAATGTTGTAAATGCAAGGCTCTCTTTGTTAATTTGGCTTAGAGAGTTGATGCAATCCAATTGGACATTTTCACTTCAAGCTGAAGAAAAATGATCAGGTAGCAACCATAACTAATGAAATTGATGAAATCCAAAGTTTGAAAAATCAAGTAGGACGTCAAGAAGATGAAATGGACACTTAGTGACAAGAAATAACAGAGCTAAAGGAACAACTCAAGCAAATGAATAATCATTTCAGTGAAGTAGAAAGCATAAGTTCATGATCAATAATCAAATGCCTAGACTTAAATGAGCCTCCCTAGGAAGTTGGCTCAGTTCATTGTTATCATGAATTATATTATCGACCAATACTTTATGTTTTTTACATGTCATGGTTGATAGGGTAATTCTATAAGGTTTATACCTGCAGAAACCCTAATATTGTTGATTAGCGACATGCTTCTGATGATAATTTTGTATATCTCTTGGATATGAGAAACATGATAGAAATTTTGAAACAGATAATATGTACTACCTAATTTATTTTCTACAACTAGGCACATATTTATAATATAAATACTCTTTCCAGTTTAAAAAAGGCACTCATCGTATAATGATCACTGGTTGGAAATTCTGTGGGAACTGTTAAGACACTCCTTGCATCTAGTTGGAAACCCTGTGTGTGTACCACTCGCCTCACCTCTAACTAGAGGTTATAGTGGTAGCTGTGGAAATTGACCCTGTGTCACGAGTATGAGACTGTTAGGCCCTCAAGATGAGCACATACATAATTGAAGAGGTGTGGGCATAACAACATTGTTATCATAAGAAATGCAATTTTATTTGTAATACCGAGCTTAATGGCTTGGGTGCATGATGGGGGCATGAGATGATTGGGTATGATAGTGGACATGCATTCCCAACCAAAATGACATGTTGAGATGACTTCGCGTGTCTAGGCACGGCAAGGTGCACACACACCCAATATGAGACTTGGTGACCTTAGTGTGTGGGCATGTTGGGTTAACCGGGTGACACGAGTGGTGTGGTGGGGGCATGCACACCCAAATTGTTCAAATGAGTTGATGGTGGGATGATTAATGGAACAATTCATGCTGTGAGATGTAATGAGTTGGGATGAGTTGTGTTATGGAATGAGATAGCTTGTTGAAGGAATAAGATGAGTGTACCATAGATGGGTTGGTTTGGTGGAGAGTTGTGATAGGTGGAGGAACACCAAGGTTCACGACCCATATATATTTGAGGAGATGAGATGTTGGAGAACACAACAAAACACGAGTCACAACATCATAGTTCCAAACAGAATTGAAGTTGCACAATGATGAGGGAGTCCTACTGCAACCAATGAAAAACAAATCACGAGTCGAGGATTGGGGGGGTCTTGTGAGCATGGTTTCTCTTTCAATTGAAACAGTTGGAAGGTGGACCAAAGGTTAGTTTTGGAATGACCGAGGGCAGAAAGTGCACATAGCGTGTGCCATGTGAGGGAAACAAATGGCAGTGACCCAAGCTGAAGTTTGCTATTGTAAAATTTGGTGTTTTTCATACTAGTTGGGTGACTCCTTTGGAGGTACATTCCGAGCTATTGTAACTTTTGTAAAAGATTGCCCATATATATATTGTTTTGGAGTTTGGCAGCGAGCCACTCCCCCCATATTGTGTGTACATTTATGTGGCGATTTATACGTACTGAATGTTGATGATGAAGAATGCATTTTGATAAGGTTAATGTTGTAATTAACATATAAATGTGAAAGTTAATGTGGATAACAAAAATGTACTTGGGTTTTAAATTAAGTTTGAGATTCCACTATATAATTGGTCTTAAGACATCTCAAAACAAGTGTTAATTTGTAAGATATAGTATGAATGAAGTATTGATAAAGTGTTTAGACCATCCGTGAAAATGAAAAAAGTATTGATAAAGTGGTTAGACCATCGGTGAAAAACATGTTGATGAGGCACCACTAAAAATCACAAATAAAAAGTATACTATCTTAAATCCAAATCTTAACTAAAGAGCCTTTCCATCTTTAAACATTTTATTTAGATTCTAATAGTAAATTAAAATAATTTGAAAGAAAATAAAATCAAGTTCAGGAAAATATGAAAAAAATACCTTCGAGAAATATCTAGGCACCTCTCGAGGGAGAGCCGCGGGACCTAATCCACATATTTGGAGAGAACGCCACTTGGCAAAACATTATTCGTACATGTGATCTCCCTATATCTTCTTATCTCAACGAGGGATAATCTAAATTATGTATCATTAGAAATTAATGATACATCAAGAGTTTTCGTAAGGTTGATTTCATATTAACTAATTGTAGTCCCCTCATTTGAAGATACTAAAAATTACTACCATTTGATCGCTCGGCAAATAAATGTCTTGTTATTAATTTACCTTAATTAATTAATCCCAGGTGCTAAATTGCCGAATGGCAACATACAGTCATATTTTGTGGAACCTGTCACGGTGTTAGCAGGTTCAAGTACATAAGTGAGAGGAGACGGGAAGAGATTGTGATCGAGCGGAGGAAAATTGAAAGTTTGGATTACTAGGCCAGGAGGAGGAGGAACCTGGAAGCAGCTTGGCTTCGTCTTCAATTATGGGAACACTGCTTCAAACACACATAGGCTCTGTTGCATTTGCTCTGCAAAAAGAGGTGATTCTTTAAATCTTCTTTCATCTGTCAACTCGAAATTCTTGGCACGGACTGCAATGTCCACAAGAATTGCCTAAATCATTTGCATTTTGGTAACCAAGTTATTATATGGTTAAAACTATGGAGATACTCTTATTTATATTAATCCAAGGCATTTTTCATAGACATTTGTATATCCTCTTGGGTTGCAGGGAGGACATTGTGCTTCTGCAAAGGATTCAACTTTTCTAGGTGTCTCACTGATTGAACATGGAAAGAAGGAATTCAGTTTCCCTGTTATCCGAGCCAAGGTAACTCGTCTGTATTATTAATTTCTCTTTTTCTTTCCTTTTGTTTTTGTTTGTTGATTTTGGGTTTCCTAAATCCACTCCTTTGAGATCTAGCAGAGCTGAAAAAAATGGGATTGTTGTGAGAATAGAAGATATTAGGACCCATAAACCTGTAATAGTTCCATAGGAATATCCTTCATACCAGATGTGTCAAAAGTGGCCAGGCATTTGAGAATGTTAGGTATCGTAGATTATCATTTTAGATTCATGACCCTGCCTTTACGCAACAGTTGCAGATATTGCAGAATGTAAGGGTTTTTCACTGAATTCTTATATATATGTGTATCCTGCGCGCAGTATTGGTAGCTACATGGCTATTATTTCTCTATTTTATAGTTCCGATGAATTATGTCACATATTTTGGGCCATCCAAATATACCCATTATTAAGGAAAATGCATAGTGAGCTCTAAACTTAAAAATTCCTTCATTTTTCTCTCTCTCTTTCTCTGTCCTTTTTGACTAATTTTTGTGTGTACAGATAAGAGCAGAAATGTTGTTCAAGTGTGAAGTTTCTACTTCTGATAACCTCTGTTGTGGCTAATTGTTGGCTCAGTCCATTATTTTCTGAAGCTGTTTTAATGATTGCATAATAATATTGTTGCTTTCTCTTGGAGAAGAAAATTACTTCATCTGAACATATTCCCTCGTTTTTTTCTTTGCAGAAAATTACGAGCAGAAATACCAATGTTCCTAGAATAAGGGCACAGACTGTGGTCGTACCAGTGGAAACAAAGGAAGCTCCAGCAAGCAAAAAGACAGATAGAAAGGGTAATGTTATCATAACATGTGCATACTCTTGTATAGGGCTTGCTACTGCCAAAGCTCTTGGGGAGAGTGGGAAATGGCATATTATTATGGCATGCAGAGATTTCCTCAAGGTAGAGAGAATGGCTCGCGCTGTTGGAATTCCTAAAGAGAATTACACTGTCATGCATTTGGATTTGGCTTCTCTTGAAGTGTAACACAGTTTGCTGATAATTTCAGGCGCTCGGGAAGGCCACTGGATGTGTTGGTTTGTAACGCTGCAATTTATTTGCCCACTTCCAAGGTACCCACATATACAGCTGAGGGTTTTGAATTGAGTGTCGGTACAAATCATCTGGGTCACTTTCTTCTTTCCCGATTGTTGTTGGAGGACTTGAAAAAATCTGATTTCAATTCAAAGCGAGTTATAATTGTTGTATCAATTACACGTACATTTACTTGATTTCTCCCTTTTTTAAATGGGATCTAATATTCCTGGGATACTTTGTGCCACTCTTTGAGTCTTACCAAACTCATTAAATCCCACTGGGTGGTGCATATCCTTATCCTTTAGAACTGAAAACAGTGGGAGCATTTCCCTTGCATGACTTGTTTTTGCAATAAAAACTGGAGACCCAAAAAAAATTACTAGGTTTTCAAATTTTTGAAAAGTATTGAATGATCTGCAATAAAAACTGGAGTGTCCAACAAAATTTACTGGGTTTTCAAATTTATGAAAACTATTCAATAGAGCTCGAGTTGGTCTAAGACTCTAATGGTTAAGAGCATGTGTTTCTTGTTAAGAGGTCACAGGTTAAAAACCAAAACCAGAGGGGTAGAGTCTGTATGCCTTCGTAAACTTAGCAATCAAATAACTGCTCTTGTCCCACAAACAAGGGGTCTTATACACCAATTTGGTGTCTAGCTTGGCTGTGACCTTAAAATTGGATAATAATAATATAAATAATGCAGAGGTGGTAAAAAGTTACAATTAAACTTTTGTATGGAACTTGCAGAAAGCTGTGCAGAAACTTTATCATTAAGTTATTTGTTTAGGATGAAGTGACTGAGTTACCTTAAAATACTGAAATCTCCACTCCTTTTCTGAGGCAGGGAGACTGATAATCTTTCTAATGTATATCTTTCACAACAGGGAATACAAATACTCTTGCTGGGAATGTCCCACCTAAAGCTAATTTAGGTGACCTGAGAGGGCTTGCTGGTGGTTTGAATGGAGTCAACATCTCACCCATGATCGATGGGGGTGAGTTTGATGGAGCTAAAGCATACAAGGATAGCAAAGTTTGCAATATGCTAACCATGCAGGAATTTCACAGAAGATATCATGAAGAGACTAGCATTACATTTGCATCACTATACCCAGGATGCATTGCTACTACAGGACTGTTCCGCGAGCATATTCCTCTGTTCAGGCTTCTTTTTCCACCTTTCCAAAAATACATTACTAAAGGATTCGTTTCTGAGGAGGAAGCGGGAAAAAGGCTTGCACAGGTATTAACTACTTGTTCATGTTCTAGTGGAATTTAGTAACTTTCATCTTATTTGCAGTCCCTGCTTTTAAGAAACTGATTTAATTGTATGTAATACAGGTTGTGAGTAATCCAAGTTTGACCAAGTCCGGTGTATATTGGAGCTGGAATAACAACTCGGCTTCCTTTGAGAATCAGTTATCTGAAGAAGCCAGTGATCCCGAGAAAGCTAAAAAGTTATGGGAAATTAGTGAAAAGCTTGTTGGACTTGCTTGAAGTTCTCCTATATTGTCAAGATTATGTGTACATTAGGTAGGTCAAGATGCCAAATATTGGTGTGTTTTGTAGGGTGGAGGATTTAGTTTCATGTAGAAAAATCAGAAGAGAAACAGATATAAATTACTCTGGACTTTTGTGCATGTTTTCATTGCAGCGCTTACTTCGGTGGTGAGTGGTCATTGAAAATTTTTCTTTGATTGTGTGATCGAGGTTAAATTGGTCGCAGTTTATATTCTTTTGACTGTCAATTACATCATTTGACATATTAATAATTGTGTATATTTATGAAGCATTCTCAGTTTTGAAAGTTATCCTCGTGCTGTTTCTGCCTTGTCTACAGATGCTTGTAACTCAGAATATATGGTTTACAAGGCATTGAATTTTCCACCTCAGAACAAAAATTCTATAAAGATCGAAACTATTTTGGTTTTCAAACAGGACAGCTCTCTTATTGAAGAATATCACTCTAGCCTTTGATTCTGACCATTCAAATTTGACCATGAACCTTCAATTGACATTGCCATAATTAATGCCGCCTGCTGTTGACTTTGATCTTGATTTTAGTACAGGCAAGCTTCTTATGTTTTGAAGTTTTAACCCTTCTCAGCGTATGGTTATTGAATTTAATTGTTTGCAAACATGTATTTCCTCTTTCTCATTACCATTGTGTTTATAACTTAGAATAGTTTATTATGGTTCATTACCATTGTGTTAATAACTTAGAATATGTTTATAACTTAGAATAGTTTATTGCTGTTAAATTGTTAGATTAGTTTATTTTTCTTTTTGGTATTTGTTTTTTATAAGTTTGGTAGGATTATATTTTCATCATTTCTAGTTTCTCACATCACAAAATTTGAACTCAAGATTTCCTGTTCAGTGAGATTTCATTTCCATAATAATTACCAGTTAAACTACAGCAAACAGACTTTTTAATACCGGTTTAAATTTATTTATTTATTTTTATTTTTATTCCAAATAAAATAAAACAAATTTACATCTTATCTCATATAAATCAATCATTCAAAACTAAATCTCGTACAAATCATCTACAACTAATTGACATTTTATATTTTATAATCAGATATTTTGTATTTTAGAGCATCATTGCATTTTTGAGTTTGAACGAATTAATTTACATTTTAGATTTTTGGATTCGAACCAACTAGTTTATATTTTAGAACCAACTAAAATTGGCTGACATTTTACATTTTAGAGGATCATTGTATTTTTGAGTTTGAACCAACTAATTTACATTTTAGATTTTTGGATTCGAACCAACTAGTTTACATTTTATATGTTTGGAATTATATTTTAAGGGATAATTGTATTTTAGGCTTTGAACAAATTAGCAGATGGCATTTTTTTGGGTTTGAACAAAATCTCGTACAAATCATCTACAACTAATTGACATTTTATATTTTATAATCAGATATTTTGTATTTTAGAGCATCATTGCATTTTTGAGTTTGAACGAATTAATTTACATTTTAGATTTTTGGATTCGAACCAACTAGTTTATATTTTAGAACCAACTAAAATTGGCTGACATTTTACATTTTAGAGGATCATTGTATTTTTGAGTTTGAACCAACTAATTTACATTTTAGATTTTTGGATTCGAACCAACTAGTTTACATTTTATATGTTTGGAATTATATTTTAAGGGATAATTGTATTTTAGGCTTTGAACAAATTAGCAGATGGCATTTTTTTGGGTTTGAACAAATTAGCAGATGGTATTTTTTTGGGTTTGAACAATGAGATTTGAGAGATTAAACTTCACATAAATTATTCAGTTTTCTAAATTAATTTAATTTTATGAAAAAATTATAAATTAAATTCTAAAAAATCAAAGTAAATTAAATTTCACATAAATTAATTAGTTTTATAAACAAATTATACTTAATAAACAAAAATTAAAAACTAAAACTCAAAAAAAACCAACTAATTTACATTTTATAAAAAAATTAAAAAAACTAACTCTAAAAAACCAACTAATTTAAACTATATGAAAAAAAAACCTAAAAATAAAGGCTATCTTAAAAAAATATCCCAAAATTATTTAATACAATTCTAAAAAAATAACCCATTTTAAAAAACCTTAACCATAAATAAATAAATAATAAAAACTAAATTCATAACTATAAATAACACTGTACAATAGCTGTTATAAGAAATTTCTTAAAAGAAATGGGATCTCTTACAATGAGCACGAAACAAATATCTACCGCTCAAAGGTCTATACCTGACTTACACTTTATCTGAATTTAATACCATCCTAAGAATTAAACCATCTCAGAAATAGTTTACTAATGTACATCGTATTATTCTTCCATTCAAAATTAAAATTAAGACTATCCCTAGCTTATATGAAAAAAAAAAAAACCTAAAACTAGTACAAGAATTTTACAGTAGCTAATTTTCTGGAAAAATATCTTACCATGAGCGCGAATGTTAAAGTTCGAATTGCCAACTACATTTGCAGGCTTCTCTCTAACCAAGGCAACAAGAACCAAGTCAAATACGGTTAGAATTTTGTGCCCTGGATTTTCCGCTACCCAATGGACAATGTCACTCTGAAATGATTGCATTGTAACCCTGATGAATTATATAAAAAAGAGAAGTCTCTCTTTTTTATTCCCCGTTACACTCGGAATTTGGTACCTTGGACTTTTTATTACCTAGTGTACAATGTTACTCTGAAATGATTGCAACCATGATGAATGATATACATTTCCTTTTGAAAATGTGAATTCTTTCTCTCCTTTATTCCCCATTAAATTTAGAATAAATATTGAGAATACATAAAATAAAGGGAATAGTTAAGGTTAGAATAAATATTGAGAATACATAAAATAAAGGGAATAGTTAAGAATAGGTAAGGTGCACTATAGTCTTTGTTTCTATGGTTAATGGTACATTTCATTATTAGCGTTTTATCATTATTCAAGAATGTTTTTTTGGCATTTGTGATATGTTGTTATTGGCTTTTGTTTCTGCATAATTATGTGAGAATGTTTTTCCTTCAGCATAACTTTGTCCACATAACTATTTCCGCACTCAATAATGTCTCGAGTCATTCACATTGAAAGCTCCACATTTAATAATGCCCAATCGATTACCGGCATTTGCAGTTCTTTGCACAAGATAGTTAGGTAAGAAATTGCCAAATGCAAATCAGAAACCGGTAAAGGTCCTCACTTGGTATACCCTACAGTTTCATCTTTTGTCTCGAAGTGTTGTAACCACTATTAATAATAACTAAATTCTTATTTAGTTCCACATAACCTTCGCACATGCACAACAACCTCTGCAATTCTTATTTAGTTCCACATAACCTCCGCACATGCACAACCACCTCTGCACAACTTTATTAGCACAACTACTTCAGGACTCAATAACTCCCTCAGTCATTGACATTTGAAACTAATATTAATTAATGATTATATGTTGTGAAATACCCCTACAACAACCTCGCACAACTTGGTTCACATCGCTACCCGCACTCAAAAACACCTTTAATTGACATTAGAAACTCCGTATATAATACCTCCGAACAGTTAGCTTCAACACTGATATTAATTAATGATTATATGTTGTAAGATATGTTCTTAAATAAGAATTAAAAAAAAAAAGATTTGTGGGTGAAAGCGTGAAGATGGATTACACTTTTGAGCCAAATGTGGTGATGAAATTTCAAAATTTTCCTCTTTTATAGAATTGCACCCCTCAAAATTTATATAAGAATAATGAATTTTGATTTGGAGTAAAAAGACAATATGTGGAGAATTATGTTGTTGTCCAAACGATATTTTTTGCAAAAAAATTTAGTGTCGTATAATCTCTTAATTTTCCATTAAATGCAATATATGTCTTTGCAATTTCAAGTTTTTCCTCTTTTATAGAATTGCACCTCTCAAAATTCATATAAGAATTATGAATTTTGATTGGGAGTAAAAAGACAATATGTGGAGAATTATGTTGTTGTCCAAACGATGTTTTTTGCTAAAAAAATTAATGTCCTATAATCTCTCAATTTTCCATTAAATGCAATATATGATGTGCTCACTTAGCATAACTTAAGTCGTAAAAGTGTAATTTTTAATATATATATATATATGAGCGTGCTCTACAGAGACAAAAATAAGCTTTTCATATTACAAGTTAGTAGTTGTTGTTGTTGTTGTTGTTGTTGTTGTTGTTTTTTTTTTTTTTATGCAAAATAATATTTTTTATTATTTTTCGAAGTTGGTCAAGTAATATTTCAATTGAATTTTGAAGATGTGTTCACTTAAGATTTTTTTCAACTCTTTAAATAAATTGAAAAACCAAGAGTACTCTTTTGAAGGACTCGTAAACGAAGATAGTGGTATTTTTTGAAAAAAAATCCTTGTGTATATTTTATGTTATTGAATTTTTATTCAGCCACTTTGAAACTGTCCAAAAAAAAACAAGTGTTATGTTTAAAAGAAATTAGACAAAAATATCATATGAATTCGAAAGTGTCAAATTCATATGTCATTGGATAGAGAATTCTTTCTCAAATCCAATGTGTTCAATGCTGCCACTTAAAGACAATTTCTTCCCTAAATATGATATGGTAAAAAATGGGGTTGCAAAGAAATCTACAGAAGAGGTGTTGAAACTGTAATTTTTAGGACTTCAAGAGCTTATCTTATTGAGTGCTTAAATTAAAAATTAAAATTTTTCGATTGAGCGTTAAAGAAACTCTCAATCAAGCGACATCTGTGGTTAACTAGTGGCTCGATCGAGCTCAAAGGCTCAATCGAGCCATTAAAAAGCCAACCCGCTAGCAACCTTACCAACTTTTTTTTAATGGTATTGATGGCGGATCATACAGCTCAAGAGCTCGATCGAGCTTATAGCTTGATGGAGCCTCTATTATCAACAAATAGTTTAGTTTCTAAATTCAACCATGAAAAAAAAACAACAAACATTCTTTCATAGACAAATAATAGGCATGGGAGTTACACAGATTCACAATAACCATTGGAGATTGGAGATTTGGATCTAGAAATGGAAAGAAATTGCCATCCGTAAAGGAAATACGAGAGAAAGCTAGAGAAAGGATGAGAAAAATATGCTAGACATTGAGAGAACAAGAAGTACATGCAAATACAGGTAATTCAAATTGTCTCACTTTTTATATTACTTGCTAAATGTTAAAAATAGTATCAGCAAAAATCCTAAGTTAATTTGGCCATGAATTAAATTCTAATTCTAATTCTAATTCTAACTTAGTTGCTCAATAAATTCGAGTTGGGAGTCTATATAGAGTCATGTAGAGTGATCCCTAAATTTTAGGGGCTAGGTTGAGTTATTATTGAATTGTAATTATTTAATTCAATTTAACTGAGTTAAATTCAATTAAAATAGTTCTAACTAATGGAGGAACTAGTGAGAGGTCAAGTGAATAAATTTGGATTTAATTCACATGCAATGATCAATCAAATAACTGATAATTCACTCTTAAATAACTCATGCATAACAGTTCTGAGAAATACCTAGTTGAGATTAGAGTTCAGGGACAGTGTACTACCAGTCGTAAAATCATCTAGATTAAATTGATGGTGCATGCAATCAGAGGAAGACCTATGGATGGATTGCGTAGTTATGGATGAGGAATTTCCCAATTAAATATGGGGTTTTTAGTTGTGGCTTTCCCCATCTATATATTAATGCAATATACAGATAGTAGGGGTTTTTAGTTGTGGCTTTCCCCATAAAATTATTGTGTTATGTGTGATTGAAATTCTTCCTTTTCTGCTTCGTGATTTCATCTATCAATTTTAGTTTTTGCTGATGAGTAGAGTAGATTCAAGTCAATTGTTTTAACATATTATAATATGTCGTTTGAATTTACAAGAAAATTCTACATGGTATCAGAGCTTAAATCACTTGTTGACGGTGTTGGACCTACCAACATGTCAAGGGGATCTCCCTGGTAAGAAGTCCAACCTAGACCTCAGACCGTTTGGAGTAGGAGTCCTAATAGTGAGTAGTAAAGTAATGCCTTGACCATGGTAGTGCGTAGAGGTAAGTATGATAAATTTGTCGGAAGCAAGTGTGTGACCTTGCAGTGAGTCAAGTGAGATGCATGGGGGTTCTAACACATAGAGGGGAAAATGAAGTGTCCCTTAAAAGACTGTAATAGTATGCAGCTTGGAAGGAACACACGAGCGGAATGACATCATAGGATGGAAGCAAAATAGTCCACAATCCAAAGTGATAGGTTAATACAAAAAAAGTCTCTAATAAGATTCATACAATTCCATACAAAATAGTTCATACACAAATGCGTAAGTTAAATAACATACATTGCTAAAGTAACTAGAATAGTCAGACTACAATAACAACATATGCATGAAAAAGTTCTAGCTTAGTTATATGATTAAGTGAAAATTTCATCCATATATACACCATTGACAACCACTAGCCCCAATAGTGGAACATTACAGTCAACATCGCCTGCTCCTCCAAAATGATGTACTCACTCTACATCGTGGAGAAGCCAAGGCTTATCACAATACTCTCCAAGACTTCTCTAAGAAATGCCTAGCCAAAAGCTTGGCTCCCAAAAGCCCGTACTATGAGTTATGAGGTCCTATATATAACAAAGGGTGGGGTGACCTTTGACATTCCCCTTTGACTCTTTGACTACCCTCATGACTCTTCGACTCCTTTACGAATAACTCTTTACATTACATAATGATTGTTCACATGCCAATAATGACACTTGGAATTTCACTTACAATATATTTAGAAATCATAATACAATTTCCACATATACCCATGTGGGACAAAATAGGCTTGAGTCAGCCTAACAAGAAAAAAACCATCACTCAGAAGCTTGGGGAAAGACCAACTTGACGACATCCTCTTGATGGTCTTCGGTGACGAATTGATAGCAAGCTTGGTCTTGCGCTATTATGTCCCTATACTGTTTGGTGATGTCTTTATGGAAACAAACTCTTGCCTCCATGGCTTCCAGGTATATGGTTCTGGAACCTCTGTCTAACTCATGTTGGAGCATGCGTAGCATTTTCCTAAGTGTTGATGGCCCACCGATGTACTTATTCGTGTTTTCTGTGCTCGGTTGCAAGTCATTGCTAGTGGCCTCTCGCATCAACTATTCCATGTACCTATCAGCCTCCAACAAAACTTGGTTCTTCTTCATGTCTTGAGTGAGGGATTCGATTGAAGGGATCTTGTGTGTCCTCCCTATGAAATCCGGACTCTTGAACAACCGTGCATAGGAAGCCTCAATGTTGGTGATGAGCGGAGGGAGCTGCTCATAATTTCGGATCAACATCCGAATCCATGCTTTGTCTAGCTCTTCCTATAGCTTCATCATCTTATGCAAGTAAAGCAGGGATCCCTTGTACCTCATTTTCCATTCCTATACATTCGTAATAGCAACGTGTATGTCTTTGAAAGTTTGGAGAATCTTCATCCACTACTGTTGAAAACCATATAGATGGACAACCGCCTTGTGCACGATGACAATTATGTCATACAATTTAAGCATGGTGGTCTCAAGGATCAATACTTCAGCAAGTATCGCTTTTCTCATCTCTGCCATAGTAGATCCTATGAGCTATTATGTTATTTTCATAATGCCCTGCAAGTCCTTTGCCATCCGATCATTCTTTGCTAACAAGAACTTGACAATTGAACTCGTGGCTTCTGCATAAGCCTTAGAAGCATTGGCCATGGCAGCTGGATGTCTTCTAACATCTAACACAATCACCCTTTCCTCTATGTGTGCAAGTGATGCGTGATCATCCAGGAGCTTATTTCTTCGTTCCTGTACAATCCTTTGATGTGACTCATTAAATGACAGATTGTACACATCCATCACTGGATCATCATCAAGGAGAACAACCTCTCCTTGTTCTCTCAAGACTGGTTCTAATTCTAGAGGTGGCGAAGACTGAGGTGTGACCTCGGATGTTCTCGGCATGAGGTTAGTATCTTGGTCTTGTGGCTTCTATTCCAACTCCATTTATGTTTCTTCAATCATTTGCTCAATCTGTTGATCAAGTTCCCAAACTTGCACCTGCTCAACCTCTTCTTCATCTACTGGCTGCTATGATTCCACAACCTGTATCGACATATTTTTCTCTATCATTGCGCCTTGCCTTTCCTCCTATTCTTGTTTCTGCTTCTCTTCCCTCTCTCTCCTCCTAAGCTCCTTCTCTTCTTTCAACTTCTTCTTCATTTCCTGCAACTTCTTCTCTACATCTTCCAACCTTTTCTTCTCTCTCTTCCTCCATTCTACTCTTCTTTTGCACTGTCACCTCTGGCCTTTATTTCCAAAGCTACTTTCTCAACCAGATGATCTTCTCTGAACTTGTAGCTTTGCTCAACCTTTGGGTTCTTGGCAATCTTCCTCTTGCCTTTGTCCAGCGCCAGTTCTCTACTCACTACTATTGTTTTTGCTACTTCCTGTGGTGTTGCTGCCTGCAGAGCTTCTCTCCATTCTATAGCCATGCTGACTGGTTCATTAAGCCTAGAGGAGTTTCCACAATACCTCCAAGGGTCCTCCTCTGGCCAATGACATGCCCCATGGATCCATGGATAATACACCTTCGCATAATGGTTCTTGCATATGCAGGGGGGTGGATTGAAATCCTTGGTGCCGAACTCAAACTTCTTCAAGTCCTCGGTCCCGACATCCACATCCTTCAAGCTCTAGATATCGTACAATCCAATCCGAAAAGGAAGAGTAGACCCTCCTATGAAGTCCTACCGATAACCCTATGGAGATGCGATACACAACCTCTTGCATTCCCAACTTATTTGTGGCAAACCTTGGAAGCACATGCATAGGCTTCTCTCCGCCAAACATCCTGATGAAGGTGCCATTAGGTGAGGCATACCAATCTGCAATATTAAGAAATATCTGCATCACTTCTTGGGACATGCAAGGTGGATCCTGCTCAAAGATCATCTTGTAAACCAGGGTGATGAAGTGGCCAGATAGCTTCGCCATGACTCCCAGGTAGCCGCACTTAGAAAGCAACTTACAATAAATGTTCACAACATCATATGATGGTGTCCATGTCCAACTCATGCTAGGAAATTGATGTTGGGTACAGATTGCATCAAGTAGGTACGCAGACATATAGAATCTCGCTTACTCATCCTTAGGTGAATTTCAGGCATTAGTCACATGAACTTTCAGCTAAAGAGCCAACATATCTGACTAGTTGAAAGGCCTTCCTTCATTTTCCAATTGATCCAACACAAGCACCCAATTTTGTTGAAAGGTCTTCATGCTCTCTTGATAGTAAAAGCAACATGCAAAAATGATCAAGAGTTGGTAGGCCTTTCTGAGTGACTTAGTCTTGTAGACCTGATTAGGTGTCGACCTGAACTTTGATGACTATTTTACCCAACGCTTCATGATGTCTCTAGTGTTCACATTATTGTTGGGAGTATAGAGGAGTGTATCCATGCGGTTCGCCGGTTGTGCTAACTGATACATATGATGATATTTTTCCATCCTGAAGGTAGCAAGTTGTGTTCCACTGGCACTGCTCAATGTCATCATCTCAAGATCGATATGTGAGACAATCCAGTGAATGATGTTCGCACATGGGAAGGTGGGGTACTTTCATGTAACCTTGTACAAGCCTGACTTATGGATGTTGACATAGACCTGTCGATATTCCAGATCTCCCTTGAAGGTTCTGGTAAATATGTCCTTAATTTCCTGCCATGTTATCTTTATGTCCATATCTACGAACAATTGTGTGTCTGTATAGACTAAAAATCTCATTGACACCTGTTCAACTACATCTCCAGTGCTTCTTTCTATAGTATCCTTTGATCCATCTCTCTTGGAAGCCATGTTACTTGTATTGCTGAGAAGCTGCTCAACAACTAATGTACCTGGAGATAAGGAGGACACTCATGGCATGAAAATATTAGCTTGAAATCAAAAAGCACTTCAAGGACTGATCATGCAACAAACTAGGAAACTGCTGGGCAAGATTGCACAATTTTGTGTTTCAGAGGTGAGGGATTGTTAGCTGGATCTGCGCCCTGCGTAGTCTCAGATGATAGTGAGAGGTGATGACGACTGGAACTATTCAATGCGTAGTCCAGTGTGGCTTGCTAATGACTGGAATTGTGCAATGCACAGTTTAGTCTAGCTTTGATGCTGACTGGGACTATACATTGTGCAATCCCAATGGGCAAGGTTGTGGGACTAGCTCTTGAAAATACGCAGTGAGCAGTTGGAGCTTATCAATGGCATCCTCTGTGCAATTCCAGAGCCAAAGTAGAGCCTTGAGTTCTAGAAATGTGCAGTGCATGCCAGGAAGAGCTAGAACGGGCTAAGGAAGCCCAAATCTACCCAAGGGTGAGTTGTAAACGAGCATATCTGAATGTGTGTGCGATGGTTGGTGCAAATCTGAGTGAATAGTGATACATGCAATAAAAAAAATGCAGGAATCAGTCAAATAGAAGAACAACGAAGCTTTTGGGGAGAGTTTCCGCAATGGCGACCATTAGTGCAAAAACTAGGTTATACATGCGACGCTTAGGAAAGATAATGCAAAAATTAAAACAACACTTCTACAAGCTAAAAAAATCAAAATGCTAGCAATCGTTCAGTAAAATGGGTAAAACAACACTCTCACAAGCCAAGGAAACAAAAGCGACACAAAAAGAAGCAAAAGACAAGAAAATAAATACTTACCTTGAAAAGTTGTGCCGACTGTGCCAAAGGTTCCTAGATGACTTGGGAATGTCAAATCTCCAAGATCGAATGTGCAAATGAGCTATGGCGGCATCCATTAAATAAATTGAACAATTTAGGGTTTGTGATGTGAAGGCCACAAATCTAGGAAAAAGCAACAAGTGGCGGCAGTTTCTAAAATTAACTCAAGTGTAACTCCCACTGCTAAAAATATATCCCTATTTTCTAGGGATGCTTTTCCACTTTTTTCTTCTCTTTTTTCCTTTTTGGGAAAGACTACCATGCATGCATGGAGAAATTATGTAGTTCTGGGGAACCTGGCAACTCACCGGCACATGCATCAGGAAACAACTAAGGGAATGCTTCTGCACAATTCCTGGGTTGAGTGGCTCTAGCTGCCTCTCATGCTCAATGAAAGTTTCCAGTTGAAGACAAGATTCCAACAAGGTTTGTGCAATTATGGAGTTGAAGCTCACTACTAGGTTGAACTACGCATTTCCTGAGAGCAAGGCTACTTTCCCTCTAGGATTGCACAGATCAGCAGGGAGGTGCTAAAACCGGATGCAACCAAGTCAAAGGAAGTCAGCTTGTGGTTAGAAAACAAAGAAAGTAAGTAAACACAAGCTGTAAAGTGAAAGATATGACTCAAATCAAAGCACAAGTACTTGGGCAGTCTAAGACAGGTTGTTGAGATTTTAGTAGGGAGGCTCCAAAATGAAGTGAAGGAAAAATTTTGGAGGGTGGTTGTAGCCGCTACAACATTGACGACACACTGGTAGAAATCCAGCTCTTTGTATGGACCTTGTCTCGTGTAAAGCTAGTCTAACTCCTCTGAAAGTATTGTTCGATTATTTGATCGTCATGGTTCCTTCACTAGCTTTGGTTAGAGATAGTCCTTGCCATTCTCTTAATCGGTCAGAACACATATGAAGCCAATTCAACTAAGTTGTTTCAATTGGGGATGAGGAATATATTGATGCACAAGTAATATAGATTGTCATAGTTTTAGTTTCATCTCTGGTGTTTCTCCATTGCCAGTAGGCCTGGATAGTACCCCGACGGAGTCACTTCAAGAACACAAGCATTGCTCTACTACCAACGAACCTAGACAGTACCCTCATAGAGTTACTTGTTTCACCTCTCTAAGCAGCAAGCCTTTCTCTTATTTCACCTTTATTTTATTTTTTATTTTCAAAGAACAGTGCATAGGCACTTATTTATTTCATGAGGCGGAAGAGGGATCCTAATTTATTGAGAGCAAGAGAGGTTGTCCTTTCAGAGAAGGATGTTATATACACCTCTGACACACTTGTTAAGTTTTCCTCCCTCACCTTACTCTACTTGAATGAGTTAACAAGGGTTAACCGAAAATAGAAAACCAATTAGAGTAGGCGGTACTAGTTAAAAGTGACAACATTGTGTTTTAACCAAGACTCACTTTGCAAGGAACATATTTACCATTGAGGTATCATTGACTGAAGAAAACGCAAGAACTTCATAAGGAGAGGGAATAGACAGATAAACAGATGTTGATAGTTGTACAAGTCCTCTTGTATTTCACCCTGTTTGTCTCAAGGAGTCAAAAATGGTTTCATGTGAATGTTAATCCTATGGGAGCATAGTCAAACAAGCAAAGGAAAGCAGTAACAAAATCAAAACAAGGAAGAAAATCAAACAAGAAAGCAAAAGAAAACAAGAAATAAAACACTACTCCTACTCCTAAGCCAAATGGTGCATGGGCCTACTTATGTGAAGTGATATTTCCAATGTAGCCACCGACGCATTGGTTGGCCCATGTAAGTGAAGGCATGGTTAATAAAAAAGATATTCAGGAAAACAAGCAAGCAATAAAGACAAAACAATGAAATCCAACATGCTCGAAGTTTGAATGCATCCACAAAAAAGAAAAGAGTAAAATCACATGACAGACACTCTATAGACATACCATTGTGTTTCATCACATTGTACGCAGATGACATGCATGTACACTCTTTCGACCTTGACACACGAGAAAACATGCAAAAAGAAGAAAACTTTCGTTCCGCAACATGACTTACTAAGTATGACTCCAATGCATGAGAGATATGATCATGTGATTTTGGTAGAGGATGTGAAATCTATAGATCAGATTGATTTTCAATGTAAACAAGAGAGTGATGAGGAGCCTGGGATGATTCAACAATTTTCTGATTAGACGTGGAACTGACCTCGGGACTCCGAGAACCTAACTTAACCATCAGTTCAGGCTGAAGTGACTTGACAACTTGAGGGGTTTCCACTTCATCAACAAATTTTTAATTAAAGACCAGTGGCTTAGAAAGATCAACATTGAGTGAATTAGAATCAGATCAAATGATTGAGTGAAGAGATCACGACAACCAAGATCAGAAAATTCGAGATGTGCACCGACATCCTCATGATCTGAAGAATCCTATAGAAAGCTTGATGAGAAACATAAATTTTCACCCTTTGAGTTTTGAGAAAGAAATTATGACAGATTGGGTGGATTCGAAAATAAAGGTTTGTCCTCACTGCAATCAAATGACAGAATGACATCCTGTGTGTCCTGTGAATGATAGGAAGTAGAAACATCCGGGGATGAATTTTCATAAGAAAAATCAGAAATGGCAGGGTCATAGAAGATGTTTGGATAAAGCGGATGAGGTGCGGATAGAAGAAGGTCATCCTTCACCATAGGTTCTTCTTCAAATTCCCACAGATACTCATAAAAAATGACAGCACAGGTTGGCTTATTAACTCCAACTCCATCGACAACGTGATCTTTGTGATCAACAAATGTGGAGTTCAGAATAGATGAACACAACACAATAAAATCCAGAGGATCATAGGAACCAGAGGACGAAAGTTGAGAAAAAGAGATCATGTGACAACCATCAGGGTTGCGGTCCAAATCTACGTAGATATCCAAAGCAAGTGGGGTGGGAGAAGGTGACAAATCAACAGATTGGTTCACAACTCCCACCTCATCCTGCGGAGTTAGAGCTATTTGATGAGAAGAGGACAAAGAGTCACTTGTGACAACGAACTTGTCCATCTTAGATTTGGAAGCTCTAACATCGAGGTATGGTGGGAGGGGTTCGAAAGATTCTAACTCGTGAATTTTCAGATACGTGAAGAAGATACTAAAATCTTTCTTTGAGAAATTTCCAATCAATTTCATCTTCATGGATTTAAAAAATAGGATTAAAGAAGCGATCCCAAAATTTCGCAATAGATTCATTGGGTGCTTTCCATAATTTCATAATTTTTTTATTGAGTGCTTTACAATCATAATGAAAGAAAGAATTGCCTAACTCTTTGATTGTATGATTAAAAGGGTAAATAGAGGCTGCGGGCAATGTGAGACACCATTGCTCAACATGCCCTTCGAACGTGTAAGTGAACAACCCACAGACAACGTCATCCGAGGGGACTTCATTCCTTTCACGAAAGCCTAAAAAGGCAACTCCATGTCTTAGCAAGGCTATTCCGTCTTTGTCGTATTAATTGAGTCATGACAAGACATTGATGACATCCTCTGATGCTTCGAAATCATGTGCATGAGAAAAACACGTTAGAGTTGAGATTTTAATGTAAGTCATGAATGATGTGTAGAGATTCAAAACAGACTTTGAGGGCTCAGGTTTTCATCTGGCCCTCCTTCTAGCGCCATAAATATTGATGGTGTTGGACCCACCAACATGTCAAGGGGATCTCCCCATTAAGAAGTCCCAACTAGACCTCAGACCGTTTGGAGTAGGAGTCCCAGAAGTGGGTAGTAAAGTAGTGTCTTGACCGTGGTAGCGCGTAGAGGTAAGCATGATAACTTTGTAGGAAGCAAGTGTGTGACTTTGCAACGATTCAAGTGAGATGCATGGGGGTTCTAACACATAGAGGGGAAAATGAAGTGTATCCCTTAGAAGCATGTAATAGTATGCAATCTGAAATGAACATACAATTTATATGATTAAGTGAAAGTTCCATCCATACATACACCATTGAAAGCCATTAGACCTAATAGTGGAACATGATAGTCAAAACCACCTACTCCTCCAAAGAGATGTATTCACTCTACACTGTGGAGAAGCCAAGGCTCATCACAATACTCTCCAAGCCTTCTCTAAGAAATGCCTAGCCAAAAGATTGGCTCCCAAAAGCTTGTACTATGAGTTATGAGGTCTTATATATAACAAAGGGTGGGGTGACCCTTGACATTCCCCTATGACTCTTTGACTACCCTCATGACTCTTCGACTCCTTTATAAATAACTCTTTACAATGATTGTTCACATTCCACTAACGATACTTGGAATTTCACTTACAATATATTTACAAATAATAATACAATTTCCACATATACCCATGTGGGACAAAATACGCTTCAGTCAATGTAACAATACAAACACCATCACTCAAAATCTTGGGGAAAGACCAACTCAACAACATTCTCTTGATGGTCTTCGGCGACGAACTGATACCAAACTTGGTATTGTACCATTATGTCTTTGTACTATTTGGTGATGTCTTTCTGGAAACAGACTCTTGCCTCCATGGCTTCTGGGTATATGGTTCAGGAAACTCTATCCAAGTCATCTTGGAGAATTCACAACATTGCCTTGAGTGTGACTGGCTCACCGATGTACTTTTGCATGTTTTCTGCACTTAGCTGCAAGTCATCATTGGTGGCCTCTTGCATCAATTGCTCCATGTACCTATCGACCTCTAGCAGGAATTGGTTCTTATTCATGACTTGAGTGAGGGATCCGATTGAAGGGATCCTGTGTGTCCTCACTATGACATCCAAACTCTTGAACAACCATGCATAAAGCCTTAATGTTGGTGATGAGTGGAGGGAGCTACTCACAATTCTGGATCAACATACAAATCCGTGCTTTGTCTAGCTCCTCCCGCAGCTTCATCATATTATGAAAGTAAAGTGGGGCTCCCTTGTACCTCATTTTCCATTCCCGTACATGCGTAATAACATCGTATATGTCTTTAAGAGTTGTTGGGATAGGGTCCATAGGGTCAATTTTTGTGAGTTAAGTCAATTTCTGTAATATTTTTGTTAAAGAATGTAAAGTCTCCGTGAAATGTAGAAGCGGAGTGCGAAGCTAAGTAAGAGTCAAAAGGGCATTAGTCCCTTGTATGGGTAGGTGATAGAATGGTTTTGAGACTTGTCCATGGTCCGCAGGCCATGGTGTTACACTAAAATTTGTCACCGTGACTATTTGTAGTCAGTATGGCTCCATCAATAACCATACTGTCCTCCTTGGCAAGTCTTATACCTCTGCTCCTCATGTCAAACTCCAAAAAAGAGAGAAAGCCTTTAAAAGTCATTATAACTCTGGTTACGCAGTTTCTCTTACTCTTACCTGCGTGTACGCACCTCAAGTACATAATACCTGCGTACTTGTACGCTCTGTCTGTAAAAGGGTGGGTGCGTACTCCTGTAAAAGTCAAAAGGCGCAAGTTTTACTTCAAAAACTTGTGGTCAATTCTAGAGAATTCTAGAAGATGGTTTGACGTGGATTGAGCGCCTCCAGATGGTTCATGCATCCCAATGAAAGAGGAACTTATCCCATGAAGAGGGGAGCTATCCCTTCTAAAGAGGAGCTTATCCCATTGATGGTGGACCTGTTTAACTTCCTCCAAAGCATTATAAATACAGGCATTGGGCCAGAGGGAGGAGAGGTTGAAAGCTGAACATTCCTAAGGGTAGATGCTGCTGAAATTAGGACTCCCTTTTAGAGCTTGAGAGGAGAGATTCCCATCCTTTCTTAGCTTCATTTGGAAGTGGGTGAGCTGAACAAAGTAAAGGAGAACTCTTGCTGGACCCTGGGAGGGACCTGCACAACACCAAGGCACTGGTTGTAATGGTTTCTTTTGTTTCCAATTAATACAATTAAGTTCATTTTTCTCAACAAGTTGTTATATATAATTTGTTTCATAAACTCCTTGGTCTTTATGATGAATATGTTTTATTATATGAGTTATTCAGGTGCTATGTAATCGTTTGCTTGTTAGTGAATGCAGGCTTCAAGGAGAAGGAGCTCATCTGGATCGAAGAGGCTTGGCTGCTACAAACAGCGTTGGACTAAAGGTAAGACTTGAACACCTGGTTGCTTTTATTTTAAATGCATATTTAGGGAAAGATAGTGCTTGATTGTCTTGTTTGTCACTAGAAAGCCTTAGCTTCTAGGGAGGTCGGTTTTGTCCGCAAAATTGACTCTTTCCGCATGACAAAATGGCGACCATACTAGGGAATCTATGGATTTGATTGATTTCTCTTTTGATTGATACTTTGATTTGAGAAAAGTCGATTTCTTTCTAGTTTTTGACTGATTGACTGTGAATTTGGGTGGAATAGCTTAGGATTGAGTTAGTTTTTTATTTTTCTTGTTTTTGAGAGCAGTACGCACCCTCTGCGTTAAGCACAGTGCGTACTTGTACGCACTTCTGCTTTGTACACAGAGCGTGGCCGCACCTGTGCAAACAGGCTGCCTGCGTACCCTGTCAAAAGTTTAGAAAATTTCCATTTTTTCCTTTTTACCTATTAGATTTTGTTTATAGTTTGTTTATTGCTGCCCAGATCCACTGGTTACCTGTCAGAAGTTTTCATATAAGCTTGTTTCATTAGCATCAAGGGTTTTAGTGAAGTTCATAGAAATTCTAGCCCTAGGTTTGATTTTTGGCTTTAGAAGTTGTAAAAACCTTGGATATCCCTGGTCTTTTCAGTCTTCTTAGGAGTTAGACCTTTCGTAAAATCACCTTTGTTTGAGAAACCTACCGTTGTGTTGTCTCTTTGCGGAATTTCGAGAAGGCTTGTTTGTTAAAGATGTGAATTTCATTCTTAAGAAAAAGAACAAAAGATTTTTATTTTTGTTTTTGACTGGTTTATGATTCTGCATGAATTAGTCCTTGGTTGAATTGTAACCGAGTAAAACATCCTGGAATTATATTTTGTAGGATTTTACCTCATTAGATTTGCTTTTAGGTAAATTTCTCTTAGATTTGCTTTTAGGTAAATTTCTCTTAGATTTTCATAGATCTTGAAATTGATTTTTGTTAAAGTAGTTTTACATGCTTTGTTAAAATAAGAAAAATACAAAATCTCTTTTGAAGAAAGTTTGTTTTAGTAGCATTTGAAGTCTTTGAAAAGAGAAAGGAAATTTTCGTGAAATAATTAGTGGTCTTGTGTTGTGTACTTTGGAAAAGATAAAGAGATTGTTTCTTTGATTTTCATTGCCAAGAAAGTTGTCTTTATAAATTTTGCATTCTCCAACTCTCTTAGCTAAGGAATTCATTGAAAAGGAAAGATAGTTTAAATCATCTTAGGTGCATCTTTTTAGTGGATTTGAGTCGAGTCTACACATCATAAGTTTCATCTCCGCTACCTTTTGTCCTAAAGAAAAGCCATAAAAATTAACGCTTAAAGTAAAATTAACTTAGTAACTTTTTATTTACTAGGGCTCTGATACACCAACATAGATCAGGCTAGTGTCTTGGAGTAGGAGAGTAATTAACTCTCCAAGACAGTAAAAACAAACAAGTAGCTTATCTTGCGGTAGGATAAATCCAACTGTTACATTTATGCTCTGGGAAAGCTCCTCTTAAAGGAGAAGCACGAGATCGTGTCCGAACCAGTGAGGGGATCAATCCTCCTTCATTGGGAACGACGCTAGATATGCACGTACTACAAACGATAAACCTCAGATTAACCATTGTCGAGGAGCTTGGGGTCACTTGTCGGTAAACCTTGGATTATTGTCAAGGAGCCGGCAAGGGGATTGAGCTTGTTACTCTGCCCTTGCGTGTGTATCGGATCGTAGACTGTTCCCCCAGGTATATTTGTTGCTGTTGGTGACCTTAGTGACTATTATCTTTAGGATTCTTCCTAAGGTGACGGTGGAGGGAAGATCCCACTGTACCTGGAGCAGACGTCGGCTAGACTCACTTGGATTTTCTGGGGGTTCACTTCACTCGAGACGGTTAAAGTGGAGGAACTTGTGCCAGTCTATTCATTAAGCAGGTTGCCGGGGTAACTGTTCCACCCGCCACTTCTGTACTGAATTCTGCGATGTTGGATTTCATCACCAACTAGTGTTTTCGGTCCGGAAGGTTACTGTTTGTGTGTGGTTTGACGCCCTAGATTCTTTAGGCATGTGATTCGAATTTGTTTGGTTCTTTAGAGACTTTAGGCAGTTTGCTTTGAGATTTTACTTTGTTTGCGTGTGCAGTAGTTAAAAGTTTTAACTGTGGCTGAATTACCGAGACAGTCCCGTAGACTTCGGGGCCAGTCTCCTGAGGTTGTAACCGTGGCCGATTTGTTGAGGAAGTCCCGTAGACTTCGGGGCCAACCTCCTGAAGACGTCCCGGGTCATTACAAAGGTTTGAAAGTCCTCGTAACTCCTAGTGGCAGTAAAGTAGGTTCACCTGAAGAAGGAGAGTCTTCGTTGGTTGTTCATCCTGATTACCAAACTCTAGAAACAGGTTATAATCCTAAAGCTATTTCGGTTTCCGAACTTGCTGGTAGTTTTTCATCTACTAGTGATATAGGCGAAGAACCTGAGATATCTGAACCTGTTACTCCAACATCGGGGTTAGTCTCTCCAACTTCTAGTGCTCCTAATTCACCTAGGGTAGAAAGAGTCATCACCGAAAATCTTCCTTCTGGTTTGATAGCTATTGAAGAACTTGCTCCAGAAGAAGAAATAGGCATCCCTATCCCTGAAAATCAACCTACTATTGATCTAAGGGAGCGTGAATCAATTTTTTACAGTCCACCTAGAAGTACTACTTGGTATCTTTCTTTAACTAATTATTTGGACAACTCAGGGTTAAGTTTTTCACCACCTCGTGCTCCTTATCCACCTAGGGGTCTTTATACTCCTGTAAATATGTCTGGTCAGTCGTCCATGTTTACTCAATCGCCTGAATCCTTTTTGTACGGCGGTCCTTCTGTTCCCTCTGGGTATCAGTCACTTTCTGGTACTTTTGCGGGAGCATCTCCTCAACCCATTGAACATGGGTTATTAACTGGAAACAATGGTAATAAACCGTTGAGCGTAGGAGACATTTTCATGATGTCAGGTTCTATTCCCAATTCTCAACCTCAAGGTGGCCAGTTACCGCCTGGGGGGCAGCCTCAATTAACGCCTGGGGGGCAACCTCAAGGTACACAAATTGTGTCTGGGGGGCAACCTCAAGGACAGTATGTACCCATGGTGCAGTACATTCCTCAAGGTCAACCCCAGCCTCAATATGTACCCCAAGGTCAACCTCAGTATCAATTTATACCTCAAGGTCAACCCCAGTATCAGTACATACCTCAAGGGTATCTACCCCAAGGTCAGTACTCGAACCAAGGTTTCCAACCACCCCAAGGTCAATCTTATGTTCAAGGTACGGGAAATTTACCTTTCAATTATCAATCCTACCCTCAATCCGGTTATGGATCTCAATATCCTCAACCTGTTATGGGTCAATACCCCGGAATGAACATAGTGTGGGATCCATCGCAAATTCAACAGGTGTTGCAGCCAAATGTACAGTTGTCATCTCAAACTGGACAACCCTTAGTTTCTGGTTCACCCCAGCAACCAGTCCAGTCTAATATTCAAACTTCTGTACCTTCGGTAGTTTCTCAGTCTGGGCCTATTTCGCCTCGTACTCCATCTCAAACGACTGCTGCAACTGCCGCAACATCTGTTCAATCTACCCCACTTACTTCTGGAGTATCGACAGCTCCGGTTTCTACTGTTCCTGTATCTACTCCTCAGACATCTTTACCATCGTCTGGATCCACGATTCAAACTACGGTTCAGATGCCTGTAGGACAACCTGGTTTAAGTACGGTTGTCACAAGTCAACCACAATTCACTTATCAACCGTACCAGGGACAGTACCAATTCGGTCCTGCTGTCCAGCAGCCAGTTTACCAGTATCAACCGTATCCTGGGTACACTTATCAACAACCACAACAACCCCAGTACGGTCTGGTTAATCCTGGTTTTCCAGGAGGATACAATATCCCGAACGCGATTCCCATTCCTAGTTATCCTGGATATCCTCCTCCTGGGGCTGGTATTATGACCCAGAGTTTTAGGGATCCTAATCGGCAGCTACCGTTTATCGCAACTTTGGACTTACCAGACTTGTCGCGCCTAACGAACGATCCAATTAATTATCTTCCGTTTTGGCCGCCAATGCCAAATAAGTTGCCCAGTGACATTCCCAAGTTCGAAGGTAAGTCTGGAGAGGACCCGTCGAATCATGTGATGACTTACCACCTCTGGTGTGCCTCTAATTCCATCTCGGATGATTCGATCCGCTTACGTCTTTTCCAGCGCACTCTCATTGGTCTTGCGGCCAAGTGGTATATTGAGTTACCACGGGCCTCTTTTTATAATTTTAGCCAGTTAGCTACCTCGTTTTTAACTCATTTTCAGTTGCCAGTCAGATATGATAATGGCACGGAGTTACTAACTTCATTAAAGCAATCGACTTCCACTTATATTTCCGATCATATTCATGAATGGAGACGTCGAAGGCGGTTAGTGAAAGTTTTTATCCCGGACCAGATCTTAGCTGAATGGTTTGTTAAATCATTGTTACCGAAGATTACTGAAGACGTAGCTAAGGCCGGAGTAGTTACTGAGGAGCAAGTGATTGCTCAAGCGCAGTACCTTGACTTAGTTTATACTCAGTCAGGTACGTTACACGAAAAGATCCCCGATCTTCCCAAGTCAAATCAAATCGCTGCAGCTCCTTCGGGATCTCATGCTGCTGATGGCATGATTGGTACGGTGAACACTAAAAGTAAGAAGAAATCTTCCAAGAATTCTTCTCCTATCATAACCTTGCCTGATTCCCCGACAGGAGATTCTTCTGCTGAGGTTTCCGCCGATATTCACGTTGTAGAGTCATCTACAGCTAAATCAAAATTCGGTGGGAAAAAGAAAGGGAAGAAGAAGAATAAAGCAGACAAAACTCCAAAGGAGAAAACTGAAAAATTGGAATCCAATGATGAAAAGCGCAAACCTCGTTATCCTTGTCTTATTTGTGAAGAGGATCATTTTACAAGAGACTGCCCTCATCGGGCAGAGGTTGCAAAGATTGTCAAAGGTTCCCAAACTCCTGCTGTTTTGAAGGATCCATTTCCAAAGCAGGATAGCAAGATGATAGGTTCTTCCTCGAGTGCCAATGAAGAACCCATATTGATGATGTCCCATGTAAGGATTGCGACTCGATCGCAAGATTATGGTAGTAAAAGTCCTGTTGATGGCAAAGAAGCAGAATCTTCTCATTCTAATCCATCAACCTCAGCTCCTGGTTCCGATCCACTACAGATCGAGAAACCTAACCCGGACTTAGTAATCAAACCGCCCGCCAAGGGTATACTTCGAAAGTCTGCTTTCAATCCACATGCGAGAGCGGCCCAGAATTATAACATTGTTGAGGACTTAGCTGTTTCACCCTCAGCAATGTCGGCTTTGGAAGTGCTGCAATCATGCCCAGCACAGTGTAAATTACTTTTGTCGGCTATAGGAGCTGTTGATGTTCAGGACCCGAACCTAATAATCTTTGATCTAGAAAATAGTACACCGCGTTTGCCTCATCAAATGGCTTTCCAGATCCCAGTGATAGTAAAAAACAGGCCTATTCATCGAACTGTAATTGATGAGGGAGCTTCAACGTGTATTATGTCGATACAGTGTTGGAGATCGCTTGGTTCTCCTTCACTAAATCAATCCCCGACAATTCTTAAGGCCTTTGATGGCCGTGGGTTTCATCCTTTTGGCATTCTACAGGATTTGCCTATAGGGGTTGAAGGAAAAACCGTTAGTCTAGATGTGGAGGTGGTTGATGCCCCTCTAGACTACAACCTTCTCTTGGGTCGAAGTTGGTCTTACGCTATGACAGCGGTCGTTTCATCGGTCTTCCGAGTAATAAAGTTCCCACATAATGGAAAGATCGTAACAATAGACCAGCTGGCTTACTTTTCATCCGACCCAGCCTCTTCAGAGAGTATTCAGCATGTCGGTAAAACGACTATCCCATATAAGGATGTTGGAGTAGGATTAGTTAAAGATGTCGGTTTACTGGGAACTTTTCCTTTTCCTCCAATCAACGCATTGTCTTCGTTTGCATCCATTCATATGATTACATCAGACACCATTGTTTATGATGATCCTTGGATCGTTCCTTCTGAATCTGAGATAGACTCATTTGGTGATGCTATGCCTTTGAGTCCATATGAAATTGCCTATGAAGCCGTGCAGTCTTTTACCGACCCGCGTTCAACCAAAAAAGACTTAATGAATGTGGTCTGTGAGGAATCACTTTTCACATCAACCTCGGAGTTAATAGCGTTTCCCGAAGTTGTTTCATCTGATGAGCAACTTCGTGAAGTCCTGTGTGTAGACGATTTACCATGGGAAGATCTCCATCACAGATCTTCGTTTTTACCTGAGGATGATCGTTTTGAAAATGATTTCTCATCAATTTTTACAGCTGAATATGTCAAGGAAGCTCAGAATCCCATGAAACATCCTGATTCAGAGCTGAATTTGGGAAACATCTCTCGAACTATTCCCATTGACATTTCGGTTAAGCCTGGAATTGTTGAGAACATTCATATAGGTGCCTCGTGTACAGATGACGAAATTCAAACATACAAGGCCCTATTTCAAGAATTCCATGACGTGTTTGCCTGGTCCTATGAGGAAATGCCAGGAATTGATCCCGCGATTGTTGTTCATGAGATCAAGACTTACCCGGACGCTAAACCCGTCCGGCAACGTTTGCGTCAGATTCACCCACGAAAAGCGGCTGCAATTAAAGCAGAAGTTGAAAAACTGTTGAAAGCAGGTTTCATTTATCCGATCCCGTTAATGGATTGGGTATCGAATATTGTTCCGGTTAACAAAAAACAGGGAACAATAAGAATATGCATCGATTATAGGGACATTAATCGAGCTTGTCCAAAAGACAACTACCCAACACCCTATATCGATCAAATAATTGATGATTGTGCCGGCAGTGAAATATTTTCCTTTATGGACGGTTTTTTCGGTTACAATCAAATCAATATTCTACCTGCCGATCAACCAAAAACGGCTTTCATTTGTCCATGGGGGACATTTGCTTATTGCAAATTACCTTTTGGGCTCAAGAATGCCGGAGCAACTTTTCAAAGGGCGATGTCTTATGCGTTTCATGACATCAAACACATTGTGCAACCGTATCTCGATGATTTGCCCGCTCATTCATTACATCGAGCTGATCACCTTGTCCATTTACGAGCAATCTTTATGAGGTGTAGGCATTATCGTATTCGGTTGAACCCACACAAATGTGTCTTCTGTATAGAAACGGGTCGATTGCTGGGATTTGTAGTTTCAAAAGCCGGCATTCGCGTTGATCCCTCGAAGGTCGAAGCTATCATCAAATTGCCTCCTCCTTCGAGTCTTCGCCAACTCCAAAGTTTGCAGGGGAAAGCAAACTTTTTACGACGATTCATTCCTAACTACGCCGAGGTTACAAAGGGTTTTACACGGTTGTTGAAACAGAACACTCAATTCTCTTGGGATGAGATAGCTCAGAAATCTTTTGATGCACTCAAGCACGCGTTGACCCATGCACCGTTGCTGCATCCTCCCAACTACAACCAGGATTACTTTTTGTATCTCGCCGCCTCCCATTCCACCATTGGAATGGTCTTAGTTCAGGAAGATGAATTCGGAACGGAACATGTGATATATTACCTTAGTCGGACGTTAAATCCAACTGAGCTCAAATATTCACATGTGGAGAAATTGGCATTGGCAGCCGTTCAAGCTGTCCAACGTTTTCGTCACTACATTTTACTACGTAAAACTACAGTCATTTCGGATTGCAACCCTATGATCTACATTTTGACCAAACAATTGCTAGGGGGCAAGTACTCTAAATGGATTGTTATCCTGCAAGAGTTCGACTTGGAGTTTGAAAAATCTAAGTCTAAGAAATCTTTAGTTTTTGCAGAGTTAATGTGTGACTTCCCGCGTGCTGACACGGAAACTGTGGCAGAGGAGCCCATTGCGGACGAATCTTTGTTTCTAATCAGCACTTTAGATCTGTGGTATGGGGATATCATCGTCTATCTCCAGACCCAATCCTTTCGGCCCGAAGTTTCAAAGTCGGAACGTCGAAAAATTCGATTCCAGTCCCAACAATACAAAATTATTGGAGATACTCTTTATCGCTGTGGGGCGGACTTGGTTTTTCGACGTTGCTTAACACATGAAGAAGCTGAAAGGGTTTTGAATGACTGTCACTCTGGAGCGTGTGGCGGTCATATGTCTGGGTATGCCACAGCCCAAAAGATATTGCGCGCTGGCTACTTCTGGCCGTCCTTGTTTAAAGATTGTATTACTGCGGTCCGAAAATGCCACAACTGTCAAGTGTTTGATCGAAAGATGCGCGCTCCACCTGCTCCTCTCCACCCTATAATTGTCGTTGGTCCTTTTGCCAAATGGGGTATCGATTTTATTACATGTAACCCTCACTCGGCTGGGGGGCATGCGTATATCATCCTTGCGGTAGATTATTTTACTAAGTGGGCCGAGGCGATGCCTACATTCGAGGCAGACGGCAAGACAGCTGCAATTTTCATGTTCAATCATATAATTGCTAGGTTTGGTGTCCCACAAGCGATAATCACTGACCATGGGCGCCATTTTCGAAACGTTATGATGACAAAACTTACAGGCCAGCTTGGTTTGTGTCACGATAGTTCAACTCCTTATTATCCACAAGCGAATGTTCTGGTTGAGTCCATCAACAAAGTTTTAGTTATCATGATCCGACGAATCATTGGTATTCATCGGTCGAATTGGCACAACATGTTATTTTCAGCGCTTTGGGCGTACCGAACCTCAGTGAAAACATCAACAGGGTTCACTCCTTTCCAACTAGTTTATGGTTTGGAAGCTGTGCTACCCATTGAATGCGAAATCCCGTCACTGCAAATGGCCATCGAGTTACTTCCAGCTACTTCCGAAGAGGAAAAGCGTTTATTATACTTAGCTCAATTAGATGAGAATCGACGTGATGCTGCATTGGCGATCGAGACTCACGCAAAACGTATGAAAGCTCAGTATGATCGAAATGTGACCCCTCGAAATTTTTCGGAAGGAGACCTAGTGTTATTATATGATCAAGCTAATGATAAATTAGGTGCTGGAAAATTCGTTCCTATGTGGCATGGGCCCTATATTGTCAAGCGAAAGCTAGCAAAAGGGGCCTATGAGTTGGTAGACTTTGACGGGGACTCTTTAGGTAAACCCAGAAATGGTCTTTACTTGAAGAGGTATTATGCTTAAAAGATGGGTATGGAGGTTTTTAGTTAGGTTAGTTTTTCTTTCTAGCTGGTGTGTTTGTTAGTTTAGACAATGTGCTTAGCTTAGAGAGTGTGTTTTCGTCGTTATTCTGGCTTATCTTGGTTTTACTCTTGATATTGCAGATGTCGATGCCTCTCCAAACATACATTGGATTTGCTAATGGTGCTTGTCGTAGTACACGAAATATCTCTTCCGCAGCTTGGGTTATCTATTCGCCCTCTGACGAGTTAGTTTCTATGCATGGGGTGAGCCTCGGTCAAACAACAAACAACATTGCCGAATACAATGCAGTGATTGAGTTATTGTCTGAATCTATTTCATTTGAGATTCGGAGTTTGATAGTGAGGTTATATTCTGAACTCGTTGTATTACAGCTTAATAGAGTGTATGCCATTAGAAATCCAGTGTTATTAAGGTTATTTTTGAGAGTGCGTCTCTTGGAACGTGAATTTGATTACATTGAATATCAACATATTCCAAGGTCTTTAAATACATTAGCAGATGCAATTGCTTCTCAAATGTTAAATAGACATTTGCAATAATCATACATGTAAATTTAAAAACATTTCATCACACATGTTTAACAAGATAAGCGGTAATAATGATATATATATATATAGGAGTGTGTCAAAAAATACATCGTCTTCGATCATAGGTTGAAAAACACCTTATGATCGGCAAAAATGATAAGTACAAAAAGCCAAAATGTCACATGTGTCTACAAAACGACCATCCAATCACTGGTGATGATCTCTATATGACACCACTGCATGAGCCACCCTACACAAGAACCTCCTAAAAGGTCCTGGGACCCCGACTACATAGCGCTGAAGCCTGATAGGAATATAATCTATGGTAGTCTCCGGTATATCTGCTGTAAGACGCTCTAGGTCACTTTCCAACTCAGCTAAAGTCTCTGTGGCCTCGTCCTGTGGGGCCGGTGCCGCTGCAACTGGTAGTCTCCTCTCAAAAGGCCGGAGATTGGCTGGACGTCGTGGGCCTACATCTGCATTTTGAAAATTATTACTATCAGTTTTGAGACGATATAAAAACAAACAAAAAAAATAGATAGTTTAAAAAACTTGTGGAAAATGAAGTTACCTGTATCATCCCATTGTTCTCCCGGTGGAAGAACCATGTCCGGATCTCCACGAAAATCAACTCCGGCATAAGGAAAATCCTGTATAGAAAAGACCTGGTCTTCTAACCAGTGAAAGTACTCCGGAGTAAATCGAACAACCTCCGTTCCCTCATCAGGATGACGGGCCATTACCGCAACCCATCACATCAATTTGGGCTCTCGAGGAAGCTCAACACCAACAATGAGCTGCTGTGGGATCAGCATCGGAACCCTCTCTAAGCCAAAACTCACAACTAAAGGCCCATAACCAAAAGTCTTTAGCTGTCCGTTTTTGGCTCTAGTCAGTTGGCCTTTTACATTGGTCAACACAGCATCACACCAGTTGAAAATGGTACCTCGATAGCAATCAATCGCCATCCGCATCTAGGATCTAGTGGCAATGTGTAAAGCGGCAGCCCCGCAAAGTCTGGTAACTGTAAAGGCAATCACCATAAGTTCAGGACGGGATATAGTTTTGATCTCTATCCCATTCTCCTGACTCAGAGTGTTACACCACTCTAGTCGGAGACTAGCGATGGACTGGCCAGCCGGCCTAGTCCCGAAAAGAGTCAAGTGTTCGCCTCTCTTGGGAAAACCAATGAGAAAGTAGATATCTGTGGGCTCCATCTCGAGCTGGTGCCCTCCAATATAAAAACACTGGTCCTGAACGTTCCATCTTTCTACTAGCCACTCTAGAAATCTCACTTGGGCCCTCATGCCAGGTATGGCCCAGTATTTATAAAGGCCGCATGCCTTCAAAGCATCAATTGACGGTTGATGATTAATGGCGGCCAAATCAACATCTTCGTGCTCTCTCTCGCGCCAATCAAGCATGGTGAACAATCTACACACCAAAAAACATCCATTAGATTCCATAAAATCAAAAGTTTTTGGTCCATTTTGGAGAATTTGGGGTTTGAAAACTCGTTGCGCGGGGTACGCACCCCGCCTTTAGGAACAGAGCGTGGGTACGCAGGTTCCCTGAAGGCAAGGTGCGTACTCCCGACATTTTTCTAACTGAGAAAATGTCGGGGTACGCGGGTCCCTAGTGTGGCACCTGCGTACCCCGAGAGGCGGTTCTTGAAACCCCAAAACCTCCAAAAAATGAAATCTAGGGCCTAAAAAAGAATTCTAAACAGATGAAAATGAAGAGGAGGATGTTGAAAATTACCTGGAAGAGACGGCGTTCGGTTTCGACGGTCGGATTCTCCGCAATGTCCACGGGAAGTTTCTTGCCAAAAGCCCTTTTTCTCTCCTCAACAGTAAAATGGTAAAAATGAATTGGTAAAAGCCCTTTTTATAGGTTTTTTGGGTAAATAAATGGTAAATTTGTTTATTTTTCACCATGAAAAGGTATTTTTCAAAGTATTTTTATCTATCTTCAACAGGTATGAGTAATGTGTTGGTTTTTGTGCAGGATAAAGGATTTTCAGGGAAAATTGTCATTTTTTACAAACAAAAACATCAGAGTCATCTTTAAGCCCTTTTCTGACTTCTAAAACATGAAAAGATTGCCGAGCGTTTCTTTTACACTCGTTAAAACGAAATTAAAAGACGGTCCTCTTACAGCCCTTTTCTGACCGTAAAAACATGAAAAGATTGCCGGATTTTTGTCGTTTCAAATTCGATATTGGAAATAAAACGACGTGTCATTGATCGCTTTTTACTTTTCAGATCAGAGACACTAATCATGAAAGTACTCCTTGGTTGTAAAGATCAAGCGGTTCTCTCAAGTATTATTTTATACTTTTTCGGGCTTGGGAGACACAAATTTACGAAAAAAGTCAACCCTGGAGTCTTCTTAAGTTTTTCAGACTCTCTAAAATTGAAAAACGTCGAGTTTCTCCTATACTGGACTCGTTAAAATTTCACAGTAAAGGACCTGTTCGATTACAAACAGGAACGGACCACTCCTTCTTAGGGTTCGAATCTAAACTAAGTTGGACTCATCCGAAGGATGAGCTTATAATCAAGCAAATGTTATCCTCCTCAGCTTGTAAAAAATAAAGAGGTACTTGCTAGAAATGGTGGGGGAAAAGAGAGAAAAATGAGCCTATTTGTTATCCTTTGTCTCGGAAAAACCTTATCACCACTCTTGAACACGACACTTTTTCATTCACCTGGGTTGGGAAATCCTTTGCCTAACAGTTGATCAAACCACATTGAAGGTCTTCAGCCGGTTTCCAGGTATTAACTTTGGGTCAATTGTCACCAAGCCATCTGTTGTGTCGTTATGTGTTCAAGAGGTCACTGCAAATAAACCATTCATCTACAAAATATCTGTCATCCATCTTGACCATCCCTGAGTTAGTCCTTACAGCTACATTTCTTCAACTTGATCTATGATTTCGTGTTGTGGGCTTGCCTGCAACGGATCACTTTCTATCGACATCAGCACATTATCTAGAAAGATGATCTAGAGATCGTCAGTACCTTGAGATCTGCATGCCTCAATGGCAGGTTTCTCGCCTTCGACGACAGTTTACATCATTGACTTTCGATCGAAGGATTCCGTGATATGTTCGACATCAACACATTCATTCACATCTCATGGATTGTACTGGGTACTTTGAGAACCATTGACATCACTGGTGGTCTCTCTCACACTTGTTAACAGTTTACATCATTGACTGGTAATCAAGTGGTTTCTACCATGTTCGACATCAACTCATTTATTCGCATGGATAGAATCGTACTATTTCGGGAAGCGGAAATGAAGACCCTGGATCTAGTTTCCGCCATCCAGGCTACGAGGAGTTTTGTATTCATTATACAGTAGACTAATTATAAACAGATGGCTGCGTCCATACTGTATCTACATGTTTCTATGATTATGATGTATTGCGAAATCATTCCTATATCAGAGCAGTAGTTAGTTTGTTAGTTAAGTTTTTGATCTGGGTATGGGAATGCCTACCTCAGCGATGATATGATCTCATATATGTATTTTGTGTTGAATATTTGTAGGTTCCGATTGGGCTCTCCACAAGATAATCCTCGAAATGATAAAGTGCTTCACCCTTCCTAGATGATATAAAACCCTAATCTACTACAGACTTCACACTTTAGGGGGCAATCTGTTATCCTAAAATTTGTCACCATGACTATTTGCAGTCAGTATGGCTCCATCAATAACCATACTGTCCTCCTTGGCAAGTCTTATACCTCTGCTCCTCATGTCAAACTCCAAAAAAGAGAGAAAGCCTTTAAAAGTCATTATAACTCTGGTTACACAGTTTCTCTTACTCTTACCTACGTGTACGCACCTCAAGTACATAATACCTGCGTACTTGTACGCTCTGTCTGTAAAAGGGTGGGTGCGTACTCTTGTAAAAGTCAAAAGGCGCAAGTTTTACTTCAAAAACTTACTTGTGGTCGATTCTAGAGCATTCTAGAAGATGGTTTGACGTGGATTGAGCGCCTCCAGATGGTTCATGCATCCCAATGAAAGAGGAACTTATCCCATGAAGAGGGGAGCTATCCGTTCTAAAGAGGAGCTTATCCCATTAATGGTGGACCTGTTTAACTTCCTCCAAAGCATTATAAATATAGGCCTTGGGCCAGAGGGAGGAGAGGTTGAAAGCTGAACATTCCTAAGGGTAGATGCCGCTGAAATTAGGACTCCCTTTTAGAGCTTGAGAGGAGAGATTCACATCCTTTCTTAGCTTCATTTGGAAGTGGGTGAGCTGATCAAAGTAAAGGAGAACTCTTGTTGGACCCTGGGAGGGACTTGCACAACACCAAGGCACTGGTTGTAATGGTTTCTTTTGTTTCCAATTAATACAATTGAGTTCATTTTTCTCAACAAGTTGTTATATATAATTTGTTTCATAAACTCCTTGGTCTTTATGATGAATATGTTTTATTATATGAGTTATTCAGGTGCTATGTAATCGTTTGCTTGTTAGTGAATGCAGGCTTCAAGGAGAAGGAGCTCATCTGGATCGAAGAGGCTTGGCTGCTACAAACAGCGTTGGACTAAATGTAAGACTTGAACACCTGGTTGCTTTTATTTTAAATGCATATTTAGGGAAAGATAGTGCTTGATTGTCTTGTTTGTCACTAGAAAGCCTTAGCTTCTAGGGAGGTTGGTTTTGTCCGCAAAATTGACTCTTTCCGCATGACACATGGTATTGCAATGAAAAGGCTATATATAGTTGATTCATAACGAGTCTAAGGGATAAATTTTTAAAGAGAATCATTGTAAGGGCAAGGTGTTAAGGCAGGAAAAGTTTGTTTCCTGTACTTAGGCGAAAGGGGAAGGCTCCTGCAGCTGAGTGCATGGAGACCTTGGTAAGTCCGCTGCTGAGTGCGCAGGCCCCTACAAGTAGGTGTGAAGGGAGAAGAATTCTGTATCTGAACATTTGCATATTAATAAAGACTGTTTTGAGATGAATCTATGCATCTATGCCTTGTTTATTTACTTCCATTTAAGTTTATGTATCTTCGCTTTGTGATCTATTAATATGAATTAATGCTTAATTTCTGCACAAATGGATAGATCTGTAGTGGTTATGCATAATAAGTACAATTAGCTTCCTCTCTGGAGATCGCGAATTTGTTAGATAGATCATCTATAGTTAAATGTTTGGAAAGGGTATGAATATACAATTTATTACATGAAAGTAGTGAATTTGTATCTTTTATGCATGTTAAGTACAATCATATACCTTCATGAAGGTCTGAAGGTCAATTCGATAGAATTGTAGACAGTCAGAAGGGATAGATATGTGTGGAGGAAGATCCAAGTTATAAGATCCTTGGGAAGACCATCACACATGCCTCTGGATCCAGATGATCCAGGTGGATCTTCAGGAACACACACAGGACAAAGAGGGCTTATGAAGGCTCAAAAATCAAAGTAATCAGAATTACTTTGACCCAGGACCAGATCGTAGATCTCGTCGTCCTGATCACAGAGGTGTGAATGGTTCGTCAAACCGAGCTCGTATGTGAAAGATAGAGCTCTTCAAAGCTTGACATGATAAGGGAAAAAGTGGGGCCCACAACGTGCCACATGGCATCCCAATCAGCGTGTGGGACCCACATGGCAGCCCATCAGCCACTGACACATGGCAGCCCATCATTGGTCTCCTAAACTTGCACAAGAAACAAAAATCAGTTTGGTTATAACCATATACCAAAAATTGTTTTAATATATAGTTATTGAAATAACCATATAAAACAATAAACAAAAATTATATAAAAATACAAAAATATAACAAAAAAATCATTTGATAAATACACTAACAAAAGTCAAAAGGTTAATATATATTTTGGTTATAAAACAAAGCTAAAACAAACAAGATATATTTTCAAAGCATATATCAAAAATGGAATGCATATATGGTTATGGGTATGCGTTGGTTCCAAGACACATTAAATGCCCAACTAAAAAAAAGCCACCACCCCGCTTTAATTAACCGACACAATCAAACCCACCGTATATTGGTGGTTGGATGGGGATGGGTGCGAGTCCCGTGAAGTACGGGCCCACCCTCCAATGTTGATTAATATATATATATATGAGTTATATATAAAACAAATAACATATGTTATTTATGTATGCGGTTGGGGTAAATCCCTATATATTAAAAATAACCCCTAACAACCAATTATGGTAATTCCACCCATACTATTACTTAAATATGAGATTTTTGCCAGTGTTGGGAAGAGAAGGACTACACAAATTTCGAGAGAGGGGCGGGTATGGATTTTGAGGCAGTTTAATAATTTTTTTAAAGCAAGAATCATGAATTTTGTAAGGAAGCAAAATTTTCAACTTCTCTGAAGTTGACAAATTTTATATGGATTTTACACCTCTCATCGCCACAAACATGATGGCGCTATCCGTTTTTCAATATGAGTCCTGCATCTTCCAGTCAATTCCAAAATGCACGTGGAACCATGATTTCAGAGAAAACAAGCAGCGGAACCATGAGTTATGAAATTTTCCCACAGAGGTAAAATTTCCCTTTGTCAAAATATGGTCAAGTTTATACTTGTTTTTCATGGTTTTCCGCAGGGATCCTAATGGTGAAATCAGATTTGACATCTGAGTAGCGACTTTTCAGCTCATCCCTGAAATAGAATCTTTGAGGAATCTCGAGGGAATCTAAAAGATTCCTTGAGCTCCGAATTATCAAATTCTCAGAATTCAGATTTTGGACAGTCGTTTCAACACTACTTGATGCCACAAATTTGATGGTGTATTCAGATTTGTCTTTCTCTGGTTTCTTCTTTCAATCACTTTTCTAAGTGCTAGTGTAGATGTTCATCTTCATATGCGAACATTCTTCTTCTTGTGATCGATGCTGTGAGATCGATGTTTCAATAAGATTCAACACTTTGATAGCCTTTGCTTCAGATGGCCCTTGGTTGTGAGGTATATGATGTGTTCATGTACTTCTTCTTTCTGCATTATGTTGTACAGATCCATATTGATGATTGATGCAGAATCTTGTTTATTACATGTTGTCATGATTCCTTGCTTGATTTGATGCAAAATCTTTCTATGTGATGTACTTTTTGTCATAACTCTTTGTTTTATTCTTTGAGATCCCTTGTTGTATGTTGTTGGAATACTCTTGTTGTCATCATGCATGTGTTTTGCTTTGACATCCCTTTTGTGCCATGTTGGTGGGATGCACACCATGCTTGTTTTTGTGTCATACTGTTAGGAGTCTTTTGATTAAGAATTATAGCTGTGGAACATCTCTTAGAGCCACTCCTGCGTGAGAGAATTATTCCTTGTATGATCTAGACATCATCTCTATGTACATCATCTTTATTGATAACACATAATGCAGTGGCCTACACCATCTTGACATCGGGGCCCGGAGACGTAGTCCCTCCTGGACGAACTCCGTTATCAACGGCTTTTGTTTTCATGTGCTGATGATTGTTATGTTCCTCTTATTTACAGTCTGCAACTCTATTCATTAATGTTCTTTTAAAATGCAATTTAACACATCACAAAAGTAAAAGGTCTTGGAAGGGTCCTTCACACCTGGACCTGGATCAAGTGGTATCAGAGCGGTCTTTACGTGTATGTGAATTGCAGTGTGAACAATGGAACCTGCAGTGACAGAGAATGAAAGAGCAATGTACGAGACCATGGTCAACATTTCCAAGAGAGTGGAAATCGTGTATGAAACTATACAAAAAGAGACAGAGGAAAAAAAGCAATTGCAGATTCAGTTGCAAGCCACAGAAGAGGCCATGGAAGAACTGAAGCAAAAAAAACAAAATCTTCAAATAGATAACGATGAATTGAAGATGCGCCTACATGAAGAGAAAGAGGAAAAACAAAGTTTGCTACGGCAACTGCAAGCAAAGGACGAGGCCTTGGAAAAGTTGCAGCGTGACTCATGTGAGGTAAAAAGTAGTTTTCCATTTTCATGTATGTTTCCTGATGATGATTTCGCTGTGTTTGAAAGTCACACCACAGGAATTGGCTCCAAACCATTGAAGAGAATGGGGTATGAAGGAAAAGGCTTGGGCATTAATGGCCAAGGCATTGTCAACCCCATCAAAGTAGAGGAATTACCCCGTCAGGCAGGACTTGGGTAGGTCAGAAAAGAAGTTGGGGAATGTGCTGAGACATTTAGCGAACCACCAACAATGGATGATGAGAAACCCTCATCAGTTCTTTCTAAATCAAAAGAGAAGGTAAAAGATGTTGATTTCCTTTTGGTTTCATCTTCTCATAGTATGATGTTTGTTAGAGATTTGGAGATCCTAATTACAGGGACAAACATGAGGCTCCTTACAAGGACGAGGCACGAGGAGAAAGAAGAACTTGGTGTTAATAACCAAGGCATAAATCCACCTTTGGAGGTTGTGCACGAAAATCGATATGTAGGATTGAGATGCACTAAAGGAGAGTGCTCAAAGGTGTCAGAGTTGTCTGAGACATCGTCGAGGAAAGAGAATGATGGGAAAACATCCCCATCATCCCATGGCAGTTTCCATCATAGGGAGAGAGCTGAGGCAAGTTCTCATTGCCATGCTGACATCAGAAACAACAAAGGAAGGTATAATCACTTTCGATCTTCGAATGTTCATTTTGATTATGATCATGTTGTTAATAATGAACGAATATTAAGGGATCGGAAAACATGCACCTTTTGTAGTTTACCTAACCATACCTTTCCAAGTGTTGGAAAAGAATGGCAACACTCATGAGGTGTGAAAGACCCTCTCAACAGCATGAAAATAAATAGGTTAAGAAGATATGGAGGAAGAAAGCCTACTGCGGTCATTGCGAAAAAAATGGCCATCAAAGAGCCACATTTTGGAGGCTCCATCCAGAGCAGCGCCTTAAAGACAAAGCATCGGTGTGTGAACCAGGAAGAGCAGTTGTTCGACAAGAAAAATCACCTCAAGGAGGTGACCCATTCACAGTGATTAGTGAGAAATGGTTTCTAGAAATGTTGTCATTTCATGTTCATTCTTTTGTAAATCATTTGTTGCACTTTAAAGTGTAAAAGTGGTGATGTGTTTTCCATCACTTGGTTAGCAACAATGATGTCTGGTCATGTTTTGAGTCGTATTTTGAGTTGCATGTTAAAACTTTGAAAGTGATGTTATGTTTCCATCACTTGTAAAAACAATAATGTTTGGCCTTATGAATGTAAATCATGTGTTGCAGTGATGATGTGTTTTCCATCACTTTTTGAAGCAACCATGATAGGTTGGTCTTGTTGTCATAACTAGGGTGTTACATCCACCTTCTTTTAAACTTTTCCACCGAGTATGTGTTATAAACTCGTGGCAAGTGTGGGACGTTTGGGTTATTATTTGGTCATGTCATTTAAGCATGTAATTTTCAAAACAATGTACTACAGGTTGCAGAAGGCAAGTGTCGGCTCATCGCTTAAGGCTCCGAAGAACAAAGGTGAAGGAGATGGAAGCGGGACCTTTTCAGGATGCTTGTGATGCATACAAGGTACAGAGAAAGTCGTAGATTATTCTACATGCTTTTGGGGGACCAAAAGCTCCTCATTGGGGAGGATTGAGCCAGGTGGATCTTCAGGAACACACACAGGACAAAGAGGGCTTATGGAGGCTCAAAAATTAAAGTCATCAGAATAAATTCATCCTAGGATTAGATCGTAGATATCGTCGTCCTGATCATAGAGGTGCGAACGGTTTGTCAAACCGAGCTCGTATGCGAAAGATAAAGCTTTTCAAAGTTTGACATGATAAGGGAAAAAGTGGGGTCCACAGTGTGCCACATGGCATCCCAATCAGCACATGGGACCCACATGGCAGCCCATCAGCCACTAACACATGGCAGCCCGTCATTGGTCTCCTAAACTTGCACAAAAAACAAAAATCATTTTGGTTATAACCATATACTGAAAATTGTTTTAATATATAGTTATTGAAATAACTATATAAAACAATAAACAAAAATTATATAAAAATACAAAAATATAACCAAAAAAATCATTTGATAAATATATTAACAAAATTCAAAAGGTTAATATATATTTTGGTTATAAAACAAAGCCAAAACAAACAAGATATATTTTCAATGCATATATCAAAAATGGAATGCATATATCTGTTGGAATTTACAGGGTAAGTTCCTCAGACAGAACACCAAAGGACACCGCTCACAAACAGATCGCAGATCAATACACCAATACTTTTGACGTGGTTAAAACCCTCAAAGAGGGAAACAGTCCACGGCCTGAGCCAACGCGGCCACTTCAGGCAATTTATTAATAAAAGAATGAAAATTTACATAAGCTTCTCTCATGAACGGTTAACCTACAAATGACCCTCCATGCTCTTTAAATAGAGATCATGGACCAATCGGGTGTTAAGCCATGGATCAAGTGTCGGTAATACCGAGGAGAGAATGAATCGTCAGATCACTACATATCGTGACCGTCGGATTGTAAGTTACAAAATGTACATAGTAAAGAAACACACTTTACCTAACTCTATACCTAACTCTATACTAGACCAAGTTGTACTTAACTATTTCCTATGTGTCGGAATATCCTAACATCCCCCCTTAAGAACAACTTGGGATAGGATTGAAGGATTTACAAATATGACACAACAGGAGAAGGAAGGAGGCACTAGAGCCTATCCCCCCTTAGTGACAACTTCCTGAACTCCAACCATAAATCTAAGTTTAGTGAACTTCGCCTCTGTGAGAGCCTTTGTAAAGATGTCTGTAACTTGATCATCTATTGAACAATAATGCACTTCAAGAACATGGTCATGAATGAGCTTTTTGATGAAGTGCATGTGCAGTTCAATGTGTTTGCTGCGCTGATGTTGGACTGGATCTTTGCATAGTTGAATGGCACTTTGATTATCACACCAAAGTGTAGTCGGATGTTGCTGCTGAAATCCAAACTCTGACAGGATCTGACGAAGCCACAAGGCTTCCTTACTAGCTTCTACGGCACCACGATATTCTGCTTCTGCTGAAGAAAGAGAAATGGCACCTTGTTTCTTGCAAGCCCATGTAATAGGTCCTGAACCAAGAGTGAACACATAACTTGCAGTAGACTTCCGATCATCAGGGTAACCAGCCCAATCGGAATCAGTGAAACCAACCAATAGAGGAGATGCTTCGGCACTGTAATGAATCCCAAACTGAACTGTACCTTGAACATAACGAAGTATTCTTTTAGCTACTTTCCAATGAATTTCATGTGGGTTTTGCATAAACCGAGCAACAAGGCCAACAACAAAGGAAAGGTCAGGACGAGTATGGGTTAGATACAAAAGTTTTCCTACAAGTTGACGGTATAAGGTAGCATCAACTTCAGGAGAAGTACAAGTGACTGAAAGTTTGACTCCAGACTGAAAGGGAGAAGGGGCTGGCTTACAATCTTCCATGTGAAAATGGCGCAGAATATCACATGCATACTTGGATTGGGAAAGGGAAATACCTTCCTTGGATTGCAAGACTTGAAGACCAAGAAAATAATGTAAGTGTCCTAAGTCTGTCATTTCAAACTTCCTTTTAAGGCTAGACTTCACATGGTTTATAAGGTTGGGATCACTACCAGTTAGGATAAGATCATCAACATAAAGAACAAGAATGATAAGGGACTTGCCCACTTTCTTGGTGTAGACAGTATTGTCAGAATGACATCTAAAAAAGCCATTTTCTAAAAGAAAAGTTATCCATTTTGGCATACCAAGCTCGAGGAGCTTGCTTGAGACCATAAAGGGATTTCTTAAGCCGACATACAAGGCTGGAGTGTGTTTGTATAAAGCCAATAGGTTGTTCCATATAGATTTCTTCATGCAAGTCCCCATGCAAGAAGGCGGATTTAACATCCATCTGATGGACTTCCCATTTGAAAGAGGCAGCAAGGGAAAGAACAAGGCAGATAGAGTTCATTTTGGCAACAGGAGAGAAGGTTTCAGTATAGTCAATGCCTTCAACTTGTGAAAAACCCTTAGCAACAAGACGAGCTTTATGTTTATCAACTTTCCCATCTGGTCCATACTTGGTTCTGTAAACCCATTTGCATCTAACAAGTTTTTGTCCCTTTGGTAGAGGAACAAGATCCCATGTATCATTTGCCAATAATGAAAGATATTCTTCATTCATAGCTACTTCCCAATCTGGATGGCCTGAAGCTTCTGCAAAGGTGTCAGGATCATAATTCACTGAAGCTTGAGCCAGTAAAGAAGAGGCTCTCTCGAACTGAGAACGTGTACGTCGCTGATCTGTAGGATCACCGGCAAGATCACCTGCTGCATCCCGAGTAGCACGGACCCATTTTGGAAGCTGAGGAGCTGAAGGAGGATCTTGAGAAGGTGGGGGAGGATTTTCATCCTCGCTTTCATCATCTGAAGAAGAAATATTTTCAAAAGTAGAAGAGATAGGGAGAGGTGGCACATCCGCCGAACTAGGCTCGCATGCCGATATATTTTCAGCAAACTTTACATCTCTTCTAATGATAACATTTTTGGACTTAAGTGGAATAAGTCTATATCCTTTGACATCTTCAGAATATCCAACAAAAATACATTTTTCACTCTTAGGTTCTAAAGCTTTATGTTTCTCATCTGGAATATGGGCCCATGCTTCACTTCCAAAAACACGAAAGTGACTTACATCTGGTTTGATTGAACTCCATGCTTCTTCTGGAGTGATATTCTTTAAAACCTTAGTAGGAGTGCGATTTATTATGTAATTTGCACAGTTAATTGCTTCTGCCCAATAATTAAGACTAAGTCCTTTAGATTGAAGCATACAATTAGCCATTTCCTTTAAGGTGTGATTCTTCCTTTCAGCTACACCATTTTGTTGTGGAGTATATGGAACAGTATGTTGCATTTGAATTCCATTCTCAGTGCAAAAGTTGATGAATGTGTTTTTAACATATTCTCCGCCATTATCAGATCTTAGCTTAAGAATTTGATGTCCAGATTGTTTTTCAAGAAAGGCCTTAAAGGCCAAGAACATGTTAAATACTTCACTCTTGAGTTTTAAGAAGTATACCCAAGTGCGTCTAGAGAAATCATCAATGAAAGTTAAGAAATACTTGTAGCCAGAGAATGAAGCAACTGGAAGTGGACCACATAAATCACTATGCATGAGCTGTAAAGGGGCTGAGGCGTGCCAAAAGGCACGTTTTTCAAAACTGTCCCGATGATGTTTTCCGAGTACACATCCGAAACAAACACCATCTCTGCAAGATACCATTGGAAGAGCTGTCACCATATTTTCTTTACATAGATTCTGAAGAGAGCGATAGTTTAAGTGACCAAATCGCTCATGCCAAAGTTTGCTCACTTCATCATTATGAGCAAAAAATACTGAGGGAAGATTTGATGACCCAAAGTTGTGAAACTTATACAACCTTGTAGAATAATCAGCAATGCCAGTAGCTAAAATCTGTCTAGGATCTCTTAGGTCCTTAATTACAACATCGTGAGGTGAAAATTCAACGATTTTACCTTCACCTGAATGGGTTATCTGATATACAGATAGAAGGTTGCAGGATAAGGTTGGAACACATAATACATCATTAAACTGACCATTGTCTAGATGAACAGTTCCAGTCCCTACAACACTAAGAGATCTATCATCACCAACATATATATTTTTGGTGTTACAATCATTTAAAGAAGAAAACATGGCTTTGTTTTTGGCCATGTGGTAAGAAGCTCCAGAATCAATGAGCCACTCATGAGAATGAGAAGAAGAAGATACATTTAGTGCATAGCCAAACTGAGATGCTTGACAAACACATGCAGAAAGTGCCATTCCTGAAGATGAAGTTGAAGTTGAAGATTGCTCCAAATGGATGATATGCTTCTTCATTGCTGCTTCCAAGGCTTCCATCTTCTTAAAGCATTTGGATTCTAAGTGGCCATCTCGATTACAAAAGTTGCAATGTCTATTAGTCTTCTTCCATTTGTTTTTATTTGTCTTATCATTTTGTGAAATGATTTTTCATTTTGAGGCGGAAATTGCTTAGGACCCTTGCATGGTTTAAGACCATTCCTTTTAGGATACAACTTCTTAGGATTCTTTGAATTTGGTTGCTGCTGGGCGGTTAACGATTTTTTAGAAGAGTTTCCAAGATGAAGAAGACCAAGGTGTAAGAGTTTTTCTTGTTCTCTTATTAAAGAATCACAAAAGGAATAAAAAAAAGGGGACTTGTAGGCTTGTCCTTAAGAAATGAAGGCTTCTCTTGTAGAATGGAAGGTGGAAACAAACACAGAATATGCTGGTCCCAACTTAGTAAGAATGAAGTAGATAAGGCTACTATCTTCTTTCTTAACCTTAACACCTTCCAAGAGAAGTCTAAGGGTCTTGAACTTGGACAAAAAATCTTCAATGCAAGAAAAATTATTGGGGTCCAATGTAAGCAATTCATTTTAAAGTTGATGGGCTTTAAGTTCATTTTTAATTCGAAAGACTTTAGTAATCTGTTTCATTGCTTCATCAGGAGTATCAAGTTCTGCAATATGGAATCTAAGATCTGGAGAAATAGACATCCCTATCAACCCACGTGCTTGGTATTGCCTATTTTCCCATTTAGCTGCCTTGTCTTCATCTTTCGGTTTGGTCTCTTGGCCTGTGGCTATTCTGTAAAGACCTTTACTTCTAAGTAAATCCACAATGTAGGACCACCATTGGAAGTAGTTGGTGCTGTCAAGAATAACTTGGCATGGACTTTCCATTTTAAAAAACTTGAAACTATAGATGCTGAAACTAAGTGTTTCAATGGAAAGATCTCGAAAAATTAGGCTATTTAAAAAAAAACGGTTCTAAAAACGGCTTCCGGATGAAGAAGTTATGGCTTTTTGAAGAAAATTTGATGAAGTCGCCGACGAAGTGCGGGAATGTGCGGAAATGAAAAATCCGCCCCCACAAAATGGAGACTTGAACCCAAGACCTCTACTCTCATAAATTAGCTTTGCACCAAGTGAGCTATACAAAGAGAGAGAGAGAGAGAGAGAGAGAGAGAGAGAGAGAGGGGGGGTTGATGCTTTGGGTTGCGTGCTTGCTTTGAGAAAGTTCTTTTTCCCTACAAAACAAAAAACACAAAACCCAACACGGACACACAAAAAAAACGAACCTTGCGGCTTGAAGTTAGCTTTAGCCGGAAACTAAATATTTTCAAAAACGAACCTTGCGGTTCGAAGTTAGCTTTAGCCGGAAACTAAATATTTTCCTCAATGTTTCTGATTTTCCGAGATCACACTAAGGCGCAGCGGAAAAGAGCATACGCATGAGAAAAATCCTTCCTTTATGTTTCTGATTTGCCCAGATTACACAGAGTCGCAGGGCAAAGAGCATACGCAGAAATGAAAGGTATAGATCCAGTAATAAAAAAAAAGCTAAATAAACCGAAAACCGAAATAAACAGAGAGAAAATAACTGTAAATTGCAAATAAACACTGTATACCTCCAGATCTTAAAAATGACGCAGCTAGGGCTACCGGAAACCTTTTCGCGTGAAACGAAAGGGGTTCCTCACTGGAACAGATGCTCCCAACACAACAGAGTAGTCCTCTCGGCCCGAAAGCAGTCAGAAATAGTAGATCTAGGAAACGGTAGTCGGATGCAGTTCTACCGGCTTTAGATTTGGATCACCAACGAACGCGACCCTCAAATAGCTCTGATACCATGTAGGAATTTACAGGGTAAGTTCCTGAGACAGAACACCAAAGGACACCACTCACAAACAGATCGCAGATCAATACACCAGTACTTTTGACGTGGTTAAAACCCTCAAAGAGGGAAACAGTCCACGGCCTAAGCCAACGCGGCCACTTCAGGCAATTTATTAATAAAAGAATGAAAATTTACATAAGCTTCTCTCATGAACGGTTAACCTACAAATGACCCTCCATGCTCTTTAAATAGAGATCATGGACCAATCGGGTGTTAAGCCACGGATCAAGTGTCGGTAATACCGAGGAGAGAATGAACCGTCAGATCACTACATATCGTGACCGTCGGATTGTAAGTTACAAAATGTACATAGTAAAGAAACACACTTTACCTAACTCTATACCTAACTCTATACTAGACCAAGTTGTACTTAACTATTTCCTATGTGTCGGAATATCCTAACAATATCGTTATGGGTATGCGTTGGTTCCAAGACACATTAAATGCCCAACTGAAAAAAAAGCCACCACCCCGCTTTAATTAACTGACACAATCAAACCCACCGTATATTGGTGGTTGGATGGGGATGGGTGCGGGTCCCTTGAAGCACGGGCCCACCCTCCAACATTGATATATATATATATAGATGAGTTATATATAAAACATTCGGTTGGGTTTTTAAAAAAATAACATATGTTATTTATGTATGAGGTTGTGGTAGGGATAAAAATAACCCCTAACAACCAATTATGGTAATTCCGCCTATACTATTACTTAAACATGAGATTTTTGCCAGAGCTGGGAGGAGAAGGACTACATGAATTTCGGGACAGGAGCAGGCACAGATTTCGAGGCAGTTTAATAATTTTTTAATGCAGGAACCATGAATTTTGCAAGGAGGCAAAATTTTCAACTTCTCTGAAATTGACAAATTTTATATGGATTTTACACCTCTCGTCGCCACGAACACGATGGCACTATCTGTTTTTCAATCTGAGTCTTGCATCTTCCACTCAATCCCAGAATGCACGCGGAACCATGATTTCAGCGAACACGCAGTGGAACCATGAGCCATGAAATTTTCCCATAGAGGTAAAATTTCACTTTGTCAGAATATGGTCAAGTTTATACTTTTTTTCATGGTTTTATGCAGGGATCCTAATGGTGAAATCAGATTTGACATCTGAGTAGCAGATTTTCAACGCATCCTTGAAACAGAATCCTTGAGGAATCCTAAGGGAATCTAAAAGATTCCTTGAGCTCTGAATTGTCAAATTCTCAGAATTCGGATTTTGGACAGTTGTTTCAGCGCTACTCGACGCCAAAATTCTGATGTTGTATTCAGTGTTGTCTTTATCTCATTTATCTTTCTTTCACTTTTCTAAGTGCCAGTGCAGATGTCCATCTTCATGTGCGAATAGTCTTCTTCTTGCGATCGATGCTATGAGATCGATGTTTCAACAAGCTTCAACACTTTGATAGCCTTTGCTTCAGATGGCCCTTGGTTGTGAGGTATATGATGTGTTCATGTACTTCTTCTTTCTGCATTATGTTGTACATATCCATGATTGATGATTGATGCAGGATCTTGCTTATTACATGTTGTCATGATTCCTTGCTTGATTTGATGCAGAATCTTTCTATGTGATGTACTTTTTGTCATAACTCTTTATGTTATGCTTTGAGATCCCTTGTTGTATGTTGTTGGGATACTCTTGTTGCCATCATGCATGTGTCTTTCTTTGGCATCCATTTTGTGCCATGTTAGCGGGATGCGTACCATGCTTTTTTTTGTGTCATACTGATAGGAGTCTTTTGATTGAGAGTTCTAGTTGTGGAACATCTCTTAGAGCCACTCCTGTGTGAGGGAATTATTTCTTATATGATCTAGACATCATCTCTGTGTACATCATCTTTATTGACAACGCATAATGCAGCGGCCTACACCATCTTGACACTGGGGCCTGGAGACGTAGTCCCTCCTAGACGAACTCCGTTATCAACGGCTTTTGTTTTCATGTGCTGATGATTGCTATGTTCCTATGTTCCTCTTCTTTACAGTTTGCAACTGTATTCATTAATGTTCCTTTAAAATGCAATTTAACACATCACAAAAGTAAAAGGTCTTGGAAGGGTCCTTCTTCACACCCAGACCTGGATCACCAGAAACCTGGTTCTAGCACCCCCCAATACTACTTTGGGTGAGACTGTAGCTTGCGCAGTGCAGGTTATTTCCGAAAGGGCCAACAATTAGGGTTTTGTTGGTTGGTGCAAATAACTCTGAACCTGGGTCAGGCCCCCTTAAGCCAAGAAATGGTTATGTTGCCTGGACTTGGGATCAAGCTGGGGAATGTGTGACGTCGAATAAGTGATTCCCTACTAAGAAGGAAATTGAGAAGTGGCTCAATTGAAAGGAACACACGTTCGCAACTGAAGAGAACAGAAACCTGTGGTTGTCTAGGGAACATTGGTTGAATAGATACTTATACTTAGATGAAACTGATAACTTTTTCTGTTTCTTCCCTTGCAAACTGCACGAGAGGTTGTCTAGATTGGAAGACAGTCAAGGTATGTGGAGACTTGATGTCCCTATTGTGTGGAATCACAAGTTGGTGAGACAATTGGAAGCTTCATAAAATAATAGTGCACGGGTTGTAGATAACTGGATTGATCGTATCATAGGAGGATTCGTCACCGAGCTTGCGATTGATATATCTATAAGTTATAGGGAAGCAGAGCACAAGCTCTTCAAGGGACTGTGAGGTAAGTATTTAAAATCTATGAAAACTTGGATTAAGATGTTGTTGTGTGAAAAATAGGTTATGCCATTACCTTGATGTTTGGGACTACGTGAAGTGGAAAACCCTTAAGAAGGAACGAAGAATTGGGCTCTGAACATATTCCATTATTAGGATCCTCTTCAAGTGACAATGAAGGAACGATTGTAAATACACTGTGAAGTACGTTATAGTTGGTAAATCAGGGTATCCCGCGGATACCTCATCCATCCACTCTGCCTCCACTGCAAAAAATTACGCCTTCACCTCCACCTCTACCTCCACCTCCACCTCTGCCTCCACCTCCACCATTCAACATGGCGAATGCAGCGAAGATGCCGATCTTCAAAGGGGTAGGCAGCAAAGACCCTGAACAATTATGGTTCATTGCAGATGCTGTGTGGACAGTGCATGAGATCATTGATGATAATCTAAAGAAAGCACCGCTGGTCATATCATTGTAGGATAGAGTGCTGACCTGATATATCAAGTACTGTCAAGATCACCTTGTCGTAACGTTGACAGATACTCAGCGAGCATTGAACCGTGAGTTTAAGAATCTTAAATATCAAGTGTAGTCTGTTACAGAGTTTAAGGAGATAAATAAAGTGGTGAATGAATAGTCGTGGGACTTCGATCAAAGGCTAAAATGCCTGATCCGACAAGATAATATGAACATCACAGACGAACAACACAAGGATTGGTACATTGCTTCGTTTTTGCCTCACCTAATATTACCATTATCGTAGCAGAAGATAGCCACACAAGCAGAAGCTGTGGATATTGCAATGAGGTTAGAAGCCTCTCCAATACAAGATACGAACATTGGAGTATAAATTATTCACTCGTAGCTGGAAAATATTCACCTGGAGTTGCATAGACTAAAGAAGGGAAAGGAAGCCTAGCCTAAGGTGCACAAGCATGATAAGGACCATTACTCAGTTTATCAGAACTATCTTATTGGGGGGGGGGAGGGTGATGTCCCCCCGAAGTCGGAAAATACCGCTGGGCCAAGCATAGGAGCAGCACCATGGTACGCTATATGTCAGTTTACAAGACAACATGTGACGGACAATTGTCATCTACTACATAAGTTTGTACAAACCCCTTAGCAATTGTTTTTCAATTTCTACAAATCTGTAGGTCATGATGAGCGCCATTGTCGAAGTTATGAATTAATGATGGATAGAAACCCTACCTATCGAATGCAGGCATAAAAGCAACCTCCGGATCAGGGCGCAGGTGCAGCGTGAGGAGGATTCCAAGGCTAAGGACGAGGAAGAGGAGGAGGGGTTGGTAAGGTCACGGTCAAGTTATTTTTTATAACTGTGGCGAAGATGGAAATTTTGTGCACGACCTTCTAAGCCCAACGCATCCTTCATGTCAATATTGTAGATAGTTCATCCATATGATAGAACATTGCCCAATTCTTATAGCGAATATGCAAGAAAATAACACACAGACCCAACAACCTATGCAAAATATCTAGATGATGAGGGCTGAGCCTCACGAAGAAGATCATAGCATCAATATCATAACACACAATGTTATGACCACATGCGAAGATAAGGGGAAGCGGCCAGAGACCAAAGGATGGGTGCACAAGGCCGCTGAAAAGGAAGTCAGGTTTGACCTCAACTGGGCTAAAGAAACTTTTATGGAGGCTAAAAAGAATTTCATTGAAGCTTCTACGTCTGGTAGTCAAATGAAATCAACTAGGAATAATGAAGTGCAAGATGTGGATCCTTCGTTGTTATCCACTTTCCTGAAGACCTGTATGAAGTTGCTACACAATAAGAACTCAGTAGAGTGGCTCCAAGAGCTAATAGACAATTGTGCGGGTAAGATTAAGGTTCCTTTAGAACAATGCATTGTAAGGAAGCTAGGTAAGCATAAGAAGCGGATAGAGGGCGAGATGAGGTTGATTGCGTAGATAGGAGAGTATGAAATGGACCAAGTAATCTTGGATCTGGGGTCTGATGCAAATGTATTGCCTAGAGAGACATGTGAAATGATGGGGAGACTTGCACTGCAATGGTTTCCTATACAGCTACGCATGGCTAATCAATAGAAGATTATTCTTATGGGGCACCAGTATGGGGTAACAATGGACATTGAAGGAACGAGTGCATTGGTGGACTTTGAATTAATTGAAATAGTCGATGACAACAATCCTTACCCTATGCTACTAGGATGCAGTGATTAATCTGAAGAAGCGGAAGATGACATTTGAGAGGAAGGCACTCAGGGTTATTCTGCCACTAGACCTTACTAAAGGAGCGTGCTATATTGAACCTGTTTGAAACTTTTTGGAGGATGATGATGACCTATAATAGATATACAAGATAATGGTACGAGACGAATATTGGATCAACCCTAGTGAAGATGGACAGATCACATGGGATAGAGACAACTCCTATACCTTAGATTCAGATGAGGAGCTCAAACATTGTCATAATAGGTTGCATGAGGTCTCTACACTATGTTGCAATATGATGAAAACATCACTGCGGTGTGTATCCACAGAGGTAAGGAAACTTCAACATTATGATGTTTTAAATGATGTTAGTCTCTTTTTGGATGAGTTTGAAAAGGAGGTGCCTAAGGAACATCGATTTTAGGCACTAGAATTGGCACTACACGCTATGCCCACCCGATGGTGGGGTATGCATAAGGAAAGTTTTGCTGGCTGGAAGGAATACAAGCAGATGATGAAGTTGAGGTTTCTATATGCTAATACCAGGATGAATGAAAAATTCAGTGGGAAGGATGATCCATGCAAACGCTTAGCGCGATGGACTAAAGCATGGGGTGAAGAACCTTAGCCAAAATGGGTGCATATCTTTTGTCACACCTTAGATACTATTCCAATGAATTGGTATTTGGAAACAGAGCTATGCCATGGGACGGTCGAATGGATATCTTGAGGGAAATCTTCTTATTAACTTTCATCTTTGAGGATGGATTTGAATACATTAATGAAGCACTACAAGAAATTAAGGCCACCATCTTTAGAATGCTTGAAGAATTGGTGAAATGGGTACAACCAGACTGGAGTACACATCTGCGCCACGCGGTTGAATGCTATAATGTAATTCCTGAAGAAGAAGAAGATGATCTAAGAAAAATTAACATTCCAGAAACTGAAGGTCAACGTGAGGTTGAAGGACATAAGACAGAGAACCCTGATGTAATAGAGCCGCTAAAAACCCGACAAGTAAATATTGGATCAGATGCGGAACCTAAGTTCACATTGATAGGAGACTATTGGGATGAAGATACTGTTGATAAGGTGGTCGAATTGCTGCGCGAATACTAGGATCTATTCCCAACAAAGTTATCAGATCTGAAGGGTATGGTAGGAGATCTCGGCATAATGAAAATTACTCTGAAACCTAACATGAAGCCTGTAAAACAGAGACCTTGTCAGCTCAATCCAAAGTATAAAGAAAAGGTGTGCAAAGAAATGGAAAAAATGTTGAAGGCCAGAATTATTGAACCAGTTGAAGAATCGAATTGGGTAAGCCCAATGGTTTTCTAGGAAAATAAACAATAATGTGAGATTAGGATATGTGTAGATCTCAGAAAGCTTAACGATGCATGTGTTCATGATCCATTTCCAACACCATTTACAGATGAAGTTTTAGATAATGTTGGTAGAAAAGAGGCTTATTCATTCACTGATGGGCTCTCAGGGTAAAATCAGATTAAGATCGTGCTGGAGGATCGTAGTAAGACAACCTTCGCAACATAGTGGGGTTGTTTTGAGTACACAGTAATGCCATTCAGGCTGAAGAATGTGCCCGCGATTTTCTCCAAGGTAGTAATTGTGGCATTTAAGGAGTTTATTCATAAATTATTGGAGGTATATTTTGATGACTGGATTGTGTTCGGATTGGTGAAACACTATGTTTCAAGTCTGCTCCTCATGTTGGATACATGTCGCAGATACCAGATCACACTGAACTTGAAGAAATGTATATTTTGCATGCCTTTTGGAACTTTTCTCGGCCATGTAGTATGTAAGCAGGGATTGATGGTGGACCTTGCAAAGATAGAAATGATTGTGAATTTAGAAGCTCCCAATAATGTTAAGAATTTGCTTGTAATGCTGGGCCACATAGGCTACTATAGGAATCTTATCAAGTCTTATGCCCAAATAACCATGCCGATGGAGAAACTATTAAAGAAGGATGTGAATTTTTGCTCTGATGAGGGCTGCCAGCAAAGTCTTGATGTGTTAAAGGAAAATACAGTGACCGCACCCATCTTAGTATTTCCAGATTTGAAGAAAGAATTCCATGTGCATGTAGATGCCTCCTGTATTGCGTTGGGTGCGGTATTGAACCAGCCTGGCGAAGGTGATATTGATCATCCAATAGTCTTTGAAAGTAGGAAACTATCAAAAGACGAAAAGAATTATTCTACTACAGAGCACGAAGGGCTGGTGATGGTCTATGCGCTGAAAAAGTTTCGTCATTATTTATTGGGCGCACATTTCAAAATGTACACAAATCACTTTGCTCTCAAGTACCTCGTCAACAAGCTTGTGTTGGGGGGGGGGAATATGTAGATGGTTGTTGTTGTTCCGAGAGTATGACTTTGAAGTAATAGTGAAGCCTGGACAGTTGAACATAGGACCAGATCACCTAAGCCGAATTGAGATAGGTGAAGAACCAACCAATTTGGAAGAAGGATTTCTAGATGCGCAACTCTTTACCGTATGTGTTGCAGATGACTACTTTGCTAATATCATTCAATTTTTTACCATAGGTACAACCCAAGAAGGCTATTCTACTCAATAGAAAAAGGAATTAGTGGTCCTTGCAGCTGATTTTTCTGTTATAGTAGGAAATTTGTATAATATGGGAATAGATGAAATATTGTGCCGTTATGTTCCAAAGTTTGAGCGCGCTAGTATCCTCACCGAGTCACATGAAGGAGTGGCAGGATTGCACTATGCAGGTAGAGTGACCACGCAGAAGATCTTACACGTAGGGTTATGGTGGCCAACAATGCATAAAGATTCTAAGGCATTTTGTAAGGCATGCGATGCCTGTTAAAGGATGGGAAAGCCTTTGCAAAGAGATGAATTGCCCTTAAACCCTCAGGTTTTGTTACAAGTATTTGACAAATGGGAAATTTACTTTATAGGTCCGATATAACCACTAGGAAGGAAGACAGGCGCGTGGTACATCATTTGTGTGATGGAGTACTTAACCAGATGGGTAGAAGCACAACCAGTAAAGGATTGTACTGCTACTACATCTATGAAGTTCCTATTTGAATACGTCTTAACGCAGCTTGGGTTCCCTAAGATATTGATGAGTGATAGGCGTATGCATTTCCTAAATGAAACAATCAGCACAATGCTTGAATAATTCTAGGTTTACCATCAAAAGAGTATGCCCTATCATCCCTAGGTGAATGGTACAGTGGAAGCATTTAATAAGATTTTGGAGAACGCGTTGACAAAGTTTTGTAACACAAAGAGAAACGATTAGGATGTACACATTCTGATGGTTCTATGGACATATAGGACGACATGCAAGAAGTTGACATGCCAAACTCTGTTTCGGTTGGTCTATGGGATCGAGGTGGTGATTCCCATGGAATATATTATGCCAAGCTTGCGCATTGTGACTTTGATAGAGATTGCGGATCACAAGACCTTGGAGGAACGACTTACGCAGTTGATGGAGTTGGAAGAAGACGGGTTTCTTGCAGGATTTCACCAGCAAGTGAAAAAGGAATGTGAGAAGGCGTGGCATGATAGGCATATTAAGCTACGCACTTTCAAAGTGAAAAATTTGGTTTTTCTCTATGATAGTAAATTCACAAAGTTTCTTGGAAAATTCCAAATGCACTGGTTAGGCTCGTATGTTGTTAAGGAAAGCACAGATGGTGGCGCACTTCAACTCGCGAAGCTTAATGGAAAATTGTTCCCTGGAAGGTTGGATGGATGTCAGTTGAAGTTGTATACAAGGGATCCTACCCCTGTGCAATGACTACATGGTAGCAAGATAGTCTTGGTGCTCCAGGCAACTGCAAGGGAGAGTAGGACTATAAAATACACTACCCAAAGAAGAGGAAATCACAGTAAGGAGGCTGTGTGATGGATGCAAGAGGTACAAAAACAAAAGATGCGATAGAAGAAGCTGCGATGGACGAGCTGCACCATGGGGGTTGATGTCGCGCAATCAGGTCCAAAAATAGCCATTGATGTCACTGTTCATGATTGGATATCAAAAATCCCATTAGGAGGAGCGGGTAGGCGACATTTATGGTGAAATTTTTTGGAGATCTGCTGCCAAAGATGCATTTATGATCATAAAATGGAGGGAATGGATGGATTTGAATTTAAATCAACTATAAATCTGGCATGTTGTTTTGTTGTAGAACACTTTGGCTTCTGAAAATCACGTATGAGCCCTATTGTTTTCGCTATATCAATCGACAGGTTTGGGAGGATTTAGTTTCAAGACCGACATTTACAAAATTTCCTAAGTGGAAGTAGAAGATTATCCTTGAAGAGATGTTTATCAAGCTTGTAATTTTCGAAGCCACTGTCTTTCAAGTGGAAGCCCCTGAAGTTGCATCAATGGAATCTATGCCACCTATGCCTATGACACCGCGGTTGCCTAGGCCAAAGAAATCTGTTGCTAAGGAGAAGCAAAAGAGACCACAACCTGTACATGTGAGGCAGTCACTGTTGGGCATGGAATCCCCCCACGACATGTTTTGGGGCTCAAAGCCAAAGTTTTGAGTTGACATTGTTGTAAAGCTCCATAAACTGCGAGCACAAAATGTATGTTATAGTCATAGGGCTGTCCACCCTAGTTTTGAATGTAATGTCGGCCTACCCATAGTCCAGGGACCATGGGATTGCATAAATAGAGCGAGGCTCTAAGTTGTGAAGACATCAGAGATAAGGATAGGCATGAAGGGCCTTAGAGATTAAATCGAAGTGTGAAGTGTATCTTGGGTAATAGAGTAGGAAGAGGCTCTATAGCTGAGTGCGCGGACCCCTGCAGCTGAGTGCGCAGGGCGGAGTCGAGTCTGTAACTGAAGGAAGAGAATAATAAAGAGAAGTTTTATCTTAATTCTGTGTATCTCTTCTTGGGTTATTATTTGTTGGATATGAATTGCAATTATACTATTTACTTACTACATGCACTTGCATGAATTATGAATATTGTTAAGTATAACTGAAAGCATTCAAATAAGCTAAGTTAATCAACTAATATTGGGTTACTAGTAAGGACTTGGGTAATAACAGTATTCAGCCCACGAGTAGGGATGCGCGAAGACAACATCTTAGGCTGTAAAGTACCGGGAAGTGCGCGCAGTAATGTACACAACTGCGGACCACTTGCTCTCATTAGACATCTCCAGGGTGCAGAAACCTAGTTATAACACCCTCCCATACCACTTCGGATGAGACCTCAGTTTGCGCTCTGCAGATTGTTGCTGAAAGGGCCAGTAGTACTGGGATTGTTTGGATAAATCACCTCCGAACCTGGTTCAAGCCCCAAAAATACAACAAATGGTTCCATTTCCGGGATTGGGATCTACATAAGGGATGTCTGATGTCGTGGCACTAGAATCTAACAAAGAAAGAAATTGAAAAGTGGCTGGACAAAAAGATTCATGAGTTCGCGGCACAGGAAAATAGGAATTTGCGAGTATCAAAGGAACAGTGGTTAGAGCGCTACTTATATACATAAATCCATGAAATTTTCTTTGCATCCTTCCCCTCTAAGTTGTATGAGTGGATCGCGAAGCTAGCGGATAGTCAGGGAAGGTGTAGGCTCGACAAACCAATCGTGTGGAATCCAGAGTTGGTGCGCATACTAGAAGCATCAGAAGATAAGATCGCGCGCGCTGTGGACCATTGGCTCGATCAAATCATAGGAGGGTTTATCACTGAGTTCACGGTAGATATGTCAGTCAGCTACAATGAGGCGGAATGACGCTTCCTCAAAGGGCTGTGATGTAAGTATATTAAATCTTTGAACACTTGGATTAAAATGCTACTATGTGAAAAGCGTGTTATGCGAATAAATTAATGTTTGGGGCTACGCAAAGTGGGAGGATCTATCAAAATGAAGGTAGTGCAGAGATAGAAAATATCCCCTTGATTTTGCCTTAGCGGGAAAGCAAGGAAGAGCTCGCGAAAGTTTCACCAATAAGTGCGATCAGTTTGATAAGGCAATGAATTCTGCGCATAGCACCCCCACCTACATAGCCACCGGTTTCACCATCTTCACCTCCATCTTCGCCCACACCACCACCACAGTCCCATTTGGCGAGCGCAATAAAATTTCCGGTATTCAAAGGAGTAGGGAACGAAGATCCAAACCAATTTTGGTTCATGGTAGAGGTTGTATGGGAAGCACAAGGGGTCATGAATGACAACATAAACAAGGCAACCCTAGTAAGCACGCTGTAGGATCGCACACTGACGTGGTACATTAAGCACTCTAATGACAATCCAAATGCAGGGATCGCAGATATCCAAGCTACGCTAAACAGGGAATTTAGCAGGCCAAAATCGGAGACACAGTCGATTATCGGGTTTAAGGAAATCACGATGCTTCCAGGTGAGACCCCCTAGGAGCTAGATCAGAGACTGAAGGGTATGATTCATGAAGCCAACATGACCTTGACAGATGGGAAACATTGCGCATGGTTTGTAGCGTCACTAACGCCACATCTAAGAATGGCGCTATCGCAGCAGAAGTTATCCACCCAGGTCGAAGCGTTGGAGATTGAAATGAGACTGTACAAGACCCCAATACAAGATCTTGGCCTAGGAGTCCAACAAATCCATGTGCAACTAAAGAATTTGTGTCTAGAAATGCAGAGTCTGAAATAGGACAGGACAACTCGCCCAAAGGCGCGTGAGGAGGTATGGTGCATAAAGTGCAAGGGGCAGGGACATGACAAGGACCATTGTCCAGTCTTCGTAAATTACTTTGTAGGAGGAGGTCCAATGCCATTGAGACCAGAGGCACAATCAGGATCGAGCATGGCACCTACATTATAGTGCGTGATTTGTCAGATAGGAGGAAAACATGCTACGGATAATTGTCATCTATTATAGAAGTATACACAGACATCCCAACAATTGTTCTGTAATTTCTGCAGGTTGGTAGGATATGATGAGCGCACCTGCAGAAGCCATGAAATAATGATGGATTGGACCCCTACCTACAGGGTGCATACCGAAACACGAGCCCTCGATCAAAATGCAGGGATGGCGCGCACTGGATTTCAGGGGCGTGGACGAGGTTGAGGTGGAATGGGACTGGGAAGGGGTCACGAACAATTGATTTGTTATAATTGCGGAGGGCCAGGGCATTATGCTCGTGATTGTACAAATCCGACGAGAGAATCATGTTTATATTATACCCAATTTGATCATGAGATGGAGGAATACCCTACACTGATAGCGAGGTTGCGTGATAAAGAAATACTCTAGCCTCCCCTAACTTAGAACCTACAAATGATGAGGTTTGAGCTGCGCGAAGAGGACCCGAATGTAAACATCGTGCTTCGAAGTGATATCACGATAGGAGATGACAAAGGTAAGCAGCCTGAAGAAAGTGTGTGGGTTCGCAAGGCTCCTACAAAGGAACCTGAATTTGATTTGGAGTGCATGAAGGAGACATTCATGGAAGCTAAGAAGAGCTTCACGGATGCCCCCACTTCAGGTAGTAAGGATCAACAAGAACCGGATGGATCCTTCAATGTTCACTACCTTTCTAGAGACATGTATGAAGTTGCTGTGTGACAACAAGGCTGTGAAAGGACTGTAAGAACTTATCGCTAGGTGTGCTAGGTCAGGAGAACCGTGCATAGTCTGGAAGCTCGGGAAACATACAACACAAATAGGAAGGGAAATGAGATTGACTGTGCAAATCAGGGAGTATGAAATGGATCAAGTAATTCTGGATCTAGGATTGGATGCAAATGTGCTACCAAAGTAGACATGGGAGCGCATGGGCAGGCCCTCGTTGTAGTGTTCTCTTATTCAATTGTGAATGGTGAACCAACAAAAGATCCTACCCATGGGAAGATTGCAGGGAGTAACGATGGATATTGAAGGTGCGAGCACACTTGCAGATTTCGAAGTGATAGATATTGTTGATGACAACAATCCCTATCCCATGCTACTGGGAATAGGTTGGGCCACCGATATGAATGGGGTGATAAATCTCAAGAAGCACAAGATTATTTTTTGAGAAAAGGTCACTACGCGTAGTGGTATCAGTAGAAACTGCGGAAGGAACGCGCTATATAGAACCGGTGCACGACGATGATAGTAATGATGATCTCGACTATATCTACAAGATAACCACACAAGAGTAGGATTGGGTGAATCCAACAACAGATGGTAGGATTTCTTGGGAGCACGAAAACTCCTGCACGTCGGATTCTGACAAGGAAATAGAACGATGGTAGAACCGGTTACACGAGGTAACCACGCTAAACCGCAACATGATGATAAGGTCAGTACGATGTGTAACAACATAGCGAGGGATCTACCTATGTATGACAGGTTGACTGAAGTGGATGAATTTCTGAACAAATTTGAAAGCGAAGTGCCAGAACAACAGTGGCTCGATGCTTTGAAATGGGCACTGCATGCGATGCCCGAAAGGTGGTGGGGTACGCACCAACAAAGTTTCGGGGACTGGTGTGAATGTAGAAAGATGATGCGCTTATGATTTGGGAAGCCTCAGATGTGGATGGAAGCCAGGCATGATGGAAAAAACAACCTGCACGCCCACCTTTCTAGATGGGTACATGCGTATGGTACGCAGCCCGCACGAACACATACCGCTCTCACGATAGGAAACATGAACAACAAGCAGAAGCAGGCAAGACAAGTGTGTGAATGACGAAGCATAATAAGACCTAGCATGACATGGGGAAGCCTTTGACAAGGTGTGTGAAGTGCTGAACAGGGTCGACCATGTGAGACGCACTAACTGGGACCTGCGCGTACCAGCGGTTCGATGGGCTTATAGGACCATGTGCAAAACCCTGACCATGCAAGCACTTCCGAAGCAAAAGTATGAAGTAGGGCCTGTAATCCCTATGGAGCATGTGAAGTCGAGTCCGTGCATAATTGCACCCATAAATACGATGGTTCGCAAAGCTCAGAACGAAGAAATCACACAGCTGCAAGAAACAAAACATATAGGACTTGAGGAAGAAATCTGACGGGGAAAATTTAGACTCCACGAACTTGAAAAAGATCGGGTACGACTAAGGGAGAAAAGCGCTTTGATGGATGCGGAGGTCAAGAAGCTAGAAGACAAAATAAAGGAGGCAATTCTCGTCAAAAAACTAGGAATGGTAAGGCAAGGTGTGTACAATCTTACTAACAAGTTGGACGACTATTGCCGTGAACTAGTTAGTCTACTGTTGTGGCTTGGACCGCATATCAACAAACGAAGTGACTAGGGTAGCACGTTGCAAGTAGTAAAGTGCGTGGTGTTGATCACCACAATGGAAGATGGGGATTCTCTGTGAACCATGGTGGAGGACGAGATGGAGCCCCGCATAGGTGGTGTGACCACCTAACTAGCCGTAGGAAGAACAGTCTTAGTGCTCCATGCAGTTGAAAGGGAGCACGGGACTATAAAATATTCTGCCTGGGAGCTACGCGATATTGGAGATGCGCGCAGAATCAGAACGTCACAGGGTTCGTGACCACACACAGAGGGCTACGAAGCCGCATGGGTTAGCTGGGAAGTGACCATTAAGGTCATTATTCATGATGGGATGTATGATTTGAGGCCAAATGGAGCGGGTGGTGGGCATTTAAGACGCGAGTTATGGGCAATATTTGGGAAAATCTGCCGCCAAGAAAGCATTAATGGCCTGAAATTGGGGGGAATGGTTGAATTAGAATTCAAAAGGGGCTATAAAACACAAAGGGCTGGCTAGTGAACAACACTTGGTCATTTGGGAATTGAGCGTCTAAGCAGAGAACTGAGCATTGAGAGCTGAGTGATAATTGAGCCCCTAAGTTCGCGAGTGACAGAATACATCCTAGATATGATGGCGGCCACTAAGGATGGTTTAGGAATTGAAGAGGTAACCACCGGCAAGGCCGTGCAGACCCAAATAGTGGAGGATGTTCTAGAAGGCATTTGGGTTGTGATAGAAATCCCAAAATCAACGCGAACACCGAGGCCCAAGAAGGATAAATAGGCAATGGGTCTAGTATGTGAGTCCCCGAGGAATCCGTAGCACAACAAACTAACCATGGAAGAGAAGGGGAAATCAGTCACAATAGAAACGGATGAGGAAGAAGAAGACTTGCAGCCCCTGATCGCCATAGAAGAAGAAGAAGAAGACAGGGAGGAGGATATCCAACTGTTACGCTTTGGAACAAAATTTCCCACATGTCCTTTCGTGGAAAGGGAAGACTGTACCGAAGGATCTAGATGAAACCAAGAGTATGCTCCAGACCCCGCTCCTGCCAGACGGCATCGTGTTTGAGGGCACGCACCTGGGTTGTGTTCCAACCATGAAGTTTGAAGACTAGGACCTTGCTGACCGCGAGAAGTTTCCTCATCTGGAGACCGTGAATCTGATGAAGCAGAACACTATGCGGGTGGTAACAATGCTCGAGCCGCGGATGTAGCTACGTAGTGTGGAAAAGGCTAGATTACTGAACTTACTTTGGGTACCACATTTCCACCATGCAACAATCACCATTTTCATCATCAGGGAGCTGCTCTGCCTGGTGCATGATGTGTACCTATGGCTGGATGAGCGTATCCCCATCACGACACATCTCATTCACCGCATCTCTCAGTTTCCCTACAAAGGAAAGGACCCCGCGACCATAACTAAAGGAAAAGGCAGCGATTTGGCCCTTGCATAAGCCATGAAGACAAAATATAAGCTGGAGAAGAAGAGGGGCTACGCTATCTCCAACATCAAGGACAAAGGGGTTTGTGTAGCCACCCAAATACTAGCTGGAAAAGTCATGAGGAAGTGCTGTGCTGATGAGGTACCGACGTCGGTGATCGCATTGGCCGAGCAGTATACGGAGGGGGTCCAGTTCAACTGGTCTGAATTCCTCTACGAAGAATTTTTGACGAACTGTTGTGAAGCCTAGGAGTAGGGTAAGACCTTCCACTATTCGTGGTTGCTATTATCCATATTGCTCGTAGCGGGAGAATTGCCAGAGGACAGTAAATTTCCCAAAATTGACAGAGAATTACCAGAGGTTGTGAAGTACACTTCGCTCTGGGCCACAAAGGACATGAAACAGATCTATGACACCAAAATCTTCTAGGTGCTCATGGACATGAACATCTGGATGTGGATCAACTAGAAGCCATGCCTGTCACCCATGGTGTACAATAGTCTACAGAGTTTTGCAGACTTCAAAGCTGATATGCACAACATTTATATCAGGGTACGAAAGGATCCGGCGAAGTAGTGGATGAAGCTACCATTTGTAGCCACTGACGACACAATTTTTACTGTCTTAGAAACATGGCCTCCCGAATGGCACACCCCAGATCTGGTAGAATTGGAGAAGGTGACAGCACAGAAGAAAAAGTGTAGGTTTTAACCCCGTACAGAAATTACCTGCATACGAATTCTAAGAACAAAAAATATACAAATGCAAGATCATAACACATAAAAAACACATACACACATAAATTTTCCCCTGGATCCCAAAACTGAGACTACCAGCTTGATTTTTCATTATGTTCCTTTCAATGTTATAATACATATTTATACATGCCGAAGCATCCAATACCATGGACCGAAAACCATCACGTCCAATACCATGGACCAAAAACCATCGCGTCCAAAAACATGTCCAAAAATCATGCACAAAACCATAGGTGGTTCCGCCCATCCTAACATAGGGTCCAAAACCAAAATTTTTCAGGGCACTGCCTCGGAACCCATAAAGTGGGGTTACGGGTATGCCTCAAACCCCCTATGACCCCCCCCGCTACACAATCGATGCAATGAAGGGGGGGCTTCGCCCCCCCTCTAACCCCCTGGTTAACTACGTGGGCTAGTCGTGGAAAGAATATAACACAACCCAACATTCTCCCACTTCTTGTTTTCTTTCCACAAGGGGCCACAAGAGAGCTTAGTCATTTTTCTAGTCCTGAAACACCCATTGTATCTCTACACCAAGAAAACTTCTCAGAGCTCACAGATTTTGTCAATGCATCTGTAGTATTCTTCAAAGTGTCCACCTTTACCAACAACACCTTTTTGTCTTCTATCATATCCCTCACAAAGTGATACTGAACATCAATGCGCTTTGTCTTTGAATGATATGCGGGGTTCTTTGCCAAGAAAATTACACTTTGGCTATCACAGTCTATCCTTATAGCTCCCTGTACTAACCCCATACTTGAACATAACCTCTGCAACCAAACTGCTTCCTTGCTTGCATGAGTGGCTGCCATGTGTTCTACCTCTGTAGTTGATAGTGCCACTACAAATTGTTTCTTACTCATCCAACTGACTGCACCTCCAAATAGGTTAAACACATACCCACTTGTAGATCTTCTCTGATCCAGAGCTCCAGCCCAATCTGCATCAACAAAGCCACGAATATCCAACATTCTATCGAATCCTAGTCTTCCTTGGTAGCACAAACCATAATCATTAGTGCCACGCAAATACCTGAAAGCTCTCTTCACTATAGTCCAGTGCTCCTTCCCTGGTTTTGACATAAACCTGCTCAATACTCCCATTGCATGTGTAATGTTTGGTGTAGTACAGACCATTGCATACATCAGGATACCGACTGCACTAGCATATGGAACACGAGACATGTCCTCTTCCTCTTCTTGTGTCTTAGGACACTTTTCAGCAGATAACCTCACACCTACAGGAATAGGAACCTTCACCAGTTTACTATCCTACATATTAAACCTCTGCAGTATTGTCTCGACATACTTCCTTTGGTTTAACCAGAGCTTCCTCTTTGTCCAATCTCTTTTAATTTCCATGCCCAAAATATAGTTTGCAGCACCAAGATCTTTCATGTTGAATTTGGAGGACAATTGGGTCTTCAAATCCTGGATAATTTCTTTGTCATTTCCAACCAGCAAGATATCATCCACATACAAGACCAAATAAATAACATGGTCACCAATTAATTTGAAATACACACAATGATCTTCTTTGTTTCTAGTGAAGCCAAGTACCCATATAAACGTATCAAATTTCTGATACCACATCCTTGGTGACTATTTTAACCCATACAAAGACTTCTTTAACTTGCATACCAGTTCTTTCTTACCCTTCACTGCAAAGCCTTCAGGTTGCTTCATGTAGATTTCCTCTTACGGATCCCCATGAAGAAATGCTGTCTTCACATCCATTTGTTCTACCTCAAAATCAAAAGCAATAGCAACAGATAAAAGTAATCTAATAGAAGTCACCTTGGCAACAGGAGAAAAAATATCACCAAAATCAATTCTCGGCACCTGGGAATAACCTTTTGCTACCAGTCGAGCTTTGTATTTCTCCACCTTTCCTTCTGCATTTGTCTTCTTCTTGAAAACCCATATGCTGCCAATTGGTTTCCTTCCAGCCAACAACTCCACCAGATCCCACGCCTCATTTTTGTGCAAAGATGCCATTTCATCAACCATGGCCTCTTTCCAGAGATTTCCATCCTTTGAATCTACTGCTTCATTCACAGTTCTGGGATCATCATCAGTAATAGATAAAGCAAAATTTGAATAGAAAGCAGATGGACTATACCTTTCTGGCTGCCTTCTTTCTCAAACTGATCTTCTCACACCCGGAGTTTGTGGCTCTTCATCTTCTGATTCCTCCTCTGCTGTAGAGTTTGATTCTTCCTTCTTAACCTCAAACTCTATCTTCTCAGGTTCCTTTGGTTGGAATTCATGTTGAATAACATCTTTTACCTCTCTGAACACCACATCTCAGCTATACACAACCTTCCGTGTGACTGGGTTCCAAAGCTTATAACCCTTTAAACCATCCTTATACCCAACAAAGATGCACTTTTCAGATTTACTATCCAACTTGGTTCGTTTCTCCTTTGGAACATGTACATATGGATCACATCTGTTATCTCAAAATCAAACCCTGAAAGGCTGCTGATTAGGGAGACCTTGAGTAACTATTTCAAACCTACTTTTGGCTAAGGCTTAGCCTCCTCAACCTGAGAGGGCTCTCTCACAGGGTTAAAGATTTTGATAATGAATAAGATGGCTAACTCTATGAAACAAATGAAAAAGTGTAAATGGTTGAAATACAATTAGAAAATATTCATTGGGCTTATGGAGTCAAAATTGTTTCAGTATGACAATACTGTTAGCCTTACATGGAAGTCAGGGCATCTAGAATTCAACATATTGAGAACACATCAGAAACATATAGGACAATACAGTTTATAAATGTATGAAGGAAGTTAGAGCACAATCAGTGATTTCTAAGTAATCACACATTCATACCACTGCAAATACTGAGAAGAGGACAATACAAGACATTCTGAACATTGAATTCCTTCTGATTCCTGAGAAGCAAAGCCAAATATTGTATTACTAAAAACAGAGTCTTACACAAAGCACAATATCCAAGTTTCTTTGAAATATTCCAACCCTTTGTACATTAGATTTTCTCCTATATATTGAGCTCCTTACATAATTGAGATTCCTCCTCCAGCATGATTTCCTTTTGTCTCTGAAAATTGGTCCACCGAATCATAATATGCAACTTCAGCAGTTTCGTAGCGTGCTACGAAACTGCTGTGCATTAGGCATCACCTACAGCAGTTTCGTAGCATGCTGCGAAATTGCTGTGTAATTTCAAAAACACAGTTTAAGGCCAAAATTCAACTCTCTTGATCTTTCTTTTCCTTGAAATAGCTTTTCCATCTGCCATGAAGTTGTTCAAAACTGGAAACATAGACACCATTCTTTAAGATAAACTTCAAAAGGTAATATATCAAAATTGAGGACTTTGCCTTACTTGCTATGTGATTTTTCTTAGCTAAGAATGTCCTTCATGCTAGCTTAGTTGTGTCTTTAGATCTTCGATTTGCCTCTTCATAGTTCTGATTCCAGCTCTCAGTTTTGCATTGACCTTTTTGATTTATCTTGCTTCTTTTATTGCAGGGACTGTCCAGGTGTAGCATTGAGCATGACAATTGACCAATTCGGTTATTGAAATCATTTTATCTTCCCACATAGCCTCCATTTTATTGAAATAGGCTTCCTTTATTGCATGTTTTCTTGAGGTTTTTCTCAGTTTGGCAATTTCAAGATTTGCCAAATTCAATTTCCTCTTCAACTCTTCAAAACTACATTCTTCTTGTTGAGAGATGACTGCCTTACCTCTGTCGTTTTTATGCAGCTGTGATGATGTTTCTGATGCAGTCATAGGTCCTTCATGAGATTTTGCTACCTCCCCTGTTTCACTTGCTTCTGGCAGCGCCTCTTGTATCTCTTTTGAATGCCTTGTCACAGGTCTTCTTGGCTTAAAAACAAATTTAGAAACCTGATCATCAAATTTGAGCTTTTTAGAGGCTTTGGCCTTTTTGGTTTTGTCTTTACCTGTTTCTATCAAGTTTTCTCGAACCAGAGGAGATTCTTCAATATCAATAGCTTGAAGCAAATCATTCAGACTTCCTTTTGAAACTTGTAACTTGAGCGTACCAAGACACCTAACGAACCTAATGATGAGAATAAGCGGTTGAATGTGATAGGCAATGTGTATGGGCTGACAATTGATGATGTAAGATTAACTGATTCTGATAGATTTGACAGCTAGACAAGATTTGCCATGGATCTGCACGAATCCCCGATTTCGTAGCGCAGCCAGTGCAAATTCTGGGTTTTGCGCTATGAAAACACCTAGACTGGGTTTTGCACTACGAAAACTCCTAGACAGTTTCGTAGCACATAAGAACCTTGAAACAAGTTTGACACATGGAATTTATGTGTGATGTGGGACCAGTGATAGGCAAGAACAGAGTATTGACCCTATTTGACCATACCAACAAGACTCTATTCTAAATCTTAGACTCTAAAACACCATGGAAAAACCAGACCAAGACTGAAACCAATCTTTTGAAATCAAACTAATGTTAAGAATTTTTAATTTTTTCTTAAGTGATAACAACATCCAAATACCCTCAGATGTGAAAGAGAGGGTTTCTTACCAGTCCATACCTCTTGTGGAGTCTTATCCTCCAACACTGATGAAGGTGACCTGTTGACCAGGTAACATGCAGTATCCACCGTCTCTGCCCAGAATTCCTGTCCTAAACCGGCACCACTGAGCATGCTTCTTTCCCTTTCCATCAATGTCTTATTCATTCTTTCTGCAAATCCATTTTGCTGCGGTGTATATGGAGTATTCTTCTGTCGTGCTCTACCACACTTCTTATAGAATTCTTCAAATTCCTTGCTACCAAACTCTCCACCATTATCTGTCCTCAACACCTTTATCTTCTTCTCTGTCTGATTTTCCACGTGAGCCTTAAATTCTTTAAACCTATCAAAGGCTTCAGATTTATTCTTAAGGAAATATATCCATGTATTCCTTGAGAATTCATCTATAAATGATACATAGTACACAGACTTACCCTGTGATGGAACCTTCACAGGTCCAAACACATCACTGTGCACAAGCTCTAATATTTGTTTCACCCTCTTACTACAAGAGGGGAAACTCACCCGATTCTGCTTCCCATATACACAATTTTCACAGAAATAAAAAATCGAGAGAGCTATTACTCATACATTCTACCATACCTTTAGCATAAAGTATTCGAAGGCCCTTCTCTCCAATATGTCCAAGCCTTTGATGCCACAACATGGTCTTCTCTCTAGAGACCACTAGATTTTCTGGTCCACTTTTAGGAACCACAGAACTGTTGCACCCATCAATAACAGTGATACCTTGCAGCTTATAAAGAGTTCCAATTCGAACTCCCTGCATCAATACCAGTGCTCCCCAAACTATTTTGCAGGTATCCTTCTCGAACACTGTTTTTACACCTGGATCATCCAGCTTGCTAAGATAAATCAGATTTCTGACTAATGTATTAATATGCAGAACACCCAGAAGTGTTCTAACCCTTCCACCTTGCAGCTTCAACTTTACTTTTCCATGACCAATGATTCTAGCCTTCCTGTCATCCCCCAAGAAGACATCACCACCATCATATTTCTCATACTCACAGAACCACTCTCTATGGGGAGTGAAGTAAAAGGATGCACTTGAGTCAATCAACCATGCCCCATGATCTACATGTGTACTTGAAGGAGCCAAGTACACATCCCCACGTTCATCTGAGGTGGTTTTCGCCTCTACAAAAGGAGCATCATCAGATCCCTTTCCTTTATCAGGAGCTTTAGATTTACAGTCCCTTTTGTAGTGCCCTTCCTTTCATTTCCAGCACACCACCTTTACAAGTTTTCTTGGAGATTTAGATCTCCCACTCGATGAATTATTTTTGTTTCTGTTCTGGGATCATCCTCGTATAGACAAGGCATCACCATTCTAGCTCTCCATATTTTTTCATCTCATCTTCTCCATCAGCAAGGATGAGACTATTTCATCAAACTACAAGGCAGTTGCATTGCTACCTATTGCAATAACTAGACTATCCCATGAATCTGGTAGAGAACACAACAAATTGATGCACTTATCTTCATCTAAAATTTTAATATCAACAGATGCTAATTGACTTACCACAGTAATAAATGCGTTCATATTCTCTGTCACCGAGTCTCCATCTTTCATCCTCAGGTTATACAGCTTTTTCTGCAAGAACAGTTTATTCACCAGAGACTTAGATTGGTACAAAGTCCCTGACTTGTCCCACAAAGCCATTGCTGTAGCTTCCCCTGATACATTCAACAATACTGAATCTAAGACACACAATTTTATTGTGCTTTTTGCCTTCCGATCCAACTTCTTCCATTCTTCATCGGATACTCCCGTTGGTTTAGTACCTGGGTCTACCGCGATCCACTGATCTTTATCCACCAACATATCCTCCATCTTGAGTTTCCACAACTCAAAAATTTGACCATTAAATTTCTCAATCTCTATCCTTCCCATCTTCTTTTACCACTAGAATCAATCTCACATATCTCCCACTGAATAGGGTCTATCACAGGCCCGAGCGAAACCCCTCAGCAACAAAGGTGTCCCCTTGAAGCCAAAACAACTATGATACCAAAATGTAGGTTTTAACCCCATACAAAAATTACCTGTATATAAATTCTAAGAACAGAAAATATACAAATCTAAGAGCATAACACATAAAAAACACATATACACAGAGATTTTCCCTTGGATCCCAAAACCGGGACTACCATCTTGATTTTTCATTATGTTCCTTTCAATGTTATAATACATATTTATACATGCCAAAGCATCCAATACCATGGACAGAAAACCATCGCGTCCAAAAACATGTGTGAAAATCATGCACAAAACCATAGGTGGGTTCACCCATCCTAACATAGGGTCCAAAACTAAGATTTTTCGGGGTGCTACCCTGGACCCCATAAAGTGGGGTTACAGGTATGCCTCTAAATCCCTATGACCCCCCCCGGTACATAATTGATGCAACGAAGGGGGGATCTGGCCCCCCTCTAACCCCCTAGTTAACTATGTGGGCTAGTCGTGGAAAGAATATAACACAACACAACAAAAAGGACGATGCCAAGCTGCATGTCACTCAATTGGAAGAGAAAAGGTGGAAGGAAACTGTAGCAGCTAAGGAAAGGGCAGCGTGGGAAGTGAAACAGAAATCCGCGGAGCAGAAGAAGGCCACAGAAGCAATAGCAGCAACACAGGTAGCAGAGGCAACAATGACAGAGGCAGACGAGGGCCAAGAAACGTCCTCGCAAGGGTAGGAGGCAGAGGAAATGAAAAAAACAGAAGGGATTGTAGACCTAGGGGCTGCATCCACATAGATAAAGCTCCCACACATCGCAGAAAGAGCAGGACCAAAGAAAAAGGTCAAGGCCTCGAAGTTGGCCATTGACTCGATCACCTTAACCGAAGGTGATCTCCATGACATTGATGAAACGGTCCGCAATGTCACAAATGAAGCACTTCAGGAATTTATGTAAGAGCATCAAACTATGTTGGGGGCCCTCAGAGCACAGCTGCAGGAGTTATAGGTGTGCCCCCCTTAGGAAGGTACCCTGTCAACCCACATCGTAGCAGGAACTTCAGCAACAGAGAAGATGTTGCGCGCAAGGATGGAAAACACAATAGTGTTTCCAGAGGGAGCTCTAGTGTCATAAAATGTGATGGATTGATTATTGATTAGCATGATGAAAGATCTTGGCCTTAATCTGGCTACCCTTCCTTGAGAAATACTATATCTGCTATAGGATGGGATAACGATAGAGTTGCGGGCCAGGGAGAGCCGCACAATCTAAGTTCTTAGAGAGCATAAGATAAACATAGAACAACTCATCTTGCAGTGCGACGAATTGGTGTCACAAAATCAAAATTTGGTGCAGACGGTAGATGACACTTGCCGAGGTGTCCCGGAGCTAGCCATCATAGCCGGTCTACCAGTAGAAGTGTGGATCCACAGTTTGGCAATCGGAGTCCGTGAGGCTAGGGAAGAGATGACAAAGGTTCAATTGGAGTTGAATCTTCAGATCGCCGAGCTGTGGTTGAAGGTGTAGCCTTCCAATCCTCCAGAAATTAGAGAATAGTGCGCTAGTGCTATCGCAACATGGTTGGAAGAAATTGGAGGTGCAGTGTGCAACTGTACCAGCATGTTGCAACAAGCACTGGAGGTCCTCATGACTTTGTAGGAGGAACCCAACATCCAACGCCTAGAGATAGAGGCGCGAGAACTTCAACAGCAATATGACAGTGTCAGAGGAACTGCATAGATAGTAGTCCTCTCTTAGTGGCTTCTGAGGATGTAACAAGCTAAGGCACTGAAAGCATAGGTGGACACCGCGCGACACAAGGAGGCAGTTCTCAAAGTGCGCATTCAACCATGGATTGACAAGGCCTTCACGATCAAGACAAATATCGAAGGGAAGCTTGCGCACATACAGGGGATGCATGCGTAGATGTAGGAAAGCACGCTGGCCACAAAGGTCTCAGAAGAATGGATGTAGCAGGTTCAACAAGCAGTAGCTCAGTGTGCTGCGGACATCAGTACCATTCAAGAATAGTTGGAGGGACTCTGCCCCAAGATTGTCGCGCTAACAGAGTGACTCAAGGGCGAGTCATGATGTTAGTGTTGGGGGCCTTCTGGGCATGGAATCCCCCCATGGCATGTTTTGGGGCTCAAAGTCCAAGTTTTGAGTTGATATTACTGTAAAGCTCTGCGAATTACGAGCGCGAAATGTATGTTATAGTCATAGGGTTTTCTGCCCTAGTTTTGAATGTAATGTTGGCCTACCCATGGTCCACAGACCATGGGATTGTATAAATAGAGTGAGGCTCTAAGTTGTAAAGACATCGAAGAGAAGGTTAGGCATGAAGGGTCTCAGAGATTAAGTTGAAGTGCGAAGTGTGTCTTGGGTTGTAGAGTAGGAAGAGGCTCTGCAGCTGAGTGTTCAGAGGCCTAGTAGAGTTTGCAGCTGAGTGCGCAGGGTGGAGTCGAGTTTGTAACCGAAGGAAGAGAATAATAAAGAGAAGTTTTACCTTAATTCTGTGTATCTGTTCTTGGGTTTAATTATTTGTTGGATATGAATTGCAATTATATTGTTTATTTACTATGCGCACTTGCATGAATTATGAATATTTTTAAGTATAAGTGAAAGCATTCAAATAAGCTAAGTTAATAAACTAATATTGGGTTACTAGTAAGGACTTGGGTAATAACAGTTCTCGGCCCCCGAGTAGGGCTGTGCGAAGACAACATCTCAGGCTGTGAAGTACCGGGAATTGCGTGCAACAATGTACACAACCGCGGACCACTTGCACTCATCAGACATCTCGAGGGTGCAGAAACTTGGTTTTAGCACCCTCCCATACTACTTCAGGTGATACCTCAGTCTGCGCTCTGCAGAATGTTGCCGAAAGGGCCAGTAGTACCGGGATTTGTTTGGCTAAATCACCTCCGAACCTGGGTTAGGCCCCAACAAGCCAACAATCACCGAGGAAGAACCCTGCAAAGGTTCAGTAGAAAGGGATAATGGACAAGGTGAAGAAACTGTATGAACCTGTGGATTTGGATGGAGAAGAACTCCATGAAGGAGTTGAGGAATTGGACGCTTAAGAGGGTGAGCCTATCACTAGGCTCCCGATGTATATCTCTCCTTGAAAAGGGAAAGCGAAGGTATCTAAGGACCCAGATTAGGGAAAGTTCATGGTCTCTACGCTGCTATTACTGGAAGAAGTGGTCTTTGAATGCGTGCTCTTAGCACGTATCCCTATGTTAAAACTGGAAGATTGGGATCTAGCCGATCACGAGAAATTTCCACATTTGGCCACCAATAAGTACATGACCAAGATTTACTATGAAGAGACTGGGGTCACAAATCTAGAACTAATGAAATGGGTAAAGGGGGTCGAGCAGGCCAGATTTGTACATATGTTGTGTGTGCCACACTTTCACAAGTTGATTATCAATACTGTATGTGTGCGCCAATTGCTTGCATTGGTGCATGATGGGTGTTTATGGTTAGGAAAACCCATATGTTATCGGGAAAACTAGTGTTTATGCAGAGCTACCAGTCCCACTAAGGCTGGTAGCTACCTTAGAAACAAACAAACTAAAACCACTTTCGTTTTCCTTTATGAAAAATAGATAAGAGGGGAATAAAGGAGACCAACCTCTGTCTTGCGCTTGGTTCCTTGCTTGATTCCTCTCCTTTCTGATAGATCTTTGCCACTCGCTTCCTTGTCTACCCAGCTTCAAAGAGCACCTGCAGAATCAAAGCAGCATAACACTATCTAAGAACATATATCTATTATCATAAACAATATAGGACCAGATATATATTGACCACACAAATGCATATATCATCAATCATACAAGAATGTGGAGGAAAACTTGAATAGCTTTATTAATAATCAAGAATAGCAAAGAGGATTACAACCAATTGTTCTGACCCAACATCATCCTATCAGCAAGAAAGCCCTTCTTCACCTCATTAAAAGCTTATATCACCCAACACTATGATATTGCACCAAGAAACCAGCAACACTTCCTTACAAGATACAAAATTCCAGCCTCTGGATCTCTTGGATGAGGGATCCATATATAGATGTTTGCAAGGGGGGTGAGTCAGCTTTTGAGATTTGATTAGTGTCCTCTCTGATAGTTCTTGATTCCACTTGGAGATTGATGATCTCTTACTCATCCCTGGGCGAATGCAGAGAGGCAAGTGTCACAGGAGAAGTTTCTGGAAGATTCCATGATCCTCCACCTTGCAGATTGACCCTGCCATTTGTCCATTCTAGCCCATCGCACCCCATAGAAGGTATTTTCAAGATTCATCGCACCTCCTGTGTGTATTTAGGTGGGATGCAGTGCACTTTGACCATGGAGCAGGTGAGATGGTCCAGTTTTGACCTATTTTGAGTAGTTTTTCATGGAGAACTTCTGGGAGAAGATGTAATAAGTTGACCTTGTTCTTTTAGAGGTTGGAACAAAAATTTTAGGGACTTAAGAGCCCTTGGTTTATGGACATTTATGATTGGGGTTGCAGTGACCAAAAATGTCTATAACAGTTGCCCCCTAAAGTATGAGGTCGTTAATCTGTTGATGTCAGGTGAAATGCTTTATCATGAGGATCTGAAGTTTTTCGAGCTGGAAGGCGACCTGTAATAAGGTACAATACAATACATTATCTTCATAATATTTTCATGATCTAGCTGAGGCAGGCATTCCCATGCTTAGCTTTATAAATTCATTTTCATGTACATAAGACAGACAATCGTCTGAGTGTAGACTGATGATTCTGGTAGAGCCATCATCCCTTAGGTTGGATGATTATTTGTGCAGCAATGATGTACATTTGATGTCTTTATTTTCCTGAATATATATCGCAGCTCGGATGGATGAAACTAGATCCGGGATCTTCAATCTCGTTCGATCTTCACTCAAAGTACAAGTCGATCCATGTGAGAGATGTTCTGGACTCGAACATGGAAAGACATCGCCTGATTACCAGCCAATGATGTAAGCTGTTAACAGGCACGAGAGGAATCACCGATAATGATGATGACCCTCAAGGTACTACAATACAATTCACATGGTGTGAATAAGGGACTTGGCGTCGAACACCACGCAAAATCTTTCGGTTGAAGGCCATTGATGTAAACCTATCACCGGAAGTGAGAAACTTGCCATTGAGGCATGCAAGTTTCAAAGTACTGAAAGGGTTGTTCCTATATCGACTTCTTGGATAATGAGCTGATGTCAACAAGAAGCGATCCATCATAGGAGGGCCTTAGTGAATCCCACATCAATGACATGGAACGGAGCAAATGATTTAATAGAGGTGAAAACAATCTGGTGATATAAGGTTCAGGGTGGCGGTCATGAAAGGATGGAGCGTGAATGTATTGCAGTGGGTGAGACATAGGTGAATTCTCTGAGCGACTTCTCTTGAACATATCGGCGACATTGACATGATGGATTGGTAGCGTTAACCCCAAATATGGATGGTGTGATGGACCCATGGTGATATGACTAGTGAACGGAACAACCCAACCCGACTTGGATGCAGAGTGAAAGTGTCATGTTCAAGAGCGACTTGCTACCAATAAAGTTTCTTCAAGTTTTCTTCCCAATTTTTCCCCAGTGGAGTCGCCATTTTGTTATCGGGAAAACTAGTGTCTATGCAGAGATGCTAGTCCCACTAAGGCTGGTAGCTACCTTAGAAACAAACAAACTAAAACCACTTTCGTTTTCCTTTATGAAAAATAGAAAAGAGGGGAATAAAGGAGGCCAACCTCTGTCTTGCGCTTGGTTCCTTGCTTGATTCCTCTCCTTTCTGATAGATCTTTGCCACTCGCTTCCTTGTCTACCCAGCTTCAAAGAGCACCTGCAGAATCAAAGCAGCATAACACTATCCAAGAACATAGATCTATTATCATAAACAATATAGGACCAAATATATATTGACCACACAAATGCATATATCATCAATCATACAAGAATGTGGAGGAAAACTTGAATAGCTTTATTAATAATCAAGAATAGCAAAGAGGAGTACAACCAATTGTTCTGACCCAACATCATCCTCTCAACAGGAAAGCCCTTATTCACCTCATGAAAAGCTTAAATCACCCAACACTATGATATTGCACCAAGAAACCAGCAGCACTTCCTTACAAGATACAAAATTCTAGCCTCTGGATCTCTAGGATGAGGGATCCATATATAGATGTTTGCAAGGGGGTGAGTTAGCTTTTGAGATTTGATTAGTGTCCTCTCTCTGATAGTTCTTGATTCCACTTGGAGATTGATGATCTCTTACTCATCCCTGGGCGAATGCAGAGAGGCAAGTGTCATAGGAGAAGTTTCTAGAAGATTCCATGATCCTCCACCTTGCAGATTGACCCTGCCATTTGTCCATTCTTGCCCATCGCACCCCATAGAAGGGATTTTCAAGATGAATCGCACCTCCCATGTGTATTTAGTTGGGATGCAGCGCACTTTGACCATGGAGCAGGTGAGATGGTCCAATTTTGACCAGTTCTGAGTAGTTTTTCATGGAGAACTTCTGGGAGAAGATGTAATCAGTTAACCTTGTTCTTTTAGAGGTTGGAACAACACATTTAGGGACTTAAGAGCCCTTGGTTTATGGACATTTATGATTGGGGTTGCAGTGCCCAAAAATTTCTATAACACCATCCCCATAAAATACATGCTGATCCACCAAATTATGAAATTGCCCTATAAAGGGGTGGATCTAGCCAAGGAGTTTGGAGGAAAAAGCAAGGAGAAGGAACTTGAAAATAAAATGAAAACTGAATTTGGGCTAGTCAAGAAGTTGTGCGGATACTCTATCCACTCTATTACAGACCAAGCAGTGTAGTTTTCCATTTAGATTTTGGCTAGGAAGGTCATGACAAAATGTCGCATGGACGAGGTTTCAGCACCAATAATTTCATTGGCTACACAATGTGCAAGGGAGGTGCAGTACAACTGGGCATAGTACCTCTACAAGTAATTCTTAGAAAAATACCGAGAAGTGCAGGACAAGAGTAAGGCATTTCACTATGCCTAACTCCTGTTGTTGATTATACTTGTTGCATGGCGACTTCTGGAGGATAGTTAGCTCCCTCCGTAGGATGAGGATTTACCAGAGGCAATGAAGTTCACTTCGCTGTGGGCAATGAAGGATCCAGAGCGGATCATGGAATCAAGTCTTCTAGATACTAGTCGAGATAGACCTCCTCATAATGATTAGTTAGAGGCCATGGTTGTTTCCAACCTTGTTCTACCAGTTGCAGGCCTTCGCAGAATTTAAGGCCAATTTTCATAATGTATCTATCCATGTGAGGCGATACCCTAAGAAGATATGGCACAAGTTTCCATACCTAGTTACGGAGGCTGATGTACAAAAGATTGTGGGGACATGGCCAGTGGAGTGGTGACAACCCACAGATCTTGGTGCATGTACTAATAAAGGTGGAGAAAGCTCTTCTACACAGACGAAAACTGCGCAGAAACGGAAAGAAGTAGCACAAGCAATAGCATGAGAGTTGGCCGATCATAAGAAGAAAGCAGTCGCTACTCAAGAAACTACTGCTAAGGAAGTTTCCGATAAAGAGAATGCTGCAAAAAAGGCCACATTAGAAGTCGAAGCATTGGATTCCCAACATATTAAATAGTAGGAATAGTCTGAGCTGGAAGGAGGCGGGGGTGACGAGCTAAGCACTCCCTTCAAGCTCTCAAAGGGACAAAATGAGACAACTACCAGACCGAGGAAAAAGAACAAATAGGACAAACAAGCGCACATTGAACCAATGGTCCTCACAGAGGGGTACCTTGATGAAATTAGGGATAAGGCCAGAGACACAACAACAGAGTTGTGGAATGAATTTCTCTGGAAATCCAAGAAAGGCTGAAGACTTTACATCAGACAGAAAGGACCATGTGGCTTGCGATGGAGGGGCCAACTATAGAGAAGTTAGTCGAAGAAGTGCAGTAGGTTGTAGTATAGAGTACAACAAACCTCAAAGTATTGAAGCTGGAGTTTAGTGACCTCTGTAGCAAAGTAGAGAATCCAACTGAGTGACTCAAGGGTGAGTCACCATATTTGTGTTGGGGGCCTATTGGGATGGGCTCTTTGGGGTCAATGTTTTTGAGTTAAGTCAATTTTTATAATATTTTTGTTAAAGAATGTAAAGTCTTCGCGAAATGTGGAAGTGGAGCGCCAAGCTAAGTAAGAGTCAAAGGGGAATTAGTCCCTTGTATGGGTAAGTGATAGGATGGTTTTGAGACCTGCCCATGGTCGGCAAACCATGGTATTGTAATGAAAAGGCTATATATAGTTGATTCATAGCGAGTCTAAGGGATAAATTTTTGAAGAGAATCATTGTAAGGGCAAGGTGCTAAGGAAGGAAAAGTTTGTTTCCTATACTTAGGTGAAAGGGGAAGGCTCCTACAGTTGAGTGCACAGAGACCTTGGTAAGTTTGCAGCTGAGTGCGTGGGCCCCTGTAGCTGGGTGCGCAGGGAGAAGTCGTCTGTATCTGAACATTTACATCTTAATAAAGATTTTTTTGAGCCAAATCTGTGCATCTGTGCCTTGTTTATTTACTTCTGCTTAAGTTTATGTATCTTCGCTCAGTGATCTATGTATATGAATTAATGCTTAATTTATGCGCAAACAGATAAATATGTAGTGGTTATGCATAATCAGTATAATTAGCCGACTCCATGGAGATCGGGAAATCGTTAGATAGATCAGCTATAGTTAACTGTTCGAAAAGGGTATATCCAAGTGATGGCATATCTAGGTCATAACGGCTTCTAAATATACAGTTTATTGTGTGAAAGTAGTGAATTTGTATCTTTTATGTATGTTAAGTACAATCAGATACCTTTGCAAAGGGCTGAAGGTTAGTTCGATAGAATTGTAGGAGTTGACAGTAAGAAGGGATATATTTTCACGAAGGCAGATCTAAGCTATAAGATCCTTGGGAAGACCATCACATAGGCCTTTGGATGTAGAAACCTGGTTCTAGAATCCCCCAATACTGCTTCAGGTGAGATTGTAGCCTACGTTACGCTGGTTGTTGCCAAAAGGGCCAATAGTTAGGGTTTTGTTGGTTGGCGTGAATAAATCTGAACCTAGGTTAGGCCCCCTTAAGCCAATAAGAGTTTGGACAATCTTCATGCATTGCTGCTGAAAACCATATATATGGACAACTACCTTGTGCACGGTGACAAATCTCTCATACAGTTTTAGCATGGTGGTCTCAAGGGTTGATACTTCAGTAAGTATTTTTTTTCTCATCTCTACCATAGCAGATCCTGCAGACTGTTCTATTTTCTGCCTAGCCTCCTGCAAGTCCTTTACCATCTGATCATTATCTGCTAACAAGAATTTGATAGTTGAACTCATGGGTTCTGCATAAGCCTTAGAGTCATTGACCATGGCAGATGGATCTTTCCTCTATGTGTGCAGGTGATGCGTGATCATACGAGAGATGCTTTCTTCATGTTTGTACAATCCTTTGATGTGATTTATCAAATGACATATTGTATACATCCATCACTGGATCATCATCAAGCAGAAAAACCTCACCTTGTTCGCTCAGGACTCGTTTTGATTCTAAAGGTGGTAGAGATTGAGGTGCAACCTCAGATGTTATCAGCATGAGGTCAATATCTTTGTCCTGTGGCTCCTATTCCAACTCCATGTCTGTTGCTTCAACCATTTTCTCAATCTACTGGGCAAGTTCCTGAACCTGCAACTGCTCACCCTTTTCTTCATCTTTTGACTACTCTGATTCCTCAACCTGTATAGGCACATTTTTCTCTGTCATTGTTCCTTGTCTTTCCTCCTATTCCTACTTCTACTTCTCTTCCCTCTCTCTCCTCCTAATCTTGTGCTCTTCTTTCAACTTCTTTTGTGTTTCCTGCAGCTTCTTCTCTATGTCTTCCAACCTTTACTTCTCTCTCTTCCTTCGTTCTATTCTCCTTTTGTGTTATTACTCCTTGGCCTCTATTTCTAAAGTTGATTTCTCAATAAGAGGATCTTCTCTGAACTTGTAGCTTTGCTCAGCCTCTGGGTTCTTGAAAATCTTCCTCTTGTCTTTGTCCTGTGCTGGTTTGCTTCTCACTATTGTCTTTTTTGTAATTTCCTCTGGTGTTGCTACCTGTAGAGATGCTCTCCATTATATAGCCATGTTGACCAGTTCATTAAGCCCAGAGGAGTTGTAGCAATAGCTCCAAGGGTCCTCCTCTAGATAATGACATGCCCCGTGGATCCATGGATAATACAGCTTCGCACACTGGTTCTTTCATATGTAGTGGGGATCATACAAATTGAAGTCCGCAGTGTCAAACTTAAACTTCTTCAAGTCCTTGGACTCAAAATCTTCATCCTTCAAGCTCCATATCTCATATAATCCAATCCGCAAAGGAAGAGTAGGCTATGGTGCCTTCTTCCTCCTATGCAGTCCTAGATATTTGATTCACAACCTCTTGCATGACCAACTTATCCATGGAAAATGTTGGTTCAAAGTGTATCACACACCAAAAAAACCCTTAAGCACTAGTCCTTTTGGCAATGACCTGCAAGTATATCACAGTCTCACTCAAAGCGGTTATGGGAGGTTGCAGAACTAGGTTTCTACAACTAGAGGGATATTGCGCTGTGGCACTCATGTGTTTTCTTATATTTTATATTGATCTACAACTTCACATACATAAAAGACTTCGAGCTTAAGATTTACTTCACATATTTTCACTTATCATATAAACATTTCAGAGAGAAATATAACATGTATTCTTTTGCATAAATAAGTAAAATACATGCATATAAGTACATATGAATATATATTATGAATATAGATACACATGATTTCACTAAAACTTCTTCTTATTTATTAAGGTGGAGCCTTCAACACATACAACTTCTTCGAACTATGTACCCAATTGTAGGTGGTCTACACACTCAGCTGCAGACTCTTCCACGGTCTCCGTGCACTCAACCGTGGACCTTTCCTAAAAGCCCAAAATATAGACTAAATCCAGAAAATATGATCAATTCATTTATGTGTCATATATTTTGACAAAGCATTACATCTCTTTATATATGTTTCATTACTACAAGACCATGGTTCATATACTATGGATTTGACAAGAAATGAGCTAAAATGTCGATACCCGTTATAAAATGAGGGGCTTTGACCCACCCCAAAGCCCCTAGACATCACACGGTGAATAAAAATTCATGGACTCTATAGGCTCCACTCATCAAAATGTTGAGTCTTTGACCAAAACTAGACCAAGTTGGGCCTCGCCCAATAGGCCCCCAACACTCACATGTGACTCATCTTAAGTCACTCAACTGTTGTGCCCCAAATTTTTGCTGCGATGCTCATGTAGGTGACATTATACTACTGAAGTATTTATCCTAGCTACTTCTCCTCTCAACACACTTCTTCTAGCAATGCCTCTATGGTTGGTCCGGTAGTATTCTGCAACACTTCTTTCTCCCTTTGGCGTAGCTCCGTGAGCTTATTATCAATTGCCTATGACAATTGGAAGGTGTCATCCTGCCATAATTGAGTCCTTTCTATCAAAATTTTCTCCTTTCGTCGCAGGTCGTCAATCTATTTTTGAAGAGTCATTCCTTCTCTGATCCTTGTGAGCCTTTACAATACTAGTAAGGTCTTTATAGTTGCCCGAATTTAGTCCAACTTCTTCTACTTCGTCTGGAGCTACTTGTGAATCCGCTGAATATTTCGATCCTCTTGCAGTGAGGTCCAAATCTACATGGTTTCATCTAGTACTCTAGCATAGTCCGCCACTATGTCAATGATGCCTTTCAATGCATATTTCAAATCCTTTTCACTCTGCTCATGTACTTTTGGTGGTGTGACTAACTATGACCTCATTTGTAGCTTAGTAATCTTGAATTCATACTCAAAATTGATCTCGGTGAGCTTATTCTTTGAATCCCTTATTGCGAAGGCAAGCTTCGCAACGTTCTCTGCTAGTGACTCCTCTTCGCAGACATTCACATTCTGATCTATGCTACAAGTATCTGTAATGAATTTTTCCAACTACTACTATTTTTGGCATGCTCCATCCCTTTCTTTTATTAATTAATCGAGCTCCTTCTTCAGTGAAACTATGTCCTTCTCCACCTAAATGCTTAGAAATGAAGTTCATTGTTCTTACTCCTTTAGCTCATCTATGACAGTTTGATGGAAATCATGTAATACTTGAATCGACAATGCGGTAATGTTCATGTTGATGTTGTACTAGTATTTTACTCGTTTTCTATCCTCTGGTGATTCAAACTGTAATGCTCTAGCTCGTTCCTACAAAATCCTTACTCTGAGCATTGTTTCTATTCATCTCTCTCACTATCGTAGCTGGCTTATCTATGTTGGTTGTTTGGCTGTTTGTACCAGTACCTTTAATTTTGTGATGCCTTGCTACAACTCTATCAAATATTGTTTATAGCGATCATTGAACTTGTCCTAGGTCTTAGTCGTTACTTCTTGGACCTTCTCTACAATCTCGTCGATGTCCCCATTAGTGAGGAAGAGTGGTATCACACCCTTAGATTTACTCACCTTCTATTTCTTCATTGGGCTCAACATAGTTATTGTAGGTACCCTCTTTTTGATGATGAATGGTGATTCCTCTTTTGGATCTACATCGCTGAGAGGGTCCTGGATATCTTGTTCCATTTCTAGCAATGTCTCTCGCTCTAGTTCCTATGCTTCTTTCCCTTTGTCTGTCCCACTTGGACCTGCGTGTTGCGTAGTGCCCCCGGGTGCTTCAATGTCGTCTATGGTTGGGGTCATCCATTCAACTGACCACTGATGTATTACTATGAGCAGGTCATCTTAAGTGACCAAGTATTGCAGAGGGTGCCATGCTGTTGGGTCCCTATAATACTAGTGATTACCCCATTACTATTGTAGTTATACCCCTTATTTATATTGTTGTGCCCCTATTACCCCCATATTGTCATTTCTGTGCCCCATAGAATCCCTCTATTGTTATTTTTGTGGCTTTATATTATTATTGTTAGGTCGGCTGGATTATATTGTGACTCCTTAGACTCCTATATATAGAAAGGAGGTTTTGTCATTTGTATCATCCAAGAATTGTTCATTTATGTAATGTAAAGGAGGTTGCCCCCTCGAAGAGGCTGAATTCTAAGGCGTGGATCTCTCTTTTCTATCTTTTTGTGAGCTGGTTTCATAACACATGTCTCCATTGGATCCTTCCATGCCTTGATTCAGACTTTGTGAAAATCATCCTTGAATGCTGCGATGTTGCTGTATTGCTCATACAAACTAGGTGATAACCTGGGATGATGGTTCACTATCATGTTTAAATCCATGGTTAACAACACAAGAAAATTTTCCTGCGCGGGCGATGGATCCTTAGTATGCCACAGTGAGGCATACTGCGCGGCTTCACATACATCTGTTTCAATAGGAGGAAACTGTGAGTCCTCTAGCTCCTTTCATGTGATCAATGCGATGATCAAGATCAACCATGTGTAATGAAATGTTTTTCCTTCCTCCTACACTTCTTGGTAATCCTCCAAAAACTCCCTGCATAAGTACTCAACCCAATTGAATAAAAACCCATCATTGCACTGCACTGCCAAAGAAACCACGACTGTAGGAACTTAATTTTCTTTACACTTCCTCATTATTTTCCCTACTAAAATATGTCTGGCGATGCACACCCCTTGGTTGTTGATAGAGTTGATATCATAACCACGCAACTTCTTAATAATCCCAAACTTTTCCTTCATGTTCTGTGCCATTTCCCTGTCTTGGTTCTTACCAATGAAATCTTCAACCAACTCCTTCTCTTGGTGACGTAGCCCAATAATCCTTCTAATCAGCATTTCGTCAATTGACATCCTCATCCCCAACTAGAGGCATCCATCATGAACTAATGCCAATAGTTGTCGAAAACAGGCTATGTGGGATGTGCTTCTACTGAAGTGTGGCACATATAACATGTTTAACAAGCCCGATCTTTGCAATCCTACAGCCCAACGGTGCGGCTCCAACCTCGTAACTCCACTCTTTGGATAGTAGACCTGGTGTAAGTACATGCTTGGTTTGAATTGCAGATATTTGTTTCTATCATTAAAGTCCCAATCCTCCATTTTTAGTTGTGGTATTCTCCCCAACACTTCACCTTTAAATGACACTTTCTTTGGTAACAACATTGTGAATTTTCATATTTCGGATCTTTGACTGGCTTGGCGCTTTGTTTTCTTGTTGGAAAATATGGTGGTAGTAAAAAGGGAATTTCTGCATCCTCTGTCTCTGTCTGAGGCATCTCGCTTCCTCCTCATTTTCATAAATTTCCTCTGGTTCTTCTTGTTGTACTTTCTTCTTTTCCTTCTCCTTGGGTTTCTTCTCTTGCTTGGGCTTCATTTGCTGCAATTTTGCTGTCTTCTTCCTAGAGGAAGTTCTAATCTCTGCTCCTTCAACTCGCCTCTTTTCAGGTCTTTTCTTGGGCTTTTCTCCTGTAACTACTTGTTTCCGCGACGACCTCGCGCGCCTTGGGGAGATGGGCACATTCGTTTCTCTGGTGTTACCACCTTAGGCTTCCATGGCTCCTTCTGTCCCTTTCTTTACAAATTCTCTAGCAATTTCCTCAAAGCTTCTCTCAGACATACACCAACTCACTTCCCTTACACTTGGTTGCAAATTCTCAAACTAAATTCTCTAGACAGCAGAGTGTAAAATGTGACGTGGGACAAGGTATTTATAGCAGATTTGAATTTTGAGCCTCATGATTAGCTTAGATTTTGCTCATTCAATGCAGGTATGGCGCTAGATTTGGCCAGGTGTGACAAATGCATTTCTCCTGCGCCTTTTAACGACAAATTTCTTTTAATGGTATATTTTTCCTTCCAACAGTCATATTTTTTCGGTTATCTTTGACAATCGTGTAGTAATCTACTCTCTGTTGTGGTTCTATCGATCTTCGACATACTTCTAAATATCACGTTGATCTAGGTGGATATTGGTGGCCACCCGCCAATTCCACTTGGACCCCCACCATTTCTTCTTTGAGTTTTTTAGTTTCCTTAATTGTAGCATAGTTTAATATTTTTAGCAGTTTTTCGGGTCCTAAACTTCTAGAGCCGTTTTGAGGCCCTAAACGATGTTTTTTTTGGAAATCTACCACCAGCGATTTGATGTCTAAAATCATCTTTTCCATCATATTCCTTGGAGAGATCTTTCCAATGGGCTATCATGCACGTCAAACGGAGATAATATGACCAAGTCACGACCCCGAGAAGTTGGCTGTCCAAATCACCCCAATGGGGCCCATAAACTCTTGGTGTTACATCTCCTCGGGTTAGGGTTTTGGTTGTTTAGGTTTTGCTCTTATTGTTCAATAATAAAAAGGCCCTTGAGCCTCATTGTAGTTCAATTCAGAGGCATGTAGCTGCCACATCTCTTCTCATAGATAAGCTACCATCACCCTAGCTGGTGTATTTCCATTTCTGTTTGTAAGCATATTTCAATATTTTACATTAATGAAATGAAGTATTATTTCCATTGCATCTCTATGTTTAAGGTTATCTCTATAATTTGTTGCATTCCTGTTTAAATATGGATCAGTGGTATCAGAGTGGTTTGCTTTTTTTCTCTGTTTTTCTTTGCATGTCCCCAACGAGGTCGGGATATAAGGAGTTAGGGCTTGAACTGGTCAAACCTTTGCAAGACCAGCCTCACAAATCTTGATGACCTCCCATGGCGGATGAAAAGAAAGTTGAGGGGGCATGAGATCCTATCAAAATCTTGCTCAAAGAATCCCTCGAGTGACAAAGGAACAAGATGATGGACAACTTTGCCCAGATCCTTCAGCGGCTACCCAAGGGTGACGCATTGGCTTCCAACAGCTACTATGGAAATGCCACACCATTTAAGGTACAAGTTAATTTTAAAATCCCCATATTCGAGGGTCAGATAGACAGAGATGCCATCGATAAATGGTTAAATCTACTAGAGGGTTATTTTTCTGTTCATTATTTCTCTAGTCGGGAAAATATTATTTTCACTCTTCTTAAAGCAACCCCCCACATCAAGGACTGGTGGGAAACCTACTGCGAGCAGAAGGATGAAAGTACAGGCTCACTATTTCAACCGCACCTACTTGTAATTCATTCTGGGACGCCATCAAGGAGTAGTACTACCCTGTCGGAAGCTATGAGGATCAATACATAAAGTGGACCACGCTACGGCAGGGAAGGGACCAAGACGTGTAAGAGTTTACCAATATTTTCCATACCCTTTGCACAAAGTTGTGTATCAAGGATTCAGAGCAGCATTTGGTACTCAAGTACCACGGCTGCCTGCACAAGTACATACAAGAAGAAATAGAATTCCTGAACATCTCCTCGCTCGGCACGGCATACCGATATGCCGTCAAGGTCGAGCAAAAGTTTAAATAGAAGAAGCAAGACTTTGGATCTGTGAATCTAAAGCAAGGGAAAGGTGCCCCCAAACCGCAGAACAAAGGACAAAGCCAAGGCGGGGTGGCCCAAGACAACCCACCAAAGTTGCAAGCAAAGAATAATGCCACGAAGCCGAAAAAGGACACGAGAAAGTGGTGTGAGTTCCATAAGAGCTCCACTCAAAACACAAGTGAGTGTTGGGCCAAGCAGTCACTAGTGGCCGAGCTAAAGGTTTCAGAATTAGATGCATGTTTCGACTCTGAGTCAGAACCCGACAAGGGGAATGACAAAGGGAAGAAGATTATCGATGTAGAGCCCAATACCACCGTTGCCACCACGAAGATCCAGAGGAGGAGGAGCATCTCTTCCACTCCCAGATGTGGGTAAAGGGCTCCCTGCTATAGTTCATTATCGATAGCGGGAGCCAAAAGAACCTCATTTTGGTAGAGGTTGTGAAGCGGCTAGGCTTACCAACCACATCATCTCCACAACTGTACACCATCGGGTGTGTTACACTAAAATTTGTCACCATGACTATTTGCAGTCAGTATGGCTCCATCAACTGTCATAATGTCCTCCTTGGCAAGTCTTATACCTCTGCTCCTCATGTCAAACTCCAAGAAAGAGAGAAAGTCCTTTAAATGTCAATTAACTCTGGTTATGCAGTTTCTCTTAACCTTACCTGCGTGTACGCACCTCAAGTTCACAATACCTGCGTACTTGTACGCTCTGTCTATAAAGGGGTGGGTGCGTACTCCTGTAAAGGTCAAAAGGCGCGAGTTTTACTTCAAAAAAGTTACTTGTGGTCGAATCTAGAGCATTCTAGAAGATGGTTTGACGTGTATTGAGCGCCTCCAGATGGTTCATGCATCCCTATGAAAGAGGAACTTATCCCATCAAGAGGGGAGCTATCCCATTGAAAGAGGGGCTTATCCCATTGATGGTGGACCTGATTAACTTCCTCCAAAGCATTATAAATACAGGCATTGGGCCAGAGGGAGGGGAGGTTGAAAGCTGAACATTCCTAAGGGTAGATGCTGCTGGAATTAGGACTCCCTTATAGAGCTTGAGAGGAGAGATTCCCATCCTTTATTAGCTTCATTTGGAAGTGGGTGAGCTGATCAAAGTAAAGGAGAACTCTTGCTAGACCCTGGGAGGGACCTGCACAACACCAAGGCACAGGTTGTAATGGTTTCTTTTGTTTCCACTTAATACAATTAAACTCATTTTTCTCAACAGGTTGTTATACATGATTTGTTTCATATACTCCTTGGTCTGTATGATGAATATGTTTTATTTTATGAGTTATTCAAGTGCTATGTAATCTTTTGTTTGTTAGTGAATGCAGGTTTCGAAGAGAAGGAGGAGCTCATCCGGATCGGCGAGGCTGGACTACTACAAAGCGTTGGACTAAAGGTATGTTATAAACACCTGATTACTTGTATTCTAAATGCATATTTAGGGAAAGGTAGTGTTTAATTGTCTTGTTTGTCACTAGAAAGCCTTAGCTTCTAGGGAGGTCGGTTTTGTCCGCAAAATTGACTCTTTCCCCAGTATGGTCACCATTTTGTCATGCGGAAAGAGTCAATTTTGCGGACAAAACCGACCTCCCTAGAAGCTAAGGCTTTCTAGTGACAAACAAAACAATCAAGCACTATCTTTCCCTAAATATGCATTTAAAATACAAGCAACCGGGTGTTTAAAGCATACCTTTAGTCCAACGCTGTTTGTAGCAGCCAAGCCTCTCCGATCTAGATGAGCTCCTCCTTCTCTTTGAAACCTGCATTCACTAATAAGAAAACGATTACATAGCACCTGAATAACTCATAAAATAAAACATATTCATCATAAAGACCAAGGAGTATATGAAACAAATTATATATAACAACTTGTTGAGAAAAATGAACTTAATTGTATTAATTGGAAACAAAAGAAACCATTACAACCAGTGCCTTGGTGTTGTGCAGGTCCCTCCCAGGGTCCAACAAGAGTTCTCCTTTACTTTGATCCGTTAAAATTTCACAGTAAATGACCTGTTCGATTACAAACAGGAACGGACCACTCCTTCTTAGGGTTCGAATCTAAACTAAGTTGGACTCATCTGAAGGATGAGCTTATAATCAAGCATATGTTATCCTCCTCAAGCTTGTTAAAAATAAAGAGGTACTTGCCAGAAATGGTGGGGGAAAAGAGAGGAAAATGAGCCTTTTTGTTATCCTTTGTCTCAGAAAAACCTTATCACCACTCTGAACACGACACTTTTTCATTCACCTGGGTTAGGAAATCCTTTGCCTAACAGTTGATCAAACCACATTGAAAAATTTTCAGCCGGTTCCGGGCATTAACTTTGGGTCAATTGTCACCAAGCCATCGGCTGTGTCGTTATGTGTTCAAGAGGTCACTGTAAATAAACCATTCATCTGCAAAATACCTGTCATCCATTTTGACCATCCCTGAGTCAGTCCTTACAGCTACACTTCTTCAACTTGATATATGATTTCGTGTTGTTGGCTTGCCTGAAACGGGTCGCTTTCTATTGACATCAGCACATTATCTAGAAAGATGACCTAGAAATCGTCAGTACCTTGAAATCTGCATGCATCAATGGCAGGTTTCTCGCCTTTGACGACAGTTTACATCATTGACTTTAGATCGAAGGATTCCATGACATGTTCGACATCAACACATTCATTCACATCTCATGGATTGTACTGGGTACTTTGAGAACCATTGACATCACTGGTGGTGTCTCTCACACTTGTTAACAGTTTACATCATCGACTGGTAATCAAGTGGTTTCTACCATGTTCGACATCAACTCATTTATTCGCATGGATAGAATCGTACTATTTCGGGAAGTAGAAATGAAGACCTTGGATCTAGTTTCCACCATCTAGGCTGCGAGGAGTTTTGTATTCATTATATAGTAGACTAATCATAAACAGATGGCTGCGTCCATACTGTGTCTACATGAGTCTATGATTATGATGTACTGCAAAATCATTCCTATATTAGAGCAGTAGTTAGTTTGTTAGTTAAAGTTTTCAATCTGAGTATGGGAATGCCTACCTCAGCGATGATATGATCTTATATATGTATTTTGTGTTGAATATTCATAGGTTCCGACTAGGCTCTCCACAAGATAATCCTTGAAATGATAAAGTGCTTCACCCTTCCTAGATGATATGAAACCCTAATCTACTACAGGCTTCGCGCTTTAGGGGGCAATCTGTTACACTAAAATTTGTCACCATGACTATTTGCAGTCAGTATGGTTCCATCAACTATCATACTGTCCTCCTTGGCAAGTCTTATACCTCTGCTCCTCATGTCAAACTCCAAGAAAGAGAGAAAGTCCTTTAAAAGTCAATTAACTCTGGTTACGCAGTTTCTCTTAACCTTACCTGCATGTACGCACCTCAAGTTCACAATACCTGCGTACTTGTACGCTCTGTCTGTAAAGGGGTGGGTGCGTACTCCTGTAAAGGTCAAAAGGCGCGAGTTTTACTTCAAAAAAGTTACTTGTGGTCGAATCTAGAGCATTCTAGAAGATGGTTTGACATGTATTGAGCGCCTCCAAATGGTTCATGCATCCCTATGAAAGAGGAACTTATCCCATCAAGAGGAGAGCTATCCCATTGAAAGAGGGGCTTATCCCATTGATGGTGGACCTGATTAACTTCCTCCAAAGCATTATAAATACAGGCATTGGGCCAGAGGGAGGGGAGGTTGAAAGCTGAACATTCCTAAGGGTAGATGCTGCTGGAATTAGGACTCCCTTATAGAGCTTGAGAGGAGAGATTCCCATCCTTTCTTAGCTTCATTTGGAAGTGGGTGAGCTGATCAAAGTAAAGGAGAACTCTTGCTGGACCCTGGGAGGGACCTGCACAACACTAAGGCACAGGTTGTAATGGTTTCTTTTGTTTCCACTTAATACAATTAAACTCATTTTTATCAACAGGTTGTTATACATGATTTGTTTCATATACTCCTTGGTCTGTATGATGAATATGTTTTATTTTATGAGTTATTCAGGTGCTATGTAATCTTTTGTTTGTTAGTGAATGCAGGTTTCGAAGAGAAGGAGGAGCTCATCCGGATCGGCGAGGCTGGACTACTACAAAGCGTTGGACTAAAGGTATGTTATAAACACCTGATTACTTGTATTCTAAATGCATATTTAGGGAAAGGTAGTGTTTAATTGTCTTGTTTGTCACTAGAAAGCCTTAGCTTCTAGGGAGGTCGGTTTTGTCCGCAAAATTGACTCTTTCCGCATGACAGGGTGGCTTCACCAAGGATGGGATCTTCGCGTGAGCCAGCATTGTCGCCTTCCATACAAAATCAAGCCCTTCATGGATGAGGTATTGTGTGACATTTCTCCCCTTGAAGTTTGTGATGTATTATTAGGACAACCATACTTGTCGAAGCGACATGTTGTGTATGAATCAAGGCCCCGTGCTATTATTGTTACTTTGGAAAATAAGTTGTACAGGATACTGGAGGTAGCACCGCCTATCGCCATCTCTTTGGTTATTGCAAAAAATGCAGTAAGCTCATTTCCAAAACTGGGAAATTTGTTTTTCTGATGATATGCCCTCAAGGAAAGAAGAAGACGATGGCCACAACCTCCAGACAGGGCCCCTCCGCATGAAAACTACAGAAGGACAAGGTCGTGGAGGAGTACGAGGTCTTCACCTCCCCTGCAGGGGTTCCTTTGCACTGTCAGGTCAAGCACTCCATCGATCTGTCCCCAGGTGCACCGTTGCCCAATGGACCAATCTATTAGTGCTTCGTTTTGGAGAACGATGAATTCAAGAGGTAGATTCAGGAGCTGTTGTAGAAATGTCACATCCGTCCAAGTTCATCACCCTATGGGAGCACAATTGTGTTGGTACAAAAGAAGGATGGGACTTGGAGAATCTGTATTGACTATCAGACATTGAACAAGATCATTGTCCATAATAGGTACCCGATCCCACAGATTGATGACCTCCTGGACCATTGAAGAGGGAAAAATATTTTAGCAAGATCAATTTGAAGTCAAGATATCACCAGTTACCAATCAAACCCTCCGATGTGTGGAAGACTGCCTTCAAAGCCAAGGAGGGCCTTTTTGAATGGTTGGTTATGCCTTTCGGATTTACAAATGCTCCTGCAATCTTCATGGGGCTAATGGATGACATCTTGCGGCCATTCACCAACTCATTTGTAGTGGTATACTTGGATGACATCCTGATGTTCAACCAAAGTTGGGAAGAGCACCTCCACCACATCTGATAGGTTCTCCAAACACTACGGCAACACAAGTTATGTGCCAATTTGGAGAAATGCACTTTTGACATGACCCAGGTTTAGTATCTAGGATACATTATTGATAAATAAAGGGTGCATGTGGATCCAACCAAGATCCAAGTCATTTGGGATTGGCCATCTCCAACCACTCTGACAGAGATCCACAGCTTTCTAGGTCTTGCCAACTTCTATCGCAAGTTTGTGTTGGGATTTTCTCATATCACTTGGCCCTTGAGTCAAGTCACCAAGGGAGGAGCGAAAGCAAAATTCTTTTGGTTTGAATCTCAAAAGAAGGCATTCACAGAGTTGAAATATCGCCTCTGCTTGGCTCCCGTGCTCGCATTACCAGACTTGCAACAACCATTTGAGGTCAAGACAGATGCCTCTGACTATGCTATTAGGGTAGTTCTTACTCAACACAAGCATCCAGTGGCATATCATAGTGAGACACTTTCAGAAAAAATTTGGAAGTATCCCACTTATGACAAAGAGATGTATTCCATTGTGCAGGTGTGCCGACAATGGAAGCATTACATTTTGGGGAAGGAAATGGTTATCCACACAGACCACCATCCCCTGCAGTTCATATAGACCCAAGGGAAATTGCAGAATGATCACCATTAGAAGTTGTCCACATACCTGCAACAGTTGCAATTGAATATCGAGTATAAGAAGGGCAACACCAATAATGTTATAGATTGCCATAGTCGACCACCGATCATGGCATTAACCACCGTGCTCAACTCTTGTGGGCACGAGACTTTTGATTGGCCACTTCTCTACAAAAGTGACTCAGAATTTGGCCACACATACCAACACTCTTGGAGGGTTAGCATTATCCATATTTTCACCTCTAGGATGCCCTGTTATGCCACCTGGGTCACCTTTGTGTTCCTTCAAGCGAGCGTGCCAAGATGGTTTGGGAAGCACACTACAGTCAGGCTACTGGGCATTTCAGGGTTGAGAAAATGGTGGCAGTACTACAGAACTATTTCTATTGGCCGAATCTTCGACAGGATGTCAGGAAGTAGAACAGATCATGAACTTCCTGTGCCATTACCAAACCAACCATCAAGAAGCAAGGCCTCTATACCTCGCTGCCTACCCCTAGTCGACCTTGGGAATCCATCTCCATGGATTACACGTCAAACATTCCTTCCACTAAGCATGGAAATGACAATGTTTTTGTGGTCATCAACAGGTTCTCAAAGATGGCCATTATGGCAGCCTGAAAGAAGAATATCATAGCCGAATCCACTGCTAAACTCTTCTTTGAACGAGTGTGGGTACACTTTGGGATCCCACAGTCTATCATCTTAGATCGAGACAGCAGGTTCCTTAGTACATTTTGGTCCAGTCTCTGGTTGATGTTGGACACCAAACTCACTAAGTCCACAACCTTCCATCCTTAAAGTGATGGCCAGACAAAGGTTGTCAACAAGATGATCATCCACATTCTATGCATGTACAAATCAAAGCATCCACGTACATGGGATGAGAGCCTCCCTTATGTTTAGCACAGCTACAACCGAGCTCTCCATAGCTTGACTAGCCACAATGCTTTTCAGGTGGGCTTGGGATTCCAACCACTATGTCCCATTGATGTGGCCATGCCATTTGCAGCTACTCATGCAGATTCGACTCATGTCCAGTCCAAAAAAAATAAGGCAAACAACCTCATTGAGCACATCCAACATATTTGCTAGCAGGTCCATAACATTCTGGTGAAATCAAATGCTAAGTATAAGCAGCGACATGATCAACATTGGGTTCCACACAAGTTTTAGGTGTGCAACAAAGTCTGGTTGCATTTGCAAAAGGAATGCCTTACCGGAGCCTATTGGAAACTCAGACCACTTCGATATGGTACTTACACCATTACGAAGGCTATGGGAGATAATGCATTTGAGCTTATCATTCCCTCATTCCTTGGCCTGCACCTAGTGTTCAATGTGGACCGCCTTCAGCCGTACTTTCCACAGTTACTAGACACATCCAACATTGTAGAACAACTCACACCCACAGAGTTAAATCCAAATTGCATGGAACAATCTACAACTGATCGGATCATGGACACACAGATAAAACACACTCGCTAGTAGAATATCCAACTATATCGAGTTGTCAAAGTAGGCCAACTCCTTCACCAGGGAAAGTGGCTCACCAGGGACCAAGTTCAGTAGAAGTTTCCTCATCTCATGGAGGAACTCAACACAATGGGGACGATTGCTTCCTAAGGGGGGAGGAATGATACAGGTGGATATTGGTGGCCACCCACCAATTCCACTTGGACCCCCACCATTACTTCTTTCAGTTTTTCAGTTTCCTTAATTGTAGCACAATTTACTATTTTTAGTAGTTTTTGGAGTCCTAAACTTTTGGAGCTGTTTTGAGGCCCTAAACGAAGTTTTTTTTGGAAATATACTGCCAAAAATTTTGTGTCTAAAATTGTATTTTTTGTCGTAGTCCTCGGAGAGATCTTTCCAACAGGCTATCATGCACGTCAAACGGAGATAATATGACCAAGTCACGACCTCGGGAAGTTGGCTGTCCAACTCACCCTAACGGGGCCCATAAACTCTTGGTGTTACATCTCCTCGGGTTATGGTTTTGGTTGTTTAGGGTTTGCTCTTATTGTTCAATAATAAAAATGCCCTTGAGCCTCATTGTAGTTCAGTTCAGAGGCATGTAGCCGCCACATCTCTTCTCATAGATAAGCTACCATCGCCCTAGCTGGTGTATTTCCATTTCTGTTTGTAAGCATATTTCAATATTTTACATTAATGAAATGAAGTATTATTTCCACTGCATCTCTGTGTTTAAGGTTATCTTTGTAATTTGCTGCATTCCTATTTAAATCCGGATCACACGTAGTAATCATCCTTTGGCGCAGTTCTTTCAGAATTCGACATACTTCTAAATATCATTCAATAATCCTCTTCGACGAAGTTCCCTTCTACAGAGTAGTTTATAGACTAGTGCCCACTTTCAACTGCAGGTGCCACTAAGGCTCTTCTCCTTTCATCATTGAGTGTGAAGCTTCAGGGACAGAATCATCCCTCTATACCTTCAATCTGCTACCATTCACTCGCCCTGGAATTAGCCGATCATCTGACTTTGCGAGATGAACTGCAGCACCATCAGAGACATGCTTGATGATATACGGTCCTAGCCAATGTGTCTTAAATTTCCCTGGGAGCTTTGCAAATTTTCTATCATATAAGAGTACAAGATCTCCTTCTTGGAATATATTTTGCTTGATGTGCCTATCATGCCAGGCTTTCTCCCTTGCTTTTTGTACTTGTTGATGAAAACTTGCTATAAACCTATCCTCTTCCAAAGCAAGCAATTACGCCATCCTCTCCTCCATTATATCAGAATCTTCCATGTTTATGAAGGTTGCAATTCTTAAACTGAGCACAATATATTCCATAGTAATGACTGCTTCTTATCCATATACCAACCTAAAAGGTGTATGGCCTGTCAATTTATTGTATGTTTTCCTGTATGCCCACAATGCTGCTTGAATTCATAGGTCCCAACCATTCCTGTTCACATTGCACACCTTTGTGAGTGCATTCTCCAAAATTTTATTGAAAGCTTTGACTGTCCCATTCACTTGAAGGTGATATGGGGTACTTTTCTGATGGTGTACTTGAAATTCCTCAGTTAATTCTTCAATGGTCTTATTCAAGAAGTGAGACCCTTTGTCAATCATTAATATCCTTAGACAACCAAATTTGGATAGAATGTATTCAAAAATGAACTTCGTGGTGGTATCTGCACTGCAATCCTTCATTGCTTGTACCTCATCCCATCTCGTCAAATAATAAGTTGCAATGATTATGTATCTTGCGTCGGTCTTCTTTCCTGGTGGGTTAATAGGTCCAACAAAGTTAATAGCCCACTTGTAAAATGTTTGCAACATTACATGTGGATATAATGGCATTTCATCTCTTCTATATGGCCTTCCTGTTCTTTGACATATATCACATGTGCGACAAAATTCCTTTGCATCCTTATGTACTATGGGCCACCATAAACCATCTCTCAAGATTTTCTACGTAGTGTCCTTTCCTTCACAATGTCCACATGCGGCTCCTCCATGAGCTTCAACTAGAATACTCTGCCTTTCATGTTCTAGGACGTATCTTCACAGTATTTCATCCAGTCCCATTTCATACAAGTTCCCTACAATCAATGTGAAATCAACTGCTTTTATCACCAACTCCTCCTTCTGTTGTGTAGTGTACTCCACGGGCACCATTGGTGTGGCCAGAAACTGAATAATATATGCAAAGTGATCATCTATGACCCTGATTGCGAACAACTGCATGCCAAGTAGGTTATCTTTAATAATGGTGGGTTCTTCTCCTGTCTCAAATCTCGACATATGATCGAGCCCAACATTCAATCTTCTTGGCTTGACTACAACCTAAAAATCGTACTCCTGGAACAATAACAAACATCGATAGATTTTTCCTCCTAAAACAAGCTTATTCACCAAATATTTTAGTGCAAAGTGATTGGTGAACATCTTAAAATGTGCTCCCAACAAGTAGTGCATGAACATCTGTAACGCATAAAACATAGCTAACCCTTTTCTTTCTATTGTAGTGTATTTATTTTATTCCATGGAAAATTTCCTACCTGAAAAAGCTATGGGGTGATAAACTTTGCCTATGCGTGGCTATGCCAATGCTATGCAAGATGCATTGACATGTACATAAAATTCTTTATTCCAGATCGACGCAATTACCATCTTCTCCTTCAGTATATCCAGACTCTTTTGACAATATTCATCCCATTTAAATGTGACATATTTCTTCAATAACTTTTCCATTGGCGCAGTTATCTGCGCATACCCCTTTATAATCTTTTTGTAATAGCCGGTGTGTCCAAGCATCGTGCGCAATTGTATCACTTTTTTCGGTTCTATCAAGTTCACAATGGCTATTATCTTCGCGGGATCCACCAACAAACCCTGTTTGCACACAGTATGCCCCACGAGTATGCCACTAGGCACACAAAATATACATTTCTTCAAGTTAAGTGAATTTTGATGCTGCCTACATGTAAACAACACAAGCCTTGAGCTCACAATATGCTTCTTTAATAGCCCAAAGACTGTCTAATAATCAAAGTAAACTTCCAAGAATTTGTGTATGTACTCCTTAAACACTGCGACTTCGACTCTAGAAAATATGGCAAGGGAACTCTTCAAACCAAAAGGCATCATCGTGTACTGAAATGAGCCCCATTAAGTTACAAAAGTTGTCTTATGCCTATCTTTTGGCGCAATTATAATCTGATGGTAACCCAAAAATCCATATGTGAAAGAATAGCCCTCGTGAACTCCTACATTGTCCAATACTTCATCTATAAATGGTGTAGGGAAAGGGTCATGCACACATGCATCATTTAGTTTCCTTAAGTCAACACAAATTATGATGTCTCCTTTAGTCTTCTTTTACTGAACTATCATGAGACTTCCCCATTTAGACTCTTTGACAAGTTTGATGATCCATGCTGCTAGCATTTTGTCTAGTTCTTCCTTCACCTTTTCCTTGTATTTTGGATTCAACCTATAGGGTCTTTTCTTCACAGGCTTCGTGTCAGGTTTCAGATGGATCCTCATAACTCCTAGGTTCCCTAATATGCCCTTCATTTATGAAAACTTTGTCAGGAATAGCTCCTAGTATTCATGTAGCAACTTTGTGATTTTACTATCTGTATCTGCGTCCCAATAGTCTCAATTCATCGCGAACTGCAGGTCTTCCTCTGTCCCAATATTCAATTTCTATGTTTTTACTGGCTATGTTATATATGGTATTTCTGGTTTTGGTCCAACAACTTCGCGATCTCATTCCATTTATGGTATATCAATATTGCACAGATCTTCATCTTCTTCAGAAATGATATTATAACATTCTAATGCATTTTGTGATTGCACAACCTAATCATGCTGCCATGTTGATGGAGCTTCATTCTCAATTTTTTTTTACTCTAATTTCCTGAAGAGTCAAGTCTATACATGGGAAATCATCATCAAAGTTGAATGTTAGTATGAACCCTTCAACCAAATTTGTTTAGTTTGCAGTTCCATGTCGCAATTCTGTTTCAAGATACCAATTCAAAGGAATAGTTTCTAGTGTGTGGATAAATCCATGTACCCACTCTTGTTCTGGAATTTCTTTCTGAACCAAAGTGCAACAATGAATATGCTCTTGGGAATCAACCTTACCATCATACTTTACTGTAATTTCTGTGTCAATTAGGCCAAACATGATCCACATTAATTTACAATACTACTAACAATTTTCTATATTTCTTTTATGAGTACCCCACCATCTAGTAGGTGTACACCTCAGGGCTACATCCAAATCTTTCTACCTCTGTTCTTCTGGTATTTCTCTTTCATATGCTTCAATAAACATGCTTACTTTTGCAATCCCATCATAATAAGGTAGATTACATACCTCAAAAGTTATGCAACAAAGTGATTTTGTGGCAGAGACTTCATATAACATGTTCTGCCAATTTTCCAGTTCTTCCTCAAAATATGAAGTACAAGATCTGTTCCTAGCCCAATTTTCCATCTACAATAGGTTTAATACAATCCTCCTCCTTAGTTGTTATCTAATAAATGTTGTCGACATCTGCATCGCAGTACTCATCTAGGATAGGCTCTGTATAGCACACTCCTTTTGAGGGGTCTAGAGGGACAATGACCCTCATATGGTCTCTTTCGAACACCATTTTTCTCTTCTTCAAATTGATTATCACAAATTATCAAAAGCCCAATCCAATTCGAGTAAGACCGGTAAGGGTTGCTATCATCTACAATTTCAAACACTCAAAGTCTGCAACGATTTAGATTCCTTCCATGGCTACTATGATGCCAGGTAACCTTCCCATAGGGACGATCTTCTGTTGGTTAGCCATCCTCAACTGTATTAGCGACCATTGCAACTTCGGTCTTCCCATTGACTCCCAAGTTTTCTTAGGTAACATGTTGGCATCAGATCCTAAGTCCAGGATTACCTGATTCATATCATATTCCCTGATCTGTGCAATTAATCTCATTTCCTTCCCTATTCTCTTCTTGTGTCGATGTAAATTATTTACTGCACATAGATTGCTTCGTGGTAAATATTTATTAGCGTAGGAGTCTATCAACTCCTGGAGTCCTTAAACAACCTTCTTATTCCTCAACAACTTCATGCAAGTATGTAAAAATGACTTCAAAATACTTGGATCTAATTCTTTCATCGGAGTAGACACTTTGTCGCTGTCCTTATTTGGCATTAAATTTAGTTGCACGCTAGATGTTGAAGCCCCAACATCCATGAAGCTTCAATTTGATCCCATGAAAGTTTCTTTTTCCTTTTGGATATTGAACCTAGGGACCTTTTCTGCGGTCTTTCTTACCCATGATTCTTCTACCTTATTCTTACCTTTATTGTCGCTTGTCGCAACTCCACTCCTAGTTATGATGTTGATGCATGGTTCATCTTCCCTTGGCTTAGCAGTCATCATTTGAATATTTGCTATAGGCTGCTAGTTTCTTTTCTCCTACATCTTTGCAATAAGGAAGATACATTACTATATCACGTGATCAAAAGATTTGCACTAGCTGCAGGTTGTAGTAGGGCTCTTAAAATCTCTTGCGAAGTGTCCTTCCTATCCACAGTTACAACAAATAATCTGGCCGTGTCCTCGACTAGCTCCGCGTTGTTGACCCTGGAATCCTCCTTGACCAACATGCTAGCCTGGATCCTTGGATGTATGTCCTTCATATTGTAGTTTATAAACATCAACAGTACGTTCCATCATCACATCATAACTTCGACAATTCCTCTCATCATGGCCCATTGATTTACAAATTTTGCAAAACAACTGCTTCAGGGTTTGTACGTACTTTTGTAATAAATAGAAATATTCAGAGCATTGTTGGCCTCTCATTATACAAATCTCACATCACAAAATTGATTCCAGGTTTTCTGGATTAGGTGCTCCACTTTCCAACTAATCTCTGAACACAGGGCATTGATACTTATAGTGGCTCTCCACTTTTCATTTTGTAGACCATACTTCTGATTTGGTTTCTTTACCTTTCTTGGGATCTTGCAATTCCAAGGTCAAATTTGCTAGCTAGCTCTGAATTTGTTTTACTGCTACATGAGTATCTCCGATCAACAAGGCTTCCAACTTCATGGCAATCTCCAATTCTTCGGCTTGAGTCACGATCTTCTACTGCGTCAAGGGTAACCTGATATGTGGAAACAACACAACTATACAGCATTATTTATGTTGTTCTAGGGGTATGTTAAAACTTACTTGTCCCAGTAACAACTTGTTGATCCAACTCCCACAGAGACTCAATAGCCGTCTATTTGATTTCCTTCAGCTCCATAATGCACTGTGATTCTAATTTTAGTTTCTTGAATTATGATACCAGTGCTTCCTTAATATCATCCAACAAAGTAGCCTAATTAGTCACATAATATTTCATGTAACATGTTAGTGCTCTTTCTCGTAGTGTCGTGACGAGCCATGCCTTCTTGACATCTTCATTAGTGATTTGTATTTCTTTCCATACTGCATCAGCTACAAATGAGAATCGGTCAGGATCCTCTAATCCAAGGCCTCTAAAGATAGGCAGCTTAATGTCATCGCCCATTTTTCTTCTTGGGTGGTTAGGGGGAGGGGGAGGGGGTGATTAGGGAGAGGGGGAGGGGGATGGGGGGTAAGGGGAGTAGATGGTTGGGGAATCCCAAAAATTCCCTGATTTTTCTCAACTCCTAACTTCGATGCACCTTTAGGATGGGAGGGGAAATAATGTGGGGTTGCAGGGTTACTTCCTTCTTCTTCACTCTCATACCCACCTAATAAGGGACTATAGTCAGTCTCAATAAATTTGTTTAGTCCATGATATTCTCTATATCTCTTCCCACTTTGTGTAGACCCTAGTCCTAGTTTAGACTTATTCCCACTTCATACAAAAATTAATTTGACTGCATTCGTAGAACACCCTTTTCACATAAAAAAAATTTAATCCATAAATTCAAAGAGTTTAGGTAATTACCTCATGGACCCTTGAAAAATATTCCCTCAACTTTTCTGTAAGAAACAACCGTGTTTATTGCAAATTTAGTGATGAATTCTCCCAGGATACTGTCAATCCAAAACTAAACTACTCTTGAGATCCTGTTGTTAGTATTCGTGAGTCGCTATATCAATTTAGGGATCCATGCGGTAGGCTCGTCATTTTTTAAGAAAGTCTTATTGTCGGTAAACTTTGATACCAATTCATGTAGTTCATTAGAAAATTTCATGAAAAATATCTCATGTTGTTCTGTATAGAGATACTTCTGCAACTAGGCTTTAGTTGACAACCGCAGATTTCTGTTTTCCTGAACTGCAAATTCTCGCTCTTTTTGTTTAATCTACTCCTAGATTTCCTTATTTTATGAATTCAAAAACATATCCCTCAAGAAGATCCTGAACCCAGAAAAAAAACCATTTTTTGCATCAAGGGGCTTGGGCCTAGGTTCAAATTCTATTGCACACTAACAAAACCCTTAACCACTGGCCCTTTTAGCAATGACTTGCAACCAGATCGTAGTCTCACCCAAAGAGGTTATGGGAGGTTTCAAAAACAAGTTTCTATAGCCAGAGGGATATTGCACTGTGGCATCCGTGTGTTTTCTTATATTTTATATTGATCTAGAACTTCACATACATAAAAGACTTCATGCTTATGCTTTACTTCACAAATTTTCACTTATTATATAAACATTTCAGAGAACAATATAACATGTATTATTTCACATAAACAAGTAAAAATAATGCATATCAATACATATGAATATATATTATGAATACAGATACACAATATTTCACCAAAACTTCTTCTTCTTTATTAAGATGGATCCTTCAACACATTGTTACACAATGTTTTGTCACACCTCTTGTAATTCCCTGTGACATACCCCAAAGTGACCTAAAAATGACCATTATGCAGTGTACTCATCCATATATGCATCTTACGTCCTTCCTAAGACATTGATTGGAAAATTCCTTGAGCTTTCCTTGAAAGAAATAGCTCTAAAACCCTAATTTGAGAATCATCGTGCTTATGAGACTAAAAACAACGATGATCGCTTGTTGCACTACACTTGACTAGTGATGGCATTGTTTTATTCACTTATATACCCGTGATCATCCCAAAAAGGAAATTTTCTTAAAGAGGATGAGAAGTTTCATGATCTAGAAGCTTCCAGAGCAGCGAGCTAGAGGTTGTTTGGCATAGATGAGGTCAAATTCTCCTATCTTGGAGTCTTGGTCTTATCCCTATGAGCTACCTCCTTGAGATAAGGGCCTAATACTATCTTTGGAGAGATCCTGACTCCCTTTCCCAGCCTATATATTCATTTGCTCCCATTCCCAAATGGTTGTTCTAAGCCTATTTGCACCCTTATGGTAAGATTGTGCTTATATGCTCCTCATAGGGCTTGGAGAAGGAGTGCTCGGAGAGCTTAGCTTGGACTTGGATATTGATTCAAGGAGAGCCTATCAACATCAAGTATTGGTTGTATGTTTCCCATTATTTTCTATTAATATACAACTACTGGTTCATTTTGCCTAAATGTGTATGCTCATGTATCATTTAACTTAACATTCCTTGATCAGTTAATTAGGCTGCTTTTGAATATGCTATTTGTATTTGCATGCCTTATTGCATCTTGATCTCTTGTGTAGGTGCATAAATACTAAGAGCAACAGGAACGAGCTTGTGATGCAAGTGATTCAAGGTCTTCAACAAAGGACATCGAGATAGCAACAGAATGAGGTAGGCCGTCTTCTTCGTCTCTCTTTTCAATTGCAACTTAGGAAAGTTTCTAGTAGATTGTCACTTTAGTTGCTAGATCCACTCATTGAGCTAGAGGGATTGTCTCTGTTCATAGAGAGGATTTACCTAGACAAAAAAATGGTGACTCTCACCTTCTGATCAACATAAGATGACCTTTATCTATCCATGGGTCACTTTTGCCTATAAGAATCTTCCTTTCGGTTTAAAAAATGTTGGCACTACCTTCCATAGAGAAATGTATTATGCGTTTCACAATATTCGACACATTGTTTAACCTTACCTTGATGACTTACCAGTACATTCTTCTAAGCATCATGACCATCCAGACCACTTAAGATCCATCTTTCTGCAATGTCAACATCCACACAAGTGCGTTTTTTGAGTTGAATTTGGTTGACTCTTGGGTTTTGTGGTTTCCCACAAAGTTATCTGAATCGATCCTTTAAAATTCGAGGCTATTGTCAACTTACCCCCCCACCTCATTGCTGCAATTGCTAAGCCTGCGAGGAAAGGCTAACTTTCTTTGTCGATTCATTCCAAGCTATGCTCAACTTGCCAAGGGCTTTACTCACTTGCTTAAGAAGGGGATCCCTTTCATTTGGGATGAAGTTGCCCATAAATCCTTCAAGGCTTTGAAAGACACGCTTATCGATGCTCCTTTATTGCATCCCCCTGATTATCGACATGATTATTTCTTATTTCTTATACTTGGCTGCAACTGATACTACCATTGCTATGATGTTAGTTCATGATGACGGCGATGGAAAAAAACATGTGGTTTATTATTTAAGTCGGAATCTTCTTGACACTAAATCTCAATATGCCCATGTTGGGAAGCTTGCCTTGGTAGTAGTCCAAGCTGTCCAAAGGTTTCGTCATTATATCCTTTTGCGTAAAACAACGGTGATTTCCGATTGCAACCCCATGACCTATATATTGACTCATCAATTACTGGGGGGGAAATACTCCAAATGGATTGTTATCCTGCAAGAGTTTAATTTGGATTTTACTGCCACCAAATCAAAGAAATCACTTGTTTTTGCTGAGTTGATATGTGCCCTTTTGTCCGCAAGCACTTCTACTGATTTTACTGAGCAGATTCCTGATGAGACTCAGTTTCTCATCAACACTCTTGACCCGTGGTATGGATATATTATCATTTATCTTCAAACCCAAATCTTCCAATCTGAGTTGTCTCGATTCGACTAATGTCACATCCGACATCAGTCCCAACCCTATCAGATTCTTGGTGATACATTGTACCGAGTCAGTGTGGACTCTGTTCTTCACAAATGTCTCACACTTGAAGAGGATGAACGGGTTTTGAATGACTACCACTCTAGTGCCTGTAGTGGTCATATGTCAGGCTACGCCACTTCTCAAAAAATCCTTCATGCCAGTTATTTCTGGCCTTTTATATTCAAATATTGTATTATGGTTGTTCAAAAATGCCATGAATGACAGATTTTTAACCGCAAGCAACGTGCCCTGATAGCACCCTTACACTCAGTAGCTACCATTGGCCCATTCACTAAATGGGGCATAGACTTCATGACATATAACCCTCACTTGGCCGGGGCACATGGCTATATTATCGTCACCGTTGACTACTTTACTAAATGGGCTGAGGTGATGCCAACATACAATGCTAATGGTATTACCACTGCTCAGTTCCTCTTCAACCATGTCATAGCATGTTTTTGTGTTCCTCAAGCCATTGTAACTAACCAGGGATCACATTTTCATTAGTACATGACGGCAGAGCTGACTGCTCAGTTGGGTCTTCATCATGATATCTCAACTCCTTAATATCCATAGGCCAATGGCCAAGTCAAAGCAATTAATAATGTTTTGATTACTATGCTTCAACACACCATTGGGAAGCACAAAAAGGACTAGAATTTGATGTTATTCTCATCTCTTTGGGATTACAGAAATTCCGCTAAGACTACCACTGGATTTACTCAATTCCAGCTGGTTTAGGGTTTGGAGACAACTCTTCCGATCGAATACAAAATCCCTTCACTCAAATTAGCTATCGAACTTCTTCCTAATACATTGCCTGAAGAGGAGCATTTAGTCTACCTTGAGAGGCTTGATGAGACGTGTCACATTGCCGTGATGGTAATCAAAGCCCAAAAGAAACATGTCAAAGCTCATTTTGATCAAACTATTTCTCCTTTCACTTTTTCTGAAGGTGACTTGGTCCTCCTTTATGATCAGGCTAACGATAAGTTAGGCACTGGAAAGTTCAAACCTATGTGGCATGTGCCATATATTGTCAATTTTTTTTTACAAAAATGCGCCTATGAGCTAGTTGATTACGAAGGAAATGCAGTGTCACAACCCCGAAATGGGTTGTATTTGAAGAAGTATTACGCGTGAAATTCGCGTGATTATTTGTATGTTAGTGTGGGGATTCATTAGTGTGCACTTTTTTATTTTTGGTGTGTTCGTTTTCTTTGCAGACATGTGTTTTTATGCTTACCTTGTGTTCCACTCGGTTTGCAGATGTTGTTAAGTCATTATCTTGGTTTTGCTAATGGTGCTTGTCATAGCACACGAAATTTGTCTGCCGCAGCTTGGGCACTCTTTGCCTCTGATGGCGATTTGATTGACTTAGAAGGTATATGCCTCAGTTGAACAACTAACAATATCACTGAATACAATACAATCATTGAAATATTGTCAGAAGCAGTTGCTCTGGGCAATAGATATTCAATTGTCAAGCTAGATTCACAACTCATTGTGTTACAGTTAAACAATCATAATTTAGTGAGAAATTCATAGATATTGCATATGTATCTACGTTGTTCTATGACTGGAAATGAATTTTTATTTTATCACATATCAACATATTCCACACAATTTGAATACATTAAAAAATGCATTAGAAAATTATGCTCTTGCTAGACATTTGTGCCATTTAAAAACTGATCATATTATGGACACATAAGTAGAAAATAAAGCATGCATATATATATATATATATATATATATATATATATATATATATATATATATCTATATAGATATATATATATATATATATATATATATATATATATATATATATATATATGTATATGCATGCTTTATATTCTCCTCTCTCTCTCTCTCTCTCTCTCTCTCTCTCTATATATATATATATATATATATATATCGAGTCTGTCGAAGTTTTTACATCAAATCTAAAAAAATAAAGTGTTCTAGCACACTTGGCTTTCAAAGCCTACAAAATGTTTAAAATAGATAGAAAGGCTATCACCCTACACAGTGCTCATGGTAGCACGAAACTGATATGATCACTTGGCCTAACATCTGACGCAGCCTTGTCGATACTCCCACTGTGTGTCTCTACTAGCATAGTGGCACTTCATCTATAGTAGCATACTCTGAAACTCCCTGAGTAATCGAACTATAGGTTGCACTCCATCTTGGTTAAGGGGTCTGCCCATTTCTCATAGTCAACACCCACTATCTGATGAAAAACCTACCGTGCTATTGGCGACATGTCAGGAAGTCTTTCCAGTCCCACATTTGCACATTTATCATAAGTTGAATCTCAGTTTACACTTTTACAAAAACAAATCATAAGACTTGAAAAAATCCAAAAAATAAGTATTTACATGCATCAGTCCACTGTTCTCCCAATGAAAGGGGTAGATCTGGATCCCATCTGAAATCCATGCCAACATATGCATAATCATCCACCATGAGTAATTGGCACTGCAGCCAAGTAAAAAACTATGGAGGGTAGTGCATCTGCTGACTTGTCCCTCCTCAGGGCATGAGTTGACTCCACCTCACTAGCCTTGGGTCTTGGGGGTAGGATCTGATACCTCTGCCCATTGATACCACAATAAGGGCACCCACTCTAGGAAGAAAGTCACCAGTATCGAGCTGAACCCAAATTATCTCAGGTTTCCTTGCTTCCCTTTGGTCAACTGTCTTTTCATATTCGCCAGAAGGCCTCCACACTAGTTGAATATGGTGGGGGTCAGACACTCAACTCCATACTAGAATTTGGATTTCGAACTCTCATGTAGGGCTTGCATTCCAAATACACGAGCTATGGTGAATGTGATGGTTTGTAAAGTAAGGTTTTTGGTGATCGTGGCGATCTTCACCTTCTTACCCCTCGTCATCCCCACACCTGGGAAATGCCTCCTAATCAGAACACTAGTACTCTCACCACCTAGGAGATATCCGAAGAGTTGGAATATCTCTCCTCTTTGGGAAAATCTTGTGATGAAATAGATGTCTGATTCTTCTATTTCTAGTTCCTGGCCTTTGATTATGAATATCTCTTGATCCACATCCCAAAGACTAATCAAATAGGGCAACAATTCCATCTGAGCCCTCAGTCCTGTGGTCCTGAAGAACTTCAACAACCCACAATCTCTCAAGGCATTGATGCATTCTAGATTCTAGGCTGCTTGGTGATATTCAGCCTCATGGCCTCTTTCTTTCCATTCTAGAACCATGATCTCCTGCAAAACATCATTTAACACCAATTAGAGACTTTTTCATGAATCAAAATCAAGAATTTTGGCTTTAAAAAGGGGTTTTCCTTCAAAAAAAATCCACCTTGGCACCATCATGCCTGTTTTTATTAACTGAGCAATGTCGTTAGGGGTGTATTTTAGCTCTAGAGATATTATTGCGGGTCCTATGACCAAAACCATGTGATGAGCCACGGTATTGCAACAAGAATGCTACAACTCCCAAGGCTACCGAATTTTAATTATCAACCCAGGGTTCATACAAACTTAAGAGGTATCGACACTATATGTGGAACATACAATTTGTCCTTTCTTTGCTGTCATAATGTAATGGAGTGCATGTACTAAAATCAAACCCTAAACTAATTGCAAAAAATGAATTGAAATGGAAACCCTAACCTATTGCAAGAAATAAAGTACAAGGAAAAGAAACTTAACTTAAATTTATTTATCATATGTGATAATTTAAACTAACTGAGCACGGAACCTGATCTAGAGAGTGCTAACTACTGTGTGCATGAATAAATATAAACTAACTTTTTCCTTTTTATCTTTTTGCTTGAAAAATGTAAATGATAATCTTACTTGGTTCTTTGGCAGGGGAGACAGGTGTGGAGGAAAAGGAGTACAATGGTTCAGATGGCTTGGAGGGAAAGTAGGGGCCTAATCTTAGCTTCTAGTGATGATTTTTCTTAATTCGGGCTTAAAAGAGGCCACTACAGGTTTTCCTACATGATGTCTACAGGAAGTACTAGTTCCTACAAGATGTCTATAGGATCCCGTGTTTTAATACAAAAAGTAGGCCGAAAGCTTAGGAAGTGGTCTAGAAGGTGGAATGGAGCTTGGGAAAGGTGGAAAATAGAAGAATAAGGCATGGAGATGGTGGAAACTACCCATAACTCAAGCAAGGGCTTCAAGATGGGTAGATTTTCTCAATGGAAATGACAATTTTGGCTCATAAAAACAAAAATTTGGATTGAGATTTTAGTGTATTTTGGTGACATGGGTGGATGAGGCTTGGATGAGGCGAAAGAGATTATGTCTCCCTACAACAACTCACATTATTGTATACATTTATCCACAAATTCATATATACATGTGAAATATTTATTAAATAACGGAAAATTATTAGTTCAAAAATCCGAAATTCGAGAACTAGTGAGATAGTAAATCTATCAAATGCCTAACCTAATCAAGTGAAAATGAAATGGGGTAAATTTTGCTATGAAATATAATGTTTTGTGATCTAATTCAAGTGGAACCAACTTGATTGAAGCTCATTATCATGCTCTAAAAAATAGCAGACATTTACTGTTCTTTGCTAAAAAGGAGTTCCAGAAATCTAGATTTGGCAATAAGAAGACTAATCCAAGTAGCTCAATGATTACTATGAACTTAAAAAGGTTTTTCAAGGATGAAATGATTATTTTTATCCTGCAAAAGAACTTACATTAACCATTCAACCCAATCCTACAACCAGAAATCATTAATACTAAATACAGAAATAGAAAGAAACAAAAACAAGAGATGCATGTAAATAAGAAGTGAAAAGAAGGAAATAAAATGATACAAAAGGGCTTTGAGGTTCCTGGGATCGCCAAGGCCAAGGAAAATTAGATACCTATGGATGAGAATAGATTTAGAAGTTGAACATGACACCAATCTTCATTATTTTAATCAATACAATTACATCCCTGCAAGAAAATACAATGGAGCTACAAAAATACGAGTTCTCTCCACAAGAAGACTAATAATAATCTATCTTTAGAGGAAAATTCGACTTGGTACTTGTACAAAATTATTAGGAATCATTCCCCATGAAAGGAGGAAGCTTTCCCCACCAAAATACCTTTATTAGTGGATTTAGTTCCTAATACTAGGAATCTGCCTTAAATGGCAAGGAACACATTCATAGATTTTCTCAATCATTGGAGTTCCACAATCTATGCCATAATTCCATAATATCTTGTTGATTTATTATTTAATATTGATCCTTTTGTAGTAGGAAGAAAGTCCCTAAATTATATCCTCCTCCAAATCCTCATAATTTGCCCAATATTCTCATAATATGCTACAAAAATAAATAATATTAGGCATAAATATGCAATTATTCATAAACCTTCCTAATGAATATATTAAAGTTAAAAATACATTATCTAATGCAAAAAGAGAGGTTAATGTGCTGAAGGATGGTCATAGGCCTTAATTTATGTTTAATTTAGAGGTATGGGCCTTAATTTATGTCTAATTTAGAGGCCCATCATATCCCCCTGCTGAAAGTGTTGCTCATCCTCTGAGCAACTTAGTGACCTCATTGTGCCTCATTCATGGCCTTGGTGGCCTCTCTCTTGTGCATTAAGAATCTTGGCTGTAAGTTTTGCAAGGACAAGCCCAAAAACATATTTGTGCAAAGAAAAATCATTGTTTCTTGAGACCATTAGCTTGCCTTCTTCTTTTCTTTTGTGGCCTAGATGATTGCCTAATGGCCTTGGAGTTTTCTGTTTTGATTAGGTCTCTCTTAGGCACTGCCTTTTTTGATTTTTAGCACAATTTGTTCCTTTCTTCCTTCTTGTATCAACAATCTTCCTTCCTGTAGCAGTCATTCCTTCTTCCTTCAGAGTCTTCTAACTGTATGGGAGTGATGAGAAATGATGTAGGTTTGTGAAAATGGAGAGGATGCTCTGTTTGTTTTTTTAAGAATTTTTCAGAGTGAGACAAAGTGTAGGGTTTGTTCTTGAAATTATGAAATGTGATGGATGATTGATGGGTAGATAGTGAATATGAAGTGGATGGAGGTCTTGGAGTGCTGTGGTGACTTGGAATTTTGTTATAGCACCATTTACCACTCTTGGTAGATCTGATGCTCTGATTATGGCCTAGGGAAACCATTCCTTCCAGACTTGGTCCAAAATCTAAAAAACAACGTTTTATTCCCTATACACTACTTTTCCCTATGATAAAAGCATGCACACGTGGGTCAACATATATCTAACCCGTGTACATATGTTAAAACACTTAAGAAAATTAAATTTCCTTAATTTCAGGCGGAGTTCACGGGTTTTACCTATTACTCACCTCCTATTGCTCGTGGCCCAACTATTTCCCAACTGAAAAAACTAATTTGGAGAGGTATAAATAAACCTCCATGGGAAGGCCTTAAGGGAGAAAGCATGAGATATTGATACTATAGTGAGATTATCCATGATCGAGTCTGAAGAATCGCTGTGCCTCCTGCACTCCCCAAAGCTTCAGGAAACCCTTGTTTCCTTGATTATAAATATCCCCCATATTGCTTGAGATATCCTTGTATTGGTGATGGAGGAAGATTGTTGAAGGCTGGGAAAGGACAGATCCGGAGGACGGTTCTGCTTGGAGCTGGAGAAGGACTCAGGTTGTATTTCTCCACCTTATTTATAGCTTACTTCAATAAAAGGAATGTTGTTCTGTTTCCGATATGAAATGTGCTTATGCATCGAAATTATGTTGTAATTCATTTATGAATCTTATATTGATGTATAATTAGTAATTAATTTATATGATTTAAAGCTAACATCATGTATATGCTTTATGTTTCTACTGTTGTGTATGTTCCATTTGAATAATTTTTAGGTTTCAAGAACATCGGGAGAAGTTGAGGGTTTGCACCTTGCGGGATCTACCCAAACGAAGGACATCCGGGTAAGGACACTTCTACATGATTTAGTAGAATAAGGATTTTTGATGATTGCTTGAGCATTTCTTGTTGAGGTTTTCCCTCTGCTCTATTGGGGTTTGCAACCCAAAGCCCTATGGTGGCTTCACCCATAACATAATTGGTGACTCAACTTGGGATAACAATCTTGTTATTCCTGGTTTGGGTTGTTTGTTCTCAATCAGGGTTCACTTTCTTGATTGCTTGTTTTTACAGTATTGTTTGGTCCATTAGTATTCCAGGCATCAAGTCTGATCTTCTTGATCATACCTTTTTTTCTTTAAAGCTTTGTATACGTTGTTCTTTTTACTACAGTAGTGTATACATGCAGGTTTATTTAAGGCAGAATGGCGTATACGCGAGTTTCCTGTATTAGGAATGCGTGTGCACACTTCTTTGTCTTTACATAGTTGTGTATGCAATTTTTTTGATCGTTTTTTCAAATCTTTCTGCCCAGCTAGGTCTTCTGCTTGGTGGTTTATGCTGTTGTATGGTCATCTGCTGTCTAGAGAATTCATTTTTCCTGCAAGCTTTCTTTTTCAAAAATCTCCTTCTCACTGAAAATATTTGGCCTAGGATTGCTTCTTAAGAAAGTTTGTAGTTTGTATCTTGGGTTCAAGGCTTCGTTCTGAAGTTCTTGGTTGTTCTGGTCTTCTAGAACAAAAAATTGTTTTCAATTTCGTTTCCAACCTGGATTTCAAATCCCTTGCTCTGCTTCCCCTTGTTTGGTAGCCTTGTTGTTTTTCTTGCTTTTTGAGAGTCCTTTTGAAAAGTTTGAAAGTATTTCTTTCTTGAACTTTTTGTCAGTTTGTCGAAATCTTTTGCCGCTACTTGGGTTAGTTTGTACAAGTTCGTAGTCTTTCTTGTTCAAGTTTTATTTATTTTTGAGTTTATAACTAGAGATATTGAAAGACTCCTTGTGCCTATTTATTGATCTTTCGAGTTTTAATAGTACTTTGGTGACCTCGAAAATTTGTTTTGTTCCCTTTAAATGAAAAAGTTAAAAAAACATTGCTTTTGTTTTTCTTTTTCCAAGTTTTTGGTTTTCAGTTTCTTTTGTTTTAGTGTTGAAAAGCGAATTGAGATCTTTTGCGATTTGTTCCGCTTGCTTTGAAGAGAGATTTGTGTTCAAATTTTAGCCCTCTTTATTTTAAGTTGGCTTATTGTCTCTGTAAAGAGTTGCATTTTCTTATGAGTGTTGTTTAGGATCTTGCATCATCATTGTAATTTTCATTAGGTTAGTTTGCATTTTAAGGAATTCTTAGTTTTTCTATTTTTTGGGTGTGTTTGGATTGTTTCAAAAAAGAAAAGAAAAATATTTTTGCTTAAGTTTTCGTAGAACCCAAGTAGATATCACTCTTCATCGAAGAAAATGACTGCATTCATATAGTTAGTTTTCTATTTATTTCTTCTGCGTCATAAAAACATCATCAATTTCACTCTTGTAATTCCCCTTGACTTAAAGAACAACTATATAAAATCAAGCGATTAATAAAATGGACTAGAAATTTTATTGTTTTCATTAAACAAACACCAACAAGTTTAGGTTCATTAGGTCCTTGTATTAGGTGAGTGGAGAGTTAACTCTTTAAGGCTGCTCAAATTACAAAACGTAGAAGTTGAATAAAGAGCGAAACCCAATATCGTTAGAAAGACCTGGAAAGCTCCATGACTGGGAGTTCAGCATGATGGAGAGTGAATACAAGGAAGAGAGATACCCCCTCTCCAACTTGTTGGATCTCGCCTCATGATTGTTCCACCGAGCTTTTAATATGAGTTGGTATCCATAGTTTTCTTTCCTAGGGATTGCATAGGTGGTTGCGGAGGGGAATCCTGTGGCACCTGATGCTGACATTGCATCATGTTAAGTAATAATTTTTGAGGGTACTCTTGCGAAGCATGGGTTCTTGCACCAACAAAGGCTGTTGTCTGGAGGTTAGCGTAACTGCCTCTGATACCTTCGACAGTAGGCCTGGGGCGTAATTAGCCCAACCTATTTTTGGAAGGCCCTTGATTTTGGGTTTCTTGTATTTTGGTGTCCGGTCCTAATCACCTGGAACGGAAATACTTGAAAGTTGTTTGATTGCTTGTATCTTTAGGGACTTTTAGAGAGTGCTCTTTGCTCCTAGTTGGCCTAGATTTACAATTTTTTTCGAGTCTTTAAGTAGATTTCTTAAAAATAATTCAAAGTGGTTGATCGACCAGCTTGTCAGTCTAAGAGACTTCGTGGGCTATCAAAGACGAGTCCTGAGCCTTCTCCTTGAAGGCATAGGAGAAATGATACCAGTGGTTTTCAATTAGTGGCAGCAGGTGCATTGGAGATTGATCCTTCGGCTAGAGTCATTGATTCACAAGATAGACCTAGCACAAGAAAAGATTTAGAGAGGAACACTCCAGTTCCTTCTCAAGTCCTCTTTAAGTCAAAAGATAATATCAAGGTCAAAGAGCTTTCAGAGTCTATTTCGGCTCCTAATTCTCCTCTTCCTCCTGATCATCTAGACATTTTATTATGCGTTGGAACTCCGACCAATAGGCCTTTGAGTCCAGGTTTACATCAATCTATTCCTTCGATGACCACTGCTCAAAGCATGGAATCCATGACAGGTGCTAAGAGTATACAAACTCCTTTATTTGTACAAGGATGAGGAAAAATTTCTATACCTTATGTTACTCATAGCACTGCTATATTTGGTTCTAATTCCATTCCATCATCGAGTGGAAGTTCTCAAGATGTTGCCTCTGGCATTGGTTTTTTCCCTTTTGGAATGCCGACCAATATGATTCCTTTGGTTCCATTGAGTATTCCATCAGCTACCTCCACATCCATGGTGAGTGGATCAACTTCTTTTCAGGGTTTCCCATTTAGGGGTGGTCATATACCACATTCCAACCCAACTGTGGGATCCATGCCTTTTTCCTTTTCAGGTCAAGGTTATAATCCATTTCAAAGTTGGACAAACCCTGCGGTTAGTGGGTTAGGAGCTAGGAATCAATCTTATTTTGGCCAATAGGGGAATATGTCATATTATTCTGTCAATTCTTTTCAAAACTTTTCTCCCTATGCTAACGCATGGAATCCTTGTCAAGGATTTTCTACTCATTTTAACACTTCTTTAGGGGTAACTTTACTAGTTACGGAGGATTTTCGGCAAGAGTTGGTCAAACTATGAATTTTGCTGGATCACAAGGGGATCCTTATGGTTTAGTTGGGTCTACAAATTACTTTGGGAAACCTGGTGCCTTTGAAAATCTAGGTCATTCTTTTCAGAACGTTAGGAGTTCCGCCCACACTGGGTGGAATCCTCAAGGTCCGTCCTGACTCCCTTTTCTAGCAATGTTAAACTTGCCAGATCTCAATAAATTGAATAATGATCTGGTTAGGTATAACCAAGTTTGGCCTTCGGTCCCAACAAAACTTCCATCTAATATCCCAAAATTCGAGGAAAATAAAGGTGAAGATCCAGGTGACCACGTAACCACCTTCCACTTATGGTGTTCGTCCAATTCCTTGATAGACGATTCAATCAGGTTGAGATTATTTCAATGTACCCTAACTGGAAATGCTGCTAAGTGGTACATAGATTTACCAGGGGGCACCTTCACTTCTTTCGGTGATTTGGCTACTATCCTTTTGAACCATTTTCAATTGCCTGTTCGTTATGATGCCAGAACTAAGCTTTTGGTTAATTTCCAACAAGATCAGGCGACTCACATTTCTGATCATATTCAAAAATGGAGAAGGAAGAGGCTTATCAAAGGAAATATCCCATAGGAATTCCTTCTTGAATGGTTTCTTAAATCATTACAACTTGAGATCTATAAGGACGTGTCCCTCTCCAATGTTTTCACTAAAGAGCAGGCTATTTTCAGGACCCAACAGTTAGAACTGATCTATTTTCAGTCTAGGGTTCTTCAAAAAATTCTACTTGACACTCCTATATCCAAGGTGGATATAGCCAAACCGAAGCTAGGTCCCCATGCGGACGGGCTAGTCGGATCAATTGATGTAAACATAGTTAACCTGCTAAATCAATTGCAACAATTGTCTTTACAAGTTGCTTCCTCTATGTAGGCATCACCATCCAAATCTACACCTTCTCAACCTATGTCTATAAACGACATCCAAACTTGTAACTCCAATGGAAATCAACAACCAGATGGAAATAAGAAAGGACAAGACAGGAAGAAGAACTAGGATGGGAAGGGCAATACAAACAAACCCGATAATGATGTTAGAGAGGGTAAGAAAGAGTCCAAGAAAAAGGTAAAATTTCCATGCAAGTTATGAAATGGGGATCATTTGACTCATCTCTACCCTAAGATCCAAGACACTTAGCACTTATTAGTGCAGCAGGGGTCTTCTAGCTCCCAAGCTGTTCTCACTAACCCTTTTCCCAAAGGGAAGCAATTACTTGTTGTCAGAAATTCTAATGCTGGTACCCCCGCAGGGGGAAACTAGGAAGGGGACAATTCATCAAATGTCTATATGATGAGCTCACATATTGATGTCACTACGCGATCACGTGATTACGGTGAATCAGAATCATATAAGGCTAAGTCTACTTCCGATGCCTCAAAGCCGCTCCGTATTGAGAGGCCCTCTATTGAGTTTATACCTCGAATGCCAAAAGGCTCCATGAAGTGATCAAACATTAACTCTAATGCTAGGGCAGCCCAAAACTACTTGATTGTAGAAGATCTGTCTCAGAGTCCTTGAGCTATGTCAGCATTAGAGGTACTCCAATCATGCCCTAATCAGAGGAATGATTTTCTCTCGGCAATCGGAGTAGTAGATCCAAAAAATTCTCTTGTGCTTACTTTTGATATGTAAAATATCAAAAAGAGACTTCCCCATCTTATGGCTTTCCAGATAAAGTGTACATATTTAAAGACTAACATATTTCGAATAATTATAGATGAGGGTGCTTCCACATGTGTGATGTCCATGTCATGTTGGAAGGCCATTGGATCACCTCAAGCTGTTCCTTCACCGACTCTATTGAAAACATTTGATGGACATTCTCATAGGCCGCACGAGATTATTTCAGCCTTTCCAATCTGTGTTGGGGGAAAGGTGGTAAATATTGAGGTAGAAATTGTCAATGCGAACCTAGATTACAACCTCCTCTTAGGCAGGAATTGGATTTATGAGATGGATGCCATAGTTTCATCATTATTTCGCATCCATTGTTTTCCTCATGAGGGAAGGATTGTAAAAGTTGATTAGATGGATTATTCTTCAGGTGATTCTCACACATCCTTTGACTCTATTGTTACATCAGTGGAAAATCTCAGGCAACCTATTGAGAATTTAGGAGTCGAGATGTGCTCTTCTTTAATGGGTAGTTTTGATCTCCCTGCTCCTTCAACTAGAATCAATGCTATTTCATCCTACAGGGAACCTTATCAAAGAGAGTTCTTTTGAACTTATTATTTTTCGGACCCTTGGCCTTTACCCTCATCTACCACCACACTAGATGGAGGGCAAGTAGGTGGAATGGCATGTCCTATGTCTTCAACGTAAATTGCTTATCAGTCTATTGTTAACTCTGCAGAATCCCATCCTACTCCTTTCTCACCAGAGGAGTTAGATGGATATGTGGCTCCAGCTTGGACCCTCGATTCAACTTCAGCTCAGGATTGCTTAGATACAATATTACCATATGAGGAAGCAATTCTATAAGTAGTGATGGGTGTCAAAAGACCCTAGGATGATTTATATCATCGTTCATATTTCCTCCCTCATTTGCGAGAAATTGAGTCAAGTTTGTCCAGAACATCTACTAGTGATGTTCATACAGTTTTAAACCCTTTGGCACCAGCACAGTTGTCTACCGAAGTTAACATGTTTATTATCTCACGAATTGTACTTGTGAACATATCTAGGAATCCTAACATAATCGAAAATGTCTTCATTGGAGTTGATTGTTCCCCTGAAGAAATTCAAATTTACACTGATCTCTTCAAAGAGTTTTGTGATGTGTTCGCTTGGTCTTATGAGGAAATGCTTGGAATAGATCCATCTATAGTCCAGCATGAGATCAAGATATATGAAAATGCTAAACCTATTCATCAAAAACTTCGACCGGTCAATCTTAGAAAAACAACAACTATTAAAGCTGAAGTTGAAAAGCTGCTTAAGGTGGGCTTTATATACCCCATTCCTCTGACTGAGTGGGTATCTAATCCAGTCCCCATAGATAAAAAGCAAGGAATGATCCAAGTATGTATTTACTTTAGGGACCTAAATAAGGCTTGTCCAAAAGACAATTACCCCACACCCTTTATTGATCAAATTATTGATGAATATGCAGGTACTGAAATTTTTTCGTTCATGGATGGATTCTTTGGTTACAATCAAATTACTATCCATCCAGAAGATTAGCACAAGACCACCTTTATTTGTACTTGGGGTATGTTTGCATACAAAAAGATGCCTTTTGGCCTTAAAAATGTTGGAGCCACTTTTCAGTGGGCCATGTATTATGCTTTTCACGACATCAAACACATTATCGAAGCATATCTAGATGATTTAACTGCTCGTTCTCGAAAGAGAATTGATCATCATAAACAACTTCGGTTAATCTTTGAACGATGTCACTTTCATAAAATCCGTTTGAATCCAAATAAGTGTGTTTTCGCCATCACATCTGGTCAATTGTTAGGATTCATTGTATCGATAGAGGGGATTCATGTTGATCCCTTGAAGGTTGAGGAAATACTTCAGTTTCCTCTCCCATATTCCATTCGTCAAATTCAAAGTCTCCAAGGAAAGGAAAATTTCTTAAGGAGATTCATAGAAAATTATGTTGAGATTACAAAAGGATTTATGTGTTTGCTTAAGAAAGGAGTCCCATTTTTATGGGATGATTTCGCGCAATGATCTTTTGATTCTTTGAAAAAAGAATTAACTTCTGCTCCATTATTGAGTCCACCCGATTATAGCAGAGACTTCCTTTTGTATCTTGCTGCAGTATAATAAACCATTAATATGGTTCTGGTTTAGGAAGATGATGCTTTCTGTGAGCATGTAATCTACTACCTAAGTTGAGGCTTGGTAGGCCATGAACTACGTTATTCTCCCATCGAGAAATTGGCCTTGGTAACTGTCCATGCTATCTAGCAGCTTTGGCATTACATTCTGCTTCGAAAAATGTTTGCCTTAGCAGCCATAAATCCATTTCAGTTTGTCCTCAATAGGCGAGTGATTGGGGGCAAATATAATAGATGGATTTTCATTTTTCAAGAATTCGATCTCGAATTCATGTCGGCTAAATCTAAGAAATCTTTAGTGTTTGCAGAGTTGATATCAGAGCTGCCTTGTGAGGAAGAAATTATTCACGAGGAAAATTTTCCTGATGAACATTTATTTCTCATTTCTTCACAAGATCCTTGGTATGGAGATATCATTATATATCTATAGAATTTGAAGTTTCCATCCACTTTCTCCAAAGATGAGCATAGAAAGTTGCATCACCTCAATAAGAATTATGTTATTATAGGTGACACATTATATTGTCATGGGATTGATTCAATCCTTAGGTGTTGTTTGAATTTGGAAGAAGCTCTATCAGTTCTTAATAATTGCCATAGTGGGGCTTGTGGTGTCATCTATTAGGGCTTGCAATATCCCAAAAATTTTTGCGAGCAGGCTACTTTTTGCCTTCGATTTTCAAAGATTGTATTGAAGCGGTCAAAGGATGCCATCCTTTTCAAGTCTATATTTGGAAAATGCACATGCATCGAGCTCTGATTTTCCCTGTTATCACCGTCAGTCCTTTCATGAAGTGGGGCATTGATTTTACTACTTGTAATCCGCCTTTGGCAGGGAATCACAAGTACATCATTGTAGCCATAGACTACTTTACAAAGTGGGCTAAGGCCATGCCTACTTTCAAAAATGACAGTGAAACAATGACCTTGTTTCTCTTCAATTAGGTTATTTCATGATTTGGTATCCCTAAAGAGATTGTCACTGACCATGGCAGTCATTTCCAAAATCAATTGATGTCCGAATTGGCTCTCAAGTTGGGTTTCCAGCAGGAGCATTCATCTCCATATTATCCTTAGGCCAATGGGTAGGTTGAAGCCATGAACAAGTCCCTTAAAATCATCCTACAAAGGATGATTGAAAAAGCTTGATCCAATTGGCACATCATGTTGTATCCGACACTTTGGGCATACCGAACGTCAGTTAAGACTGCCACTAGTTTTACTCCTTTTCAACTAGTTTACAGGTTGGAATCTATCTTTCCTATTGAATGTGAAATTCCTTCTCTTAAGCTAGCTGTTGAACTTCTTCTAGAGACTTCTAGTCTTGAGGAATGCCTCATTCATTTGGAGCATATTGATGAGCAGCGTCGAGATGCCGCCATAATAAATGAAGCCCATAAAAAGAGGGTAAAAACTCAATACGATAAAGCTGTCTGTCCTAGGAATTTTTTTGAAGGTGACCTTGTCCTGGTCTACGATTAAGACAAAGATGCCCTGGGGGTAGGCAAGTTTAAATCTATGTGGTACGGTCCCTTTATAGTCAAGCACATTTTGAAAAAAGGGGCTTATGAATTAATTGACTTTGAAGGAAACAAGTTGGCAGAGCCCAGAAATGGGCTCTACCTTAAGAAGTACTTTGCTTAGGCTTCGGTTGAGCACTTGCTTGTTTATATATATTGTATGTTTTTACATATCTATCTAGTGGTTTTAGTGATGTTGATATTTTTTTTATCTGCTTTTGGTAGGTATTGATGGACGATTCGGTATATCTAGGATTCACCAATGGTGTGAGTAGGCATACCCGAAACCTTTCTTTCGTGGCTTGGGTGATTTATTATCCATCTGGCCAGTTGATGGTTTTGAGAGGAGTATGTATCGGTCCTGCTTCGAATAATATTTCCGAATATACTGCTATTATTAATTTGCTATCCGAAGCAATATCTCTTGGTATTGATTCATTAGTGGTTTATTTAGACTCACAACTGGTGGTATCTCAGCTGAATAACACTTATTGGGTATGAGATCCCTATTTATATCGCCAATTTTTGAGAGTGAGATTGTTGCAACGATCATTTGTTTATATCACATATGTCCACATTCCACGATCAGAAAATTCATTAGCAGATTCTATTGCTAATCAAGCATTAGATTGGCATATAAATCATTCATCAAATTAAAAAACATAAAAAATAATCAAAATGTCATCTGAATATATCATAAAATCGCTTGTATATAGATAGAGTGTTTGTGTCCAAAATAATATACAAAAAATTGGGACAAAATTCCCTACAAAATCTGGGCTTATGCCCATCATCATGTCCAATCATAAAAAGATCTGATCATCTATCTAGCTGGCTCAGGATGAGCAGCCAGAAAATAAACAACAACATTGGCTACATGCCAGAATAGCCACACCTAGTCCTATGGTACTCCTACCACGCGATGCTGCATCTCCTCAGGTAGATCCTCTATGGCTATCATGGGTACTTGGTGAGTCAGCCTCACCAAGTTCCTCTGAACTACATGGAGAACTCTCTCCATCTCAGCTGCAGCCCCTTCGACATCTCTCCTGTGACACCTATGTTTGGGAAATTTATCAGGTCTCACTGGTCCCACATCTGAAACATGATCAATATATTTTGTAAGTGTCTTGTCTCATCAAAAATATTTTTAAGTTCATTAAAAAAACCAAAAAATCTTAAAAAATCTTAAAAATTAAAAAATTGTTACCTATGGCACCCCATACTGCATTCGGTGGTAACACTAAATATGGATCTCCTTGGAAATCCATCCTGACATAGGGGTAGTCATTGACTGCGATGCCTTGTTGATCCCACCATGCGAAAAAATCATCGTCAAAAGTCATCCTAGGCTCATCGCCACCCCCAAGACGTTTCATCAGGTCCACCCATCTACCCATTTGTGGATCTCTATGGCTGGTGGTAGTCGATAATACCTTGGGTCAAAGCCCAGGTACTTCATCAAAGAAGAATGAGCATAAGATTGTGGCATATCATAAGTTCTTTGTTTGAACCTTCTGAATGGAGGTAAGTTGGTTCTTCATATTGGTCAGTAGAGGTGTGCACCAATCAAACATTGTGGTGAGACATTCCACTGCTAGGCTCATAGATACTCGTGAGGCCTGATGTGAAGCAACAGAACCATTTACCCTGGCATTGGTAAATAGTAAAATCTTCAAGGACAAGCTCTCTACGTGTTTGATTGGAATCTAACTTCAAATCTTTTCAGGATGACTGGGACAATATATGTGGACATAGTCTTCTACAATAAGACTAGCCCTTGTACTGCCAGTCAAATGCACCACCTCTCTCCTTCGAGAAAGACCAGTAATAAAGTATATATCTTCAATCTCGATCCGTAGGGGCATCTGATCGATCATGAATGCATCATCCTCCACACTGTAGTAATGAATCAAAATCTCAAGCAATCATGTGTTAGCTTTCATATTTGGCATCTTAAAGAATTTTAGGAAGCCACAACCTCTTAAAGCATCCAAAGCATTTTGGTCCTCCATTACGTAATTATCCATAACACTATGCTCTCTTTCTCACCAGGTGATGGTCATCTTGCCCAAAAAAATGTTTCAAACCGTTAGATTTATGTTTTAAAGTTTTTACTTGCGCACACATGGGTTTCCTTTTAACAGAGTTGCCTGTAGGGCCCTTGTATACGCGGGTTCCCTATATTCAACCTGCGTGTATGTAGAGTTGAAAATTTTGACATATTTTCCTATGGTCAAAGCTTGAAAAAAACATTTAAAAAATATCACAAATAGTTACAAGTAGGATATAAGGGTTACCTAGAAGTTTTGGAGTGATTTGAACGGTTCAATTGGCCAGAGGACGTTTGGGTTTTTTTCCAAAGCTCCTTTCTCAAAACAAAAATGACAAAACCGTGAGTCCAAAAGTCCTTATATAAGTTAAAAAATAAAAATTATTTTTTCAAAAATTGATTTTTGTCTTATGGACTTTTTGACCTTGTGGCTTGGAGTGTCGAGAATGGGTTGTCTTTTTAGGAAAATTTGGATACTTCTTCAAGACATCATTTCGGTCCCATGACTGTAGACCCATCATGACAGGTATTGTTTTCTTACTGACATATAGGTTAGAGAATATCACCTTCCGCTACATTTTGCATACTAACCTCCATACTGCAATACGTTAGCCATAAGGTCGACCCCTTTGTATCTTGATTTTCAAACCATTTTCACTCACCGAATTTAAAAATCATGATGCGATGGTAGAGCCAACCTTTACATGGGCATCTTGGTTAGATCCTCACTGACATTGGCTGCCCATGCTACTATATTGAGTAGCCTCGGGAGTCCTCTTTAGTCTCACCATGACTTGTGTGTTGAATACTCATTCTCATTTTTCTGTGCCACTTTCTAGCCTTATACCCTAGAGGCTCCTTTGCGTTGAGTTGTACTACTACATTTCATATTGACTGCTTGCACCTTTTGGCCTTGAGCTGACTTCACTTGGACTCGTGTTTAAGCCACTTATCAACCATGTCTTATGCAAAATCAACCTTGCAATCACTTAGCCTCTGCAACTTGACACACCCTTATACTCGTGGAAAGAACATCACTTTGAGTGTCCTTGACCAATTTCGCCACATTGCATTAAGCATAGGAATGTTCCCCTCCTAGGAACTAGAGCATCTACTTTTTTGACACTCGTTCTTTTCACTGTACTACAAAATTCTTTTATTCTTTTTCAAGCTTCATAAAAAAGAAAAAGACAAAAAATTATATATTCCAAAAAAAAAGAGCGGGAACGGGACATTATTTCCATATTTTGATGGCAGCTAGAGTTAGTCATGTCGCCTTTAAACAAAGCACTCAAAAGAAAGTCTTTCGTCCATTAGGGTGGGCTTTAGTTTGACTTAGGAGAGCCTTAATCTTGTTATCAAGTCAGTCCTCCTCCAATTGGTTACCTCTTCCAATCATATGGAGAGTTTGCTTATGCCTCCTGCATGACAAACATATACAAAGTTATCATATGTTGCCATGTACTCATAGTTGAGTCATGCTTTTGTTCAAGGGGAGTAAACCTGAGTCAGCCTCTTTGCAATGTCTCTTGACCTATTTTTCAATCAGCCATCATCGGTTGTCAACATCAAGTTCATTATCACATCAGTTTTATTAGTCCTTTTCTCGTGCTGAATTGAGAAGGTCTTCATTGACTTCTTACTGGCGGGTCTTGTCCTTATCGACTATGACAAATTGGTCTGAGGGCAGATCTAGAGCTTTGCCCTGGCCCTATTTTCATTATTGATAGGTCACCTTGTGCTTAGTGTCGATCAATATCATGGGTCTTTGACTGGGTGGTTTCCCTTGTGTTCGACATCAACTTTCATTATCAGACATTGGGATTCGTGTAGTGCCTTGGTTTCCATTTTCCCTATTGGTGGATTCCTCACCTCTGTGTCAGCTTTCATTATTGGCTGGTTCATAGGGTTTCTATCGTGCACTAGCCACATCTTGTGTACACTGGAAACATGCTTCATTTGGGTTACTACATCTTTGTTCATCTGATTCCTTCCACATTATTGGCCTACGGGTTGCACTTGCGCTAGATTGATTAAAGATGCCTTAATGCCTTCCTTCTAGTGGATCTTTTCCCATTGAATTTATCTCATTGCTCTGGGAAAGGGATCTAGAGTCCATTTGGCAGTACCTTAGCGTTTACATTCATCAGTGGCAGATTCCTTTACTATCGACAGTGGGAAAACATCATTGTCTCCTGATTGATAGATTCTTTTAAGTGTTCGACTACAACTCATTTATTCGCACTTGTTAGATTGTACTGGGTACCTTGACTCTCATCATCATTATCAGTGAGTAGTCTTGCGTTTGTTAACGGTATACATCAATGATTGGTATTCAAACGGTTTCTCACATGGTCGACTTCAGATCATTCATTCCCATTGTGTAGAAATGTACCATGGCGGTCAATGAAGACCTCGGGTTTGCATCAACATGTCCTAGTTCACTTGTCAGTTGCTCCTGTTTTTGCTGGTTGACACCATCCACATTATATGTTGTAGTTCCTTACAGTGTCATCTTATATGCTGACACCTGAGTTGCGGTGTAGGGCCATTTATTCCATCATTTTCACTTGGTACTATTTGGATTAGTTTCTTGGCTTTAGTGATCAACTTCATACTTCAAAATCATTGATAAGCTCTTTATATGTGAAATTTAGACATGTAATTTCTTGATTATGATCAGATGATCCATTATGTATTTCTAGTTCCTTTATACTTGTATGCATATTGGATCCGATTTTGTGCTTGACATGTGGACATGCTTTACTATTTCTGAGCATGGGTATGCCCGCCTCAGATACCAATTTCTTTCTGATCTCTTTCGATGGCTTGGCAGGCTAAATTCTGGTGAACTCCTCCTCGGTCTCGGCATGATTCCTTCCATACACTTAATAGATTTTGGCCATCATGTACCCCTTCTGACCTCGTATATTATGGGGCATCTGTTATAGCACCATTTACCACTCTTTGTAGATCCAATGCTCTGATTATGGCCTAGGGTAACCCTTCATTCCAGACTTGGTCCAAAATCTAGAAAACAATGTTTTATTCCCTATGTGCTACTTTTCCATGTGATAAAAGTGTGTACACGTGAGTCAACATATATCCAACCTGCATACATATGTTAAAACACTTAAAAAAAATTAAAATTCCTTAATTTTGGGCGGGGTTCATGGGTTTTACTTGTTACTCACCTCCTATTGTCCATGGCTCAACTATTTCCTAACTAAAGAAACTATTTTGGAGAGGTATAAATAAACCTCCATGGGAAGGCCTCAAGGGAGAAAGCATGAGATATTGATACTATAGTGAGATTATCCCTGATCGAGTCTAAAGAATCCTTGTGCCTCCTACACTCCCCAAAGCTTTAGGAAACCCTTGTTTCCTTGATTATATATATCCCCCATCTTGCTTGAGATATCCTTGTATTGGTGATGGAGGAAGATTGCTAAAGGCCGTGAAAGGATGGATCTAGAGGACAGTTCCGCTTGGAGCCGGAGAAGGACTCAGTTCATATTTCTCCACCTTATTTATAACTTACTTTAATAAAAGGAATGTTGTTCTATTTCCAATATAAAATGTGTTTATACATCAAAATTATGTTGTAAATCATTTATGAATTTTATATTGATGTATAATTAGTCATTCATTTATAAGATTTAAAGTTAACATCATGTATATGCTTTATGTTTCTACTGTCATGTATGTTCCATTTGAATAATTTTCAGGTTTCAAGAACATCAGGAGAAGTTGAGGGTTTGCACCTTGCAGGATCTACCCAAATGAAGGACATTCGGGTAAAGACACTCCTACATGATTTAGTAGAATAAGGATTTTTGATGATTGTTTGAGAATTTCTTGTTGAGGTTTTCCCTCTGCTCTGTTGTGGTTCTCAACCCAAAGCCCTAGGATGGTTTCACCCATAACACCTTTGCAAAAATTTGTTCTTTTAACTACTGTCCTTATTCCTTGAAATCATCACCCTTCATAAGTTGAGTTTCACCATTGCATGATTGAAGGAGTGAGTTGCAATTAACTAGTTGAAGGCGGCTGAGACTGCTGACCCATCCTTAGCTTATAAAAATTCATCTCTCATGCATTGACAACATATTTATAACTATAATATACTCAAGAGAAGAGGTCAAGAATATTGCATACCTTTACCTACCCGATGGTTGTTGGAGATACATGCACACTGCTGCTGAGTTGATGTTGTTGTGCTGCTAATGACTCAGGTACATCTTCTTGACTGCATTTTTCTTTTTTGTTTATCTCATTTTGCTGATGGGTTGTCTTCTTGTTGATGTGCAGATGTTGGGGGACCTATATCAACCTTCCCTAAAGAATACCTAACATTTTGACCAATTTCTCCATCATATTTCCTCTTGTAGCTTCTTCTTGGATTTCCTGTGGAGATCCTGTAGTAATTCAGAACTTCTTGTAGTGATCATGTAGTAATTAAGGACAACCTCTTGTAGTAGACTTTTTTTTTCCATATGTCCTAAACGGTAGAATGGATTGACCTAAAACTTTCTAAGCATGTTTCCATCATCATTATTCAGCTCCCCATAAAAAAATATTGGTCAATGGATGCAAGAATCTCAAGAAAAATTAAAAATGGCTGAAGGTGATGGAGGTCGATTTCTTGGAAACCATGCCCTAGAATTGGCTGAAATTTCTTGGGAATGTTACCCTCATCCATAGGAATCTCCCCATGAAATTGATTTTTAAACAGATGCATGAATATTAAGAAAATAAAAAAATGGTTGTAGGTGATGGAGGTCGATTTCTTGAAAATTGTACACTGGAATTTGATGAAATTGCTTGAGCATGTTATCATCATCCATATTCATCTCCCCCTGAAACAATTTGGAAAATGGATCCATGGTTTGAAAGACATAATTTTTATTTATTTATTTATTTATTTTTTTCTTTTGCTCTATGTATTTTTGTTTCCTGTAGAGATCCTGTAGTAATTCAGGACAACAAGCAAACTGAATTGGAAAAGCTTGAGAATGATGGGTGGATGGTGGGAATAGATGAGGGTGATGGATTGGCATGGCCTTGGCCTTGTTGGAGTATTTGAGCAAAGGAGGAGAAAGTCACAATTTGACTTGTTTTGACTAAGCTTGACCAATTTTTTCTTTTGGTACCAACTTGGTTTTGTTGCTTGCAGATGTTGGAGAGTACATGCATTCATGGGAGAGATACATGGAGCAAAGATTTATTATTTTTTCTTTTCTTTTTTTCTAGGCCTACTAGCCACCTCAAGGAGTTTTTCAACTAGTAGGTCTGCCTAGGCACCTCAAAGGAGGGTTTCACCTAGGATCTTTTTTTTTTTCCAACCCATTGACCATCTCATGAAGGTTTTCAATCAATGAGCCAATATGAGGTGCCTCAAAGGAGGTTTTCACCTAAGATTTTTATTTTTTCTCTTATTTATCATTTTTTTTCTACCCTACCCTACTTGAAAAACAAAATCACTTTCAAGTATAAGAATACTTCCAATGGAGCCATGTGCACATTAAGATGACAAAGAAACTAACATGTAGGCTTGAAATGTATGCTTTGACATGTACCTGAATTTGAGTGATCAAATGCTTTGACTTTGATGATATCAAGCACGATTGGAGAAGAGAGTATTGTTGCACCTTTTTGATTTTATAGAACCAAACCTCAATATAACTTTGATGCTCTTGGTTTCCTTGTTGATTTGGATCATCTTGGATGTTTTCTTCTTCCATGAAATTCAAATCTTCCCCTTTTTTCTGATTGTTCTCTTGAATACATGGAGGATTTGATGGTAACCATGAGGGATATTTCTCAATCTCTGATTTTGATGTCTTCTCTTCATCAAGTGTAGCCCATGGTTCTTTGATCTTCTCTTTTGAATATTCTTTTTCTACATGTTGTCCTTCAATGACATCAAGAGAATCGCTTTTTTGTAATGTTCTTCCTGAGCTAAGATGAATACCATTGAGATCGAGAGGAGATATTTGGAAGTGTTGTACCTCAACATTGCAAGTGGGCTGAGCTACTTCAATGTGTGGGTTTGGAAATGGTGGTACATGTAGTTGAGTGGGAGTGTATATTTGAGATGGATGTGGTTTGGGTTGTGGTTGTGGTTGTGGTGGAGGTGAATGGTAAGGATAACATGGAGTTGGGTATGGAGGATATTGAGGATATTGTGGATGGCTCCCATAAGTTCCTTGCCAACCTTGTTGCCAAGATTGGTTTTGGGGTTGAGATTGCCAATTTTGCTAAGGAAAGGGTGTGTTCCAATTACTTTGAGGTGGATATGCATAACCTTGAAATTGTGAATTAGGCTCTTGCATCATACTAGGTTGACTAGACTTCCATGGTCCTCTTGGAGCTGCATAACATAGTTGCATTGACACTTGACTTGCTCCATTGTCATCTTGGTAAACTTCCTTCAAACTTGGTAATGATGGACAATATTTAACATTGTGTGATTTTTCATGGACAACAAAAATATCAGCATCTTCTTTTTCTTCACCTTGCATTCTTAACATTTCTACGTTTTTCACTTAGATTGCTAAGAATTTCCGTTTTAAAGTTATCAAGCAAATTTCCAAGTTTAGCTTGACTTACCGATCTTGATGTTGATTGAATTACTATTGCCCTTCCTCTTGATATGTGTTTGCATGTTTCACAAATTTCTTCAAATGATAATTGGTATACATCACCTCTACTCATGAGATCAAGGAGATCAATCCACTCATCCCTAATTGTTCTAAGTAAGAGGGTTTTTAGTGTGTCACATCCTAAATGATGTAGTTTTTCCCTCTTAACATTATAAATGAACCTCTCTATTAGATCCTCAAGGCCCTCATATTTTCTTTGATTCATTCTAAAGATTTCTTATTTAAGATCATGATCTTTATATTTTTCTAGAAATATATTTTGCATATTACTCCATGATCTTATTGAATTAGTCCATAAACTCATGAACCATTTAAGAGATATATTCTTGAATTTTTCCAGAAACAATCTAAGTTTTTGAGTGTTTAATAGGTAACCATAAGATTTACAAACTATTTCAAACTCAAAGATAAAGGTTTCTAGATCCTTTGACCTTAGACCATGAAATTTTTGAAGAAAACATGGAGGGATGTTCTTCATCTGCACACTACCATCAATATCTTGAATGGGAAATCCAAGAAGAACTTCCTCATTGTCATCATCTCCATTCATTTCTTCTACATTCTTTTCCATCTTCTTCTTCTACCTACAAAAGTGAATGGTGATGTGGCTCTTATTGACCATGTGATCAAATCGGGGATGGGTTGGTGTTGGAGATTTTTTTTGTTTTTATGATTGAATGAAAACACTAATGCAATGCAATTTTCTATTTTTGAAATGAAATATGCCTAATGCAATTATTTTTTGCTTTTGCAAAAAGTAAAAAGAAATGAATCAACTAGGGAATAAAACAATGCATACTTTGACACCTCCCTAGCAACGGCACCAAAAAGTGATGAGCCTCGGTATTGAAACAAGAATGCTGCAACACCCAAGGCTACCAAATTTTAATTATCAACCTAGGGTTATTACAAACTTAAGAGGTATCGACACTATATGTGCGTCATACAATGTGCCCTTCCTTTGCTATCATGATGTAAAGGAGTGCATGTACTAAAATAAAACCCTAAACTAATTGTAGAAAATGAACTGAAATGGAAACCCTAACCTATTGCAAGAAATAAAGTACAAGCAAAGAAACGTATTCTAATTGCATAAAGATCATGAACTAAATGTAAAAGAAACTTAACTTAACCTTATTTATCATATGTGATGATTTAAACTAACTGAGCATGGAACCTAATCTAGAGAGTGCTAACTGCTGTGTGCATGAATAAATATAAACTAACTTTTTCCTTTTTATCTTTTTGCTTGAAAAATGTAAATGCTAATCTTGCTTGGTTCTTTGGTAGGGGAGACAGGTGTGGAGGAAAAGGATTACAATGATTAAAATGGATTGGAGGGAAAGTAGGGGCCTAATCCTGGCTTATAGTGATGATTTTTCTCAATTCGGGCTCAAAATAGGCCACTATAGGTTTTCTTACAACATGTCTATAGGAATTACTAGTTCCTACATGATGTCTACAAGATCCCTTGTTTTGTTACAAAAAGTAGACTGAAATCTTATGAAGTAGTCTAGAAGGTGGAATGGAGCTTGGGAATGGTGGATAATGGAAGAGTAAGGCATGGAGGTGGTGGAAACTACCCAAAATTCAATCAAGGGCTTCAATGGAGTAGATTTGCTCAATGGAAATGACAATTTTTGCTTATAAAACAAAAATTCGGATTGAGATTTTAGTGGATTTTGGCAACCTGGGTGGATGAGGTGAAAGATATGAGGTCACCTACAACAACACACATTATTGTCTACATATATCCACAAATTCATCTATACATGGGAAATATTTATTAAATAACGGAAAATTATTAGTCTAAAAATCAGAAATTCGAGAACTGGTGAGCTAGTAAATCTATCAAATGGCTAACGTAATCAAGTGAAAATGCAATGGGGTAATTTTTTTATTAATTTTTTTTTTTTTTTGATCTAATTCAAGTGGAAGCAACTTGATTGAAGCTCGTTATCATGCTCTAAAAAATGGTAGAAATTTATTGTTCTTTGCTAAAAAGGAGTTCCAGAAATCTAGATTTGGCAATAAGAAGACTAATCCAAGTAGCTCAATGATTAGTATGACCTTCCAAAGATTTTTCAAGGATTAAATGATGCTTGTGATCCTACAAAAGAACTTACATTAACCATTAACCCAATTCTACAACAAGAAATCATTAATACTAAAAGCAGAAATAGAAAGAAACAAAAACAAGAGATGCAAGTGAATAATAAGGGAAAAGAAGGAAATAAAATGATACAAAAGGGCTCTGAGGCTCCTGGGATGGCCAAGCCAAAGGAAAATAAAAGACCTGTGGAGGAGAACAATATTTAGAAGTTGAACATGACACCAATCTTCATTATTTTCATCAATACAATTTTGTCCCCGCAAGAAAATACAATGGAGCTGCAAAAATACAAGTTCTCTCCCCAAGAAGACTAATAAAAATATATCTCAAGAGGAAAATTCAACTTCGTACTTATAAAAAATGATTAGGAATCATTCTCCATCCCCACCAAAATCCCTTGATTAGTGGATCTGGTTCCCAATACTAGGAATCTGCATTAAATGACAGGGAACACATTGATAGATTTTATCAATCATTGGAGTTCCACAATATATGCCATAGTTCCATAATATCTTGTTGATTTATTATTTAATATTGATCCTCCTGTAGTCAGGAGAAAGTCCCTAAATTATCTTCTCCTCCAAATCTTCATAATTTGCCCAATATTGTCATAATATTCCACAAAAATAAATAATATTAGGCACAAATATAAAATTATTCATAAACCTTCCTAATGAATATATTAAAGTTAAAAATACATTATCTAATGCAAAAAGAGAGGTTTAATGTGCTGAAGGTTGGTCATAGGCCTTAATTTATATTTAATTTAGAGGCATGGGCCTTAATTTATGTCTAATTTAGAGGCCCATCACTGCAATGATCGCCGATGCTCAAAAATTTCAAAATCCCTCCTTTTAGCACACAAAATTCCATTCAAAATGCATGAAAATGTGACGAAATGCAAGAGCAAGGACATACCTCTTACCTGCTGCAGGCGTTTCACGAAATAGTGCCCTGAATCTCCCGCAATGATCACTTGCAAATCGAGCAGATTTGCAGCACAGATGCACTTTTAGAACTTACTATGGTAAAATGGTAAAAATAATTTTACTTTTGGTTATTTATAAGTTTTGAAGTCAATTTTTGTCAATATTTCAATAATAATATTATTATTTCTTGAAATCAAAGATGGTTTCATTTCTTTATGCAGTTACGGGTGGTTTTGGTGGACAATGATTATTTTTTATCGATTCTCATGAGTTTTTGTTTTATCTCTTTTTTAGACTCGTTAAAAATAAATGAAAAAGGAACCCCCCTAGAATCATCTTTAAGCCCTTTTCTAACTCTCGAAAATTGAAAAGATTTCCGAGTACTTGTCATTTTGAACTTGTTAAATTAAATGAATTGACGTTGTCTCATTATATGTTTACCCCTTTTTCAAGCTGAGATTGACTATTTACGAAAAAGGTACACATTGGTCGACATGGTCAAGAGGTTCTCTTAGATATTATTTTCTACCTTTTCGGGTTCAAGGGAAAAGTTCAAAAAAGGGACATGATGGAGTTTTATTTTTTGTCTCTTTTTCAAACTCTCTAAATATGAAAAAGAATCTGAGTTATTGTTATGTTTGACTCCTTAAAATTTTACGACGAAAGACTCGTCACCATGATGAGACCGAGTTTCTCCTTCCTAGGACTCGTAAAAATTACAAGGATGGATTCATTCGAAGAATGAACTTACATGACAAGAATATGTTATCCCCTTCAAGCTTGTGATAAAAATAATTGGCGTACTTGCTAGAAATAGCAGGGGAAAAATGAAAATGAAACATCCTTTATATAGGTAGCATGTCACTCTTGAACATGACATTGTTCTACTTTCATGTCGGGTTTGGGATATCTTCACTCAGTCACTTGTCCTCTCAGGTTTGGGTGATCCATTTTTGCCTCTCATTTGACTATTCTATTTTGTCATCATGACCTTTAGTCCTATGTTGAGTCAAATGCTGCCACACTCCGGAGTCGTGTCGCCAATTTTCAAGAGAAGTCCTATCTACAGTTATTTACCTATACACCATCTGACACATTGTTACAGCCTTAGATATTATTCATTTCATTCCACTTTATTCCTTGTTTTGTGTCGTTGATAGGGGACTCATCATTTCCCTCCTTCGACGGGTCACTTCCTATCAACTTCAGCTCATTATCCGAGAATATGACTTAGAAAATCCCTTTCAGTACCTTAGAATTTGCATGCCTTAATGGCAAGTTCTTCACATCCGACAATATGTTTTCATCATTGGCCTTCGATTGGATGATTCCACGAGTGTTCAACTTTAGTTTCATTATCACATTCATGGATTGTACTGTCATACCTATAGAGCCATTGTCATTATTGGTTGTTTCTCTCGTACCTGTTAACGGTCTACATCGTTGGCCAGTAATCAGGTGGTTTTCTAGCATGTTCAACTTCAGCACATTCGTTAACATATTGGAATTCATACTTTGAGCGGGTTGGGATGGAGCGCAAGACCCCGAGTCTTGCATGATATGACTCAGGCTACGTGGAGTTATATGTTATTCATGATTGTGCACATGTTTCTGCTATATGGGTGGTTGTGACCATATAGCGGGACTTTACATTTATGATGATCCTTCTATATCAGATGGCTATGACCATTCCTTGGATCTTAGATTCATAGACGATCCTTCTCATTTGGATGGTTGCACCCATATCATGGATCCTTTCATATAGTCCTTATTATCTGGATGGCTACGTCCATATTGTGGGTTCATGTTTTGATATCAGATATGTATATGTATATGCGTCCTTAATTTGTAGGTCTCCTGATAGTGATTTTCCTTGTCCTAGAAAAATCCCGTAAAGCATCTCAGCCATCACTCCTTGTTCTGCCTTCATGTTTTAGGGGGCATATGTTACACAATATTTTGTCACACCTCTTGCACTTCCCCATGACATACAATGAAGTGCTCGAAACATGAGAATTATGCAGTGTACTCTTTCATAAATGTAGCTCAGATCCTTCCTAAGACATTGATTGGAAAATGATTTGAGCTTTCCATGAAAGAAATAGCTCTAAAACCCTAATTTGAGAATCATCGCACTTATCAGACTAAAAACAATGATGGTCGTTTGTTGCACTGCACTTGACCCATGATGGCATCACTTTGTTCACTTGTATACCCGTGATGATCCCAAAAGGGCAATTTTCCTAAGGAGGATGAGAAGCTTCGTGATTTAGAATCTTCCATAGTGGCGAGATGGAGGTTGTTTGGCATATATGAGGTCGAATTGTACCAACTTGGCTTCTTGGTCATATCCCTATGAGCTACCTCCTTGAGATAAGGGCCTACTCCTATATTTGGAGAGATCCTAACTTCCTTTCCCAGCCTATATATTCATCCTCTCCCATTCCCAAATGGTTGGTCTATGCCTATTTTCACCCTTATGCTAAGATTGTGCCTATATGCTACTCATTTGGCTTGGAGAAGGAGTGCTTGGAGAGATTAGCTTGGACTTGGATATTCATTCAAGGAGAGCCTATCAACATCAAGGCTTGGTTGTATGCTTCCCCTTATTTTCTATTAATATACAACTGCTGGTTCATTTTCCCTAAATGTGTATGCTCATGTATCATTTATCTTAACATTCCTTGATCAGTTAAGTAGGTTGCTTTTGAATATGTTATTTGTATTTGCATGCATTGTTGTGTCTTGATCTCTTGTGCATGTGCATAAACACTAAGAGCAGTAGGAACAAGCCCGTGACACAAGTGATTCAAGGTCTTCAACAAAGGAGATCGAGATAGCATTAGAATGAGGTAGGCCATCTTCTTCGTCTCTCTTTTCAATTGCAACTTAGGAAAGTGTCTAGTAGATTGTCACTTCGGTTGCTAGACCCACTCATTGGGCTAGAGGGATAATCTTTGTTCATAGAGAGGATTTACCTATACAACACGCATACAAATTCTTCAACCTACTCACCCAACTATAGGGGGTCTGCATACTTAGGTACAAAATCTTCCATGACCTCCACGCACTCAGCTGCAAAGCCTTTCCTAAAAGCCCAAAATATAGACTAAAGATTGAAAATGTGATTAATTCATCTATGTCTCGTATCTTTCGACAAATAATTACATCTCCTTATTATGTTTCATTGCTAAAAAAACATGGTCCACATACTATGGATTGGACAAAAAATAATCTCCCGATACCCGTTACAAAATGAGGGGCTTTGAGCCACCCCAAAGCCCCTAAAAATCACACGACGAATAGAACTTCATAGACTCAGTGCACTTCGCTCCTAAAAATGCAGAGTCTTTGACCAAAACTAGACCAAGTTGGGCCTCGCCCAACAACAAACCTTGGAAGCACATGCATAGGCTTCTCTCCACCAAATATCCTGATAAATGTGCCACTGGGTGAGGCATACCAATATGCAATATTAAGCAATGCTTGCATCTCTTCTTGGGACATGCAAGGTGGATCCTACTCAAAGATCATCTTGTAAACCAGGGTGATGAAGTGGTTAGATAGTCTCACCATGACTCCTCGGTAGCTGCACTTAGAAAGAAACTTACAATAATGTTCACAACATCATCTGGTGGTGTCCATGTCCAACGCATGCCAGGAAACTGATGCTAGGCACAGATTGCATCAAGAAGGTACATGGGCATATAGAATCTCTCTTTCTCATCCTTAGGTGGATTCTAGGAATTAGTCACATGCACTTTCAGTTGAAGAGCCAACATATCTGATCAGTTGAAATACCTTGCTTCATTTTCCAATTGATCCAACACAAGCACCCAATTCTATTTTAAGGTCTTTGTGCTCCCTTGAATGTACAAGTGACAGGAAAAGATGATCAAGAGTTGGTAGGCCTTTCTGAGTGACTTAGTCTTGTAGACCTGATTGGGTGTTGACCTAAACTTCGATGGCTCTTTTACCCAATGCTTCATTATGTCTCTAGTGTTCACATTGTTGTTGGGAGTATAGAAGAGTGCATCCATGTGGTTCATTGGCTATTGTAAGTGATACATCTGATGATAATTTTATGTCCTGAAGGTAGAAAGTTGTGTTCCATTGACACTACTCAATTTCATCATCTCAGGATCAATATGTGAGACAATCCAGTGACAAATGTCCATGCATGGGAATGTGGGGTGCCTACATGCAACCTGTACAAGTCCTTACTTGTGGATGTTGACATAAACCTGTTGATCTTCCAGATATTCCTTGAAGGTGCCTGTAAATATGTCCTTAATTTCTTGACATGTTATCTTCATGTCCTTCTCTATGAACAAATGTGTGTATGCATATACTGGCAAGCTCATTGACACTTGTTCAACTACATATCTAGTGGTTCTCTCTACAATATCCTTTGGTCCATCTCTCCGTGAAGCCATGTTACCTATACTTCTGAGAAGTTTCTAAATAATTGATGTAACTGGAGATATAGAGGACATTCTTGGCATGTAAATGTTAGCTTTAAATAAAAAATCACTTCAAGGAATGATCATGCAACAAACTAGGCAACTACTGGGCTAGATTACACAATTCTGTCTTTCAAAGATGAGGGACTGTCAACTGGATTTACGCATTGCACAGTCCCAATTGCTAGTGAGAGGTGACGATGATGGGAACTGTGCAATGCGCAATTTAGTCTGGCTTTGATGCTAGTTGGGACTGTGTATTGCGCAATCCTAGTGGGAAAGTCTTCGAGACTAGCTCCTGGAACTATGCAGTGCGTAGTTGGAGCCTATCACTAGAAGCTTATGGGTAAATTCCTAGAGCCAAGGTAGAGCCTTGAGTTCTATAAATGCATATGCATGCCAAGAAGAGCTAGATCCAGGCCAAGGCAGCCTGGATCTTCCCAAGGGCGACTTGAAATGAGAAGATTTGAATGTGTGTGTGATGGTTGGTGCAGGTCTGAGTGAATAGTGATGCATGCAATAAAAAAATGCAGGAATCAATCAAATAGAAGAGCATTGAAGCTTGTGGGGAGAGTCCCCACAACGGTGACTGTTAGTGAAAAAACTGGGTTATGCATGCGACGCTTACGAAAGAAAATAAAAAAAAATTAAAAAACACTTCTAAAAGATAAAAAAATAAAAACACCAACAATCGTTCAATAAAATGGGTAAAACAACAACGTCAGAAGCCAAGGAAAGAAAAGAGACAGAAAAACAACAACAGACAAGAAAAGAAAGAATTACTTGGAAAAGTTGTGTTGACTGTGCCGAAGGTTCCTAGATGCCTTGGGAATGACAAGGATCCAAGATCGAATGTGAAAATGAGCTCTGGCAGCATCCATTAGATAGATTTGATCGATTTAGGGTTTATGACGCGAAGACCAAAAATATAGGAAAAAGCGACAAGTGGCAACAGTTTCTAAAATTATCTCAAGTGTAACTCCCATTGCTAAAAATAGATCCCTATTTTTTAGGGATTCTTTTCTGCTTTTTTATTTTTTCTTTTTTCGGGAAAGGCTGCCATGCATGTATAGAGAAATTACGTAGTTCTTGGGAGAACTAGACAACTCACCAACACATGCATCGAACATCAACTGAGGGAATGCTTCTACGCAATTCTTGGGCTAAGTGGCTCTGGATGCGTCTCATGCTTTGAACATGTTTCTAGTTGAAGACAAGCTTCTAGATGGGTCTGTGAAATTCTGGAGCTGAAGCTCACTACTAGGTTGAATTGTGCATTTCCTGAGAGCAAGGCTAGTTTCCATCTAGGATTGTGCAGATCAACAAGGCAGCGCTAGAAATGGATGCATAAAAGTCAAAGGAGGTCAACTTGTGGTTAGACAACAAAGCAAGTAAGAAAAAATAAGTTGTAAAGAGAATGATAAGACTCAAATGAAAGCACAAGTACTTGGGCAGTGTAAGACATGCTGCTAATATTTTAGTAGGGAGGCTCCAAAACGAAGCGAAGGAAATATTTTGGAGGGTAGTTGTAGCCGCTACAACATCACTGTAGAAGAGGAAAATATGATTTGTTTTTTAGGATAAATCAAATTTATAATATCATACTTCAGAGCCAGCATGATGTCACTCTACAGATTGAGACCCGAATATGCTCGTGAGGGTAGTTCGAACTATATTTCTAGGAAGGACAGGATGGATGCAATGTTGGAAGAAAACATGTTGAAGGAATTCATGGATCATGATATCCGAAGCCTCCAACATCTGATGTTAAATATCTAGAAGAGTGGAGAAAGTGTGTGGAAAATGCGTGAATAATTATCCTAGAAGGAGTTTGAGATCATATTGTCTCGAATATCCATGGTAAGGAAAATCCATCTGCAATGTGGAAGGCCTTGAAATACCTATTTCAAAACAACAGAGACCACATGAAGCTGGCACTAAAGGACAAGCTCAGAAAGATCAAGATGGAGAAGGGTGACTCAATACCAAAGTACATGACCAAGTTCACCCAATTTCAGGATGATTTTGGAAGTGTCAGTGTTACCATTTCTCAAGATGATCTAGTGAGCCTATCACTTCTAGGACTTCCCAATTGTTGGCACAGTTACCAGGACTCAATTAATGGGAGGGAGAAACTACCAAAGTGGGAGTGGTTGTGGTCCGACTTGGTAGAAGAAGATATTTGATGGAAAAACAGAGATGGGACCTCATTCAAATAAGTGGAAGAGGAATTTGCATTAGTCAACAAAGAAAATAGAGCCAAGGGAAAGAAGTCCAAAGGTAAGGAGGGCAACAAGAAGAAGGATGTGTTGAACATCAAGTGTTTTCACTGTCACGAGTTTGGGTGCTATGACACGAAATGGCCATAGAAGAAATAATGCAAGAAGGAGCCTATAGTAGCAACAATAGGTGAAGCTCTAGATTCACAATTCGAACTTGATTTGACTACCATTGCATGTATGAGAAGAAATGTAATGGGAAGCATGTGGTATCTCGGTAGTCATGCCCCATTCCATATGAAGGGGAATAGAGATCTATTCAGTGACTTGGAGGAGAGAGACCTCAAGCATAACACAGAGTTTGGAGATGATGGGAGGTATAGGGCGACTGACATCAGTACTTTTACTTTTCATAGGGATTTTGGCTCCCCTCTTAGACTCACAAATGTGATGTATGTTCCAGCCTCTAGGGCTAAATAAGAATCTTGTTTTTGTCATGGTATTGGAAGACTGTGGTTACGATGTGATTTTTAGGAAAGGAAAGGTTTTCCTCAAACAAATCGCCACGAGACAGGTGAAATAGATCAATGTGTGAGTCAAGAACCTGCATGCTCTTGAGGTACAATATACATGCAAATCCTTGAGGATAAATTCAAATGTTAGAGACTTGGTGGTTGAGAGGGAGCATGAATTACTTCTCAACATGTAGCCTCAGAAAGTTGTGGAGCAACCACAATTGGAGAAGAAAAGAGGAGATCGACAAGACACCTCCAATAGGGGGGAATTTCAAGCCAAGTGGATAGAAAGAGCACATGCAACCATACGTCCAGGTGTGGGGTGGGGCAATATGAAACCTTAGTCCAAGAGTTTCAGAAATTGGGTAAGATCCATTGAAGTGTTTTTGTCTCATGGATCATTACCTTGCTATGGGGGCCCATAGTATTCAGTAGCAAGAGGATTAGTGTCATTCAATTAATCAGGAGTGCAAAAAAGTGTTGATAGTAGAGAATTATGCTTAGTAGCAAAGTTATCAGCAACACATTTTTGCCAGTAGACACTTGCAAACACAATTGATTCATTTTATCTTTTTTGGATGCATTTTGGTTGTAGATGTTGCTGTAGAAACAACAACAGTGACAAGTGTTGCATGTATACCATTCCAAAGGTACCGAATCAAGACTTAGTTGAATTCGTTTCTTGTTGATGGAGAGTGTTGAAAATAGCAACAAGAAATGTTAAAAATAGCATCAAGAAAAAGCCTAATTTATTTTGTCCTTGAATTAAATTAGGAATTAAATTGTAATTCTAACTCTCATATAAAATTGCAACAATTAACTAAGTTAAGTTGACTTATTTTTCTCGTTAAATTCAATTTGGGAGTCTATCTAGAATCATGTAGAGTGATCCCTAAATTTTAGGGGTGTAGGTTGAGTTATTATTGAGTTGTAATTATTTAATTCAGTTTAACTGAGTTAAATTCAGTTAAACTAGTTCTAACTGATGGAGAAACTAGTGAGAGGTCAAGTGAATTAATTTGGATTTAATTCACATACAGTGATCAATCAGATAGTTGATAATTCACTTATAAATAACTCATGCATGCCAATTCTAAGAAAGACCCAGTTGAGATTAGAGTTTAGCGACAATGTATTATCAGTTGTAAAATCATCTAAATTAAACTGATGGTGCATGCAATAAGAGGAAGGCCTATGGATCAACTGCACAATTATGGATGAGGAATTTCCCAATTAAATATGGGCTAATTCCCTAGGAGAGTACACAAGGAAATAGGAGTTTGGCAGGAAACATATTTGACTAAGTATTGGCTTGAGATAGTTTGTGAAGCAATGAGATAGATTGTCCTTATGCAGAGATTGTTCGGGTTGAACAAGCATTGTATTTTATTCTCAAGTCTTCTGATTAATGAAACATACATATAGCAGGGGTTTTTAGCTGTGTCTTTCCCCAAGAAATTATTGTGTTATGTTTGATTGAAATTCTTCCTTTTCTTCTTTGTAATTTCATTGATTAATTTTTGTTTCCACTGATGAGTAGAGTAGATTCAAGTCAATTGTTATAGCATATTACAATCTACAGTTTGAATCTACCAGAAAATTATATAGATATGTATGCATTGAGAAATATGATTGAAAAATAGAAACAAATGGAGAATGAAACAATAAAATTACGATAAAACAAGCATTAAGAGTAATTTACCATGTAGTTAAAAAATGAGACTTAATAATAACTAAAGAAAACCACTTGAAACCATACAAATTATTGAAAACCACTTGAAACCATGGAAATTATTGAAAACTACTTGAAACCATGGTTTATTGAAATTTTTTGAAACCACCTGAATTCATGCAAATTATGAATAATCTTTGAATTGTAATGGTTTAAGATAACTCACAAAAACTAAGGATGTGATTTAACCAAAGAAAACCATTAGAACATAATTTCCATATGTTATTTACATGAATTACAATTCATGGCAATATATTTACAAGAGGGATTAGCAAAAATAGTTGTCAAATAGGTGCTCCAAAACCTATAAACATTAGTTTGATTAATGTTTGATATCCAAAGTAGGAGTTAAAAGAGAGAAAATGTGGAAAGATATATAAGGAGCAAGAATATCTCTACTTCTAATGTGCATGAACTGAGAAGACATTCTTTGTTAAACACATATTTAACAACATTAAACTTTCATAATATGCATCATTATATATAACATTTAATGGTTCTTTGAATCGTAAATGATGATCCTTACCTTTGAAAACCTAACATGTTTCTTCTTTCAATTCTCACATCAAGGTTATGAGATTTTTTTAAAAAATAACAATTTTTTTAAAGACATACAAAGTGTAAGGTAGATTTGTGCCTGCACAAAAAGGAGTGTATTATTGCATGTAAATATAATTCTCCATGGAATGCTCATGTGGTTAATCAACATTAAATTCATAAATAATAAATGAAAAAGAAATAAATTAACATGCATGTATTGACGATATGTTAGAAATGTTTACAATGTTAACTGTGATGATGGTTGGAAAATAAGTGATAACTGGATTCCCACTCAACCTCTGATCCCACCTTCTCTGTTGTAGTGGCTACAACCACCCTACGAAATTTTTCCTTAGATTTGTTTTGGAGCCTCCCTACCAACCTTTCACAGTAGCATGTCTAGCCTTGTCAAGTACACAAGATTCAGTGATTTTCTTGTAGAATGCCAGCCTGTGCATAAGAGCTTGTTGCATTCCCATAACAGGTTGTTTCTCTAGACTTGGTCCAACTGCAAGCCGAGAAGCTCCCTCAAGAAATTGTGAAATTATGGAGGGGAACCAACCTTCCCTCTAGAAATTGTGCAATTCTGTCTGGCAACCTAATGGGCTCCAGAATTGCGCAAATCTTCTTGTCACTGTTCACTGGAAAAATTTTGCAATTCCTCCCAGTAGGACTGCTTAGCCCAAAAATTGTGCAATTCTGGGTAGAAGTCAACTGCTATGCCCAGAAATTGCGCAATCCCTAGCCAACCTAACTCCCTCCCAAAAGCGCACAATTTTTCTCCTCAGCTGAGCAGATCGATGCATGTGCCCTCAGGTTAACTGATTCCCTACGTGACCGAGAAAAACTAGTTTTCATGCATGGACTTCTTCTCGCAAGGCAGCATGCAAAGGCATCCCTTGATTCAGGGGTATATTTTTAGCAGCTAGAGGTTACATGCAAGGATCATTTCAAAAACCTCCCACCAAGTGTCACTTTTCCTAGATTTGTGGCATGCACGTCACAACCTCGATTCTATCAAAACTTAGAAACTAAACGTTGTAGAGCTCATTCCTCACATTGACCTTGTAGCTCTGAAATCCCACATTGCATCTAGGAGTCGTTGACATGCACAACTCAGTTGTTTTGGGGTAAGCCTTCTTTTCATGTCTTGCATTGCATTTCTGTCGCTTATTGTGTTTCGCTTCGTGTGAGTGATGTCTGCTTGATTTCAATGAACGCCTACTGTCATTTTTATGTATTTTAGCTTGTAGAAGCACCATTTCATATTTTGTTTGCATCTCATTGTTGTCACATGCATGACAATGTTCTGTAGGAACGATCACCGTTGCCGCGACTTGCTTCACACACATGCATGCTTTCCCATTTTCTAAACCCTGTACTTATTGTTTGCATGTATGATCATTCACTCTTGTTTGCACTCATCTCACCACACATTCAAAATTCTCATGTTTTCAGTCGCCCATCAACTGGACTAGGCTACCTTGGCTTGGACCATGCCTCGCCCGGCTAGCACTGCGCATTTCTAGAAGTGAAGGCTTTTCCTTCCCTCCAGAAATTGTGCAATTTTGGCCCAACACTAACCTCTAGGCTTGCATTACACAATTCTTGGGGGTAGTGTCTTGCTAGCCCTAGAAACTGCGCAATGCAGTTTGCTGGTTGCATGTCACTGCTAACTGAAATTTTGCATTGCATAGTTTCAGTCCTCAACAGGTAAATATGGGCTGTGCATTACGCAGTTTCAGTAATTAGTCAACTTCCCGACAGCCTGGATTGCACCTTGCATATTTTTGTAAGTCAGTCTCCCGACCTCCCACGGACATAGCACAACCTTCATGATCAATCACACATGTATGTTTTAGGTCAGTCCTCAAGTTTTTTTTGGTTTTCGACTGACAAATTGCCTACCATGACTGTTGCTATGTCTCTAGGCATCACATTTGTTTGTCTCTTTCTCAGCAGCACAAGTATAATGGTGTTCAGGATAGAAGAGTCAAAGGACACCGTTGAGAGTGCAACGTGGGTTGCAGCTAAGCAAGTATCTATGAGCTTGCCTACCTATGAAGACATCAAGTTGTTCATGGAAAATGATATCAAGATCAATGGCAATGACATCAAAGTGAGCAACACCATCAATAGCAGTAGAAGGAAGCACACTTGCACACAAAAAATGCAAGAGGAAGGTTTTTGACAACATAGAGGCAGAGAAAAGCTGCAAGTTCAAAGCAGATCCACTCATGACAAAAGCAACTTTGGATATTGAGGCTATGAGGTGACAGCATGACATGAAGATCACACGAAGGCAGAGAATGGAATAGAGAAGGAGTTGCATGTGTTGAAGCAGCAACTCAAGGAAGAACATGAGCTGCATAAACTAGAGAATGAGTTGCAGCAGGAATAGGTACAACAAGGGGCGCAACATGCACAAATGGATGAAACTATGCCTGTACAAGTTATGGATCTATCCCAGCAGTTGGCATGGAGTAGACAAGGTGAGCAATTTTTGTTGATCGCATGTGAGGGAATTCAGGAGCAAGCATGTCATTGTGCGCATGCATGCGATCTCACCCATTTGGCACACTCACCGAGGAAAAGACAAGAAGCAAGTCCAACTGAAGGTGAACATGTATTTTGGCAAGTTGATATGCATGACCACCAACACATGCTTGGAGATCAGCATAGACACTATGCATCAACTTGTTTCTGGTCCTGTGGCACCCAACACGACCATGCGCATGCTATTAGACAAGTGGGATGGAGGAGCCATATCAGTGTACCTGGATGCAATGAAGGCAAGAGTTCGCTTCAGAAAGATGTCACCATTGAGTGCATAGACACCATCACGGTTGAACAAGCTTGGCATAAGTTCGCCACCATCAACCTTCACAAGGATGTTAAAGATTTGGTCTCACCAGAATGGTCTGAGTGTTAGCGATGTCTTCTATGGCTTGCTCAAGCTATTTTGTCTCACATGGGTACATGTGCATTGTAATGTAACGTATTGTCAAGTGTATGTTATAGTGTCGATAGTTGGATGTAACGTTCATAGAGTAGATGAAGAGTCATGAGGGTATATGAACTGTCACAAAGGGGGATGTCAAGGGGCACCCCACCCTTTGAGATAAGTAGTCCCTCATAACTCATTATAGAGGCTTTTGGTCTGCTAAGATTTGATAGGAGTATCTTAGAGAAAGCTTGGACAGTATTGTAACACACCTTGGCTTCTCCACTTCGCAGAGCTAGTATATCTCTTTGGAGGAGCAGGCGATTGTTCCTGTAACGTTCTACTATTGGAACTAGTGGTTGTATGTGGGTGTATTGTATGACTGGAACTTACACTTCTTAATATAAGAAAGCCAACACGTTTCATGCATATGTCATATTGTATTCCAACTATCTTGTTTAATCTAATGGTATATGTCTCTATTTTCTTACACATGCATGGATGGACTATTTTGTATAAGTATGTATGAATCTTACTGAAATGTGTTGATTGGTTTAACCGTCACTTTGGATTGCTAGCTAACTTGATTTTCAGTTTGTGATGCATCTTCTCTCGTGTGTTCTCTTCCAAGCTGTGTGCTATCACAAGTTTCCAAGGGGCGCACTCACCTCACTCTCAGTGTGTTAGAATAGTTCATGCACCTTCCTTATCTTGACATAGCTATCACACCCTTGCTACCAATAGGGACTTCTTACTTGCTTCTGTGCGAAATCGCGGTCTAGGCATTACCGTACGACCCAATGTTGGGACTCCTACACCAAATAGTTTGAGGTCTAATTGGGACTTCTAACTGGGGAGATCCCATGACATGTTGGTGGGTCCAGCACCGTTAACATTTATGGCACTAGAAGGAGGACTGAATGACAAGTTGTGTCCTCTCACCCTGTTTTGAACCTTTGCATATCTATCATGGAGTCTTGCACTATCCTCCCTTGACGATGTTTTTCGCATGCCGAATTTGTCACCATCACAAGGGAGTTCTTTGATCACTTGTCTACATTCACATATGATGGTGAAGGTGAAGTGGCCTGGCTGGAGTTCTTACATGAATTCCTTGCCTTACTTCACGAGGATGATGGATGTTTTGACAAACAAGCCTATTTGTTGCTTGTATACACACTTTGTGAGTCTCCACATCAGTGGCTGTGCAACCTAACGGCCGATAGCATGCACTCACTTGAGCACTTATGTGATCTCATTGAAGACACTTTCTATCATTTTGATCCATAATATCTTGACCAAAAAATATTACAATAATGGAAGGCTTTGCATGAATCACCTATGGATTTTTGGCAGTGTAGAAATTTTGAATAATAAACACATATTCAACAGATATTATCCTGATTATACACTACTGTAGAATACATGCATAATACATAACCTCCTCTACGTTGATCATCAATTTACAGAAGCAGAAACAATATCATGCGCACATAGAAGCATCAATCACACATATCAACACAATATTTTCCCAGGGAAAGCATCTCGCTAAAAACCCCAACTATCTGTATATTATATTGATTGAGAACATGTAACAAACATAGTACAATACTCCTCTCAAGTATTGTTATGTACCTGGGGGGGTAATATGGGGTACCAAGGGAGGTACCCAAGGTAATAATGTAATAATGGGATGGGCCATAGTAATAAATAAGGTGGTTAACCCATGTCATGTAAGGGACCACAAGTAGTTAATAATAATGTAAGGGGCCCATGGTATTAGTTGATGGTATAAGGAAACCATGGTAATGGTACATGGTATTGTATGTATGAGGCCTATATAAAGGCTAGAGACTCCACATATGAAGAGGAAGAGAAGTATTATTGTATGGAAAAGCATATGGCTTGTGGAGTGTTCTCCTTCCTTAAGGAGTGAATGTATGGTGTTGCCCTACCTTAAGGGTTTGATCAATAAAGGATCATTTCATATTATTTCTGGGCTTATCTGCATTATCTTATATTTTCATATCAGATCTATAATATTCTTGGGTTAGATCCACAACAATTGGTATCAGAGCTACAACAAGTGGTATCAGAGCACTTTCTTGGGCAAACAGTGGAGAAATTTTTTTATTTTTTTTGCAGGGTTTCGGGGGCGGCGACTTTGCAGGTCAGATCTGTACGTTTTGGTGCAAGATCTGCAAAATATAATTATAGATCTGTATTCTTTGCGAAAAAATAGCCGATTTCAAAAAAAAAATCGGTTGAATCGGAGTCCGGATGAAGGAGATATCGCTGATTTAAAAATCAGTGGGGTTGCAGACAATTTTCAGGGCAGCGAGTTTGCGGCGCAGATCTAGATGTCTTGGTACAAGATCTGCAAAATCTAATTGCAGATCTGGATTCTTTGGGAAAAAATACCCAATTTCAAAAAAAAAATCAGTCGAATCGGAGTCCGGATGAGGGAGATATCGCTGATTTAAAATCAGCTCTTTTTTGCAGAATTTTTGGGTGACGGCGGGAAAGTAGCAGCGCAGATCTGTAATTCCAGTGTCTGAATCAGGATTTCTATCACATGGGCAGATGCAGAATGGTTGCTCCATTTCCAAAAACAGGTTATAATAGAGATTCTGAGCAATATTGACGAAACTGTGACAATTACAAATTTTCTCCAAGTAAGTGAATTTTTTCTTTATGGCGGCCCTAGGTCAGAATTTCAGGGACTTGTATAAATTTGATGGCTCTCATCCAGCCAAATGGCTAGCACAAATGGAGAAATATTTTAGATTGAATTACATCATGGATGATGAGACTCAGTTGGGTGTGGGAATAATGTACTTGGACAATGAAAGACAGCAATGGTGGCAATGGCATCAACGTTGCTATCAAAGGCCCTTGACTTGGGACACATTCACAAAAGATCTTATGGACCACTTTGACCGTAAAGCTAATCTTGTGGATAAGATCACACAGACAGACACACAGCCTAGCAAAGATTTTATAGAAAAGAAGGAAACCAAGGAACCTAAAGGGTTATTTTCTTCTGGTATCTCCTTATTGCAGGTTCATGGATTGATTCAGAAGGAGAAAGTCATTGTGTCTATAAATCCGAGTTGCAAACAAAATCTCATAAATGTCAACTTGGCAAAAAAATTGCAAATTCCAGCAAAACACGTGGAAAACACACAAGTGGATGGTGAGGATGTTCAAGTGTATAAGGATTTGAAGATTTCTATGGATAAGTATGTGTTGCATGGTGATTTTTATACTTCCGAGATGGATAATAGGGATGTTGTTTTAGGATATCCTTGGATGGAATCCGTGGGTACTATCAATATTAATGTGCAGAAGAAATTCCTGAAGCTATGGTATAAAAAGAAGAAAATTACATTACATGATATTTCCATCCATAAACAGGTAGAGCACATGGAGGCTGAAGCAGAAGATGTTCAAGGGACTGACATATCAGATGATGAGCCTTTGATGATCGACAATCAAACACAAATAGAGGCTGCAGAAGAAAAGGTTACAGGTGATGATACATCAGAGGAGGGCTCAGTGGTTGAAGTCATATTGAAAAAGAAGACACCACAACAGGCTCCACAGCAGGGTGAAGTCAAGCAAAAGCCATCGTGGGTTAAAACTTCAACATATCATCACCCACATCACCCCGCAAGACAACCATCAAGATGGAAACCAAGTAGTCACATGACGGATAGAAAGGAGAGACGATCCACCTACTACACATCAACACAGAAGAGCTGCCACGGTCAACTTCCATCTCAAGTGAGCGAGGCACCAGCGAGATCGAGGGTTCACCTTTCTCTTGGATGGCTAGATGCACGTGCATGGTATCAGTGGACTACTCTTTTGAGTAGATCTTATTATTTGTGTTCTTCCCATGTTTCGGGGACGAAACATGCTTAGGGGGGTGGAATGTTATATACCTATGGGGGATAATATGGGGTACCAAGGGAGGTACCCAAGGTAATAATGTAATAATGGGATGGGCCATAGTAATAAATAAGGTGGTTAACCCATGTCATGTAAGGGACCACAAGTAGTTAATAATAATGTAAAGGGCCCATGGTATTAGTTGATGGTATGAGGAAACCATGGTAATGATGCATGGTATTGTATGTATGAGGCCTATATAGAGGCTAGAGACTCCACATGGAGAGATATGAAGAGAAGTATTCTTGTATGAACAGGCATATGGCTTGTGGAGTGTTCTCCTTCCTTAAGGAGTGAATGTATGGTGTTGCCCTACCTTAAGGGTCTTGATAATAAAGAAGCATTTCTATCTATTTCTATCTTATTGTTCTTGGGTTTATTTCTGTTATCATATATTTCTGGGTTAGATCTACAACAAGTGGTATCAGAGCTCTTTCTTGGGCAAACGGTGGGAGCATTTTTTTTTTTTCATTTTTGCAGGGATTTTTTGGGTGGCGAATTTGCAGATCAGATCTGTACGTTTTGGTGTAAGATCTGCAGAATCTAATTGCAGATCTGTATTCCTTGTGCAAAAATAGCCGATTTCAAAAAAAAAATCAGTTGAATCGGAGCCCGGATGAAGGAGATATCACTGATCTAAAAATCAGTGGGGTTGTAGACAATTTTCAGGACAGCGACTTTGCGGCGCAGATCTAGACATCTTGGTACAAGATCTGCAAAATCTAATTGCAGATCTGGATTCTTTGGAAAAAAATACCCAACTTCAAAAAAAAAATCAGTCGAATCGGAGTCCGGATGAGGGAGATATCGCTGATTTAAAATCAGCTCTTTTTTCAGAAATTTTGGGTGACGGCGGGAAAGTAGCAGCGCAGATCTGTAATTCCAGTTTCTGAATCAGGATTTCTATCACATGGGCAGATACAGAATGGTTGTTCCATTTCCAAAAACAGGTTATAATAGAGATTCTGAGCAATATTGACGAAACTGTGACATTTTCAAATTTTCACCAAAACCCTTCATGGCTTCTAGCAAGGATTTATGTTTTACAGGGAAAGATAATGGTCCTACTATTGAAGAATTCATACAAAGAATAAAGGCTGAATATGGGACATGTTGGAAAACTATAGCACGGTTTAAGACTCAATTATCACTTGACTACGATCAGTTTATCAAACTTTCAGATGCAGAATTTGAAAAAGTCCTTTTAGACAAATGGTCTCGTGCTAGAAAAAAGGAGAATGAGCCACGTAAGGGGTTATCTTCTACTGGTGTCTCCTTATTGCAGGTGCATGGATTGATTCAGAAAGAGAAGATCATTGTTTCTATCAATCCTAGTTGTAAACATAATTTTATCAGTGTTAATTTGGCAAAAAATTTGCAAGTCCCAGCAAAACAAATTGAACATACACGGGTTGATAATGAGGATGTTCAAGTGTACAAGGATTTGAAGATTTTTATGGATAAATATGTGTTGCATGGTGATTTTTATGCTTCAGAAATGGATAATATGGATGTTGTTTTGGGATATCCTTGGATGAAATCCATGGGTACTATCAATATTAATGTGCAGAAGAAATTCCTCAAGCTATGGTATAAAAAGAAGAAAATTACATTACAGGATATTTCCGTCCATAAACAGGTAGAGCACAGGGAGGCTGAAGCAGAAGATGTTCAAGGGACTGACATATCAGATGATGAGCCTTTGATGATCGACAATCAAACACAAACAGAGGCTGCAGAAGAAAAGGTTACAGGTGATGATACATCAAAGGAGGGCTCAGTGGTTGAAGTCATATTGAAAAAGAAGACACCACAACAGGCACCACAGCAGGGTGAAGTCAAGCAAAAGCCATCGTGGGTTAAAACTTCAACATATCATCACCCACATCATCCCGCAAGACAACCATCATGGAAACCAAGTAGTCACATGATGGATAGAAAGGAGAGACGATCCACCTACTACACATCAACACAGAAGAGCTGCCACGGTCAACTTCCATCTCAAGCGAGCGAGGCACCAGTGAGATCGAGGGTTCACCTTTCTCTTGGATGGCTAGATGCACGTGCATGGTATCAGTGGACTACTCTTTTGAGTAGATTTTATTATTTATGTTCTTCCCATGTTTCGGGGACGAAACATGTTTAAGGGGGGTGGAATGTTATGTACCTGGGGGGGTAATATGGGGTACCAAGGGAGGTACCCAAGGTAATAATGTAATAATGGGATGGGCCATAGTAATAAATAAGGTGGTTAACCCATGTCATGTAAGAGACCACAAGTAGTTAATAATAATGTAAGGGGCCCATGGTATTAGTTGATGGTATAAGGAAACCATGGTAATGGTACATGGTATTGTATGTATGAGGCCTATATAAAGGCTAGAGACTCCACATATGAAGAGGAAGAGAAGTATTATTGTATGAACAGGCATATGGCTTGTGGAGTGTTCTCCTTCCTTAAGGAGTGAATGTATGGTGTTGCCCTACCTTAAGGGTTTGATATCAATAAAGAGAATCCTTTCTATCTATTTTGATCTTGTTATTCTTGGGTTTATTTCTGTTATCATATATCTTTTGGATCAGATCTACAACAAGTATCCAGCACTATCTCCTCTTGTTACCCACAAAAATAGCTCAGATTTGATCTCCAAATCTCCCCTGCTGCTTTGCCTGCCTCCACTACACAATCCTGCAAGAGAATGAATGAGAATGGCTGATCCAAACTCCTATTTACCTTGTGAAAATCACCCACACTATAAATCACGTGAGCACAAGCTATATTTCACTTGGTATTGGCTCACACTAAGCAGATATCATTGGCATAACTCAATCCCATGCATGTGCACAATCTCATGCACAACTGATAGCAATCTCAACCTCTAACACCTGTCTCCACTGAACTGTACATGCACTGAGTTAACTGATGTATTCTTCAGTTGCATTATGAGTTAATAATTAGTGAATTAATTAATAACTAATTCACACAAATCATCACTTAGTCTATTGATCAATTAGACTAAATACAACTAGTTCAACTAAGTCAAACTGAACACAACTCCATTAACTACTCATCTAACTCCACAGAACTCACTGCTTGAGTTCTAACTGAAGTCCTGCATGCAATAGCTCAACTGACTCATAAGAAAATGTATTTCCTTCTGACAGCTGCATTTGCCACATTTGTAGCTCAAATTGAAGTGCTCCAAGAGAATAAGATAAAGTTTATAGTCCAAATATTATTATGAGACAATAATATTAGACTTTTCTATTTTTGATTAGTAGTCTAAAAATAGTCTCTGATCACTCCTGCTGTGATCACTCCTGATGTGACCACTCCTGTTGTGATCTCTCCTGCTGTGATCACTCCTACTGTGATCACTCCTACTATGATAAAAAATTAGACTTTGCGCCATAATTTGCCTGCGGGCCCACTTAGTGAAGGCGACTCCTTTCCACTAAGCTCCATCATCTTGTTGCATTCTCAACAAGCATTTCTTATTGCACACTTTTCAACACTCCCTCTCAACAAGAAAGGCTTCCTCTAAAACCCGATCCTGTAACTCTGGAATGTTCTGCATGCAACACATCTACCCGGTCCACTTTGCTCCAACAACACTTGGAACAAAAACACTCCCAACTGACCACTCTGTAGGGCTAGGAACATACTCTGATACTGAAGCTCTACCTGCTGCTGACAAGTGCTCCCTCCCTGACATCTGCGCTACTGCAACATCTCCATGCATCTCACACCATTGCACACCTCTCTGTGCCACTTAGCACTGTGCAAAACACTTGTGCCTCCCGCATTACTGCAGCTTGCATGCTATGCGCTGTCTTGGGATTCCCTGCACTGTCGCTCTCTATGCCGCTCCATCCGCATCTATCTCTACCCAATCAGTCAGTTCCTGCTACTACACATTGGGGATCCCGTAGCAAGGTCTCATCCAAGAGGTTGGGTACCTCAAGGATCCTGCCCCTCCTCCTTGGGACAATCAATCCACATCACCCCACCTCCTACCTGGAGGTATGGTTGCATGCGATCCCTCAGCCCACCTGGCTCGAAGTTTCCCCCTACTGGAGGTCTCTGCATGAGTAGATGTCTCTACTCGATCTCCTCTTAACTTCCCTTGTTGTGGCTGCTCCAAAACCTCCTGAAGCTGCTGCACCAATCATGGCTCCTCCACAATTGTCTGAGACTTCTTCTGGCTCTGCATGTTGAGAGGTAATATACGCTCCCTCTTAACCACCAAGTCTCCATCAGTTGCCTCGCTGCTCAAGGCTTTGCATGCATCTTGAACCTCAAGAGCATACAGGTTCTTGACCCGTGATTCAATCTGCTTCATCTGTATAGTGATGATGTGTCTAAGGAAAACCTTTCCCTTACTGAAGACTACATCATAGCCTCTGTCTTCCAGCATCGTGATTGACACCAAGTTTCTCTTCAGTCCTGGTACATACTTGACATCGGTCAAGGTAAGGTGAGTTCCATGCTCCCTCTGAAAAATAACCATGCCTACACTTGAGACACTATACTTCTCATCATTACCCATCCCTATGAGTATCTGGAGATCTTTCTCCTCCAAAGTACTGAACAAATTTTTGTTACCGGTCATGTGGAAAGAAGCTCCACTGTCAAGAAACCAACCACTTCCCATCATGGATGAAACCATGCATGCGAAGAGTGTGAAATCCAACTCAAACTATGAAGCAAGTGCCTCACCTTCAGATCCTTCCCTGGATCCCTTCTTGGACTTCTTCTTTGGGCAATTAGTAGCATAATGGCCCAACTCATGACAACGAAAGCATCGCACCTTCGACTTGTCAACCTTCTTCCCATCATTGGAAGAACAGGATTTAGAAAGAGAACCCTTCACCTTCCCCTTCTTCACCTTACTCGCTAAGGCATAGTTCTCCTCATCATGCATGCATGAAGAATTGTCTCTGGTGCACTGTCTAATCTCCTCTTGCACAAGATCCGACCAAAGTCTCTCCCATCTTGGCAATTTCTCCCTTCCATTCATTGAGTCCTGGTAGCTATGCCAACTCTTAGGAAGGCCAAGGAGTGCTAGACTCACCATATCCTCATCCTCAACAGTTACCCCCACACTTCCTAGCTCATCCGGGCATTGGGTGAACTTCGTGAGATACTGGGGCATACTGTCTCCATTCTCACACCTAATGTTTCTGAGTTTATCCTTGAGCGCCATTCCACCAGCTCAAAACTCAACCGCTTCTGATCTAAAATTCGTGAGAACAAAGTATTTCTCGTACAGAGATTGACTGTATGGGCTTTTACTGGATATCTCACCTTCCAAAGGAAGGATGAATCGAGAGGCTACCTGGCCCGATTATAGACTCTGCCTGAAGAAATAAAACGTAATCACTTTCTGAATAATAGATCTGATGATCAATCCTCGCTTTGATATCCTGTAGAACTTTTTCTACAAATCAACCAGCTCTGATACCATGTAGAAATTTTGAATAATAAACACATATTCAACATATATTATCCCGATTATACACTATTGCAGAATACATGCATAATACATAACCTCCTCTACGTTGATCATCAATTTACAGAAGCAGAAACAATATCATGCGCACATAGAAGCATCAATCACACATATCAACACAGTATTTTCCCGGGGAAAGCATCTCTCTAAAAACCCCAACTATCTGTATATTATATTGATTGAGAACATGTAAAAAACATAGTACAATACTCCTCTCAAGTGTCCAACACTATCTCCACCTGTTACACACAAAAATAGCTTAGATTTGATCTCCAAATCTCCCCCGCTGCTTTGCCTGCCTCCACTACACAATCCTGCAAGAGAATGAATGAGAATGGCTGATCCAAACTCCTATTTACCTTGTGAAAATCACCCACACTGTAAATCACGTGAGCACAAGCTATATTTCACTTGGTATTGGCCCACACTACGTAGAGATCATTGGCATAACTCAATCCCATGCATGTGCACAATCTCATGCACAACTGATAGCAATCTCAACCTCTAACACCTGTCTCCACTGAACTGTACATGCACTGAGTTAACTAATGTATTCTTCAGTTGCATTATGTGTTAATAATTAGTGAATTAATTAATAACTAATTTGCACAACTCATCACTTAGTCTATTGATCAATTAGACTAAATACAACTAGTTCAACTAAGTCAAACTGAACACAACTCCATTAACTACTCATCTAACTCCACAGAACTCACTGCTTGAGTTCTAACTGAAGTCCTACATGTAATAGCTCAACTGAATCATAAGAAAACATATTTCCTTCTGACAGCTGCATGTGCCACATCTGTAGCTCAAACTGAAGTGCTCCAAGAGAATAAGATAAAGTTTATAGTCCAAATATTATTATGAGACAATAATATTAGACTTTTCTATTTTTGACTAGTAGTCTACAAATAGACTTTGATCACTCCTGCTGTGATCACTCCTGCTGTGATCTCTCCTGTTGTGATCACTCCTGTTGTGATCACTCCTGTTGTGATAAAAAATTAGACTTTGCGCCATAATTTTCCTGCGGGCCCACTTAGTGAAGGAGACTCCTTTCCACTAAGCTCCATCATCTTGTTGCATTCTCAACAAGAATTTCTTGTTGCACACTTTTCAACAGGAAACGCTTATGTGATCTGTAGTTTCAAGCTCCAAAGAGCCAAATGAAATTTCCTTATCTTTGGGATAGATTTGAGTATTGTCTTAACAAGTAAATCCATCCCAAGAAGAAGTTCAAGCTCAAACCCCACTCAGCATACTTTGGTGATGGAGTTGAGCAATCAAATATGGATATAGTCATTGTCACAAGTGGTTGTCCGCCATCCCCTCATCAAATAGCTCCACCATCGCAGAGTGATGTGGGAGAGCATGAACACACATTTTTTGAATTGTCACGACCTCTCGACATCGCTCCTTCTAATTTTCGCACAGACTTGGTTGTGAGTCCCATACCTCGTCACATGTATTTTGTACCTCAACCTCGATCTTCATATTCTAATCATCTTTCAGATGACACTGGATTGTGTTCTTCCATTCCAGAATCTACACTTGTTTTGAACGAGGATCGATCTATCGACGGAGTTGGTGTTACACAAACAACATGGAATGGAATTCATGAAGAGCATGATGGTGAGATTGAATATCTACTGGCAGCAAGGGACCATTCCTATCTATCTGCACATCCTCCATTTTTTTCCTGACATCCTTGATGATCATGCCATCCATGATTTTTCATGTGCATGTCCATCCACGGATGAACCCATTGTTGATCATTCATAGGAAACACAAAATACCAGTCCATCACCTGACAATGGAGAGGTCTAATCATTCATTGAAGATCCACTTGATCTTTCATCTGCTTTTTCCAGAAACACAGAGGGTGAACATCCTTTATTCTCATCTACCCCTCTATATGATTCATCAAATCATGAGGATGTTGACCAGCATCCTAAATTTTTTGATCTTGGCTGTCATGATCCCTTTATCTCATCACCTGATCATGATGTTGATTCATTCGTTGTTAATCCATCTAAGCCATTGGTCTATGATGATCTATCTATCGACGAAGTTGAAACCCCCCAGACTATTGAGGCACTTCAACTTGAGCTAATGGTTATGTCAGGCCCTCGCTGTCTTGAGGTTGGTCTCACTTCTGATCAGGAAATTGTTCAAACACCCAAGGCTCCTCATCACTCATATGTATGCATTGAAGAACAATCCAACACTCATATTTCACTTCCTCCACTCGAACTACACGATCCCATCACTCGTGCATTGTAGGAATCTTACATAGCAAGCACACTTGCGCAACGTAAGTGGTCTACCTTTATCACATTTTCTTTCATGTCACAGTCAAGGGAATGCATACACTCAACATATGCACGCAGTATAACACAACATCATGGCAATTCCATAGAGTTCATGTCATGCATGTTCACTCATTTTTGTTCTGTGGACGCTTATAATCTCAGAGTATGTCTGTTTTCATTGTTGTATCTTTCACATTTGTTGGTTCGCATAAATGGGTTGCTCGTAGACTAAGCCTTCACCATCATGGGTCAGCCAATGGGTCGGTGGCTACATTGGAACCATCACTTCACGTGATCAGGCCCATGCACCATCAACTTAGGAGTAGGAGTAGTGTTTGCTTTAAGTTTGCTTGCTTGCATGCTTGTTTGCTTTCTTTCTTTGCATGTTAGTTTGTCTGCTTTCTTATTTGCTTAATCACTTTTCTTTCACATTTACTTCTGCCTCTCCTTGGCTTTGTTTTTTGTTTTCTCGATTTTGTTTATAGGTTAGTTTCGCATGAAACCATGCATGAGTCTTGAAACAAGCTGGGTAAAGTAGAAGAGGCCTTGTGAAACTATCACTACTTGGTTATCTGTCATCCTGCCTCTATATGAAGAACTTGTTACTTTTAGTCCGTGATACATCGATGGAAAATATGTACTATTTGAAGTGAACCTTGGTGAAAACAAAATGCTTGCATGCTAACTAGTGTCACCTACTCAATTTGGTTGTTTTCGGGTTAACCCTTGGCAGCTTAGTCAAGTAGAGTAAGGTGAGGGGGAAAACCTTAACAAGCACATCAAAGGTATACAAAAACTACTTCTCTAAAGGAACAACCTCTTCTGCTCTCAATAAGTCGAGATCCCCCTTCTGCGTATGAAATGAATAAGTGATATGCACAGTTATGAAAATGAAAATGGAAAAATGAAATGTGAAAAATTTCAAAAAATGAAAAATGAATAAGGCAAAAGAAGAGAAAGGCTTCCTATGCAGAGAGGTGATGCAAGTAACTCCGCCAGGGTACTGTCCAGGCTCGCTAGAAGTGGAGCGATGCTTGTGTTCATGCATGCCTCTGTCAGGGTACTGTCCAGGCCAGCTAGCAACGTAGCAACACTAGAGATGAAACTAAGACTATGATGACTATATTTCTTGTGCACCAATATACCCCTCAGCCCCAATCAAAACAATTGTGTTGACTTGGCTTGGAATGTGTGTCAATCAAGCAAGAGCTTGGTAGATGCTACACCTTATAATCAAGCTAGTGTGGAAACCAAGATGAGTTGAGCACTGAACAATACTTTTGGAGGTGTTAGACTTTCTTTTCACGAACAAGGTCCATTTAGAGAACTAAAGTTCTACCAGTGTGTTGCCAAGTGTTGTAGTGGCTAAAACCACCCTCCAAAATTTTGCCTTAGCTTTTTTTTGGAGCCTCCCTACCAACCTTTCACAGCAGCATGTCTAGCCTTGTCAAGTACATGAGCTTCAATGATTTTCTTATAGAATGCTAGCCTGTGCATTAGAGCTTCTTGCATTCCCCTCATAGGTTGTTTCTCTGGACTTGGTCCAGCTGCAAGCTGAGCAGCTCCCATAAGAAATTGTGCAATTCTGGAGGGGAACCAACATTCCCTTTAGAAATTGTACAATTCTGTCTAGCAGCTTGCTAGGCTCTAGAATTGCGTAAATATGCCTGTCACTGTTCACTGGAAAAATTGTGCAATTCCTCCCAGCAAGACTACTCAGCCCAGGAATTGCAAGATTCTAGGTAGTAGTCAGCTGCTCTGCCAAGAAATTGCACAATCCCTCTGGGCAACAAGCCCAACTCCCTCCCAAAAAGTGCATTTTTTCCCTCAGTTGAGCAGACTGATGCGTGTGCCTTCATGTTGACCGGGTCCTACCGGGGCCGAGAAAAATTGATTTGCATGCATGGACTACTTTTCCCAAGGCAACGTGCAAAGAAATCCCTTGATTTAGGGGTCTATTTTTAGCAGATGGAGGTTACATGCAAGGATCATTTCAGAAATCTCCCGCCAAGTGTCGCTTTTCCTAGATTTCTGGCATGCACGTCACAACCTCGATTCTATCAAAACTCATCAACTGGACACTACAGAGCTCATTCCTCACATTGGCCTTGTAACTTTGGCATCCCACATTGCATCTAGGAGTCATTAACACACTCAACTCAACTGTTTTGGGGTAAGCCTGCTTTTCATGTTGCATTTCTGTCGCTTTTTGTGTTTCGCTTTGTGTGAGTGCTGTCTGCTTGATTTTAGTGAATGCCTGCTGTTGTTTTGATGTATGTTAACTTGTAGAAGCACCATTTCACTTTTCATTTCCATCTCACTGATGTCGCATGCATGACATTGTTTTGCACGAGCGGTCATTGTTGTGGAAAACTCGCTTCACACACATGCATGCTTTCTCGTTTCCTGAATCCTGTACTTGTTGTTTGCATGTATGATCTTTCACTCTTGTTTGCACTCATCTCACCATGCATTCAGACTTCTCATGTTTTCAGTCGCCCATCGGCCGTACTAGGCTTCCTTGGCCTAGATCGTGCCTTACCCCGCTAGCACTGTGCATTTCTGGAAGCGAAGGCTCTGCCTTCCCTCTAGAAGTTGCATGAGTCTGGCCCAAAAATAACCTTCAGGCTTGCATTACATAATCTTGGAGGCAGTGTCCTACTAGCCCCAAAAACTGCGCAATGTAGTTTGTTGGTTGCATGTCACTGCTGACTGAAATTGCATATTATGAATTTTCAGTCCTCAACAGGTTAGGCTAGACTGTGCATTGCATAATTCTAGCAGTCAGTCAACTTCCTGACAACTCGGACTATACCTTGTGCGGTTTTGTCAGTCAGTCTCCTGACCTCCCAACGAAAATCGTGCAACCTTCACGATCAATCACACATGTATGTTGCAAGTCAGTCCTCAAGCTTGTTTTGGTTTTCAACTAACAGATTGCATGCCATGAGTGTTGCTATGTCTCCAAGCATCACAGGTGTTTTTCTGTCTCTTAGCAGCACAAGTACAATGGTGTTCAGAAGAGTAGAGTCAAAGGACACCGTTGAGAGCACAACGTGGGTTGCATCCAAGCAAGTGTCTATGAACTTTCCTACCTATGAAAACATCAAGTTGTTCATGGACAAGAATATCAATATCAATGGAAACAACATCACAATGAGTAGAACCATCAATAGCAGCAGAAGGCAGCACACCTGCATGCAATGAATGCAAGAGGAAGGTTGTTGAGAACATAGAGGTAGAGCAAAGCTGCAAGTTCAAAGTAGATCCACTCATGACGAAAGCAGATTTGGAGATTGAGGCTATGAGGTGACAGTGCGACATGAAGATCGCGTGAAGATAGAGAATGGAATAGAGAAGGAGTTGCATGTGCTGAAGTAGCAACTCAAGTAATAACATGAGATGCATAGACGAGAGAATGAGTTGTAGCAAGAACATGTACAACAGAGGGTGCAACATGCACATATGGATGAAATTGTGCCTGTACAAGTTATGGATCTATCCCAACAATTGGCATAGAGTAGATAAGGTGAGAAGTGTTATTGATCGGATGCAATGGAATTTAGAAGCATTCATGTCAGTGTGCGCACACATGCGATCCCACCCATTTTTCACACTCACTGAGGCGAAGACAAGAAGCAAGTCACTGAAGATGAACATGTATTTTGAAAAGTTGATGTGCACGACCACCAACACATGCTTGGATATCAGCGCAGACACTATGCATCAACATATTTCTAGTCCAGTCGCACCCAGGATGACCATGCGCATGTTATCAGATGAGTGGGATGGAGGAGCCATATTAGTGTACTTGGATGCAATGAAGGCAAGAGTTTGCTTCAACAAGATGTCACCATTGAGCGCACGGACACCATCACAGACGAGCAAGCTTGGCATCAATTCGCCACCATTGACCATCACAAGGATGTCAAAGAGTTGGTCTCACCACAACGGTCCGAGTGTTAGTGATGTCTTGCATGGCTTACTTAAGCTGTTTTGCCTCACATAGGTACATGTGCATTGTAATGTAACGTCTTATTAAGTGTAAGTTCTAGTGTTGATAGTTGGATGTAACAATCATGGAGTAGATGAAGAGTCATGAGGGTAGATGGATGGTCACAAAGGGGGATGTCAAGGTCCACCCTACCCTTTGCTATAAATAGTCCCACATAACTCATTATAGAGGCTTTTGGTAGGAGTATATTAGAGAAATCTTGGACAGTATTGTAACGCGCCATGGCTTCTCCACTGCACAAAGCTAGTATATCTCTTTGGAGGAGCAGGCGATTGTGGTTGCAACATTCCACTATTGGAACTAGTGGTTGGACGTGGATGTATTGTATGACTGGAACTTACAATTCTTAATATAACAGGGGCAACAAATTTCATGCATATGTCATATTGTATTCCAACTATCTTGTTTACTCTAAATGGTATATGTATCTGTTTTCTTACGCATGCATGTATGGACTATTATGTATAAGTATGTATGAATCTTACTGAAATGTGTTGATTGGTTTAACCATCACTTTGGATTGCTGGCTAACTTGCTTTCCAGTTTGTGATGTATCTTCACTCATGTGTTCCCTTCTATGCTGTGTGCTATCATAGGTTTCCAAGGGGCACATTCACCTCATTCTCTGCGTGTTAGAAACGTTCATGCACCTTCCTTGTCTTGCCGCAACTGTCACACCCTTGCTACCAACAGGGACATCTTACTTGCCTCTGTGCGAAATCACGGTCAAGGCCTTACCTTACAACCCACTGCTGGAACTCCTACACCAAATGGTCTGAGGTCTAATCGGGACTTCTTACTAGGGAGATCCCCTGACATGTTGGCGGGTACAACACCGTCAACATTCTCCTAGCTAATCCCTGCCCTCTTACTGCTTAATTAGTCCTTTCAATGTCTTCCTTATAGTGTAAATATTCACAATCCCTAAAAAATTTCATTAAAATTCTCAATAATAGATTAACTAAATTCAATTCTAATTTTATCTTAAAAATTAATCATAATAGTTAATAATGAACTAATAGGTTTATGATCATATTAGTTATTAATTATTAATAACTAAAATTAATTTTTTTATAATTTTCAAGTTAATTCCAACAAAAATTTAATTTAATTCTAAACATTAAATATAATTTGAAACATTAAAATTCTATTTTATCCAAAATTTTAAAAACTAATGAATACTATTTAATAAAATAAAATAAATAATTTTTTCATTAAAAACTAGAAATAATTTAAACAACCCATTAACCAGGGGTTGATATATTAATTAAAAATTTCATTAAAATTCTTAATAATAGATGCTAAAAATTCTATGATTTTTAACTAAATTCAATTCTAATTTTAGCTTAATAATGAATAATGATGGTTAATAATGAACTAATAGGTTTATGATCATATTAGCCATTAATTATTAATAACTATATATTTTTTTTTAAATTTTCAAGTTGATTCTAATAAATTTTAATTTGATTCTAAACATTAAATATAATTTAAAACATTAAAATTCTATTTTATCCATTTTTTTAAACTAATAAAAATTAATTAATAAAAAAAAATAAAATAAAGAAATTCATTCATTAAATAATAGTTATTATAAACTAGAAATAATTCAAACAACCCATTAACCATGGTTTGGTATATTAATTACTATTTGTTAATAATAAATAAACAAATAGTAGTTATTAATGATTATTAATAAAATTAAAGGTTGTACAATTACAATTTAGTTCCAACAATAAAATTTTTAATTTGATTCGAAGCATTACATTTAGTTTTAAACATTAACTAATGAAAATTAATTAATAAAATAAATAAATCTATTTTATAATCATTAAATAATAAACAACTAAAATAAAAAATTGAATCATCATATATTGTTTCACTCTCCTTCTACCAAAACTTGTCAGTTGCCTTTCATTCCTATCCTAGCCCACACCTTTATTTATTGACCCTATTGAGTTCCGACTTATTCACTCATGGATCTATCCTAATGATGAACCACAGAGGATGGTTCGAAACGTCGATTCCAAAAATATAAAGGTGATGACTCCAGAAGATGAAACCACACAAAATATAAATCGCAGAAGCCTCAAATCAATAATGTTAATCTTCTTAGACTGTGGAAATCTAATGTCGATTAAATTCATCTAGTTGTTTCTCAACATACGTAATCATGAAATATATTGCAAAATATGGTTCAAAAGTAAAAAATAGTTCTTTATTTTAAAGTTTGTCAAGATTTGATGAAAGTAATTGAAAACATAAAAGACATTGGATATCCATCTTTGCACATGAATAAAAAAGGTTCCTTGTAAAAACAAATAGTTTTTTAAATCCTCTTACCCCTCCTTGTGCCCTAGTTGATTGTTGTAATAAAATTTCGATGTACATTCTCCCAAAAAAACATTCAAATCATTTGTGCCCCTCTTCACCATAAATGATAATAATTAATATTTATTGTTGATAAAACCTTGAAGAATCTTCCTTTTTCTCTAAATCCACTAAAACCTCTAGCTCGTGATTTTTGTTTTTTCTTATCAACAATTTCATTGTCCTTTTCATTCCATGTTTCATCTTTTTATTTGGAATTGTGAAATTCTCTGCAGTTACATGATAAGTTCTTCCCTTTAAGAAACATATTCATACTATTGTTTTATGGTAATTTTAGTTACACAGTTTAAAACGTTAAATGATATGGTGCTTCTAATGAAGAAAAAATTTCCAACTAATTTGATTTTGTATAGTAGGCTTTCAAATATTAACATAAAAATTAGTTCAATATGTTCCTTATTGTATCATGGAGTGTGTATTTATGTATTGTATGGTTTTTCAACAACAATTTATCTTATAATTGATTAAATTTGTATGAATTTATAGATATAGTTTTTGTTTTATCTCATGAAATAAATTTGGGCCTTCAATTTAGTAATCACAAGATTGATTTTTCAATAATCTCTCTCATTCTCTAAAATTCAAAAGATTCACCACATCATTAAATTATTTAATTAGTAATTCCCTTTGAAATATGTACATTTAGAAGTTTCCTACATACGAATTTAAACTTAATTTCTATTGGTAAATTTAGTTCAACAACCTTGCAAATTACTATACAAATGAGTAGGTTTAGATAATTGACATTGGATTTAAATAATTAATACGTATATATAATAAAAAAATATAATACTTTCCTTGTTACAGTAGGGATCACTTTTAGTTTGGGATTTATATCTAGTCTTTTGAAGAAATAAAAAAATGATGCTAATAATAAGAAAATTTGAAAAAGGTCTTGAAATGATTCACTTTGTTGTAGAACTCACTTTTAGTTTAGGATTTCTATAGTCTCTTGAAGAAACAAAAATTTGTTGGTAAAAATAACTGATTTTGAAAAAGGTCAAATGTTTCACTTAGTAAATGGAGACAATATTCTTATGATCTATCAAATTAAATTTTTAAAAAATTGACAATATTGTATTTTACTAACCGTTTATAGAAATATATTTAACCACATACTTGAACTATATAATACATATATTTCACACATAATTTCAATTGAAACACTTTCTATGTGCACTAGATTCACCTTGCACACACCATCACTACTAACCAATTTTCTGTACTAACCATTACAAATAGAGTAATTGAAATATATTATTTTATGTTGGAAAATTTGACACAAACATATGCTCACATGGTATAATTAGGAAATAAGTAAGTGTCCCATCATCCATACATCAATTATTTTCTTGCAAGGAACAAACATCACATAGTGTAATTAGGGGAATTTTATTAAAGGATCATGAACCACATATCCACATAATTCCAATTCAAACACTTTGTATGTGCACTAGATTCACCTTGCACACACAATCACTACTAACAAATTTGATTTAATAACCATTACAAGTAGAGTAATTGCTTATATTTTACTTTGAAAATTTGCACACAAACATATGCTCACATAAAATAATTAGGAAAGAAGTAAGTGGCCCATCATCCACACATCATTTTTTTTCTTGCAAGGAAAAATATCACATAGCTTAATTAAGGGAATTATAAAGGATCATCACATATCCACATCAATTCACACTTTTTATGCTCACAATTTCACTTGCACACACATTCACCCCACACACTAACCTCACTTAAACTTTCTATAAAGGGTATCCTCTTTCCAAAATCTTTGTACCTAATTTATTTGAGATTATAGCGCAAGATAATTTATAGTTTCTAGGATAGGACCATGGTGATAGGAAACACATAAACCGTTATGGTTGTTTTTCATATTGAAACATAGAAATTTGTCTTTTAGGGAGCTTAAAATCTTACACCATCGAGTGACAAATCTGGTACAAAAAGAGAAACCCATGAAGGGGGTAAGGCCTAGGTGGAAGATTATCACAAACCTTCTTGTTTTTTCCTAACATGTGGTAGAGCTTTTGGGTCCAAAGCTGGCAACCGAAAGTTGAGATTCATCCATTCCCACTGGACGTAGGTAACTTACTGGAAAAATCTTAGGGCATATTTCCTTATAGGGTGAGGTGTAGGAGCACTTAGGATTGAGGTGATCTTGGTCAGTCTACCCAAAGCGTCACCAAATATTTCAAGGCATAGCCCTAGTAAGCTTGGCCACTATAACCCTATCCATATGTTGGCTTGTTTTTTGGCTGTTGGAAGCGTTTCCAGTAAAATTTATGATGTGGCCCCAGTAAACTATTCTAAAATATTCACAAGGTTGAGTTACTACTTGAGTGGAAGTGTGTTAGGTATTTTTAGAAATTTTTCCCATATGAAAAACCTCAAATAAACATTTTTTGATGATTTTTTCACTCATTTAAATTAAAGGGAAAATTAACCATTTATTTTTCTATTTGTCTTATGTATGTGATTCATTTGGTTTTCCTACAGAAAATGTACGTGTTCATGTGTTCTTACAAATGCAACAGTCTCTGGTGTTGTTGATTTATTTCCTTTCTTGACAAATAATTTATTTCTCAAAATAGAATATTTGTAATTAGTTACATGTTTCATAGGGATTATATCATCCCTAAGTGCCTCCTACACACAATTCACACTATAATGAAAATTATTTTACCTTTCATACATGCTGGAGATTTTACCTTTCAACATATTCTGAATCAACCTTTTTGTTGACACAAGGATCAATATTTTTACTGACTTTCTCTCTTCTTTGACCCATCTTTCCCTGAGCTCAAAACCATTTTCTTTTCATGTTTCAACTTAGAACCCTTGGTCCATGTGACTAGAACCCTAGGGTTTCCAAATTGATTTTTGTTGAGTGAGGAGGAATGCTTTTACCTTTCATCATATTATGAATCACCCTTTTTATTGACATAGGGACCAATACCTTTACTGGTGCACTCTTCTTCGACCCATATTTACTTGAGCTCAAAGTCCTTTTATTTTGCATGTTTCAACTTATAACCCTTGTTCCATGTCAACTTGTACTACTTAGTTTCCAATTGTCAACTTTTTTTCATTTAATTTTTCCGTAAGGTTTATGACTAGAACCCTAGGGTTTCCATTTTTTTTTTGAGGATGAATTTCTATCTTTCATCATATTCTACATCACCCTTTTTGTTGATGTAGGGACCAATAACTTTACTGGTGCACTCTTCTTTGACCCATATTTCCCTGAGCTAAAAACCATTTTATTTTCATGTTTCAACATATAACCCTAGGGTTCCCCAATTGATTTTTATTGATTGACGATGAATTCTTTTATCTTTCACCATATTCTGCATCACCATTTTGTTGACATAGAGACTAATACCTTTATTGGTGCACTCTTCTTCTATTCATCTTTACATAAGCTCAAAACCCTTTTATTTCCATTTTATAACTTATAACCCTTGGTCCATGTCAATTTCTGCTACCTAGTTACCAACTATCAACAATTTTTTTCATTTAACTTTTCCTTAGGGTTTTTGACTAGAACCCTAGGGTTTCCAAATTGATTTTTATTGATTGAGGATGAATTCTTTTATCTTTCATCATATTCTACATCACTGTTTTTTGACATAGGGACTGATACCTTTATTTGATGCGTTCTTCTTCAAACCATTTTTCCTTGAGCTCGAAACCATTTTATTTCCATGTCTTATAGCCTTTGGTCCATGCCAACTTCTACTACCTAGTTTCCAACTGTCAACTTGTTTTTCATTTAAATTTTTCCTAGGGTTTGTGACTTGAACCCTAGGGTTTCCAAATTGGTTTTTATTGATTGAGGATGAATTCCTTTATCTTTCATCATATTCTACATCACCTTTTTTATTGACATAGGGACCGATACAATTACTAGTGTGCTCTTCTTCGACCCGTCTTTCCCTAATGTTGAAATCCTTTTCTTTTCATGTTTCAACTTATAACCATTGGTCCATGTCAACTTATGCTACCTAGTTTCCTATTATCAAATCATACCATGATCTTCCACCTATGGTAATTTTTTAAATAAACATGTGTAGTTTTACTATTCACTTGTCTTATGATGATGATTCACTCGACTTACAAGTATATTTTGTATTCCACTATGTAGGGATGGAATTGAGTAGACACATGAGGGAGAATATGTATCCTAGCAATATGATCATCCAGATGATGATCAAGATGTTCCCTATGGACTTGATCAAAAACTAGAGGAACATGTTCTCTATCAACCTAATAAATTATCACTAGGGGAACAACATGTGCCATGTCAAACTAATGAAAAAATGGAGGAAGAAGATTTTCCCTATCAATCTGATCAACCACTTGAAGAATAAATTATTTCCTCTAAAGTTGACAGGATAATAGAGAGTTGTAGTGGTTTGGAAAGGGGGTAGATCATTTGCAAAAAGTTTGGATGCAACCAAATCAAGGACCTTGGGAAGCCTATCCTTGTTAGCACTATTAGAGACAATGTAAATAACATCATTCAACAACATTTTGAGAAACATTTAGTTGTTGGACAAGCTCAGATACTACATGGGTTGATCAAACATAAGAAATTAAAACATGCCACAAAGATTTTGGGTGTCCAAGTTTCTAAAATCAAGAAGACACATATGAATGCCACTGAAAATATATCAAAGACATTCACTGTGTTTGGAAAATAAAAAAAACCCAATGTTTGAGCTACGCACATGGCAATTACAATTGCTATTATTGCACCAAGTACATCAAGACAAAAAATGTTGGCAACAATGTTAAAATTGGTCCACATATCAAGAAAAACCTTGCACAATCATATGAAATTTAGGGTTTGAGTGAATGAAAATGATGAATCTTCTTACTGGGTTCTTATCACTAGGCAACCCTACAAAGATATGCTTACAACTGGAATCAAAGCATTTATGGTAGAGTTTTGGAAGAGAAATTCCCATTCTATTCCATATAGAAAGCATGTCATATGACATCACATAGATAAAGGTGAGTGTGTGGAACATGTTAGAGTTGGTCTTGTCAGTCCTCCATCTGAGATCAAAAATTTTTCTGCATTTCATTTTTAGGTGTCTCGCTCCATTCACTCAGCTGCATTTCGCTAGGGGCATGCCATAAATCAGATGGAAGGGTCTTGCCAGTCATTACCCCTCATGCTTTGTACTTGCTGGCTTAGCTTTGTTCATCAAAGTTCATTAAATGATAGTAAATATTTGGTATTTTAATGGGCAAAAAATCATATCAGTCATAGGTCTGGGGTTTCATAAGTCATGTTTTCAGAGTACCTAAACATGCCAGTAGGCCAGAGGGAGGTTCAACAAGTTCCATCTCCAGATTTTCATCATTCATGATGCTCAAGGGTGATTCCTCTTCAAAACTATGTTTTGAAGAGGAAATCGTCAAATTAATGTTTATGATGAATATGTAAATTTATCCAACATGAAGCACTTGAAAAGCTATTTCTGGTCATCCTTTTCCAAATTCCATGACAACTGCTCCTACAAAAAATTGCCAAATATTTCATCATTTTAGTCAAAAATCCAAAAGAGAAGGTGAAATACAGAGTTGTATTAAGTTGTGGAAAAAGTGCCAAAATGAAACATTGCAAAGTGGGTTTTAAAGAAACAAAAATCAAACCCATGACTCCATGCCTTTATATAGATTTTCTCATAAGAAACAAAGTCATTTTCACATGCCAAGGTCAAAGAGAAGCATTTCAATGGTGATTGGGTGAGCCAGCGCACGTTTTGGATGAAGTTGGAGGTGTCTTGATAGGCGCGGCACATAGGCGGAGTGGCATAGTGCACTGAGGGAGCGCAACACACTGGGTGCGACCACACAGTGTTAAATAACACGGGCACGGCGCACTCAAACAACGCGGTGCACTGGGTATGCTGCGCGGCGCATACACATAAAAGCCCGATTTTGCTCAGAATTGCAACAAATTTCCTTTCAATCCCTTGAATTTGCCAGGTGGGGTCGATCTCTCAGTGTTTCATCTATTTTTATGTTAGTATGATGATGGTTTATGGCTGCTTATGGTTGAAACAAAAACTCTTAAACCCTACCACTTAAAGTCATCAAAACAATTGCTGTTAGGGTTGCAAATTCATTGTGTTGGCGCCAAGGTTCCTCCTCCATTTCATTTTTCCCTTCTTTCCATCATTCCCTTCTTCCCTATTCCATTTTTCCCATTTTTCCCTATCCTAAAACGTTACTAAACTCCTATTCCCTATCCCCTCCGCTCATTTGTCAAATGTAAAACCCCAAACCCTACCCTATATAAAATTTCCTAAACCCCCCTACATGTCCCTAAATAAAATTCCTCCTCATAGTCCCTAATCCCTTCATATTATTCCCCTTCCTAACAGTCCCTTGTTTCATTTTTCCCCTTGGTGGCAGATTTCAACACATCACAAAAGCAGTCCAAACACAGTTTTATCACCAGCATCGTTTTCTCTAAGGCAGTGGAAAAACAACAGTCATGGCATCTGAACATGCATCAGACTATGAAATGGAAACCCAAAGCGACTCATCCTTGGAAGAACAGGCTCCCCGGAGGCCTCACAAAAGTGGCAGACATGTTAGAGAAGAACCGACCACCCTTATAGAATTGCAGGCCTGCCCTCTTGCTATGTCGTGTTTCCAGCGTCAGTCATGCTTTGAGTTTTGTCAAAAGGTGGCTAGTGTTCAATTTCATCATGAGCTGGCTCATCTATTCGTGCTGCACTTACATGGAGATCAGGCTACTTTAGCTGGTGTCACCTTCACACTTACACCAAAATCTGTCTCATTAGCAACTGGCATATCGAACATTGGAGAACCATGGAACAAGAAGCAGAAGATTGATCGGCATCATTATGAGCCATATATTAAAACCACTTTCTTGAGGCAGCTCAAAAGAGTCTTTCCATTCCGATATCTGAAAGATGAATATGCTCCACTAATGAGATTGATTATGAAATATTTCAGCTGTGAGGGACGATTCTCTCGTCTTTATGCTTATCAGATCAGGTTGCTCATGCATTTCACCAGGGTATGGATGATGAACATCTCATATTTCGTTTGCCAGAACATAGAGAGGATGACCACCTTTATACAACATAAAACCCCTCAGCAGCAACTTAACAGTGTTTATCATTTTGCTCTCATCAACATTTTGGTGGTGCATTAGATTGATCTACAGGGTATCACTTGGGATGATTTCATCTCCCGTGACTTCTTCCGAGCTTCACAGGGACCTCCAGAGAGTAGATATGAGACAGGGGAACCTTCTCATTAGTATGAGCACCATGAGACCGCTAGTGTGCCGGTATTCGTCACATATCAGAGGGGTGCTAGACATTTGTTTGTAGCAGCAAAGCGAGTGTTATCTCCACCCGGGGTGGAAGGGGCCTTGCTTCCGACATCAGCACTACAGGTATAGGATAGAGGTAAGGAGAAAATGCATGATGAGGGGCCATCAGGTGAACGAGAGACCGACTTCGTTCTCCTTCATGATGATGATATAGATACGGATTCACAACTTGCACAGCTTAAAGAGATCATCCAGGAGCAGCAATCAGAGATCCAAGCCTTACACCTTGACTTGGAGAGAGCCAAATGGAATATGACATACTTGGAGCAGAGGAACAAACAACTTGAGGATTGGCAAGCTCAGGTAGAGTTGCAACTGATCAAGGAAAATCGGCAACACATCATGGCAGCACAAGGTAGACCTATGGAGCAAAGAGATGAGGACCGGGAGTATGTTTTAGAGAAAGTGAATGTTCAATTGGAGCAGCTGTTGGAGAAGGCTAATAGGGAAAAAGCAATGCTGAGGCGTATGACTCACCATTACATGGCCCGAAACATGAGCTCCAAAGCAAGAATCAGGAGCCTAAAGGCGAAATTGAGGAAGGTGACAAAAAGACAAAAGAGGATAAAAGAGCAAGATCGGCTCTGAATCTTGGTTGAGGTTTCGTTGGTCGAGCATGACATGTGATAGAGAAGGTAAAACCCAAATTTCAAGAAATTTGGAGCACAGTTTTGCATTTTGAAATTTTGTGCACAAGAAACAGGTTTTTTCTCCCTGTGCATCGCGCCACCTGGCGTGCGATTTCGCTAGGGAGCTCCAAATGAAAAAAGGTTTATATTTTTGGATTTTCCATGGAAAATTATGATTGATGGTGCATGGCCAAGAATTTTGGGCAATTTTTGAGTCCTCAGGAGGTCAAAAACACCCAAAAAATGACCTCTCTGCCCCTATTTTGACACACAGGAAGCAGTCTTGGGAGATTTCAGTTTTGGAGGGGAAAAGGGAATCCAAATTCAGAAATTCCACTTGGGTTGGAAAGTAGATAGGTAGGGCTTTCAAACATTCATACTTGGGCTTAATTTGGACTTCAGGAAGTGCCTAAAAATCTCCTCCAAAGTGGCATGATGCATACATCTTTTGGCGCAACGCACAGAGACCCAAAGGCCAAAATCACTTCCGCTCCGCGAGATGTCGATTTGAAATTTTCTCCAAGTGTGCCTGTTCATTAAAAATACATTTTTCCTAGCACCAAAGGCAAAGTTTAAAAACATTTTCATCAAAGTTTGGCTTCTATCCAAGTGGCAAAAGGAAGGCGAGCAGTCACTCAGAAGATCTGCGCTCATGTTTACTTTGTTTTAATTGGTCATTATAGAAACTGAATGTAACGCTGATGGTTGGCTTTTCATTTCCTGGGTCGATCGACTCTCTCATAGCAAAGTCTATTTATTGTATCAAAAATCATTTGTAAAGAGTTGGTTGGAGTTTCTGGGAAACGGTGGGAGAGAAACTCAGTCACTCACTGTACATTTTGACAGAGAATTAATGAAAGATTGCAGCTCTGGTTCATGAGATTCCTGTGGCGTGAGTTTAGCAAATGTATTTTCTTTTTGTTTCATATGTATTTCGTTATGTTTCATATTTCATTCATATTCATTTCCAGTGAAATCTTCTAAGTAATAAAAGGTAGAATTCAGTATACTACTCTGCCTTGGGAAAATTTTCACATTCTATGTTTTCTTCTGTTGAAAAGGATTCATGTATTTATGCCCTTTTCACCCTCTTGAATAATCTCTCCACCTCATATTATTTTAAATCTAATTGCTAGACTTTCTTCCTGTCTTGCCTCATGAAATAATCTGCATCTTTGAGTTAAATTCTCTGCTCATGCTGTTCCTTGGTCCCATACATCCCAGAAAACTCCGTCATTCATCAAAATACCTCTTTCATATTTATTTACCTAGCCTAAAATCAGTTCTTATTTTAAGTCATCTCATACCCTATTGAGTATTTTTACTGAGTTGACCCGAAGAGAGCCCTCTCCTGTCCTCATAGGGCTAGCTACCTGGCTGAGCGTGGTATGGTGTTATCTTAAATCTTGCCTTCCTTCAGCCTAAGGCAGATTTGAGCACTAACATAGTGCCGAATCCACTGGGGAAAAATTCTTTGTTTGATACGTTGCGTAAACGGCAGGCTTAACCTACAAACACCCCATACTTCTAATAATTCTAAACTTCCGGATGATAAGTTTAGTATTTGATAGGCTGAGTAAGTTGTTCATGTCCTTTTGATTTTTTTGAAAATAGCATGCTGACTTCAAGAAGATATACCAGAGCTAATCCAGATCCAGATCCTCCTCATATCTACAAAAATCCCAATTTGATTCCAAGACTTCTTTGTCAAGAGAGCTCTATAACTCCCATGTTCAAATCCAAATTCATGTCCTGACATTTTTGATTATCTTGAAGAGCTTGATTTTGATGAGCGGTTTGAAATAACATTGTTCGAGACCAAATCCAAAAGGGATGTTGACTCTACTGTCCCCAATCCACAGTTTCTTGTAGACCTAGAAACTAAAAGAGCTAACTGGTCAATTGATAATTATATTGCGACACAGCTTCAAACTCCACTTGTTAATTCCCTACAAATTGCACACATTCCTCAAACACCACCCAGACCAAACCCACCGAGAGTGATGGCTGCTCGTTTTGCACCTCTTGTGATGCCTCAAGTTCTAGATGATATGCCCGCAAATTACCAAAGCAAAATCCCTTTGTTTGATGGCGCTCCCAACAGCATTACCGCTCAACAACATGTGGACAGAATGGCAGATTTCTATGACCTTCATGAGATCGATGCAGAGAATGTGACAATGAGACTCTTTGTACAGACATTTGCCGGTGAAGTTAGGAAATGGTTCAGAGGTTTTCTGGCTGCACGTATCGCTACCTTGGCTGAACTGCAAAGACAATTTTTAGACCGCTGGGAAGTGAAAAAGAATCCTCTTCAAATTTTGGTTGAATATGAACAAATCAAATGAAATGCTGGTGAGTCAGTCCAAGACTACTGCATTAGATTCAATTCTATTTATAATGAAATTCCCGATCATCTAAGGCCACTTGTGGGACTAGCCATGTTGAAGTTTTCGGATGGTTTTGATGCTAACATGGCTTATCAACTAAGAGAAAGAGAGCTGGCCACAATGGAAGACATGCAGAAAATCGTGGTCAGCGTTGAAGCAAATCTGCTGACCAAGGGGGCTAGAGCTAAAGCAGAAATAAGGTCACAGTAAAAGAAGGGTCTTCCTCGATGGATCAATTACTTAGGAAGGTAGAGCAGATGCTTGAAAGGGTGAAACTCGACAAACCGGAGCCACAAGTTAGAAATCCTAACTTCCATGGCCAGCAGCAGCCACAATATAGAATAAGGTAGAGAGATCAGCGAGCCCAAGATCAGACAGCACAACAGCTAGTACAACCACCTCTGCAACAAAATTTTGTGAATGGACCGTAGTCTAATGAGGAAGGGAAGGTAATAGGGGAAGAGAACCACTTCTTTACTCTGGATGATTTGCCTACTTACATTACTGAAGAGGAGGAGTATGCGGAAAGTTCAGCTGCACATAAAGACGCAGATTTCATTCTAGCAAGTGACACAATTTTGGAAGAAGAATCAGAGGAGTATCAAAGAGGCTATATGAATGCTCTGTCCGCTCAGCAGCGGAAATATTCACTTAGAAACAGAGATGTGCCAGTTAACCCAATTCAGAAGAGGAAGGAAGTTTCGACATCAAAGAATGATTCGTCAGTTGCACAAAAGAAAGGCAAAGAGGCACTTGGACCTGACAGCAGCAAATCACCATTAGCAGAAAAATCAAATCAACAAATTGTATCGAGAGAAAAGGAAAGGAAAGAAGTCCTGGTCAAAGAGGTAGAAAATACTTCCATCTTTAGTTTAGAGAATGAAATTTCTAAATTGAAGGTATCCATTCCCTTGACTGAAATAATGAAGAACAATAGTTATAGAGGGCAAGTTTCTAAAATTTTAAATTGTGATCCAATGTCTGATATGGTGAATGTCGAAGATGATCAACCCAAAATGATTTTTGGGCCAACATTGAATGGTGAGTCTCTAGATAGTGATGTGCCACCTTTTTATATTAGTTTACGATTGCATGATTTTGTGTTACATAATGCCATGTTCAATTCCGGAGCTTCTCACAATCTCATGCCCAAGGCTATCATGGATAAGCTGGGTTTGGACGTCACCCGGAAATACCATGATCTCTATTCGTTTGATTCTAGCAGAGTGAGATGTATCGGGCCCATCAAAGACTTGTTTGTGAGTCTAGATCAAATCCCAATGAAGAATGTTTTGATGGATATTGTTGTAGCGGATATTCCTCCCAGGTTTGGCATGCTTCTTTCTAGGTCTTGGGCAGCAAAATTGAAAGGGACACTACAACTAGATTTCTCCTATGCAACAATTCCAGTGTTTGGCCAGATGAGAAAACTGTATCGGGAACAAAAAATGAAATACATGATTACAAGCAAGGAGAAACCCATTAATCATCCAATTAATTATGTACATACAGATCTAGAGTCTTTTGTTTTGTATTCAGATAGTTTTAATGATGCAGATAGTCAGTTAGTAGAAGCAAAAAGTATTCCAGAAATAGTAGAAAATTTCAGAGAAGTTTTGAAGAAAGAAGGACGAGAATAGCAAAACACCGTTGAGAAATCAGCTGAAGGTAACAGACAACAAGCAGGAAAAACAGAGCCAGCAGAATTTCAGCACTTGGAAGAAGAGGAAGAAGGTTTGTGGAGCATGGATTTTGATGGTGCAGTGGGAAATGATGGTGCTGGAATTGGTATTTGGGTACGCAGTCCTTTCTCTGCCCCAAACAAGGTTCCTAGTAATGTGCGGGTATGATCCTACAAATTAGCTTTTGATTGTTCGAACAATGAGACTGAGTATGAAGCTCTGATTGCTGGCCTAAAAATTCTAAGAAAGTTGAATGCTAAGAGGATTGCAGTATATGGCGACTCCTAATTGGTGATTAAGTAGGTTAGAGGCGAATATCAAGAAAAGCATCCTCGGATGCGGGCTTACCGGAATGCAATCCTAGACATCCTAAAATTATTTTCAGAATATACCTTGACATGCGTGCTTCGTGTTCAAAACAGCATTGCTGGTGCTCTTGCTAAGGTAGCCAGTAGTTTGAAGATTCCAATGAACTCCAGTAATAAATTCGAAATCCATGTCAAGCATCGTCCGACTGTCCCCGACAATTAGAGATATTGGCAAGTTTTCCAAGATGATGAGGAGATCGATGATTTTCTGCAAAACAAAGGTAAGTTCAAAGAGACCTCAATTGATGTAGAAAATGATGATGGCAAAGATGAGGTGCAGATCAATCAAATGGACATGTTGCAGCTAAAGGATAACATTATTCCTAAAGGCTTGATACCTTTAGAAGAACTCTTTGATCAAGATGACGTAGCCCACAAACCAACATTGCAACCAACAGAGAAGGGTGTTGAAGAGGTCAATATCGGAACAACTGCTAATCCTAAAATGGTAAAACTGTCTAAAGCATTGCCACAAAAGATGAAAGCCAAATACATCAGTTTGCTGTCTTCATTTGCTGATGTGTTTGCTTGGGACTATTCTGACTTGAAGACATATGATACCAATATAATTCAGCACACTATACCCATTAAGCCTAATCAGAAACCTTTCAGACAGAAGTTGAGAAGGCTAAATCCAAAACTGCTGCCATCAATTGAAAAGGAGATAAACAGGTTGTACAAATCAGGAATCATTGTTCCCATTAGATTTTTAGACTGGATCTCTAATTTGGTGCCCGTGCGGAAGAAGACAGGTGAGATTCGCTTGTGCATTGATTTTAGGAATCTCAATAAAGTTTCATTGAAAGATAACTATCCACTGCCCAAAATGGATCATATACTTCAGCGAGTAGTTGGAGCATCTCGTATGTCACTACTTGATGGTTATTCTAGATATAACCAAATTTCTGTCCATGAAGATGACCGAGACAAGACAGCGTTCACCACTCCGTGGGGAACTTTTCATTATGCTAAAATGCCTTTTGGTTTGAAGAACGCGGGTGCCACCTTTCAGCGGGCAATGGACTTGGCTTTCGCAAATGAGAAGGATGTCTTTTTGGTTGTATACCTTGATGATCTAACGGTGTTTTCCAAATCTGATGAAGAACACATGTATCATCTGAAAACTGTCTTTCAAAAGTGCAGAAAATATGGTCTATCGCTGAATCCGAAAAAGAGCTTGTTTGCCATGGAGGAGGGCAAACTACTTGGGCACATTATCTCAAAATATGGCATTCGTATCATCCAACACGTGTACAAGCTATTCAGCAAATCCATTTGCCCCGGAATAAGAAGGAGATTCAATCTTTCAATGGTAAAATGAATTTTTTACGCCGCTTTGTACCTAATCTTGCTGAAAACCTAAGAGAGATTACAAACATGCTTAAGGAGGACAGCCAAGTCAAGTGGACGGAAGAGGCTGTAAAATCGTTCAATTTAGTCAAATTGGCTCTTTCTTCAGCTCCAGTTCTAATCAGCCCGGAATACACTCAGGATTTTATATTGTTTTCATTCGCTTCGGAGTATACTATGGTAGCCGTGTTGATGCAGAAAAGAGATGATCATGAGAGACCAATTGCTTTCTTCAGCTGAACTATAAGAGATGCAGCCTTAAAGTACAACATCATTGAGAAGAAAGCCCTCGCACTTGTGAAAGCATTGAAATATTTTCGAGTATACATTCTGCATTCTCATATTTTGGCTTATGTTCCTAACGCTACTATCAAAGATGTTTTAATGCAGACAGATCCGAAAGGAAGACGAGGCAAGTGGATTGCAACTTTGTTGGAATATGATGTGGAAATAAAGCCAACAAAGCTTGTTAAAGGATAGGGATTGCAAAGTTAATGGCTGAATCAAACTTGCACGCCTTAGACATAAAATATGATCGCTGCTATGTTCGATGAGAATGAGGAAGGTTCATCAATTCAGGTATCTGAAATGTTTGCTCTTTATCCGTGGTATTCAGATATATATGTGCTTCAAAATTTGTCACCACCACTCGGCATGACTAGAAACAAAGCTAGAACTCTCAAATTAAAGGCTGCCAAGTTTTTCATTCTAAATTCTGCACTTTATTGGAAAGATCCCGGTTGCATTCTTTTGAACTTTTTGGTGGAAGAAGAAGCCAAGTGTTACAGGGAAAAGTGTCTATTTAGAACTGCTCTATCCCACTAAGGTGTGACAGCTACCTTAGAAACAAACAGAGAAAAACTACTTTTGTTTTTCCTTTATGAATTATAGATAGAGAGGAACAGAAAGACCAACCTCTGTCTTGTGCTAATCCTTTGATTCAATCCCTCTCTTCTTTGATAGTCCCCAGCTACCTGCTCCCTTGCACGCCCAGCTTCACAAAGTACTTGTAAGATCACAGAAGCATAGCACTATACAAAGACATGGATCTATAATCATAAACAATCTAGGATCAGATGTAAATTGACCATACAAATGTAACAAGCATCAATGATACAAAAGCATGGAGAAAAACTCAAATAGCTTTTATTGATAAACAAGAAAAGATCTAGGAGGAGTTACAACCAGTTGTTCCGACCCAGCATCAACCTCCCAGCAAAGAAGCCCCTCTTCACCTCAAACAAAGCTTAGATCACCCAACAATATGATGTTTGTCTCTAGAAACCAACAACAATTCCTTACAATATCGAAAATTCCAGCCTCTGGATCTCTGGGATGAGGGATCCATATATAGATATCTGTAAGGGGGATGAGTCAGCTTGTGATTTGATTAGTGTCTTCTCTCTGACAGTTCTTGCTTCCACTTGGAGACTAAGGGCCTCTTACTCATCCTTGGTCGAATTCAGTGAGGCAAGTGTCACAGGAGAAGATTCTGGAAGCTTCCGTTGCCTCTCCACCTCCCGGAATGACACTGCCATTTGTCATTTCTCGCCCATCGCACCCCACAGAAGGGAATTTTGAAATGCAACACACCCTCACAGTGTATTTAGGTGAGATGCAATGCACTTAGCCAGTGGAGCAGCTGCAATGATCCTGTTTTGACCAATTCTAAGTAGTTTCTCATGGAGAACTTCTGGGAGAAGTTGTAATCTGTTGACCTTGTTCCTTTAGGGGTTAGAACAACACTTTTAGGGACTTAGGAGCCCTTGGTTTATGGACATTTCATGCTTGGGGTTGTAGGGCACAAAAATGTCTATAACAGTTGCCCCCTAAAGTATGAGGCCGTTAACCTTTTGGTGTCGTGTGAAATGCTTTATTATGAGGATCCGAAGTTCTTTCAATGCTGGGAGGAGACCTGTAATAAGATACAATACAATACATTATCTTCATAATATTTTCATGATCTAGCTGAGGCAGGCATTCCCATGCTCAACTTTATAAATTCATTTTCATGTACATAGGACAGACAATCGTCTGAGTGTAGACTGATGATTCTGATAGAGTCATCATCCTTTTGAGTGGATGATTATCTGTGCGGCAATGATGTACATTTAATGTCTTTATTTCCCTGAATATATATTGCAGCCCGGATGGATGAAACTAGATCCGGGGTCTTCAATCTCGTCCGATCTTCACTCGAAGTACAAGTCTATCCATGTGAGAAATGTTCTGAAGTCGAACATGGAAAGACATCGCTTGATTACCAGTTAATGATGTAAACTGTTAAAGAGTGCGAGAGGAATCACTGATAATGATAATGACCCTCAAGGTACTGCAGTACAATTCACGTGGTGTGAATAAAGGACTTGGCGTCGAACACCACGCAAAATCTTTCGGTTGAAGGCCATTGATGTAAACCTGTCGCCGGAAATGAGAAACTTGCCATTGAGGCATGCAAGCTTCAAAGTACTGAATGGGGTGTTCCTAGATCAACTTCTTGGATAATGAGTTGATGTCGAAAAGAAGTGATCTGTCACAGGAGGGCCTTAATGAATCCCACATCAATGACACGGAACGGAGCAAATGATTTTAATGGAGGTGAAAACGATCTTGTGATATAAGGTTCAGGGTGGCGGTCATGAAAGAATGGAGTATAATGTATGGTAGTGGGTGAGACACAGGTGAATTCTCTGAATGACTTCTCTTGAACATATCGGCGACACTGATGTGATGGATTGGTAGCATTAACCCCAAATGTGGATGGTATGGCGTGACCATGGTGATGTGACCGGTGAATGAAACAACCCAACCCGACTCGGACACGGAGTGGAAGTGTCATGTTCAAGAACGACTTGCTACCAACAAAGTTTCTTTGAGTTTTCTTCCCAATTTTTCCCCAGTCATTGCTGACCAGTACCTATTTATTTTTGTCAAGCTTGAGGAGGATAACGTATGCTTGTTCTATAATTTGCCCTTCGGGCAAACCCATCGCTATGTTTTAACGAGCCTAGCGATAGTGAAACTCGTTCTCATCTATAGACAAGTTTGTCGCTATTAATCTTTTTAACGAGTTTAACGACAAAGATAACTCGGTCCTTTTCAATTTTAGAGAGTCTGAAAAGGAACATAAAGGTAACTCCAAAATTCCTTTTTCGTCATCTAATCCCTTAAGTCCAAAAAGGTATAAAACAATACAAAAGGGATGAATTTTCGATACTTTTAACAAGCTGAACAAAACAAGCGCTCGATCTTTTTGTGTAATAATCCCTCAGGTCCAAAAAGATTAAAATCTAGAGGAGGGATAGCACTTCCTGTCCCTTTAACGAGCTGGAGAGGCCAATGGCTCGGGAATATTTTCATATTTTACGAGTCAGTTGAAAAGAGCTTAAAGGAGACTCGTCTTTTGAGGAACGAGTGATAAAACGGGTAGCAACTGATTCCAGGTAAGGTTTGGAAGCTAGTGAAATCACTCTTCGCAGCTGTTCCTCAAAATGGGTAAACAATCAAATGGAGGTGAATGATCGGCCAATGAAAAAGTGGAGGTGACGGTGCAAACACGACCAAGGCTTTAACGGCTGAAGTACTACATTCACGATGGTTATTTACCGGGGAATAGTTCATTTTTTAACGCGCTTAAACGTGGGGGGAAACATTTGCTCAGGTCTTATGCTTATTTTTTAACGAGCTTGAACTATGTGCTAAAACTGCTCGAATAATCCAGTCGTGTGATAAGAATGTCTCATATGAAACGACAACTTTTAGAGTTTTGCCCCACATCCTTTCTTTATGCAAGTTAGGAGATGACCAATCCTATGAGTTTAAAGGGATAGAGGTCCTAAAAATTAAAAAAAAAAAATAGTCGCTCTTCGCTTGCACTCCAAAAGGTTTGCATGCCCCCAGGTATAAAACAGAGTTTCAAGGTTACCCCTTCTTTAGTCCGTTAAAACATTTGTTTTACCGAGAGAGGCCTACCTCTTACAGGTTACCCAAAGATTGTTCTATTCACAGCGCAAACAAAACACTTCTCCGACGATGTTTACCAAAATAGACAAAGGTGAGTGAAGGAGGCTACTCCACTCACATAACTTTGACAAGAGAATCTTGTTCTAGAATAACCCCCTCTTCCAATCACGGACGGGAGTACAGACTAGTCATATTTTCTCGCGGAAACCTACCCTATACCCGAAGTTTTCCTGTCGAAGCAGACCAGGGTGCATGCCCCCTGGGTTTCAGTCATGTCCCCCCGAATCACTTGCGCTCATCGGGTGGACGGACTGGGGATTGAGACATTTCTTGCGTGAAAAGACCATTCAGGGATGGTATATGACTATTTGCTATGCGTGATCCGGGAAATGAAAGCTGGTCTACGAGCTTGACCACTCTTCCTTTGTGCGGAAAACACATCACTCTAAAGAGTGATGAGACAATGGCTCTCATGCAATAAATATAGTCTCGTCCAAGGAGTAGATTATAATCCAGGGGTCCTTGAACTACCATTACGTTCATGTGAATGGTTTTCCATCTCAATGTTATGGGCACATTGGGAAGGATCCCTAACGGTCGACTGGTTCCTTTGTCAAAGCCTGTTAGATTTCTCATCTCAGGCAAAAGCGATGGCGAACCAAGCGCTTTCCAAGCAGTTGAGGAAAGGATACTCACAGACGCCCCCTCATCTATGATGGTACCATCCATAACCATTCTATATATCTGAACAATGATTCGGAATGGTACACTAGTTGGTAAACGGGGTCTGCCTAGTTGATTCTAGTCGAAGGAGACAACTAGGTTGCTTGGAGGTGGGACCGAATAGACAGCCGGGTATGACTCTGACGAACTTCCTTCCTGCGGTAAAGGAACGGGTAAATTTCCCCCATGTTCGTTGGAGTCTGTGCTTATGAAAAGAATTTGGATGGTGTCATCCTTGTTCTCTTCAGTGACTGTATCATCTGAAGATGGAACTTCTGAAGGCAAGATCGGGTCAACTGCCGCCTCGACCTTTTGACTTTCATCTGGTATGGGTTCAGATGGTTTATCTTCAATGATAGATGCTTCGGCCGACCACTTGAGCGGGCCAGCCGGATTTTCAACTAGTGACGGACTCGGCAAGAGTTTTTTATATCCAGGAGGAAGTCGTAACGGTGAAACCGGACGATCGTCCAAAACTCTTTTAGCTTCATCTAAGAAGGGACAATGGTGGACGGCATGATCGCCTTCGCACAGTTTACAAGGAAATCTATATTTTCCTTTTTGTCCTGGAGCTTCACTTTCACTAGTTGACGGTGTGTTTTCAACATGATCATCAGAGGTTGACGACACCGGGTTGTGCAAACGAGGAGACCAGTCCCTTAAGATCCGAGGGATGCAAGGACAATCTCTGTGATAGTGGTCTCCTTTGCGAATGACACATGGCGATTTAGGCCTGGTCGGTGCAGTGTGTGGATTTTCGCTAGACGACACTCGTTTGCCCCCATTCGTTTTTGGCTCCTTCTTCTTCTTCTCTTTCTTCTTCTTTTCCTTCTTCTCCTTAGGTACTTGACTTTTGGCTTTACCAGCCCCATCAAGCGAAGAGGAAGGAGGAGAGGAAGAATTAGAGGAAGTAGAAGGTTGGTGGGTAACTCTGGACTCATCTAATTGCCGATTTGATTGTTCAGGAATTGCGGTGTTTTGAACGATAGAGGTTGAGAAGAGCCATACAGGTAAACCAATTGTCAGTCCTGGAAGCGACAATGTGGCCATATGGGGTGCACCAACATCTCCCCAAGAGGAGAAGGGACTAGGATTTCCTCCAAGGGGAATCCCTTGGTTGGTGGATTCCATTTTCTCAACCCAAGATCAACGTAGGAAAGGGTAATGGATATTCCGTTTAAAATAAATTTTAGACGCTTTGACACAACTTGTTTTTTCATTTTTTAAGAGTCGAGAAAAAACAAAAGATGACTCTAGTCTCCTTCGATTTTTAATGAGCCTGAAGTGACAAGTGCTCAGATGGACCTTTTCTGTTAAGGAGTCTGAAAAGGAACGAAAGGGACTGCTCTAGAAATCTAGGTAGAGGGAGTACCAAACCAATCGCAAAACTACAGAATACTTTTTACGGTACGACAGTCAATCTTCCCGAATGATGTGTTCAGTGCATTGCGATCGATAGGGCGGCAGACACGGCTTCCTATGGATAAAGGATTAAGCCTATTGGGGTCTCCCAAAATATACTCGACGGTACGTGGGAGCACAAGTCCGTACTGGCACTTATGATCTCAAAGTGGAGGAATCACCCAACCATCAGTGAGAACAACAGTTACTAGGCTTTACGATGCCGGAATACGTCTCTAGCCTAGACTTCTAAATGTTGTGCGTTAAGTTCCAAAGCGTTGTTAGATTCATTGAATTTATTTTAAGTTGATCTTGTTTATGAAGTTTGCATTTCGGGTTCACCACGAGATGTAGATGTAATTCCTAAAATGCAATCTAAGATGATAAACAAACTTTTTATCTTCTTTATGCAATGAAAATCCTAGCTACTAGGGAAAAGAAAGACATAATCTTTTCACAAAGAGAAAAGAGCACACTCTAAATGCACTTTCCTAAATCAAGCCAATTAGATTGTCTATATGCAAATGCACATGCATGTATTTGTTTTCGAATTTCTTAGTATATGGATGCTAAAAAGAAAGTTGATGCACAAATCTGAATTTCTTTTCAAGCAACAAATATAAACAAGCTTCTTTTCGGAATAAAAAATGGAGACGATTACGACACCTTACGATTTTGAAATGAATACTTGTTTTTGACACTAGAAAATTACAAATTCAGACCAAAAGCAATAGTAACAGGATAATCGACCATCAACAGCAATCAAACTCTTTCCTAGGACTGAAATTGACACTTGCGACAGTTTCAAATCAAAGGGTGACAGTACGATTATGCTACTTTTGCAAAGGAGAACTGTAAACGACTCAACAAACACACAAAAACATCTACAGTTCTTTTGTACAAAGGAGGCGGAATAACAGTAAGGAAAAGGGGTTTCAAACAGACATATACTGATCACAGGTAGCAAAATTCAGGAATAGAACTGGAAAGAATGAATCACAGAAGCCACAGCTGCACAGAGCTAGTCTGATCAGCGCACTTGTAACACAGAGAATCTGAAATGCAGCGCAGGTTGTCCACTCGGGAAGTGCGCTGAAATTCAGAACCTGTGAACAGTACCTGCGCTGGGCCAGAAACGAGACTCTGTTCGGGTTCCGGGTCACAGTTTGCAGTTCAGTTCTTGGGTTTTGGCCGAGTAAAAAGCAATAAGTAATGCAACAATCAGGGGTAGATCTAAGGAGGATCTAAGAGCTATCACAAGGGCAATCAGATAGTTTTTGAATCAGTTGTTTAAATCATAAGCAGATCCAGTAGACGGATTGAAGTAGCAGTTGTCTACTTTGCATTTGTTATGGCAAATGTAGTTCGAATGCTACTTATAAGTTTATGAAACAAACAACAAAGAATGATAAACAAACAAACTAATTAGTTCCCCAGTGGAGTCTCCATTTTGTTACAGGGAAAAGTGTCTATTTAGAACTGCTCTATCCCACTAAGGTGTGACAGCTACCTTAGAAACAAATAGAGAAAAACTACTTTTGTTTTTCCTTTATGAATTATAGATAGAGAGGAACAGAAATACCAACCTTTGTCTTGCGCTAATCCTTCGATTCGATCCCTGTCTTCTTTAATAGTCCCCAGCTACCTGCTCCCTTGCACGCCCAGCTTCACAAAGTACCTGTAAGATCACAGAAGCATAGCACTATAAAAAGACATGGATCTATAATCATAAACAATCTAGGATCAGATGTAAATTGACCATACAAATGTAACAAGCATCAATGATACAAAAGCATGGAGAAAAACTCAAATAGCTTTTATTGATAAACAAGAAAAGATCCAGGAGGAGTTACAACCAGTTGTTCTGACCCAGCATCAACCTCCCAGCAAAGAAGCCCCTCTTCACCTCAAACAAAGCTTAGATCACCCAACAATCTGATGTTTGTCTCTAGAAACCAACAACAATTCCTTACAATATCCAAAATTCCAGCCTTTGGATCTCTGGGATGAGGGATCCATATATAGATATCTGTAAGGAGGATGAGTCAGCTTGTGATTTGATTAGTGTCTTCTCTCTGACAGTTCTTGCTTCCACTTGGAGATTGAGGGCCTCTTACTCATCCTTGGTTGAATTCAGTGAGGCAAGTGTCACTGGAGAAGATTCTGGAAGCTTCCATTGCCTCTCCACCTCGCGGAATGACACTGCCATTTGTCATTTCTCGCCCATTGCACCCCACAGAAGGGACTTTTGAAATGCAACGCACCCTCACAGTGTATTTAGGTGAGATGCAACGCACTTAGCCAGTGGAGCAGCTGCAATGATCATGTTTTGACCAATTGTTAGGCCCCTATACTACTAGTGTAACCCCCTATTGTTGTTAGTATAACCCACTTATTATATTGATGTACCCATGTAGTGCCCATATTGTTACTATTGTGCCACATAGAAGCCCACTATTGTTATTATTGTGCCCTTACATTATTATTGTTATGTCGGCTCTGATTATGTTATAACCCCTTAGACTCCTATATATAGAAAGGAGGTCTTTTCATTTGTATCATCCAAGAATTGTTCATTTATGTAATGTAAAGGAGGTTTCCCCCTCGAAGAGGCTGAATTCTAAGGCGTTGATCTTTCTTTTTCTATCTTTTCTTGAGCTGGTTTCATAACATTTGGTATCAGAGCTTTGGATTTTAGGGTTTCGCTGCTCCAAACAGGTCATCGTGTCATTTTCGCTATAAATTTTTTTCTGTGACGTTTCAGAAGTCGCAAGAAAAACGCATTTGAGAAGAAATTGCGCTGAACCTTGGGTCCGAATTTCAGAGCTTTTAGCGCGATATTTTCGGATATATGATCTGAGGAAGTTGGTCTTTTTGCAGACTCCTGAATTACACTCAAAACAAGTGACCTGGGGAAAATCATCATAACTTTCTTTCTGGGCATCGGATTGAAATTTCGTAAGAAGGTACAGAAAGAGGAAGGACTGTAGTTTTTTTTTATATATTTTTCAGAGTCAAAGGTTGAAACAGTGACACGTGGCACTTCATACAAGTTCGCTCTACTGAACTAGTCTATAATCAGGTCACTGCGGGATATTGTGCATAACTCCTTTTGGGAGAATCCAATTTGGATCAGACTGGTGGAATTGGAAAGAGGACACAGAGGGCTACTACAGGTAGAAATTTCAGAACTTAAATATCTGCAAGTACAGAGATACAGTCGTTTCAAGATCAAGGTCCTAAAATCAAGAAAAAGCAAGATGAGGAAGTTTGATGGCAAGGATCCAATAAATTGGATACTTCAGATGGAGCAATATTTTGATCTACATGGTGTACCACTGTTACAAAAGGTATGTATTGCATCTTCATATTTAGAACCAGATCAATTTTTATGGTATAAAGGGCTTTGTTCTCGTAAAAAACTTGTTACGTGGTCAATTCTCACGGAGAAAATGATAGCACATTACGAGGATACAAAGAGCAACACCTTCTTTAGAGCAACATCACAACAATTGGAAAGAGTAAAAGGGATTTGTGACATATTTGAAAGTAAAATTATGGCAACAAGGAAGTCTACCCCTCACAACTTTAAAGATGGACGTGTTGTTTCTCCTAGCCTTCCACAACCTACAAGGGTTACACCACAACAATTGGAAGAAAAAAGAGAAAAAGGGCTTTTTTACAATTGTGATAGCAAATTCACTAAAGGTCATAAGTGTGCTGAGAAGAAATTATTTTAAATAGAGTATAAAGAGGAGGAAGAAAAGGATCAAGAAACATCAAAAGAAGAGGATATATGCCAGGAACCGACCCCAGAGAAAGAAGAAATGAATCAGACCATATCTTGTAAAGCATTGGAAAGAATTACCACTCCTCAAACTCTCAAGATAGAAGGACATATCAAGAAGAAAAAGGTGCAAGTAGTGAAAGATCACATCGAGAAAGAAGAAATGAATCCAACCATATCTTGTAATTCAATGGATGAAATTACCACTCCTCAAACTATCAAGATAGAAGGACACATCAAGAAGAAAAATGTTCAAGAAGTGAAAGATCACATTGAGCATCAAGAAATGAATCCGACCATATCTTGTAAAGGACGGGAAGAAATTACCACTCCTCAAAAGATAGAAGGACATATCAAGAAGAAAAAGGTTCAAGCAGAGAAAGATCACATCGAGCATCAACAGCGAGTTCTCCAACTTTAAAGGATAACGCCACTTCGGTGCAAAATCAAACGAAACAACAGGTAGATCAACATCGTAGTGAAAAATGTTTTGATGTAGGTGATTGGGTATTTTTACTGCTACATCTCAAGCAAGCTATTTATGAGAAGGAAATGTTGGCAATACTACATGCACTTAAAAAATGGCGACCTTACCGAATGAGAATACTCTTCAAGGATGAGGATGTGGAAGCATTGTTTTTTGCTATTTATATTATCCAACCAAATTGGATAAAAGAAGCAAGGGATGAATGGAAGAAGGACGAAGAAGTATGGCCACTTATTCAAAAGTTGCAAAAGATCCCAATTCAAGCAATATTGTCAGAAATTGAAGAGGAAGGAAAAATCATATTGGAACCTGGAGCAGTCATAGAAACAAGAACCCGATAGCTACGAAATCGATCAATTTCAGAGTATTTCATCAAGTGGAAGAACTTACCCGCTGAATATTCCACATGGGAGGACAAGAATTTTATACAGAAGCATCAAGAACTACTCAAGCGTTGAGGACAATTCTTTTTGAAGGAGAGGGGAATGTTAGGCCCCTATACTACTAGTGTAACCCCCTATTGTTGTTAGTATAACCCACTTATTATATTGATGTACCCATGTAGTTCCCAGATTGTTACTATTGTGCCACATAGAATCCCACTATTGTTATTATTGTGCCCTTACATTATTATTGTTATGTCGGCTCTGATTATGTTATAACCCCTTAGACTCCTATATATAGAAAGGAGGTCTTTTCATTTGTATCATCCAAGAATTGTTCATTTATGTAATGTAAAGGAGGTTGCCCCCTCGAAGAGGCTGAATTCTAAGGCGTTGATCTTTCTTTTTCTATCTTTTCTTGAGCTGGTTTCATAACACCAATTCTGAGTAGTTTCTCATGGAGAACTTATGGGAGAAGTTGTAATCTGTTGACCTTGTTCCTTTAGGGGTTAGAACAACAATTTTAGGGACTTAGGAGCCCTTGGTTTATGGACATTTCATGCTTGGGGTTGTAGGGCACAAAAATGTCTATAACACCAAGCAGGTCATGAAGGATTTCCAGGAAGGAGATTGTGGTGGGCACCTTTTTTGGAAAACAACAGAAAATAAAGTTCTGAGAGTGGGATACTATTGGCCAACATTGTTTGCTGATGTATATAAGGTTGTCAAGAGCTATCATAAATGCTAGATTTTTGAAGGAAGGCAGAAATTACAGCCTTTGCTGCTTAAGCCCATTGAGGTGAGTGCCCCTTTTTAGCAGTGGGGGTTGGATTTCATTGGTGAAATTCATCCCGCTTCTTCTGGTCAGCATCAGTGGATTCTCACGACAACAGATTACTTCATGAAATGGATCGAAGCAATTCCCTCCAGATAAGCTACAAATGCGGTAATTATTTCATTCCTTGAAAATAACATCTTGTCTCGCTTTGGTTGCCCAAATAAGTTAATCATTGATAACGCAACAGCTTTCAAATCAAAAAGGATGGTAGAGTTTTGTCATAAATATCACATCATTCTGGGTCACTCAACTGCCTATCATCCGCAAGGCAATGGGTTGGCGGAGTCATCTAACAAATCTTTGGTCAACATCATTAAGAAGCTGCTGGAAATCAACAAGAAGAGCTGGCATAAGAAGTTGGTCAATGCACTTTGGGCAGATCGGGTTAGTCAGAAGAAATCCATTGGTATGTCCCCCTTTGAGCTTGTGTATGGAGTTGACACATTGTTTCCTACCTCTCTCGCAGCCCCGGTAGTCAAACTTCTTCAGGAAGCCGACAGTGAAGACGATCCTATGCAGAGAAGACTGAATCAAATGATCCATTTGCAGCAGACCAGAGAAGAAGTTTTCCAAAAGACATCCAAGTTGCAGGAGAAGATTAAGAAAATTTATGACAGAAAAGCAAAGGCGGACAAATTTCAGTTGGACGATGTGGTGCTGAAGTGGGATGCGAGGAATGAGGAGAAAGGTAAGCACGGTAAATTCGAGAATCTCTGGAAGGGTCCCTTCAAGATTGCATCATATCGAGGTCAGAATGCCTTTCTTCTGAAGGAAATGAATGGAGAATATTGTCGAGGAGGGCCGATCAATGGTTGGCTGCTCAAGAGATACCATTTTTGAAAAGTTTTCTGCTGTTTCGATTGTCACTGTAAATACCATTTTATTTCAGTTTTAGTTTGAGTTTGTTTAGTCAGTCTTTAAGTCATTTTAAGTTCAAATTTGAGTTAGTTTGAGTCAGGTTTCATGTTAATGAGTCAAGAGTTTCGTGTCGTTTGTCGAAATGATGACTACATAGCCCAATGGACGAAGGCACTATCTGCTCTCCCAAATATTTGTTGTTCTTGGCACCTCCAAGGAGCTACCATCCCCATTGGAGCTAATGTTAGAGTCAGTCTTGTCAGTCCTCCATTTGAGATCAAAAATTGTTCTGCATTTCATTTTTAGGTGTCTCGCTCCATTCACTCAGCTGCATTCCGCTAGGGGCATGCCATAAATTGGATGGAAGGGTCTTGCCAGTCATTACCCCTCATGCTTTGTACCTGCTGGCTCAGCTCTGTTCATCAAAGTTCATTAAATGACAGTAAATATTTGGTATTTTAATGGGCAAAAAATCATATCAGTCATAGGTCTGGGGTTTCATAAGTCATGTTTTTAGAGTACCTAAACATGCTAGCAGGCCAGAGGGAGGTTCAACAAGTTTCATCTCCAGATTTTCATCATTCATGATGCTCAAGGGTGATTCCTCTTCAAAACTCTGTTTTGAAGAGGAAATTGACAAATTAATGTTTATGATGAATATGTAAAGTTCTCCAACATGAAGCACTTGAAAAGCTAGTTCTGGTCATCCTTTTCCAAATGCCATGACAGCTGCTCCTACAAAAAATTGCTAAACATTTCATCATTTTAGTCAAAAATCCAAAAGAGAAGGTGAAATACAGAGTTGTATTAAGTTGTGGAAATTGTTCGAAAATGAAACATTGCAAAGTGGGTTTTAAAGAAACAAAAATCAAACCCATGACTCCATGCCTTTATATAGATTTTCTCATAAGAAACAAAGTCATTTTCACATGCCAAGGTCAAAGAGAAGCATTTCAATGGTGATTGGGTGAGCCAGTGCATGTTTTGGATGAATTTGGAGGTGTCTTGACAGGCGCGACGCACAGGTGGAGTGGCGTGGTGCACTGAGGGAGCGTGGTGCACTGGGCACGACCACACAGTGTTAAATAACACGGGTTCGATGCACTCAAACAACGCAGCGCACTGGGTATGTTGCACGACACATACACATAAAAGCCCGATTTTGCTCAGAATTGCAACAAATTGCCTTTCAATCCCTTGAATTTGCTAGGTGGGGTCGATCTCTCAGTGTTTCATCTATTTTTATGTTAGTATGATGATGGTTTATGGCTGCTTATGGTTGAAACAAAAACTCTTAAACCCTACCACTTAAAGTCATCAAAATAATTGCTGTTAGGGTTGCAAATTCATTGTGTTGGCGCCAAGGTTCCTCCTCCGTTTCATTTTTCCCTTCTTTCCATCATTCCCTTCTTCCCTATTCCATTTTTCCCATTTTTCCCTATCCTAAAACATTACTAAAATCCTATTCCCTATCCCCTCCGCTCATTTGTCAAATGTAAAACCCCAAACCCTACCCTATATAAAATTTCCTAAACCCCCCTACATGTCCCTAAATAAAATTCCTCCTCATAGTCCCTAATCCCTTCATATTATTCCCCTTCCTAACAGTCCCTTGTTGCATTTTTCCCCTTGGTGGCAGATTTCAACACATCACAAAAGCAGTCCAAACACAGTTTTATCACCAACATCTTTTTCTCTAAGGCAATGGAAAAACAGTAGCCATGGCATCTGAACATGCATCAGACTATGAAATGGAAACTCAAAGCGACTCATCCTTGGAAGAATAGGCTCCCCGGAGGCCTCATAAAAGTGGCAGACATGTTAGAGAAGAACCGACCACCCTTACAGAATTGCAGGCCTGCCCTCTTGCTATGTCATGTTTCCAGCGTCAGTCATGCTTTGAGTTTTGTCAAAAGGTGGCTAGTGTTCAATTTCATCATGAGCTGGCTCATCTATTCGTGCTGCACTTACATGGAGATCAGGCTACTTTAGCTGGTGTCACCTTCACACTTACACCAGAATCTGTCTCATTAGCAACCGGCATACCGAACATTGGAGAACCATGGAACAAGAAGCAGAAGATTGATCGGCATCATTATGAGCCATATATTAAAACCACTTTCTTGAGGCAGCTCAAAAGAGTCTTTCCATTCCGATATCTGAAAGATGAATATGCTCCACTAATGAGATTGATTATGAAATATTTCAGCTGTGAGGGACGATTCTCTCATCTTTATGCTTATCACATCAGGTTTCTCATGCATTTCACCAGGGTACGGATGATGAACATCCCGTATTTCATTTTCTGGAACATAGAGAGGATGACCACCTTTATACAACATAAAACCCCTCAGCAGCAACTTAACAGTGTTTATCATTTTGCTCTCATCAAGATTTTGGTGGTGCATCAGCTTGATCTACAGGGTATCACTTGGGATGATTTCATCTCCTGTGACTTCTTCCAAGCTTCACAGGGACCTCCAGAGACTAGATTTGAGATAGGGGAACCTTCTCATCAGTACGAGCACCATGAGACCGCTAGTGTGCCGGTATTCGTCACATATCAAAGGGGTGCTAGACATTTGTTTGCAGCAGCAAAGCGAGTGTTATCTCCACCCGGGGTGGAAGGGGCCTCACTTCCGACATTAGCACTACAGGTATAGGACAAAGGTAAGGAGCCAATGCATGATGAGGGGCTATCAGGTGAATGAGAGACCGACTTCGTTCTCCTTCATGATGATGATATAGATATGGATCCGAAAAATCCACAGCTTAAAGAGATCATCCAGGAGCAGCAATCAGAGATCCAAGCCTTATCCCTTGACTTGGAGAGAGCCAAATGGAATATTAGATACCTGGATCAGAGGAACAAACAACTTGAGGATCGGCAAGCTGAGATAGAGTTGCAACTGATCAAGGAAAACCGGCAAAACATCATGGTAGCACAAGGTAGACCTATGGAGCAAAGAGATGAGGACTGGGAGTATGTTTTAGAGAAAGTGAACATTCACTTGGAGTAGCTAGTGGAGAAGGCTAATAGGGAAAAAGCAATGCTGAGGCATATGACTCACCATTACATGGCCCGAAACATGAGCTCCAAAGCAAGAATCAGGAGCCTAAAGGCGAAATTGAGGAAGGTGACAAAAAGACAAAAGAGGCAAAAGGAGCAAGATCGGCTCCAAATCTTGGCTGAGGCTTCGTTGGTCGAGCATTACATGTGATAGAGAAGGTACAGCCCAAATTTCAAGAAATTTGGAGCCCATTTTTGCATTTTGAAATTTTGTGCACAAGAAACAGGTTTTTTCTCCCCGTGCACCGCGCCACTTGGCGCGCGCTTTTGCTAGGGAGCTCCAAATGACAAAAGGTTTATATTTTTGTATTTTCCATGGAAAATTATGACTGATGGTGCATGGCCAAGAAGTTTGGGCAATTTTTGAGTCCTCAGGAGGTCAAAAACACTCAAAAAATGACCTCTCTGCCCCTATTTTGAGACACAGGAAGCAATCTTGGGAGATTGCAGTTTTGGAGGGACAAATGGCATCCAAATTCAGAAATTCCACTTGGGTTAGAAAGTAGATAGGCAGGGATTTCCAACAAGCATACTTGGGCTCAATTTGGACTTTAGGAAGTGCCTCGAAACCTCCTTCAAAGTGGTGCAACGCATACATCTTTTGGCGCGGCGCACAGAGACCCAAAGGCCAAAATCACTTCCGCTCCGCGAGATGTCGATTTGCAATTTTCTCCAAGTGTGCCCATTCATTAAAAATACATTTTTCCTGGCACCAAAGGCAAAGTTTAAAAACATTTTCATCAAAGGTTGGCTTCTATCCAAGTGGCAAAAGGAAGGCGAGCAGTCACTCAGAAGATTTGCGCTCATGTTTACTTTGTTTTAATTGGTCATTATAGAAACTGAATGTAACGCTGATAGTTGGCTTTTCATTTCCTGGGTTGATCGACTCTCTCATAGAAAAGTCTATTTATTGTATCAAAAATCATTTGTAAAGAGTTGGTTGGAGTTTCTCGGAAACGGTGGGAGAGAAACTCAGTCACTCACTGTTCATTTTGACAGAGAATTAGTGAAAGATTGCAGCTCTGGTTCATGAGATTCCTGTGGCATGAGTTTAGCAAATTTATTTTATTTTTGTTTCATATGTATTTCATTATGTTTCATATTTCATTCATTTTCATTTCCAGTGAAATCTTCTAAGTAATAAAGGGTAGAATTCAGTGTACTGCTCTGCCTTGGGAAAGTTTTCACGTTCTATGTTTTCTTCTATTGAAAAGGATTCATGTATTTATGCCCTTTTCACCCTCTTAAACAATATCTCCACCTCATATTATTTTAAAACTAATTGCTAGACTTTCTACCTGTCTTGCCTCACGAAATAATCTGCATCTTTGAGTTAAACTCTCTGCTCATGCTGTTCCTTGGTCCCATACATCCCAAAAAACTCAGTCATTCATCAAAATACCTCTTTCATATTTATTTACCTAGCCCAAAATTAGTTCTTATTTAAAGTCATCTCAGACCCTATTGAGTATTTTTACTGAGTTGACCCGGAGAGAGCCCTCTCCTGTCCTCGTAGGGCTAGCTACGAGGATGAGCGTGGTATGGTGTTATCTTGAATCCCGCCTTCCTTCAGCCTAAGGCACATTTGAGCACTAACAGAACACGCTAAGCACATTGTAGAAATGACAGAAGTTGCATTGTTCGAGGAATTTCAGGAAAGTAATCGCCATGCAAAGATATCCATAAAGATGTTTCAGAAATTGAAACCATGGTTTATTAGGCATAATACAATTCGTGAGACATGTTGTTGTCAATATCATGTTAAATTTCAGCTTCATTATGACACTTTCTAGGAATTTTACAAGAAGAACTATGACAACAACCCTCCTCCTCCTAAAGTGCATGCTTTTTTCTCATTAATAGTATGCAAAAGGGAGCCAAAAGAGTTCTATTACAAGAAATATGTATAGGTTGGATAATATGCACTAAATGTGGTGATTTGGAATTTTTCCATAGGAGCTTTCTTATTGATCCCAACCAATATGGTATGTTAGATGTCAACATCACATGGAAGCATTATGAGTCTATCGTGGGAAATGAACCATCTTATTCAAGTTTGGCACCTAAGAGGATCAACTATGTTGAGGATGTGATTCCTATTTCACAATTCATGGGGTTGTTTCAAAACCATATCTATAAAAATATCAAACACTCACACAGGTTGAGGTGGAAAGCATATGAATTTAAGTATTCTCATGAAGTATTTCAGCTAGGCACAATCTTATCAGTGGTGGACTTTGCTGAGAATTACACATTTTCTCCTCTGAAAGAGATACAAAGTGAATATTATCACTTAGAAAAAGTGTCCATATTAGTACATGTTTTGCACATACATGCACAATTTAACATTGATTGTAGGGATAACACTGACTAGTCACACGATGTGATTAATGAGTATCAATTTTACATAAGTTATAATCGTGATAATGACACATTATTTTGACCTGATCTATGAAACATTAAAAAATGACATATCATTCATGAATCATTAGATATGGTCAGATGGTTGTGCATGGAAGTTCAAGTCAACAAACAATTTTTATTGGTTGAACCGACTACACAAGAAGACAAAAATTCAGCATGATGGTGTAGGTGCTTGTGTGAAGTGAGCACTTAGGAGGTACCAACTAAGTCATGATGAAAATTGACTCAAATCACCACTAAAGGTAGTCAACTAGTGTAGATACCATTTAGGACATGAAGGTCACAAAGCTACAAGGACTATACATAAATTCTTCTGGAATATTAAAGTTGGTGATGTGAATAGATCCATTCCTTGGTATTGTAATGCTGTAGAAGGAACAAGTGAATTACACTCAGTGTGGAGCAAAGACACAGGGGAAATATTTGTCATCGAGACAAAAAAATCTCATGTTTTTGTGATTTTTCCATTGGTGTTGATGGATGTAGACTTGATCGTTGTGAAAAACATGGGTACATGAAATGATGGAAATATGCCCTCTTAATCCAAAGAGACTTCATCCAATTCAAATGTAGCAAGAGATGTGTTGAGAATGCAACAAGATGATGGAGCTTAGTGGAAAGAAGTCGCCTTCACTAAGTGGGCCCGCAGGCTATTTTGGGCGCAAAGTCTATTTTTAGACATATGGATCATGTTCTATGAGTTTCAGGATGCTATTTGTGGATGATTGGTCATGGCGATAAAAATAGATGGACTTCTATTTTTAGACATATGGGCAGTTTCTATTTTTAGACTGCCAGGCTAAAAATAGAACAGTCGAATATTATTGTCTCATAATAATATTTGGACTATAAACATTATCTTATCCTCTTGGAGCACTTCAGTTTGAGCTACAGATGTGGCACATGCAGCTGTCAGAAGGAAATATGCTTTTCTTGTGGGTCAGTTGAGCTATTGCATGCAGGACTTCAGTTAGAACTCATGTGGTTGAGTTTGGTGGAGTTGATTGTGGAGTTGATGGAGTTGTGTTCAGTTTGACTTGGTTAAACTAGTTGTATTTTAGTCTAACTAAAGAATACACTAGTGATGAGTTGTGTGAATTAATTATTAATTAATTCACTAATTATTAACTCATAAAGCAACTAAAGAATATATCAGCTAACTCAGTGCATGTACAGTTTAGTGGAGACAGGTGTTAGAGGTTGAGATTGCTATCAGTTGTGACTATATTTGTGCATGAGATTTGCACATGCATGGATGGATATTTCCCATGAGGCTTGCGTAGTATAACCAAGGGAATTCTATTTCACAGAGTGATTGATTCTCTTGCAGGATTGCGTAGTGGAGGCAGGCAAAGCAATGGAGGAGATTTGAGCTGTGATTGATCAGATATGAGCTAGTTTTTTGTGTGACAGGTGGAGATAGTACTGAGTACTTGTGAGGAGTATTGTACTATGTATTTTTACATGTTCTCTATCATTATAATATACAAATATTGTGGGTTTTTCAGCTATATGCTTTCCCCGGGTTACATACTGTGTTAATGTGCGCATGCGATTGATGTTTCATTGTTTTTAATGCTGCTAAATTGATGATCAACGTAGAGGAGATTATGTATTGTGCATGTATTCCGCAATAGTGTATAATCGGGATAATCTCTATGAATAAGTGATTAATTATTCAAAATTTCTACACGGTATCAGAGCTGTTGATCATCAGATCTATTATTCAGAAAGTGTTTACATTTTATTTCTTCAGGCAGAGTCTGTAATCGGGCCAGGTAGCCTCTGGATTCATCCTTCCTTTGGAAGGTGAGATATCCAGTAAAAGCCCATACAGTAAATCTCTGTACGAGAAATAATTTGTTCTCACGAATTTTAGATCAGAGGCGGTTGAGTTTTGAGCTGGTGGAATTCGAATTTGCAGCAGTGTTTTCTGGGTATCAACATGGCAATGTCTTTCAACAGATTGTGATTGGAGTATGCTCTTGAGGGTAGCTCGGACTATATTGCATGGAAGGACAGGATGGAGGTGGTGTTAGATGATAATGGGCTGAAGGAGTTCATAGAGGCTGAGGTCCCAAAGCCTACTGATACTACACAAGTTGATGCTTGGCAAAAGAAGACAACAAAGTGTCGAAGGATTCTATTGGAGGATGTGAAGGATCACATTGTGTCCAGCCTGCATGGAAAGGCTTCTCCATACTTGATGTGGAAAGTGTTGACAGATCTATTCCAAATCAAGAGCGATCAGAGGAAGCTGGCACTCAAGGATAAACTCAGAAACATTAAATGCGAGAAGGGAGATAGTATGCCCAAGTATCTCACGAAGTTCACTCAGTGCAGGGATGAGCTGGGAAGTGTGGGGGTGACTGTCGATGATGAGGACTTGGTGAGCTTGGCTCTCCTTGGTCTTCCAAAGAGTTGGCATTCCTATCAGGACTCTGTCAATGGTCGAGAGAAATTTCCAGGATGGGAGAGACTTTGATTAGATCTTGTGCAGGAGGAGATCAGGCGGAATAGCAGGGACGGATCTTCATCAAAGGGACCTGATGAAGAAAATTGCACTTTGGCAGCCAAAGCAAAGAAGGGGAAGAATAAGAAAGCTTCTCATTCTGGTGCGAAAGGCAAGAAGCATGATATGTCCAAGGTGAAGTGTTTTCACTGTCACCAGCAGGGACACTATGCCACTAATTGTCTGCAGAAGAAGAAGAACAAGCAAGCTGTTGGATCTACAGCAGGAGAGGCTCTAGCCTCACATTTAAAGCTTTATTTTTCATTGATCGCATGCTTGGTATCAAGTGTGATGGGATCGGTATGGTTCTTTGACCGTGATGCGTCTTTTCACATGATAGGAGATCGAGATTTGTTTTCTGATCTGGAGGAGAAAGATCTTGGAGTGCACATCGAGATGGGTGATGATGGTAGATACAGTGCGACTGGTATTGGTACCATTTCCTTTGAGAGGGAGTTTGGTAAACCCTTCGTATTGAAGGAAGTGATGCATGTTCCAGGATTGAAGAAGAATCTTATCTCTGTGGTGATGTTAGAAGACAAGGGATATGATGTTGTTTTCAGCGAGGGAAAGGCTTTCCTGTGCAGCAAGACAACTGGAGAAACTCGGAAGACAGGGGTTCGAGTTAGGAACCTTTATTAGTTGCATGTAGATGGCTGCGTAGCAATGGCATGCAAGGTAGAAGGATTGGTGAGCTGGGATGATGGCGAGCTGTGGCACAGGAGATTGGGTCACCTTCACCATGGAGCCTTGAAGATACTGCAGTAGATCACTACTGGGCTTCCTAAAGGCACTCTTGCGTAGTCAGATCAGTGCAAAGGGTGTACTTTAGGAAAGTTTGTGAAAGCCACCTTTCATGAGAAGGATAGTCACGCCACAACGATCCTTGAGAGAATTCACACAGATGTGTGTGGACCTTTCTCAGTAGCTTCGACAACAAAACATAGGCATTATGTGATCTTTGTTGATGATTTCTCTCGAAGTGCTGGATCTTCTTCATGCAGAAGAAGAGTGAGACATACTCAAAGTTTTGTGAGTTCAAAGCACTGGTCGAGAAGGAGTCGGGGAAGAAGGTGAAAGCTCTTAGGAGCGACAATGGTGGTGAATACATCTCTAGCGAGTTCAAGGATTTATGCAGTGCAGAAGGGATTCGAAGAGAGCCCATAGCTCCCCATAACCCACATCAGAATGGGGTTGTTGAGCAGAAGAACAGAACGATCATGGGTGCTGCATGGGCGATGTTGCATGATCAGGGCCTACCCCTTTACCTGTGGGCGGAAGCATGCAATACTGTAGTATATGTGCAGAACCATTGTCCTCACAGGATACTTGGCATGAGTACACCTGAGGAGGCTTATTCTGGTAAGAAGCCTAATCTTTCTCATTTGAGGATTTTTGGTGCTAACGTTTACATGCATGTGACGAAGGATGCCAGGAAGAAGTTGGAGCCGACCGTAGAGGTTGGGATATTTGTGGGGTACACTGATACACCCCACAACTATCGTGTGTATTTGCCAGACAGTGGCAAGATTGTTGTGCGAAGAGATATAAAATTTCAGGAGGAGAAAGCCATGAAGTGTTCGCTTGAGAGGGAGCCACACTTGTGTGTAAATGAGGAGATATTAGTTCCTAAGGATGAGCTTCAAGACGTGGATCAGCCACAAGACGAAGTTCATGGAGTGGAAGAGACCACTCATGCAGCGCCAACCATCAGAGGGCAAAAGCGCTTGACAGATGCTGAGCGACTGGCTCAAGATGTAGAGAAGGTTGTAGGACCACCTACAACTCAACGTAGACAGAGACAGTCACCCGATCGGTACATTGGATACATGGCTCTTGTGAGAAAATGTGTTGTGACTGAGCCATCCTCTTTCAAGGAAGCTGTGGAGGGTCCCGCATGGGTAGATGCCATGGTGGAAGAGTATGATTCGATTGTCAGAAACAGTGCATGGGAGATTGTCCCAAGACTGGAAGGGAAATTAGTGGTGGGTTCGAGATGGATCTACAAAGTTAAGCAAGCAGCTGACGGGAGTGTGGAGAAGTACAAAGCAAGATTTGTTGCCCAAGGCTTTTCAAAGATAGAGGGGATCGATTATGAGGATACCTTTGCACCTGTCACAAGGTATTCTTCCATATGGACGATTATTGCTCTCTCAACGCAGATGGGATGGCACATTCATTAGATGGATGTGAAGACTACGTTCCTCAATGGAGTCATTGAGGAGGAGGTGTACATAGAGCAACCCGAAGGTTTTGAGATCTTCAGCAGCGATTTGCATGTGTGCAGGCTCAAGAGAGCGTTGTATGGGTTGAAACAAGCACCACATGCTTGGTACACACGGATAGATAGTTATTTCACTGGACTTGGATTCTCCAAGAGTGAGGTGGATCCTAACCTATACCAGATTGTGGTGGAGGGTAAGTTGCTTATCATTGTACTTTGTGTAGATGATTTGATTCTAACAGGTGATGAGCTGTTGATACTTTCATGTAAGGATGATCTTGCTAAGGAGTTTGAGATGAAGGACCTGGGCCTCCTTCATTATTTCCTAGGATTGGAAATTTGGCAGTGCAATGATGGACTATTTGTTTCTCAGGGTAAGTATGCTCGGGAGATACTGGAGATGTTCAACATGCATGGCTGCAAGCTTGTTAATACTCCTCTTCCTGGAGGTTGGAGGAAGGAGGATGCCACTTCAGCAGAAGAAGTGGATGCCACTGTTTATCGACAGTTGGTGGGGTCACTTATGTATCTGGTCAATACACGACCCGATATATGCTATGCTATTAACCAGCTTTCACAAGCTATGGTTAAGCCAACCAAGCTCTTCTGGAAGGCAGGCAAGCATGTATTGCGTTATCTCAGAGGCACATCGGGATATGGATTGTGGTACAGATAGGAGGATGAGGTGAAGCTATGTGGCTTCACGGATGCAGATTGGGCAGGGAGCCCAACGGACAGAAAGAGCACATCTGGAGGGGTCTTCAGTATCGGGTCGACAACAGTTTCTTGGTACAGTAGGAAGCAGAGATCCGTGGCACTCAGTTCAGCAGAGGCCGAGTATATGGTAGCAAGTTTGGCTACATGTGAGGCTATATGGATGAGGAAGATCCTGGTCGGGTTGTTCGGTTCATACTTGGAGCCTACTGTGATTTACTATGATAAACAGAGTTGCATTAAAATCTAAGCTAATCCCGTATTTCATGATAGATCTAAGCACATTGACATCAGGTACCATCATATCAGAGATTGTGTGCAGCGGAGAATCATGTTACTTTCATACATTCCAACGGAGGATCAGGATGTTGATATCTTGACGAAGGCGCTCACCAGGAGCAAATTCGAATACCACCGAGGCAGGATAAGGGTTGCTGATAATCCATATCTTGTTGAGAGGGAGTGTTGAGAATGCAACAAGATGATCGAGCTTAGTGGAAAGAAGTCGCCTTCACTAAGTGGGCCCGTAGGCTATTTTTGGCGCAAAGTCTATTTTTAGACTATGTCTATTCTTATACATATGGATCATGGTCTATGAGTTGCAGGATGCTATTTGTGGATGATTGGTCATGTCGGTAAAAATAGATGGACTTCTATTTTTAGACATATGGGCGGTTTCTATTTTTAGACTGCCAGGCTAAAAATAGAACAGTCGAATATTATTGTCTCATAATAATATTTGGACTATAAACATTATCTTATCCTTTTGAAGCACTTCAGTTTGAGCTATAGATGTGGCACACGTAGCTGTCAGAAGGAAATACGATTTTCTTGTGGGTCAGTTGAGCTATTGCATGCAGGACTTCAGTTAGAACTCATGTGGTTGAGTTTGGTGGAGTTGATTGTGGAGTTGATGGAGTTGTGTTCAGTTTGACTTGGTTAAACTAGTTGTATTTTAGTCTAACTAAAGAATACACTAGTGACGAGTTGTGTGAATTAATTATTAATTAATTCACTAATTATTAACTCATAAAGCAACTAAAGAATACATCAGTTAACTCAGTGCATGTATAGTTTAGTGGAGACAGGTGTTAGAGGTTGAGATTGCTATCAGTTGTGACTATAGTTGTGCATGAGATTTTCACATGCATGGATGGAGATTTCCCATGAGGCTTTCCTAGTATAACCAAGGGAATTTGATTTCACAGAGTGATTGATTCTCTTGTAGGATTGCGCAGTGGAGGTAGGCAAAGCAGTGGAGGAGATTTGAGCTGTGATTGATCAGATCTGAGCTAGTTTTGTGTGTAACAGGTGGAGATAGTACTGAGTACTTGTGAGGAGTATTGTACTATGTATTGTTACATGTTCTCTATCATTATAATATACAAATAGTGTGGGGTTTTCAGCTGTATGCTTTCCCCGGGTTACATACTGTGTTAATGTGCACATGCGATTGATGTTTCATTGTTTTTAATGCTGCTAAATTGATGATCAACGTAGAGGAGATTATGTATTGTGCATGTATTCCGCAATAGTGTATAATCAGGATAATCTCTGTGAATAAGTGATTAATTATTCAAAATTTCTACAAGATGCACAATGAAGAGGCCATCATTTCACTTGATCATGATTGAGTCTCTGATCTTGTAAGGGAAGGTATGTGGTTGATATATCATTAACAATTTCATCTACAAATTAAAATATTGAACTTATTTAACTAATACATATTTTTTATTTTGGTTGTAGGCAATGTTTTTTTTGTCACTGCCCCCCAGGAAATGAAGAGAATGTGGATTACTATTTGATGCGTTGCATATAGGTGAAAAGTAGGTTGGTGAGACCATATGAAGATGGACAATTCACATACTAAATTGGTGACATGGTTGTGATGGGCCATTTTTTGATAAGGTTAATAAAAAAATGATCACATCATTTGTAGAGATTTTATGCTTGAATATATATCTTGTCAATACAGTCATCTAGTCATAACGTCTCAGATCAATTTCATAGAAATCAAAACAAAGAAAGGCGAAGCAAGGAGACAGAAGATGAAAAATTAAGACCATGAATGTATTATGGAGACTTGCATTCCTATGAGCCATTGGCAAGATGAGTAGATGATGCAAATGGAAAGCCCTAAAGCTGAGTCTATAGCAGTGAAGTGTAATCTAGTCTAGTATAATAGATCTCAAATGTATGATTTTTGTAATCTATAAATGCGACAGTTGAAAACTCTTGTAATTTTGAATAGAGAAATGTTTCCATCTTATCTAAGATGGATTCATAATAGTCTACATATATGTTATATAATATTTAGTTTCCTTTAGGTGCTTAATTTTCCAAAGTACACCAAATTTCAAGGAGGTGCTTTAGAATCAATAGGGATTTAGATTTAGATTTAATTAAATTTTTTCGTCTTAAATATTTTAAATGCCATGTGCATATTATTCATGTTGAGCATGCAGGAAGTTTTATAAATCTATATACATGTCATACATATTTCGTTTCTAGAAAATCCATTTCATGTTTAACAACCAAGTTGATATGGTCCATTTTACTTAAAATGGAAATACAACAATCTAGGTTATGAACAACATTGAAATATTTTTATGTTATTAATAAGAAATGTGTCATATGTCAATTTGATAAAATATGTAATTGAAGGTCTTAAGATAAAAAATTGATTGAAATACTTGGGTAAACATGTAAATTTTAAAAAGTGCATAAAATTATATAAACATATCATTAATTATTTAAATTAACATACATCGACTGCACTAAAAGAAACTTTCTACAAATTCAATATTAGATTGATGTGTACATGATATATTATAGTTCATTTTAAGTATTAAAGTGACTCGCATCATAGTAAGATTGTACTTATTTCCTTAGTCTATGAAACTAGAATTTAAAATTGTTATTTTGTACAATTTTACTTCTTGAATGTTCTTAATTGAATGACTTAAGTTAAGGAGTTGACTGAAACATTTGATAGCCAACTAAATTTAGGAGTGTTCATAAAAGTGTATAAAATTATCTAAAAGCATATCATTAATTGTTTTTTGGTATATTAAATTCCAATACATATGAATTACATCATGTGTTATGACTAAGCTATTATAGAGACCTCAAAAGAAATAAAATTTAATAAAACAAGTTATTAGTTGAAGATATTTTTTCAAATTGAATTTAAAATGTATTTCAGTCATATTTGTGTATTTTAATTGAACCGTAAACATATATTTTAGTTAATTTTAAGTATCAAAATGACTTGCATCATAGTCTAAGAATGTACTTATTTTCTTAGATTATTTTGTGAGAAGTCAAAATTGTTATCTTGTTAGCTATGTATGATAATAAACTATCGATATGAAAATATATACAAATTACATTATACACATGAAAATCCACAAACTAAAATAATAAGCATCCATAAACTAAAATAATGTTCATGCATCCATAAACTTTCCATATATGAAAATATACAAAGTATCGCTTCTAGAACTCTTATGTGTGTCTCGCCACGCAGAGTGAGCATCCAGAATCTGGTACTGTGATATAACACATTAAAATTAAAATTAATTAAAACATTATTTGTATAGATATAAACAATATGGAAATAAATGATTTTGAATTGTGCATTTAAATAGTCCCCTACCTGTGACTTAGTCAAGTGAAAATGAAAGTCAAGTGGGATGGGGGTCTGATCAATCTGGGTTGGTTCTCCCCTGCCTGTGGCTTAATGCCTCCATACCCAACATCCCACTGATGTGTCCACATGATTGAACGCTGACACCCCTTTGCATCAGGTTCTATGTGCAGAATGGCAAAGACAAATTATAAAGAGTCTATGAATTAATTAGTATGGATAATTGTAACTTAAAAAAGAAAATGTTGAAATTTTTACAATAAAAAAATTCACCTCAACTGTTAGTCCATGATTGTTATGAGGTGGAGGTGGAGGAGACTAATCCATGGAAACATGCACTAGCTAAGGCTACTCTGGTTGGTCAACTTCCCTTCAAATGACCTCAGAAGCTCATCTATGTAGTTGGGATGTGCATGCATGTTATCATGAAATTATTAATATAAATGCAATATGATACAAACTTATTAATATAAATAATGTAAAATTTGATGATAAGAGTAAAAAATTTCATATATATATATATAGATATAGATATATATGTATGTATATATATATAGATATATATTTATGTATATATGTACTTGGTTTGTGTCACGTGGGTCATGCACCCTCCAAGTGTAATGGATGGTATCATGACACATACGTGCATATGACGAAATTTGGTCATGCCCTAGAATCTATAGATACAAATCATCATGTTATGCAACTAGTGGGCCATGATGAAACTAAGGTGGTATGCTCATCTCTCCACACAATGCAACATGTACAATGTCCAATGTCCTCTGTATGCTACTTGTAATGGTGTGCCTAGCCTTAATGACAAGTTGTGATGACTGCTCTAGCTTCGTTGATAATTCTGTGCTCTGATACAGTTGTGGCAACAATCTCAGAGGTGGTGCTACATGTGAAGGTTCCTATGAGCCCTGACATGTTCATAAATACATCCCAAACTAGGTTCAAAAAACTTAGATCTGGTGCTGGTGTAATTTGGCCTCATATGTAGCAAAAACTCTACATATATATATATATATCTATATATATATATATATATATATATATATATATATATATATATATATATATATATATATATATATATATATATATATATATATATATATATATATATATATAGATATATATCTATATATGCTTTTCAAAGTAAATGGGGACTTGGTCATGGTGGGGGAGTTGGCACCAAAATCCAATGAATGAATCATAAACAAAAGGGGCTGCATCAACATTCTTAAACTATTTTAACGAAATTAGACCATCATGTCTAGCACAACATTTCGGAGGGATGTCAAACAACTCCCCACAAATATCAATGTTCTTGGTGGCATCTTTCACTGTCTTCCAAGTATGTGGTCCTCTAACCTCTAACTTCCTATTCCTCTGTATGGAATATAGGAGGTGGCTTTGTGAGCCAGCCATCTAGTATGTATCGATCAACTTGTTGATGCTATCCAACATCAGAGAAAAATTATGCCTAGTAGGTGAAATAATATAGATTTTATCCATCTCTCATGTAATCCATTTTTGCTAGGCCCTAACATCCTCAATTGTGATACTGGCTATAGCATTGCTCCATGGAGAGATCGACAATGCACTTTGATTCCTGACTTCACCCTGTTGAGGGTTTGCAAATAATATATATATAACAAACTAGAAGCATAATAACATATAAATCAAACTCAAACACATCAATTGAAGACAATTTAAAAATTAAAGACAATTTCAAGACATAAACACATAAAGTTCAAAGAGGATTTAAAATGCAAGATGTATACCTGCAATAGGTGAAGGAGGTCCACGATATGTAGCAAGATCATCAATATAGACAGAAACAATAGCTCTGACACTGCGGCTTGTGTCAGAGTGAGGATCTATGAGTGGAACAAACACTCTACTATGGCTATGTGATCTAGCCCAACCATGTATAATAGATCCCCCAACACTCTCACTATAGAAATTCCTTGTAGATTCAAACTTCTAATTGTAATTTACTAAAACAATAGACTTGAATATATTCTACCCATTAGCAAAAACAATTAAACAATCGTGAAATCACAAAGAATACAAGAGAAAGAATTCAATCAACACATTACAAAATGATTTCCTGGGGAAATCCACAAATAAAAACCCCTGCTGTCTGTATATTGAATTAGTAAGAAAATATGAGAATATTACAATGCTTTGCTCAAGGCTGAGTAACCTTTGCACTATCTCTATCTATCTCATAGCTTCCTAGACAAGCCTAGGTCGATACTTAACCAATTTTATTCTTTCCCAAGTCCCTATTTCCTTTCTTTGTTTCCTTGGGAATTAAACCCTATTAACTAGGGGAATTCCTCAATTGGAATTGCACAATCGTCATAGGCCTTCCTTTGATTTCATGCACCACCTGTATAATTTGGATGATCATACAACTGATAGTACAATATCCTTGAACTCCAATCTCAATTGGGTAACTCACAGATCTAACATGCATGAGTTATTTATGAGTGAATCATTAATTTTACTAGTTGATCACTGCGGGAAACACCACACTAGTACTAGACCTCCCACTAGTTCCTCCAACAGTTGGAACTAGTTTAAATGGCTTTAACTCAGTTAAATTGAATTAATTATTTACAACTCAAAATAAACTCAACCAGGCATCCTATAATGTAGGAGACACTCTACATGACTCAAGCTATACCTTCAACTTGAATTAAATGAGACAACTAAGTCAAATTAAGTTAGTTAACTAATACAAGTTGTCATGAGATTTGGAATTATAATTTTATTCCCAATTTAATTCAAGGACAAAATTAAATTAGGATTCTCTTGTTGCTTTTTCAACATTCCCTCTCAACAAGAAATTTATTATATTATACCCTGATCCTCTCTCTATGAAACTCAAATTTTCATCTTGACAATGCCTTTGTAAAAATATCTGCATCCTGTTCTTCCGGTGGATGTACTCCAACAAAATGTTTCTCCTCTACATAGAATCTCGTAGATGGTGATACTAGATGTCGATATGCTTGGGCTGATCATGAAAAACTAGATTCCAAGAGAGATTGGTAAAACTCTGATTATCATAGTAAATCACTATAGGATCCATCTACTGAAAAAACAACCCAACAAGGATCTTCCTCATCCGGATAACCTCACAAGCAGCTTGACTAGCAGCCATGTACTATGCTTCTGTCAAACTGAGTGAAATTGATCTCTCCTTGTTGCTATACCAAGAAACTGTTGCTAACCTAATACTAAAGATTCCCCCCTAATGTTCTCTTCCTTTCGGATGGAATCCCTACCCAATATAAATCTATGAAGCCTTGAAGCTTCACTCCCTCTACCCATCTGTACCAAAGACGATACTGAGTTGTGCCTTTGAGGTATCTCAACACATGTTTAGATGCCTTCCAATAGAGTTTAATTGGCTTAACCATTGCTTGACTAAGCTGGTTAACTGTAAAACATATGTTCGGTCGTGTGTTCACCAAGTACATAAGTGAAACCACAAGCCGCCTATAAATAGTAGCATCCACTACTTCACCTGAAGTAGCATCTTCCTTCCTCCAATTTCCTGTTAGAGAAGTCTCCATGGGTTTGCTTCTTTCCATGTGGAACTTCTCCAGTATCTTGTTGGCATACTTTCCGTGAGAGACAATTAGTTCCTAATCTCCTTTCCATACTTCCATACCAAGGAAATAATACATGAGCCCCAGGTCCTTCATCTCGAATTCTCTTGCAAGATCCTCTTTACAAGATTTTACCAGATTCTCATCACATGTTAGAATTAAATCATCGACATATAATACTATAATCAACAATTTACCTTCAACCACAATATGGTAAAGGTTTGCATTTGCTTCACTTTTGGTGAAGCCCAACCTAGTGAAATAGTTGTAAATCTTGGTGTACCAAGCATGTGATGCTTGTTTCAATCCATACAGTGCTCGCTTGAGTCTGCACGCATGTGACTCTTTGTTGAATGTCTTAAATCCTTTCAGCTGCTCAATGTACACCTCTTCCTCAATCACACCATTGAGGAATGATATCTTCACATCCATATGATGTACCTTTATTCCATCTGTGCTGAAAGTGCTAGAATAGATCTTATTGAAGAGTACCTTGCTACTGGAGAAAAGGTCTCCTTGTAACCATTTCTCTCCACCTGAGAGAACCCTCTAGACACAAAATGGCCCTGCATTTCTCCACACTCCTATCTATTGCTTTCTTTACCTTGTAAATCCATCTCGAACTCACCACTAAACTGTCTACTGGTCTTGGGAACACTTCCAAAACACTGTTTCTAATAATAGAGTTATACTCTTCAACCATGGAATCGACCCATACTGGTTTCTACACTACTTCCTCAAATGAGGATGGCTCAATACCTACACTCTCGCTCATCCGAGCCATGTAGACAACGTACTGATCTGGTGTACTCATCTACCTGTGCTATGATGTGGGTGCTCCCACATTCTCTCTAACATCATGCATCAATATTTCAACCTCTCTGGTGTGATTCCTCCTATCTATGGAAGTCTTTGCATGAGCAAGTGCTTCCACTCTTTGATCCTCTACATGTTGATGCTCCACATCATCCTGAGGTTCTTCCTTTGGAGCTAAAAGCTCCTCATCTCCATGCAACTGAAGCTCCCTCTCAAGGAAACATCTCATGGCCTTCTCTTCATTGAACTTCACATCTCTATGAACCACTGTCATCCAGTGAGATGGAAGATACACATGATAGTTGTGAGGTGTATCCGTTTACACCAAAAATATGCCCAACTCAGTTGTTGGCTCTATATTTTTTTATGCATCCTTGGTAACATGACACTAAACTGATGAGCATAAGATCTTGAAGTGTGCCATATCTAGTTTCTTACCTAAGAAAGATTCTTCTGGTGTACTCATCTTGAGAATCTAATGAGGACTCATGTTCTACACATATACAATTTTGTTGCATTCCTAAGCCCATAAGTGAAACGGTAGGCCCTGATCATGTAACATTGCCCATGCAACTCCCACAATACTTCTTTTCTTCCTTTCATCCACCCCATTCTATTGTGGGTTATGGGATGCTATTAATTCTTGTAGAATACCTTCTGATTCACATAATTGATTGAATTCATTTGACACATATTCTCCACTATTATCTCTCCTAACATAATTTCTTTTCCTGCTAGTGTCTTTCTTAACAAGTGCTTTAAATTCTCGAAATTTAGTGAGCATATGATGTTTTTTCTACATGAAGAAAACCTAACACTTACGAGAGAAATCATCTACAAATGTTACATGATACTTGGGCTTGGCCATGGAGGTTGTCGAGAATGGTCCATACACATTTGAGTGAACTCTTTCAAGGATCACTTGCGCTTGACTGTCATTATCATGAAAGGTAAGTTTGGTGTACTTCCCCAATGTACACCCTTTGCATGTGTCTCTCTTCTCTATTGTAGCCTTGGGAAGTCGTGTAGAAATTTGTTACATGATATTCAAAGTTCGTGGTGTAAGTGACCTAATATTATATGCTACAACTCACTCACGTCTTGGCTCTACACCTTCTCTGATTTTTTTCTCAAAGTAGCACAGTATTCTACATCCAACTTGTATAATTTCTTCACCTAAAACCCAATCTGCTTCACTTGTCTTGAGGTTATGTGATGAAGGAAAGCCTGTCCTTTGCTAAATATCACATCATAGCCACAGTCCTCCAACATGTCAACTGAAACCAAATTCTTCTTCAAGATCGGAACATACATGACATCTTTTAATGTGAGAGGAGAAACAAACTCCCTCTAAAAGGTAAGAGTACTGATGCCGGTTGAGCTATACCTCCCATCATCTCCCATTTTGATGTACATATGGAGGTACTTCTCCTCCAAGTCACAGAAGAATTCTTTGTTGCCAGTCATATGGAATGAGGCTCCATTACCTAGATACCACACACTACCCATCATTGATGTCATGATTCAAGTAATGAGGATGAAATCTAGCTCAAATTATGAAACAAGAGATTCACCAGTCACTCCTCATGAGGGCTTCTTTCCTACCTTCTTGTGCAGACACTATTATGAAACCAGCTCAAGAAAAGATAGAAAAGATAAATCCACGCATTAGAATTCAGCCTCTTCGAGGGGGCAACCTCATTTACATTACATAAATGAACAATTCTTGGATGATACAAATGAAAAGACCCCCTTTCTATATATAGGAGTCTAAGGGATCATAACATAATCAGAGCCGACATAACAATAATAATGTAAGGGCACAATAATAACAATAGTGGGCTTCTATGGGGCACAATAGTAACAATATGGGCACTACATGGGTACATCAATATAATAAGTGGGTTATACTAATAACAATAAGGGGTTATACTAGTAGTATAGGGGCCTAACAGACACTTTGTGGCATAGTGTCCTATCTCGTGAAAGTGAAAACATTTAATCTTTGACATGTCCTTCTTATTGCTGCCCTGACTAGAATCTAATTTGGAATGGGATGACTTCCCTTCCATTTCTTCTCCTTTCTAGCTAAAAAACAATTCTCCTCACAATAATGCTTGGATGAGGGTCCATCTCTAGTGTTCTATCGAATCACTTCTTACACCAAGTCGGACCACAAACACTCCCACTCTGTTAGCTTCTCCCTCCCATTTACTGAGTCTTGGTACTTGTGCTTATCTTGGGAAGGCCTAGAAATGCTAGGAAGATCAGATCGTCTTCAAAAAATATAACACCGACACTTCCAAGCTCATATCAACATTGGGTGAACTTGGTCAAGTACTTTGGTATTGTGTCGCCCTTCTCCATCTTGATTTTCTTGATCTTTTCCTTCAGTAACAGCTTCCCGTATTCATTGCTGTTTTGAAAAAGGTCTATCAAGGCCTTCCACATTGCATAAGGAGTCTCCTTACCATGGAGGTTCAAGACAATATGATCATGAACTCCTTTTAGGATAATCCTTCTCGAATTTACAAAAACATTTTCTCCACTCTGCCATATCTTGAGCATAAGCTGCTAGAGGCTTAGGAATATATTTGTCTATGAATTCCTTAAGTTCGTTTTCTTCCAACATTGCCTCCATCTATCCTTCCAATAAATATATCTCGAACTACCCTAAAGGGAATATTTGAGTCTCAATCCATAGAATGACATCCTGCTGGCTTTGAAGTATGATACTACAAATTCGATTTCACCTGCAAAAGACAAACTCGTATTCTCCTCTTCTAGAGTGATTTCTACTTTGATAACATGTAGAAATTCCTTGCATATTCAAACTTCTAATTTTAATTTACTAAAATAATAGACTTGAATCTACTCTACTCATCAATAGAAATAATTAAATGATTGTGAAATCATGAAGCATTGAAGAGAAAGAATTCAATCAACACATTACACAATGATTTTCCAGGGAAAGCCACAACTAAAAACCCCTGCTATATGTATATTGCATTAGTTAGAAAATATGGGAAGAGTACATTGCTTTTCTCAAGCCTGAGAAACCTCTACACTATCTTTATCTATCTCACAACTTCCTAGACAAGCCTAGACCAATACTTAACCAATTTTCTTCTTGTCCAGGTCCCTATTTCCTTACATTGTTTCCTTGGGAATTAACCCCTATTAATTACGGAAATTCCTCATTTGGAATCGTGTAATCCTCATAGGCCTTAATTTGACTACATGCATCACCTATACAATTCAAATGATTATACGACTATTAGTACGTTGTCCCTAAACCCCAATATCAACTAGGTAACTCTCAGATCTGACATACATTAGTTATTTATGAGTGAATCACTAGTTTACTGGTTGATCACTGCAGGTAGCACCACACTACATTGCAGGAAGCACCACACTACTAGACCTCCCACGCGTTCCTCCAATAGTTGGAACTAGTTTAACTACCTTAGACTTAGTTAAACTGAATTAATTAATTACAACTCAAAGTAAAATCAACCAAGGCTCTTATAATGTATGAGACACTCTACATGAATCAAGTTAGAACCTCAACTTGAATTAACTAAGTCAACTAAGTCAAATTAACTTAGTTAACTAATACAAGTTGTCATGAGATGTGGAATTACAATTTTATTCCCAATTTAATTCAAGGACAAAATTAAATTATGATTTTCCTGTTGCATTTTCAACACTGATGAGCTATGGTTGGGGGTGTATGGGAGATGGATTTGCAAATTACATATAATACATATAAACTAATCCAAGAAAAAAATGTTGACATAGAAAGAATGTTGACAAGAAAACCATTTATAAACTCAAGTATAATAATATAGGCTAAAGTCCTAAACTAAATAGAGCATCTATTTTGATAAATTATCAACCGAAGTATTGAGTTCTATGTAAACACAATAAAAAAATGTGAGCTTGAAAATATAACTTACACTTTTTCCCATTTATAAATAATGCATTTCATTCATAGAGAATAAATATGTAAATATATGTAAAAAATTGAAATAAACACATTTGTAAAACTAATAAAACTTTGTGTCGACCAAATACTCCATAAGACAAGTTATTATAATGTTTGATTTTGACACATAACATTTACTAGGTGCAATCATATGAAGAGAATGTTTCTGGTACGACACACTACATAATGAAACATTATGGTGCAAATTAGAAAAGAGTCAAAATGCTTATATATTCACCTTAAATGTACTTTTCATCACTGATTTAATGTATGTATCAATGATGCATTGTTGAACCTTACTTTTCATCACTAAAATAATGGATGTATCAATGATGCATTGTTGAACCTTAAAATTATATATATATATATATATATATATATATATCTGTTGCATTATATAGCTAAATAAAAAAATATAGGAAGTGTAAGTTACAAAATTATTACTCAACTAATAAATTTAATAAGGGTGGGAACTAAGAGATATATAGTTGTCATGTATCATTATATTAAATAATTTTACAAATATGAGTAATGGAAATTTTAAGGAAAATTACATTTTATAGATCAACTCGAGTCTTAAAATAGTTGTTGAGCATCACCCATCTTATGTTAAATTATGAAGAACACATTATGTTAAATAGTTATAAAGCTATGTTAAATGTTAAATATGTGTGTGTGGGGAATGTTATGATATCTAGTTATCTAGTTATATAATTATATAGTTCTGTTGCATGCTATGTTATATTATATAATTATATATCTAGTTATGTTGTATATATATATATATATATATATAAGAATGTTGTAAAGTATAGCATAATTATAACTATTATATATATATATATATATATATATAATAGTTATAATTATGCTATACTTTACAACATTCTTATATATATATATATATATATATATATATATATATATATATATATATATATATATATATATATATGTGGTTAATAAAATTTAATTAAGTAATAAAAAAATGTTTAGAACTTTTAATTTAGTTAAAATATTTTATTTAAGTACAATTAATTTTATAAAACAAATTACTATATTTATTATTAAAAATATTTATTTAAATATAAATTTATTTAAATTTAAAATAAAAATAAAATAAAATTTCATATTTGATTTGATAGAGGTTCACCATGAGTAACCATTTTCATTATGTCAATTTAAACTTCAAAATTTATTTATTTATTAGAGTTCTATGGTTTAATTGCTTTTTATTTTGAATTTTTTTTGGGAATATTTCTGATCAAATTTTTCTGAAATTTAAAATGCATTTTTAATAACTAAAAATATTTTTTTTTGAAAAGTTATTTCATGAAAATCCTGAAAAAAATTTAAAACGTAAAATAATTAAAAATAAAATTTACGATAGAAAATATTTATAATAAACATGTTAATATTGCAGATAATGTATACAATGAAATTAAAAAAAATTAACTAAAACCTAAATTATAATTTTTTTTGGTGCTTTTCAAGGGTTTTCTTGGTGGTTTTTTAAGTATTTTTTGTGGTTTTCAAGGGTTTTCTTAGTGGTTTTTTGTGGTTTTCATGGTGACTTTCACGATTTTTTTTTTTTTGTAGTTTTTATATGCTAGTTTCTTTTCAAACCAATTTATTTTATTTTGCAGAAAAAATTAAAGAAAAGAGACAATAATGACAGGAAACCTACCTTGGCTTGAGCATCTAGGTCATTTGCGGGGTTGATGGGTAGCTGGATTGAGTTCCTCCATCTAGGTTGAGCTTCGAAATCTTCCATCGAATTCCTTATCCTCTCACGATCCAACCAAAATGACTTGCGTAGGTTGTGACTGGGGTATTTGAAGTAGAAATAACGCTCAATCAAGCCATAAATCTCGATCGAGCTGTTAACTCAGGTTAAGAAACAACTCGATTGAGATTCTTTTTAAACACTTGATTGAGGTACTTTTAAGCACCTCAACAACTCCATTGAGTGCTTAAAAATTGATCGATTGAGCATTTTTTTCAGCAAAATGCACCTTCATTTCACTGAAAAGTGTAACCCAACTCCATGCTTTGTCCCTTGTATATTTATTGTCTTAGTAAATTCTGCATTTATTCGAGAATGCTTTTCTCTCCGCATAATTTTGTCCACACAACTACTTTTGCACTCAATAATTCCCTGAGTCATTGACATTAGAAGCTCTGCATTCAATAATCCCCATTCAATTACACGCACAAACTAAAGATAAAACCTCGTTAAAAATAGATAATATTAAAGTTTTTCATTACTAAACTAATAATAATAATTCGTAATACTGTGGAAGGAACTCATTGTGCGGAGGTGTGGAGCATCTACAGTTCTCCACACAAGATAGTTAGCTAAGAAACTGCCAAATGTGAACTAGAAATTGGAAAAGGTGAATCATTAATGTGGAGTTCACATTTCATTCTTATTATTCCACATTTATTCGAGAATGCTTTTTCCACTGCACAAATTTTTCCACACAACTACTTCCGCACTCAATAATGCCATGAGTCATTGACATTGGAAACTCCACATTCAATAATGCCCATTCGATTACCCGCACAAGCTACAGATAACACCTTGTTAAAAAAATATAATATTAAATTTTTGCATTACTAAACTAGTAACAATAATTTGTAATACTATGGAAGGAACTCATTGTGTGAAGGTATGAAGCATATGTAGTTCTCCACACAAGATAGTTAACTAAGAAACTTCCAAATGCGAACTGGAAATAGAAAAAGGTGAATCGTTAATGTCAATTTCACATTTCATTCTTAGTATTCTACATTTGCAATGTGTCATTATTATCGCCCCCACAAACAACAAAAGTCACTTTCCAATATCTTATTTCGGTACTGCAAAGCTTCAATAAGATTTCTCTAAAAAGAGGTAAAATTAAAGTCAGAGTAGAATTGTTTGATAATATAGATAATTCATATTATTACCACCTTTGCATAGCTTAATCGACATGTTCATATGGATATGGTATTTAAACAAAGTAACACTCTCTTGTGCAAAATTCCATTTCGAATTTCATGTAAGCAGATAGCAGGGAAGGAAGATTATTGTGTGACGGGAAGTTCAGTGTGCAAAAATTTATATCATTGTGCAAACCTCCTCACATTGAAATTTTGTTTGCACAATAATATTTTCAGAGTTGATGCTTCCAAAAAAAGATAAATCCACCATTTTTAAAATAGAAAAATAACTTTTAGTTGTTGCAGGTATACAAAAATCTCTTAATATTTCATTGTATGATAATAATAATGTATGTACAAACAACAACCTCTGCACAACATTGTTCACGCAACTACTTCTACACTCAATAACAACTCAAACACATAATATCTATACAAGCACAATCATCTTCGAACAATTTTTCCCGTACAACGATTTTTGTACTCAATAATGCACTTCCATTATTCCACACGACTAGTTCCGTGGTTGCAAATAAAATGTTCCTAAATCATAATTAAAAAGGAGAATTGTATTTTTACTATTTTAATAAATCTTACACAAATACTTACGCACATTCGCTTGGTGGCCCAATACTTTTTTCTTCACACGTTCCACACACATATCTTGTATTAATGGTCATAATAATCTGGCCATGAGAGAGAGTGGTTGCTAGAGAAGAGTATCATTACACGCAGTTACGATTATTCTCTCTCAAATGGACAAAATAGAAGCAATATAAATTCTAGTAGGAATGAGAACTGGCTATTGTATACAAAAATCGATTGAATAAAGGTTGTGCATATTGCAAAAACAAAATATATAAAAAATGCATTTCATTGAGAAAAAATTTATGTACTTATGAACAACTGCCTCCACATAGCTTCATCGACACGTTCATATGGTATGGTATTTAAATAAAGTAATTCTTGCTTGTGAAAAATACCATTTCAAATTTTGTGTATGCAAATAGTGGGGGAAGAAGATTATTGTACAAAGGTGTTGTAGCAGCTACAACCACCCTCCAAAATTTTGGTCTGCATCAATTTCAGAGCCTCCCTTGAAGAGTTTCAATTGATGACAACACACACCTGGGTTCACTCCATGATCTCGTGTGAGTCTGTACATTTGCCTTGCTTGTTTATTGCACTCAAATCTATGCATGTTGATGTCCAAGTCATGCTTGCGACCATGTTCTGGTTATGCTCAAAGTTTTTTCTTCGTATGTGTTAGATGTGTTTGCCATGAAGGCACCTATCGCACTCACACATGGAGTCACATTCACTATCACGCAAGCGTCATCTCGATCATGAACGATCAATCATGAGTGTCGTGCTTGTCGCTTGCACCATCGGTCAGTCATGTTGAACATGTGTATTTGGATGGTTTGGTTGTTTCATCATCAAGTCATGCAAGTGTGTGTCCATATGATCACCTATGCATATTTCGATTGTTCACACACTTAGTAATTTTTACTGAAGTTCTTTCGACCAGACTCTTCACTCACAACCGGACCATCAACCTACTTTTGACTCGATCGAATGTCAACCAGAACAACGTAGAAGCACCAAGCTAGTTCTTTCAAGTTGTGCTACCCACAAGCATTCTAATCAACACTCATGTTGGCCACTTGGACAGTTGACCGACAGTTCATCTCAGAAATTGTGCAGTGCTCATGAGCAGGCCTCCCGCTGCCCATCAGTTAGCTCAGCTCAAAAATTGTGCAGAGATGATGAGCAGACCAACCTCTTGCCCTTAATGTAGTTTTCCCAGCCAACAACTCCCAGTAGTAGACTGCTTGTTCCCTCTAGGAATTGCACAAATTTTTCCGCCAGTGATTGAGCAGCCAATTGGCATTTCCCTTTGTGAATTGCGCAAGTCTGGCTGCAAGTGACCCCAGTAGCCAACTGGCAGTTCCCTTTGGGATTTGCCCAAGTATATCTGCCAGTGACCAAAGCAACCAACTAGCAGTTCCCTTTGGGAATTGTGCAAGTCTGGTTGCCAGTGACCCCAGTAGCCGACTGGCAGTTCCCTCTGGGAATTGTGCAAGTCTGGCTACTAGTGACCCCAACAGCTAACTGGCAGTTCCGTTTGGGAATTACGCAAGTCTAGTTGCCAGTGACCCCAGCAGCCAACTGGTAGTTCCCTCTGGGAATTCTGCAAGTCTGGCTCTGAGTGATCCCAACAACCAACTGGAAGTTACCTCTAGGAATTGCATAGATTTGGCTGCCAGTCTCCTGGGCAGTTCCCCAGAAAAATTGTGTAATCCCTTCCCGCTAACGCCTCATGTAGCCCGACCCATTCCTCTGGAAAGTTAAGCAAAATTTCCTTTCTATCCCCTACTGACTGTTCGTTCCAGAAAATGTGCAGAGCATGCTTGCCTTGCCTTCCAGCAGCCCAGACTTTTCCTCCCAAAATTTGCTCAATTTTTCCTACCAATCGAGATAGACATCGTAGTGAGTCACTGTCGACTCAGATATCTTGTCTTCATCTCTCAGTGACTCTTGCACAATTTTCATCAATAGTTGTCCAGAGATATCATCCCGCATCATAACCCTACTGCCTCTCCCAATCACTTGCATTTGAATGATCATGTGTCATGGTAGATTAGGAGCTTTTGGATTTGATGTCGTCTCGTCATGAGTGACTCCAGGTATAGGTACACCAACAAACATGTCAAGATGATGAAAAGGATGAACGAAGGGAGCACATGCATATGGACAAGTTCTTCAACAGACGAACGAGTGAAGCATGCAAAGTGGATGAATGCAACGAACATGCACCTTCGCGAACAAGTGAGCCTGTCAATCCTTCCAGCATGAAAGTAAGGAACAACATGCTAAAGCTCATGAAGCAAACCAAGGACCATCGAAGACTCCACACACTTTGCCATGTGGAGGTGAAGGTATGGTACACCATGAAGACATCCATCACTTAAGCACCACTCCAGCTCGACATGCACTCTAGTAGCAGCATGAATGTACCATCAATGTCATGTGAAGTCATGTCGATTCAAGTCATGAGTCATGTTGCCCACATCTTTACTATGGGCTTGTTGTCAATCAATGTGATGTAATGTGGAAGTCTAAGAGACCCACTTGTTGAACATAGAGTCATGTAAGTCGGAAAGTCATGGAAGTTGAATGGTCATGGGGTAGTCGAGCAACCATAAGGGTCAGTTTCACCCTTGGCTATAAATACCCCCCTCAGTTGTACATGAAAGCACTTTTCACCTCAGCTCCTCCCACATAGCCAAGAGAGTCTGTAATCTTTTCTTTGATGAGTAAGTAATGGCTCCAATGCCCTGCTAATAGGGTTAGTGATGTATGGTGTAATGATGTGTCTTAGAACTTTCGCTTAATTCAGAAGCCTGTCAATAAGCCAACACGTTTTCACATATGTATTGTATTTGTTGTAAGACTAATCTTTAACACTTGTAATGCATGTTTCTTTAACCATGTGTTCTACATATGAACTGATTCATTTATTGTTATGCATAATCTATTAATGGAAATGTCTTGTATATGCTATTAATGTTGTCCCATCCGTGTCGACTACTCTACCGAACATCAGACAGAACTTTCACAAGAAACTTGCTGTAACAAATGTTACACTCGTCTCGGATTGATCCGTGAGTGATGTACATGTTATCTTACCTTGTATGTTGTTATTGCCACATCTGAGTGGATTGTTCTGCCGGAAGCTGTGTATGTTCTTTCGGTTGTGTGTTCCTAGCTGAGTTGGGACTGATCCCTTTCAACCTGGAACTCACCTTCACCTTTCCCCTTCATAGTAAAAGGACCATTGACACAAGTACACTTACACTCACTAGGCATGCGAACCTCACTTCTCGAAGATAAAGTGAACCACTCTCCTATGCTGACAAGCAAGAGTTGAGGCAAATCCTTAAGACAATGGAAATAGGGCCATCATACTGGATGGGACTCCCACACCAAACGGTGTGAGGTCAAGTTGAGACTTCATATCGTGGTGATCCTCTGAATGTTGTTGGGTCCAATAATGTCAACATTTTTGGCACTAGAAGGAGGGTAGTTAGTTGTACATGGTTGAAATTCCCCTCACACTCACTCATCAACCATCTGGTCAAGGTAGTAACTTACACTCCATCTCTCACAACTTAGCAGGTGGTTACTCCTCACCTCTTAGAATTGGATACGAGATTTCATACCAACACCTCTACTCCATCCGTCCCGTCACTCACCAGTTCGCAAAAGCAGTCAGACTGATCCCAGGCATACATTACCTTCCACACACATCTAAGAAGTCAAAGGCTGCTCCCATAAGAGTGGTTGTATCATCAGTGGAAGAAGAAGTCCTTGCTACTCTTGAAGGTTTGGAAGAAGCTATTGAAGACGAAGAGGAACCTCCAATATTCTTTGAAGACGAACAAGGCACTCTTGTAGTCTTGGGATTAAACACCAATATAGGAGGCAGAGGGGAAGGCATCGAAGGAAGTGGAGGTAGAGACGAACCGACAGACTCAGATCCAGAACCATTAGATTCTAAAGGAGAGGAAGAAGACGAAGAGGATGAAGAGATGGTTGACCTAAATCTTGAATGGATGACTCAGGGTCCATTGGCTCTCTTAGATGTTCTGCACAAGATTTCGAAGCGATCAGAGAGAATGAACATAAAGTTTAACCCTGACAACGCGGTGAAGGTAGAAGGCCACTTAGAAAACTTCTACCTATAGCTGCAGACCCTTGAGGTACATTATGACGAAGTAGCATGTAGATTGTTTGCACGTACCTTGGACGGTCAGGCAGCTACTTGGTATCATAGCCTTCACCTAACTCTATACAGAACTGGGGTTCTTTCAAACGTATGTTCCTTGAAAAGTTTGTTGATGACAAGACTCTAGCCATGCTACTCAAAGAATTCGGAAGCCTCAAGATGGAGGGAAAATAGAAAGTAAAAGATTTCAATAAGAGGTTTACGCTTATCTTGAACAAGTTTGCATAAGACACCAAACCTCATGACTCCATCACTGTTGACTATTACACATCTAAACTGCCAACCACCATTGCGTAGTTCGTCAAATGAGATGTGAAGCCAATACTGTTAGAAAGATCTGAAGAGGATGTAGAAATTCTATCTACAAATCCAGTTCTGTAGATCTGCTGCAGGTTAACCTGATAATGCAATATAACTAAAGAAAAATACAATAACCTACTTCTACTATAAATTTGCGGAAGCTTAAATGTTTGAGCAAGAATGAGCTAAACACGTATAACCAGAAGAAGAATCAATGCACATGAAACATAGAAAATACTCAGGGGCAAGCCTCAGCTAAAAACCCCACTATCTGTATTATCATACAAGGTGGAAATATATCAGAATAATATAAAGCCTTAGCTTTCACATCTATTCATCTCTCAGTACAATCCTCCTTGATGCTCATAGGAAATCAAGGCTTCTCACAAACCTTCTCCTCTTCCCTCCAAGCCTCCTATTTCCTTGCGCAGTTTCTCCTAGGTGATCCTACTGTTACCAAGTGGAACACTGTTCACACACATTGATCTCACACACTATAAGACTGTGTAATCCTCAAGGAACCTTGTTCCTTCTACATGCATGAGTTTCCTTTATAGGAGAAAAACATAGAAATGATAGCACAATGTCCTTGACAATTAGCTCAACTGGGTATTTCTCCGAATAGACATGCATGAGTTAATGATGAGAGAATATTCAGTTATCTGGAGTACACTGGTTGAGTGCATGCATGCATCAACTGACTCATAACTCATAATTAGTTCCTCAAACAGTTTGGAACTAATTTAACTGGAATTAACTCAGTAAACTGAACTAACTAATTACAACTCAAATATAACTCAATCTTATCTCCTTCATTAAGGGATAATCTCCTTAATTCAAGGGATAAATGTTGCATGACTTCAGAAAGACTTCTAACTTGAATTTCTCCAACTAATTAACTCAATATGAATTAATTAATTATTTTTCAAGTAGCTGGTGAGACTAAATTCGAATTTTAATTCACAATTTTAATTCAAGGACAAATTAAAATTGGAATATTCTGGTTCTATTTTTATCATTTCTTGTTTCTATTTTCAACACTCCCTCTCAACAAGAAAGGAATTCAACTTGATATCGATCCCAAACCTTCAGAATGTTATGCATGCAACACTTATCTCTAGTTTTGTTGCTCCAACAACTCTAGAAACAAAAAAAAAAGCATCCAAACTAAATCAGTATGATGCATCTGTCATCAAAGTCTTTGAATACTATTTCCTCAGTCAACTGAAAACTTTGTGCTTCTGCTGACTCTGTCTTTTTGCACTGTTGTCAATCCTTCTTTTCACTCTTCAGTATTTGACTGCTCTAGCCTCTGTCACTTTTATCTCTGACTGCATCAATCCCACTGATTCCTCCCATTACTATGTACTTTGGGCTCCCATAGCAAGGTACGATCCATGAGATAAAACCTCTCAATGGACCTTGCCCAATTTCAGCCTTCTTGGGACTATCACTTCACATCACCCCACCTCACACATTGAGGTATGGCTACATGTGCTCCCTTTGCCCACTTGGCTCGAAATTTCCCCCTACTAGAGGTCTCAGCATGAGTGGATGCCTCCACTCTGTCTCCTCTCAACTTCTCCAATTGTGGCTCCTCCATAATTGTATAATACTTCTTCTGGGACTGCATGTTGAGAGGTAATTCACTCTCCCTCTCAACCACCAATTCTCTAACATTTTCCTTTCTCGTCAAGGCTTTGCATGCATCTTGAACCTCAAGAGTATACATGTTCTTAACTCGTGAACCGATCTGTTTCACCTGTCTCATGGTGATGTGTCTAACGAACACCTTTCCTTTACTGAAGACAACATCACAACCTTTATCCTCGAACATCATGACTCATACCAAGTTCTTATTCAGTCTAGGCACGTACTTCACATGTGTCAAGGTGATAAGAGCTCCATGCTCCCTCTGAAAGGTAACCCTGCCCACTCCTGAAACACTGTACCTTTCATCGTCACCCATCTCTATATGCATCTTGAGGTCTTTCTCCTCCAAGGTACTAAATAAACTTTTATCATTGGTCATGTGGAATGAGGTTCCACTATCAAGATAACAACCACAACCCATCATCGATGACACCATGCATGCGATGAGGGTAAAGTCCATCTTGAAATGAGAGGCTAATGCCTCACCTTTAGATCGTTCCTAGGATCCCTTCTTGGACTTCTTCTATGGGAAATTAGTCAAGTAATGACCCATCTTGTGACAATTGAAACATCTCACTTTAGATTTGTCACCCTTCTTCCCTCCATGAGAATAATTCGATTTGGAACAGGACACCTTCCCATTCCCTTTCCTTGCCTTACTCGCTAAGGCCAGATTTTCTTCATCATCATTCTTGGATGAATAACCATCTCGTGTGATCCTCCTGATCTCCTCCTGCATGAGATCTGACCACAGTAATTCCCAATCTGGTAGTTTCTCCCTTCCATTCACAGAGTCCTAGTAGCTATTCCAGCTCTTTGGAAGGCCAAGGAGAGTGAGGCTCACCATATCATCATCAGCAGTAGTTATTCCCACACTTCCAAGCTCATCTCTACATGTGGTGAGCTTGTTCAGATATGTGGAAATAGTATCACTGTTCTCCATCTTGATTCTTCGAAGCTTATCCTTGAGTGCCAATTTCCTCTAGTCGCTGCTGTTCTGGTAGAGGTCCTCCAATGTCTTCCACATTGAATATGGAGTATCCTTCCCATGGAGACTCGAGACAATATGGTCTCAAACTCCCTCAAGGATGATCCATCTTGCCCTCACCACACACTTCTTCCACTCAGCTAACTCTTGTGCATTAGTTGGACCTAGCTTTGGGATTTCTTGATCAATGAAATCCTTCAAGCTGTTGCCTTCTAATACAGCCTCCATGCGATCTTTCCATGTTATGTAATTCAAGCTACCTTCCAAGGAATACTCTAGTCTCAAGCCATAGAACGCCATTGGCCAACCTTGAAGTATGATATGAATTCGATTTGAACCTGCAACCCTGAACTTCAAACATCAAATTCTCTTCTCTGTATATTGTTTAGTGCTGCGATAAACTTGGCTTTGATACCATGTAGAAATTCTATCTACAAATCCAGTTTTGTAGATCTCCTATAGGTTAACCTAATAATGCAATATAACCAAAGAAAAATACAATAACCTACTTTTACTATCAATTTGTGGAAGCTTAAATGTTTGAGCAAGAACGAGCTGAACACATATAACTAGAAGAAGAATCAATGCACATGAAACATAGAAAATACTCAGGGGAAAGCCTTAGCTAAAAACCCCACTATCTGTATTATCATACAAGGTGGAAATATATCAGAATAATACAAAGCCTTAGCTCTCACAGCTAACTATCTCTCAGTACAATCGTCCTGGATGCTCACAGGAAATCAAGGCTTCTCACAAACCTTCTCCTCTGCCCTCCAAGCCTCCTATTTCCTTGTGCAATTTCTCATGGGTGATCCTACTGTTACCAAGTGGAACACTGATCACTCATAGTGATCTCACACCCTATAAAATTGCGCAATCCTCAAGGAACCTTATTCCTTCAGTATGCATGAGTTTCCTTTATAGGAGAAAAATATGCAACTAATAGTACACTGTCCTTGACATTTAGCTCAACTTGGTCTTTCTCAGAATAAAGATGCATGAGTTAATGATGAGAGAATCTTCAGTTATCTGGAGTACACTAGTTGAGTGCACGCATGCATCAACTGACTCATAACTCACAATTAGTTCCTCAAACAATTTGGAACTAATTTAATTGGACGCAACTCAGTAAATTGAGCTAACTAATTAAAACTCAAATATAACTCAATCTTATCTCCTTAGTTAAGGGATAATCTCCTTAATTTAAGGGATAACTGTTGCATGACTTCAGAAAGACTTCTAACTTGAATTTATCCAACTAACTAACTCAAGATGAATTAATTAATTATTTTTCAAGCAGCTCATGAGACTAAATTCGAATTTTAATTCAAGGACAAATTAAAATTGAAATATTCTGGATTCTATTTTTATCATTTCTTGTTTTAATTTTCAGCAGAGGATATTTTTGTTGAGAAAGACTTGTGTGCCATTGGAGTCATCAAGGATGATGAATCAATGAAAGACTCCAAGGATGCAAGTAGAAATCCCCAAGCAACGATGGGCAAAGCCAGAGACAAGGAAGCAATTGACATTGGGACCCTCACTCACCTTGTCAAGAAATTGACCACCGAAATGTTTGAACTCAAGCAACAAAAGACGGACACATTCGTGAATAGTCATCTACCCTAATAGACACAGGAAATTAGTTCATCAACCAACTCATTAAGCAACAACCGGTTCTGTTCAAATCTACATAGAAGCCTATGTTCTAACTCAATCAATGTGTTGATCCTAGTACTGTTCTTTCCATGAAGAATTTCATCCCGAGAACTCTTGTTCAGATCGAAAGCGAGTTGTTACCTCTATCTATAATCATACACTCGATGTAGATGACGACATACAAGAGCAACTGGAAGACATTGATGATAACAAAGAGGTTGCACAAGATGAAGCACCAAGTTTTGGGCATGTGGTGAACGCATATCAGTGCTCGCAAGTAGTCTCTAAGACAAACACGGAGAAGTAGCCCCAAAAGCAAAATGATCGCTACAATATTAGGAGTAAAGGGGTTCCCATGAAACTTAAGGAGATGTAAGAGAAAGTGAGATGGATGATAAATAAGGCCGATCCACCAACTGCCTCAAATCAACAAACACAAAGAAAGTCCAGGAGGACAACGATGGATAAGAACACATCAGTGAGCAGCAAGTTGCAGAACAGTCTGCCAGATAGCATGAGCATCCGTTCCACCCTGGACAACTCAGTGAGTCTACCACCTCTAGATTACAACATAGTCGATGACATGAAGAAAGCTCAAGCAAACGTCAGTTTGTTCAAGTTAGCCAAAATCCAGAGCGAACGAGATATCTTGTTGTGCGCATTGAGTCAAATAGAAATAAATAGCGTGACCTCTACCAACAAGGGAGCATGTACACCTCCTAGATCACTATTGACTGTACTCAATACACTTTGGATGGAAGAAGCAAACTTGTGTTGCCCCCCATTCCTACTCTCATTCGGAGTTTTCAACTGCAATGTCCACAACTGTTTGGTTGATTCTGGCATGGCAACCAATATCATACCGTTCTCCATCACTAAGAAGATCAATGAACAATGGAGCGAAACATCTGCGAGAATCATCCAACTTGATAGAACATTAGTACCAGCCTTTGGTGAATTAGAGACGTGATCATTCGACTATGCCATGACAGTCGAGTCCACCAGTGCATCAACATAATTGTTGTGGACATACCAGAAGCATATGGTCTGCTGCTCAGTAGAGACTAGTCCAACAAGCTAGATGGATACTTTGCTACAGATTGGTCTCACCTGTGGCTTCCATACAAGAAAAAATGCAAGAAAATCTGAGTGTTATCTGAGAGGTATGTTAAACATAATTTCACTCCCCTTAATGACGATAACGAACCATTGGCCTTCGTAGAACTCATGTTTGGCAACTGCTTCCTAGAAAAGACATTGGAGTGTTATCTTACACGGCCAACCCCAACCTCATCAAACAAGTAGTTGGGACTCCTTCCTCACCCAATTGATGATAATGAAACTTGTAAAATTTGATTTTCTAGTGGTAGTAGTAGTAGCAACATCAGTAGTAGCAACAGTACCAACGTGCCAAACAGTCCATGTACACACAAGTTGTGGACCATGAGTCTTGATAAATCAGGAATGCATGATGACTCAAGGACCGAGTGCATATCAATCATCCAAAACAAGGAACTATGCATGATTTCAAGATTTTTGAAGTTTGGAGTCACAAACAATGATTCTGAAGGGCTCATGATGAACACAAAAAAGACCAACACTATGAACAAATAGAGCAACTTGGGAATCCAACATGGTCCGAAGATGGCTAATCTTGGTACAGGTTACACACTACAACAACGACCAATCGTTGACTACTTGATTGAACAATACCAAGATGGGCCTGCACAAGTAGATGATGACCTGAGGACCCACTAAATACGAACAATCCAACATGAGATTCGAGGTAAAGGAGAAGACAAGCCATTACAACAAAAAATAGGTAACACATACACGTTGTTTGTACTCCTTTCACCGAATAGTTTGATTAACATTTTAAGTGTTTGGATTACTTGCAAAGTTCGTCATTGCACTTGGTTTTCTGATTTAAATCCTCCACATAAGAAATCTGGGAAGATCTGCTTACACATTGACTTCAAAAACTTTAACCCTTCCTAGAGTAAAGACAATTACTCTGTGCCATCATCTGAGCCCATGTTGCACACAGTACCTAAGAAAATAGTGTTGTCTTCACTTGAAGGTTTTTTGGAATGCCACTAGGTTCCAATAGTGGAGCCCGGTGGACCGACACTGGTCCACGAGAAACTTGGCACACACACCTATCATTTGCAATCACTTGATGGGAGGATTGATAATCTTCCTGTCAAATGGCCAAGTCCTCAAACATTAGTTCAGTAGGTCAGGCCACGCCCGTGCCTTGTACATAGTCTGCTTGCTGTTTGTTTTTTCATTTGGTTTGCTTTTGTTATTATCTTTGATTTTGCTTTATTTTATTTTGATTACTATTTTTTTCACATGCATTTTTTTTGTTTGATATATTACTATTTTTATTTCTGGAAATAAGTGCTGCCAACTACTATGTTCTAGCTTTTGAATAGAGTATGTGGTTGAAATTTGAAGAGACTTGTGACACTACAACACTTGGCTAGTCTTGTGTCCATTTTCTCTATGCTTGGTTACAACCTTTGGCCGATGAAGTCTTGATGGAAAATACGAACCATCTGTAAGGGAAGCTTTAGTCCAACCGTGAACCTGTGTCCACACTGGGAAGCCCCATGCCTGTACTCAACCTTCTGCTCTGTGTGTTGAAGCTAATCCAATTAGTAGAAATGAAGAAGGGGAAAAATCTAAACGAGCAAACCTATGTTAGAGGTCTTACATGCTTCTCTGAAGGAACAACCTCTTCTGCTCTCACTAAGTCAAGATCCCTCTTTTGCCCCAAAAATAAATAAGTTCCTATGAACAGTTCTCTTAAAAAATACAAAGGCAAAAGGAGAGAAATGCTTCCCGCGCATAGAGGTGAAGCATGCAACTCCACCGGGTTACTGACTAGGCTCACTGATAGTGGAGAAATTGTGTTTCTGGGTGAATCCGCTAGGGTACTGTCCAGGCTTTCTGGTAGCGAAGAAACATTAGAGATGAAAACTTATACTTTGAAAATCTTCAACTCGCGAAATAAACTACCCTTCCCAGATTCGAAACACTGAGATCTAAGTTGAACTTTCGATTTTGTTTGACTGAGTTGGTAAAGGGTGAACCATGTATGTCCATGGGGTAAGTGGGGATACTAAAGTAATATGCACAATGATTCAATAATTCCTGAAAGACCAAGGCCTTGTGCTAGCAATGAACCGAAACAGAGAAGCTAGAGTCCTACCAGTGTGTCGCCAAGTGTTGGAGCTGCTACAACCACCCTCCAAAAGTTTGGCCTACATCAATTTCAGAGCCTCCCTTGAAGAGTTTCACTTGATGACCGCACACACCTGGGTTCACTCCGTGAGCTCGTGTGAGTCCTTACATTTGCCTTACTTGTTTATTGCACTCAAATATTTGCATGTTGATGTCCAAGTCATGCCTGCGACGATGTTTTGGTTATGCTCAAAGTTTTTGATTCATATGTATTTGTTGTTCGCCATGAAAGCATCTATTGTAGTCACACATGGAGTCACATTCACTATCGCGCAAGCGTCGTATCAATCATGAATTATCAATCATGAGTGTCACGCTTGTCCCTTACACCGTCAGTCAGTCATGTTAAACATGTGTATCTGGATGGTTTTGTCATTTTGTCATCAAGTCATGCGAGTGCGTGTCCATATGATCACTTATGCATATTTTGATTGTTCACACGCTTAGTCATTTTTGTTGAAGTTCTGATGACCAGAATCTTCACTGACAGCCGGACCATCACCCTACTTTTGACTCGATTCGCTGTCAACCAGAACAACACAGAAGCACCAAGGTAGTTCTTTCAAGTTGTACTTCCCTCAAGCATTCTAATCAACAATCATTGTCGGCCACACAGACAATCGACCGACTGTTCATCTTAGAAATTGCGCAATGCTCATGAGTAGGCCTCCCACTTCCCATTAGTCAGCTCAACTCATAAATTGCACAGAGATGAATAGTCGGTCGACCTCCAGACCTTAATGTAGTTTTCCCAGCTAGCAGCTCCCAACAACAGACTGCCTTTTCCCTCTATGAATTACGCAATTTCTGCTGCCAGTGACTGAGTAGCCAACTTGAAGTTCCCTCTGGGAATTGCAAAAGTCTGGCTTCCAGTGACCCCAGCAGCCAACTGGTAGTTCCCTTTGGGAATTGCACAAGTCTAGCTACCAGTGACCCAAGCAACCAACTGGTAGTTCCCTTTGGGAAATTGCTCAAGTTTCGCTGCCAGTGACCCAAGCAGTTAATTGGCAGTTCCCTCCGGGAATTATGCAAGTCTAGCTACCAGTGACTTGAGTAGCCAACTGGCAGTTCCCTCTAGGAATTGTGCAAGTTTGGATGCTAGTGACACTAGCAGCCAACTGGCAGTTCCCTCTGGGAATTGCATAGATTTGGCTGCCAGTCTCCCGGGCAGTTCCCCAGAAAAATTGCACAATCCCTGCCTGCTGATCCCTCATGCAACCTAGCCCATTCCTCTGGAAAATTGCACAAATCTGGCTGTCTAGCCCCTGCTGGCTGTTCTTCCAGAAAATGCGTTGAGCATGCCTGCCTTGCCTTCCAGCAGCTTCGACTGTTCCTCCCAATATTTGCGCAATTTTTCCTCCTAGCCGAGTTAGACCTCACATTCAGTCACTATTGACTTAGATCGCCTGTCTCCATCTCTCAGTGACTCTTGTGTAGTTTTCATCAGCAGTTGCTCGAAGCCATCATCCCACATCACAGTCCGGCTGCCTCTCCTGGTCGCTTACATTCAAATGATCAGGTGTCATGGTAGATGAGGAGGTTTTGGATTTGATGTCATCTCATCATCAGTGGCTGCAGGTACAAGTACACCAACAAACATGTCAAGACGATGAATGGGATGAACAAAGGGAGCACATGCAGATGGATAGGCTCACCAACAGACAAACGAGCAAATCATGCGAAGCGGACAAATGTGACGAACATGCATCTTCGCAAATAAGTGAGGCTGTGAAGCCTTCCAGAATGAAAGCAAGGAACAACATGCTAAAGCTCATTAAGCAAATCAAGGACCATCGAAGACTCCGCGCACTTTGCCATGCGGAGGTGAAGCTATGGTACACCATTAAGCCATCCATCACTCAACGGCATTCTAGCTCAACATGCACTCCAACAACAGCACGAATGTACCGCCAATGACATGTGAAGTCATGTCGAGTCAAGTCATGAGTCATGCTGACAACATCTCTACTATGGGCTTGTTGTTAATCAATTTGATCTAAAGTGGAAGTCCAAGAGACCCACTTGTTGAACATAGAGTCATGTAAGTCGGAAAGTCATGGAATTCGAATAGTCATGAGGGTAGTCGAACAACCAAAAGGGTCAGTTTCACCCTTGGCTATAAATACCCCCCTCATTTGTACATGAAAGCACTTTTCACCGCATGTCCTCCCACATAGCCAAGAGAGTCAGTAATATTTTCTTTGAGGAGTAAGTAGTGGCTCCAACACCCTGCTGATGAGGTTAGTGATGTATGGTGTAACGATGTGTCTTGGAACTTTCGTTTAATTTAGAAGCCTATCAACAAGCCAACACGTTTTCACACATGTATTATATTTGTTGTAAGATTGATCTTTAACACTTGTAATGCATGTTTATTTAACCATGTGTTCTACATCTGAACTGATTCATTTGTTGTAATGCATAATCTATTAATGGAAATGTGTTGTATGTGCTATTAATGTTGTCGCGTCCGTGTTGACTTCTCTACCAGACATCAGACAAACCTTTCACATGAAACTTGCTGTAACAACCGTTGCACTTGTCTCAAACTGATCCATGAGTGTTGTACATGTTATCTTACCTTGTATGTTATGACTGCCACATCCGAGTGGACTGCTCCACCGAAAGTTGTGTATGTCCGTTGTGTTGTGTGTTCCTTGCTGAGTTGGGACTGATCCCTTTCAACCTGAAACTCACCTTCACCTTTTCCCCTTCACAGTGAAAGAACCATTGACACAAGTACACTTACACTCACCAGGGACACGAACCTCACTTCTCGAAGATAAAGCGAACCACTCTCCTGTGTTGACAAGCAAGAGTTGTGGAAAATCCTTAAGACAATGGTAACCGGGCCATCATACCAGATGGGACTCCCACGCCAAATGATGTGAGGTCTAGTTGGGACTTCATATCAGGGTGATCCACTGAATGTTGGTGAGTCAAAAACCGTCAACAAGAGGGAAGTTCAATTTGTGAAAGTTTAAGTCATTGTGCGTGCCTCCTCACATCGAACTTCTATCGGCACAATAATCTTTTCAGAGTTGACGCTTGCAAAAGAATGATAAATCCACTATTTTTAAAATAGAAAATATCTGTCAAGCTTTTATTGTATGCATTTTGACATTCTACTAAATATATTAATAATAAAATAAATTATCATAACCACCTCTACATCTCAAAAACTCCCTAAGCCGCATAAGATCTACACACACATAGTAATCTCCGCATAAATTTGCTCATAAAACTATTTTTGTACTCAATAATGCGCTTCGATTATTCCAGATAGCTAGTTTCATGATTGTGAAGAAAACATTCCTAAATGATAATTAAAAAAGAGATTTTTATTTTGAGCCTTCTACACATTTGTTTGGACACACAATACTTAATAGAAGTGAGATAAATTCCAATAGGAACAAGAGATGGTTATTTCATACGATAGTCAATTGAATAAAGGTTGTGCATAGTGTGTATTTTTTCATATATAAAAACAACATTTCATTGAGCAAAATATTTGTTTAGGGAACTACAGATAAAGTTCATTATACGGAAGAAGCTTTCAATATTTCATCATGTTGTTTTCCGTAGCGGAATAACATTGTCTATGCTTATATTATTGATAATATTTTAATTGTAAATAATGCATACCAATGTTATTTAATTGATTTTATTTGTGTGAAGCTTTCAACATAGTGGAATTAAATGTTAAATATATTTCATTGATGGATCTTTGTTATGCTCTCGTGCGGAAGTGTGGAGGAAGTCCATTGTATGGAGAAAGTTTATTGTGCAGAATTTTGCACTTCACATTAAGGGATTTTATTGCTAATATTATTGATAATATTTTAGATATAAATAATGCATATCTCCATAGTATGTTTTCATTTTATTTTAGTTATAAATAAAGTGTTCATTGTGCACATATTTGTAACTTTGCACTAAAAGCTTCTATTGCTAATATTTTAGTATTAAATTATCGATAGGTGTTATTGGTGAGTTCAACTTCTGTATCATTGAACATATTTGCAGTTGGAACTAAATGATTTGTTTGACTACAAAAGTTGAGAGCATAAAATTTTAAAGTTAATATACCATACCATGAAAATTTCTTGAAAACAAACTTTTTTTCGCATTGATAATAATAAAAAATGCATATTTCGGTAGTCAATTTGCATAGAACTGTAAATAGAACTCATTATTAAATAATTTTGAATTTGTTATAAAGCAGATTTAGTTTAATTTATATCTATGATTTTTAGATTTATAGTTTTTTAAGTAGGGAAGTCCTTGTGCAAAAGTTTTACTATCCTATAAATCTTTTCTTCAGAGCGAAGTGTTTCATTGTAACCTTTGGACAATGACAACTATGTACAAGGAACCAAGCAGTATCAAATAACATAGAATTAGTAAATGAAACTCATTAATTGATTAATGCTGTAATGGCATAATCAAATCTTAACTCAAATGAATTGCAATTAGTAATTATATTCTTAAGAGATCTATGTCTCAGGTCCAAAACTATTGTTAAATGTTAATTTTTATCTTAATCAATAATGCAGTATGAGATATAAAACAAAGTTTCAAATCATGTGTTCGAATACAAATAAAAATTTTTATCATAAAATTGATACAATCAAGTAGTTTTAAATGGAATAGTTCTTGTAGTTCAATTTGTAAATATGAGAACTAATTTGTACAATGAGAACTTTGTACAAGGAACTAACACAAAATTAGCAAATGAAGCTCAATAGGATCAAAACTCTATTACAAAGAGTTATTTCGCTATAGGCAGAAAGGGTGTATCAAAAACATAATTGATTAATTATTCCACCGAATGAAATCTATGCAGGTCTGAAGACGTGCCAATATTCTATTATTAAGAGATATATGTCTAAGATGAAAAACAATTGTCAAATGTTCAATTTCATTTAAAGCACCAAGGCAACATTGAATATAATAGAAAATATGTTCTTTTCTTTTTTAATCAGATTTAGTAAGAATTGTATTTTGAATAAAATGTCAATGATGGTGACCATACGATATTTGTTTGTGTAAATATTTCACTGTGAGGAAGAAATTTATGAGAACTTTGTATAAGGAACTAAATAACATAGTATTTCGAAGCTCAACAATATGAGACTTTTAATACCGAAAGTTATTTCGTTGTGGGTATAAAGGATGTGCCGAAAACATAATTAACTAATTACTCCGCGGAATGAAATTCATGCAAGCCTCAAGACATTATGTCAATATACTATTATTAAAATATATATGTCAAAGATGTGAAACCATTGCCAAATGTTCAATTTCGTTTAAAGAAATAACACAACACTGAATGTAATAGAAAAGATGAAAGAATATTTTTCGAAAGTTATAGAGACCACTATCATAACATTGATACAAAATCAGATTTAGTAAGAATTATAGTCAAAATAAAATGTCAATGACCATGACCATATCTCATATTTGTATGAGATCATATTCAAAAGTTAGTCGTAAAAGGTAAAATTGCTGAATAGAATTGAAATTGTGCAAATAAAACTGTAAAGTAGATGGATTTGTTGTGGAAGAAATTGGTGTTCTACTTCCTTGAACAATATCTACAGTGACAAACAAACAATCTATAACATGTATTACGAGTCCATGACTTGTTGAAGAAACATGTTCACAATTTCTTTAATGTAGTCTCTATTGGGGGCAACTATAACTTACAGTTTCACGTTTTTAGTGAAAATCTCTTTTTCAATTTCCCTAGTTTCTTCTTGCACCTCAAAAACTAACTTAGCATTCTTCTTATTAACCTTGGAAAACTTAACTAGCCATGTGTCAATATGTTTGGTAGCAAAATCAATGATGCTATCAAACTTCGCTGCCATTTGCTATTTTTTCTCCTCCAATTAAATTTGTAACCTATCATTTGGAATTAACTTAGAATCCTACAGCATGTGCAAACCTTCTAAGCCTTTTATAATATCTATATCCCAAAGATAGGCACTATCTATCCTTTTTCATGGGTCACTATAGGAAAAATTGATATTTTAAAGTGTATTGACCCTTTCTTCCCATCCAACATCCAATTGCTTCACTCTTTCACTCTCTAGTAGCTGTTGGTTTTTCTTTTTGAAAACAGAGAGTAGTTGTAGCCTCCAATTAAAAGTATCTAATTCATTATCAACAAATTTCTTGTATTTTTTAATATTACTATTAACCAAGTTCATAAATATTTTTAGTCTCTTTTACAAATGCGTTAAATCACAAACTACTTGCCATGAATCATAAATAATTTATAATATTTGTCATATATTGTCTAGGATATATGCCCTTACTATATTAAGAAAATTCATAGGCTTGTTAAATGATTGTTGTGTTGCAACAACAAAACTTGACAATGAAGGTGACTGTATTGCTAATGGTCTCATTAACATATGAATTAGATTTGGGATGTCTTATAGTTCTTTTAAATTATTTTTTAGCCTCTGATTTCTACAAGCACGTTGGTAACCTTTTGAATAATTACATCATTGGTAGATTATTGAGATACCATGAGCCCCATTGTGTCAATGCCAAGAAAATAAATATCCATGTTCTCTTGATCAATAATGTTTTTATTTTCAACCTTTACCTTTTCAACTGTCAATTTTTGTTGGCCTTGTCATATTTTTCATTTTGCAATGTGACAAGATGATCATAAAAAATATTGTCCTCTTTTGCAATTTTCTCCATTATTTCTTGATTCTCTGCTAAAATAGTAGCAACCTAATCAGGTGGTTCGCTACTATCAGTTTTCACGTCTATAGTTGTTGAATGCTCTCTCTATTCATGGCAATTTTGGACTTGGATATTTGAACTGTATACATATAGTCTGGAAAGAATTTACGAAAATTATCTTGCACATCTCAATGACTTGTTGAGTCACCAATAACCAATTTTCCAGAACCATGATTTCTCCTCTTTCCTTGAGTTGTGAATGATGCTGCATCGGTAATAGGTGTGGAAGGTGAAGATTGTTGTGCAAGATCTAGGGATTTTTGTTTATGTTTTGCTTCAACTACTCTTTGTGCATCCATTGTCGATAATTAATACTTTAGTTTTTTTAAATTTAATAAAATATGTGCTGTGCAAACATATTTTGAATTAGAAAAATATTTAGAACCATTATGTGCTTACACATTATGACATGCAAAAATTTCATAGGTTCTTTATTTCGATGCAATTTAAGTTATTAGGGAAAAGAAGATGCCAATATGAGAGGAAAAAGAGAAATAAATAGTAAATTGATAAGATGCAATGACTACTGTATGTGTTAAATTTTTTTCTAAATTTTTGTTTTCATAAAGTGTGAAATAAGCAAATACAAATCCCTAAACAATCTTGTAGAAAAATAAATATGTTGTAGAGAAAATTGTGAAAGAATCTGAGCAATTGACAAAATGAATTGTTAAATAATGCTGAATTGGCTGAGATGTGAGATCAGGAAAGTATTCACTTGTGTAAATATCTATGTTTCTGAGTATTTTCTTACACGTTATCACATGAAAAAATCACATTGGTTCTTTATTCAGATGCAATTTAGGTTATTTGAGAAAAGCACATGCAAATACAGGAGGCAACAGAGAAAGCAATTGTAAATTGATAAGTTGCAATAAATTTCTTATGTTCATAAAGTTCAAAATGAGAAAACACAAATCCCTAAAAAAAATTGTAGAAAAAGAAATATGTTGTTGCGAAAATTGTGTTAGAACTAAGCAATTGAGAGAATGGAATGTTGAATAATGTTGAATCGACTGAGATGTGTAACCAGGAAAGTGATTGCTAGTGAAAATGTCCATGTTCTCTTCTTTTCTAATTGAATACTCGAATACTGCTTGGTTGATTGTATAGGTACAAATATCTTGCTTCGTATATCTTCCACTTACATTTGTCTCCAATGTCCCATAATCTTGCAATTTGTTGCTTTGGTCCCAATTACCAATTGTTGTTATTATTCACATGGAAACTACCACATATGACATTGTTAATAAATAGAAATTGAAAATATCAAAGCCAAGATTTACAGGAAGTAATGGAAATAAATATCGATATTACAAAACAATATTGGCTACTTACTGCATATTTTGATATTGATTTAATATCTTTGAAATACATGGCATACAAATAGAAATTTGTGATACAATATAAGACTATTGTTTATTTGCACTACATTTTGAAAGGTTTCGTGGTGCAATTTCCTGCTTAAATTATCCAAAATCTATCAAGATTTGTTGGATTAATGATTCCGAGCTGAAATTTCTACAAAACCTAACAGTTGTACAAGTTTTCGAAATGGTTAAGTGCATATATGCAGTAATAATAATAATAATAATAAAAGCTCATGACAATAGATATTTCTATCACTAATTGATTTAGTTACTGATCTGGCCCCCACCACTCAATCATTAACACCTTTGTTTTATTTTGATAGTGTAATACGAAAAACGGTGAAGGGTACACAATTTTCAATATCACAGTACAAAGCTAATTGCCATAACACATTCCAGCTAGTTGTGTATACATTTTCTCATGATTTATGACAAAGTTTAATTAATTAATTATTATTATTATTAGTACAATGCCAGTAGTACTCACCACCAATTTTTCTTAGCTATTTCTGAATTCATATATGATTTATAGATTTATCGACATGTTTAACACTTTCAATAAATAGCAATTGAAAATTTCAAAGTGAACATTAATGGTAGATGGTAAAATAAATCTTATAAATTGGAAAATTATTTTCTTTTTTACTTCAGAAATTCTTATTTCTATAATGTTGTTGATATATGTATACTGTGGCCTAACTAGGCTTCAAATTTTCTTGGTAAATCATGGAATTTCCTGGAAAATTTTGATAAAATCTGCTAGAAATTTTTGTAAATCCAGCTTACAATTGTCAAACTTCAAACTTTTGGTTGCCCCAAGGATGTTTGATGTTGTTGAATCCATTTCCACCATCAAAAACATGATTCAAACACTCCTAGGATTGGATTTCTTCAATTTTTTTTCATCGGATCTTGTACAAAATTTTGTTATCTGAGTGAAAGTATAGCTTTAGTATATTTCACCATCAATTATAGCTACAAATAGTAAATTTCACAATGACATTCACAAATATATATTATGCCAACACATATTCAACTACTCTTTGCGATAAATCAAATTGACAATTGGTCCCACTACTTTGTAAAACCAAACCAAATTTAATTTATGAATAATGTGACACAACAATTCCTCATAAAAATTGACATACATTTTCGATAAAATGAAAACCCTATTCCACACAAGTATATTTAATTTTAAACTATTTTATTTTTCCAAACATAATGATTTCAAATATGCGTGGAAGGATTGTGTGTGGAACAAGGAATACAAACCTCTACACTCATATAAATTCATATTTTGAGTTCACTCCATACGGTAAAATGTCTGCACAATAGTTCATGGTGTATTGGCATGTTAGCTTTAAGTTTATGCTCTTATGATCTGAAGTGAAAGAATTCTTTTTATGCACTAAGTACTTTGCACTTTGTATTTTTCAGCTGAACACCTATGGAACTACTCTTTGGATGCAGAGAGTAGGTGTGGAAAGATCAAATCCATATACAATATCAAATCTCAATTATCAATGTTAATGTTGCATGAAATCCACATGTGTAGTCGTCCTTCGCACATGCTTCCTTTGAACAAAACCTAGGCCATCCAATAATATCAGGAGAATAAAGACACCTTCATATAACTTTTGTCGAACACAATAATCATTAGATTCAATGTTATTATTAAATAATTGTTATTACAATTGGATCAAAATTCAACCTTCTTTCTCTGAAATGAAAACATAACAGTTTCAAATATGTTCAGAAGGATGGTGTGTGGAACAAGGAACCTAAATCTCTGCACCCACATACATCCGCATTTCGAGCTTGCTCAACATATTGAAAGATCTATACAAGAGCTCATAGAGTTTTGGCATGTTAACTTTAAGTTTATGCTCTGATGCTCTTAAGTGAAAATATGTTATTCTGTACTAAGTACTTTGCACTCTATATTTTTTTGTCTGAATGACTACAAAAATGCTCCTTGGATGTAGAGAATAAGTGCGGAAATATCAAAACCATATACAATATCAAGTCTCATTTATCAATTTTAGTGTTACATATTGTAGCGGTTTTTAGTGAAATTAATATTCGTGTTTATGACATATTATATCTCGTAATCATCACAATAATAGTAGGAAATGTACAAACTGTTGAAATAATTATCCGCATTTACGATATAGAAACTTGGTATTCACACTTAGCATGCAAAAATTAATCAATTCCAAGTATTACTATTAATATGCATTCAATAAATCCACATGCAATGACGTTATCATAGCTAGTTGCAAAGATATCGATAAGGTCGTATCTATTGACATTATAAAATACCCTTTTCAATATTTATTCGGTGAATTCAAGTATATATTTATTTTAAAAGACCGATATTTAGAATTCGATTAGGTCATCCTAGATTAGAGAAAAAGATATGATTTTTGGTTGGAAGTGTTATTGGCGCTAGTGCTGGTGTGCTCCTTGCTATTGTTGCTATTGCTGGTATTGTTGGTGTACTAATGAGTATCTCATATCTACACATCATCAGTGTGAGAAGTTATTCAAAGACATAGAACATGTGCATAAAGTATAATTAATGAACTAGAAATTAGGCCCATAATATTTGTCAACTGAATAGTTTGAGACTCATTTCTATTACACTATGCTCAAATGAGGATGCAATATGGATATGAATGGTTAGTTCTTTTTGGGTTGTCAGTTGAAAAATACTATTGGGTGTTAGGTTCCTGAAGAAACAGTGCAAAAGTGGTTGTGAATATACAAAACTAGTGGTTATTTTATTATTTGTAAGCTGTGCGAAGTGCGGAGGTTAGTACGATGAAAGCTCCAGACATTTTTACACATTATGAATTTTTCATGCAATTTTGCACGCATACATTTGTGTTTTGTTAATTATTATTATTTATGAGCATATTTCACAACTATGAAAATACCTAGCTAGGTGAAGAAAGTTGTGCAGAAATTGTTGTGCAGAACTGGATGTTTGGAGAAAGCATGTACGAAGAATAAAATATGCATGTGCATAAACATAAATAGATTTTCATACGCCACAATTGTAAACTTCGATAAACATGCCTTAGTTACAATGTTAATTATAGCTACAATGTTCAGTTTTAGAATTGCTAATGTCTAAACCATTTGGAATAGAAGTCTTTTGCAATTTGATTTCATTGTAACCTTTACAAAATGTAATTAGTATTATTTATCCATTTTCTTAAACAATTTACTACAGAGTTTCAACATGGATAGGCTATCGATGTATGGATTTTTTTTCAGTTGTTGGGACTACTAGTTACAACTCTTATTCTCATTATAGTATTATTGGAGGACATTAGAAAATTTCCAAAGAAGAAAATATGGTAAGCTATAATTCTACAATCATAAGTGCCTCTCTACTTTAAGGAAATAAACTTTATAAATTAATTTTTTATTGTTTATCTGAAGAACTAAGTTCGATTAATATTGAATAATACGAGTACAATCGCCAAATGTGCAATTATGTAATATGGAATTGGCAAATAGTAAAACATTTTTAAGCAGTGAATGTCCTGAGTACATGTTACCTCACTGAATAAATGACAAAAAAAAACTTGTATTTATTGATGAGAGAGCTTTGGTTGATCAAAATAGAACATGAGCTAGAATATTGATAAAGTAAGCTTCCTGGAGTAGCTAAATGTCATTTCATATCACGAAAATCGATATTAGTTGAATACCATTTCATATATGATCTGTTCAATTATGTCCGGATTAAGGTGGTTGCAAGTTTTCTGCAAAACCGATGGCGGGACATGGGAGGGGGCAAGTGGAGTGGGGACAAAGAGTTGAAAGAAGATATTTCATCATACATAACACCAAATGATTTCTTAAATTAGATGTCAATTTCTATTGTTCATGAAAACAATTTGTTAATGTTCATTTTCTATATTCTATAGATAAGAGAATATAGCAAGTTGCAAAGATTGGTCAAAGCTACGTGGCAATATTTAAAGAAAAATGCACTTTATTATAAGTGTTATAATAAACTAAAATACATCATTTGTATAACAAGAAAATGTGATAAACTATAATTCTACAATCGGAAGTGCCTCTATACATATTACTTCGTTGAATAAATGGAAAAAAACAACTTGTATTTATTGATAGGAGAGCTCTAGTTAATTAAAATAGAACACAATCTAGCATATTAATAAAATAAGCTATCTAGAGTAGCTAAATGTCATTTGATATCATTAAAATTGATAGTAGTTGACTACTATTTCATATATGATCTACTCAATTACGACATGATTAAGGTGGTTGCAAGTTCTTTGCAAAAATGACGGTGGAACAAGGGCGAGAGAGAGTTGAAATAAAAGATTTCATCATACGTAATATGAAATGACTTCAAACATTAGATGTTATAAGAGTTATGATTGTCCTTAATGGTATCTATTATGATTGTATTCATTTTTATTGGAATGATGATATGCGTTAGATCAAATATATAGAAATAAGAAAAATAAGAGTTTCTAATTCCATAGCACAGAAGTACTTAAAAAATAAGAACTATATGACATTAACGTATTTTGTCCAAACATTTTTAGTATTATCACATCATATAGTATTTAAAATTTGTAGATCATTTCCAGAGGATTGTACCATATATTGTATAAACGTTATTAGTACTTACATATAAAACTAATAATTATGCACAATTTGTACAACTTTGACATATGCATATGCAATTGCAAATGTCTAACCATTTGTAATAAAAGTCTTGTGCTATTTGATTTCATTGTAACCTTTACAAAATATAATTAGTATTATTTATTCATTTTCTTAAACACTATTGACGTATGAATTTTTTTAGTTGCTGGGACTACTAGTTGCAACTCTTATTCTCATTGTATTTATATTGGAGGACATTGGAAAATTAGTAAACAAGAAAATATGATAAGATGTGATTCTAGAGTCACAAGTGCCTCTCTACAAGTTGATTCACAAAAATAACTTGTATTTATTAATAGGAGAGATTTGGTTAATGAAAATAGAACACAATATATCATATTATTAAAATAAGCTGCCTAGAGTAGCTGAATGCCATTTCATATCATTAAAATCTATAATAATTGAATGTCATTTCGTATCATTAAAATTGATAATAATTGAATGTCATTTCATATATGATCTGCTCAATTATGACATGATTAAGGCAGTTTCAAGTTCTATGCAAAAACAATAGCGGGACAAGGGGAAGAGAGTTGAAAGATGAGATTTTATCATATAGAATACACAATCATTTCAAATCATACAGAATACATAATGATTTCAAATCATATGGAAGACATAATGATTTCAATCATTAGATGTCAATTTTTGTTGTTTGTGAAAATAATTTGTGATTGCTCATTTTCTATATTCTATAGATAAGTGAATAGATCAAGTTGCAAAGATTGGTTAAAGCTACATGAAAACAATCAAATTAAAAATGCACTTCATTATAAGTGTTATAAGAAACTAAAATGCATCATTTGTACAATGAATTGTATTCAGGTTCAAATTGTAATTACCACAAATATGATTAAAAAATAACATCAAAGTTGACGTGATAATAAAAAACACTTATTGAATATCCATTTTCATTTCTATTAACAAAAGAGCAATTATGTTCAAATTGTTCACAAAATTGGTAAACAATGTCATAATTTGCACAAAGCAATAAGTTTTTAACAATAAGGTATATAATTTAAATAATAATAATACTATATGCTTACTCATAATAGCTAATATTCCGTCATAGAAACACTTTTTCTAATATTGTAGTTCACTAGCATAAATTCACGAGAACCATTTCGGTTCTTTTCTCTCTTTAAATTTGCACCCTTGTATTGTGGCAAACTAGAAACAATTTCTCTGTAATTAATTAAATACAAATAATAAATGATAATGTGACTGAAACAAAGCTATGTGGGGAAAAGAAGAAGAAGAAGAAAAACCATGTGCAAATGTAAGGCACCTTAGTAATTTTGGATACAAAAAATAACATTCAATTTCTAAAGAGTTTATCGAAATGTTTATACCTAGGCACAAAAGTAAATGAATTGGAATCCCGTGAACTGTTGTATGAAAAATCCATTTGCAATGAAAAGTGAAAAACTGCATTCAAAGATTGTTTGAATTCATAATAACATATATAAAAATCTGAACATTTGATCACTAGTAAATAGAAAAATGAATATTCCAAGATTTAAGGAAACTTACACTATGTAAAAGCATATGTCCTTATTGCTTAACTGTTAACTGTTTTCAGAGCTTGCATCTTCTTGAAGAAATTTCTTTAACTTTGTTTGTATGCAATGTTTCATAGGAGAAACTATAATTTTCAATTTGACACTTTGACTAAATATCTCTTTGTCAATTTCTATGGCTTCTGCTTGCAGCTGCGTATTTAAACAACATTTCCATTCATTAACATTAACAAAGTCAATTAGGTATTCCCTACTTTTAGGTGTACTAAAATGAGTTATATCATCAAATTTTGTTTCCTTTGATTGTTTCATCTTATCTAATTCAATTATTAATGTTTGTCTTGAAATTAATCCAAAGTCACATGTGATACATGGACTGTTCATATTCTGTACAATTTGTACAACCTTGACATATGTATTTTCCCTTCGATTCTCTATGTTTTGATATTTAGAACTAATGTTCTCCATTCTTCTGATTCTGTGATACCATGTAGCTTTGAGTTGCTTCATTCAATTGGAATTTATTTGTTCTTGCTCTTTTTTATTTGTATTAGAAAGTAAATTAAGTCTTTGGCTAAAATCAAATAAGTTACTATTGACGAAATACATGTCTCCTTCGATATCACATTGAATGCACTCAAAAAATGACTTAGATCTTTGTCCAAAATTCTCCAGATCGCAAGCTACCTACCATGCATGTTCAATTATTTTTAATCATTGGCATATATTTCTAATAATATGTATTTTTACCGCATTAAAGAAGCTCATAGATTTAGCAAATCTATATGATGTGTCACAAATAGTGATAGTGGGCACTTCTGTTGGTGTTGCTAATAAAGTCATCAACAAAGGACCCATATTTAGAGCATCTTCTAGGTCCTTTATTCTTGTTTTTAAGATTAAGTTTATTACTTCGTGTTGACTAATAGAGTTTGCAAATAGGTTATCAGTAACTTGATGCAACACCATGAGCAATATGATTGCAACTCTAGATGAATCAACCTGCAACTCTGTTTTGTCTAAAACCTTATTGCCATGAAAATTTACCTTTTTAATCTTCATTTTTTTTACTGTTTCTTTGATACTTTGCATTTTGAAATATGATAAAACCACCATACAAAAATAGATTCCTTGGTAATTTGTGCTATTTTTTCTTGATTTTCCGAAAAATAACACTAATCCAATTAGATAGCACATCACTATCAACTTCTACGTTTATAACTTCTTCAACATTTACCATTTCCATAGGATTTCTGGAATTGGTTGTTTCACCAGCATACACTTCTTCTGGAACAAAACTCTGATTAGGCTCTTTGTGTTTCTCATTATTTGATATCTTTTCATGAATCAGTTTCGCATTTGCAGTATCTTTCATCCCATTTTCACTTCACGATGAATTCACACCAGTGTCGTCTATCTAGTATACAAATTGCTCTACAAAAGTATTGATACTTGGTTCATGAATGATTTCTACAACATGTATGGTTAATCCTTTATTTCCATGATTATTGTTTATACAACATACATATTGATCTTCAGAAATATTGATACTTGATACTTCCAAGATATCTTCAGCATCTATGATTAACTGTTGTTTTTTTGTTGACACATTTTGACATTCTTTGCGTTGCTCCATAATTTCTAGAAATAAGTTTCTATATAATTTGTTTCCAAGTGTGTGTGAAATACACCCTCCTCATCAAAGGATTTAATTGATTCAACTTTACTTAACTTAAAAGGATTCAAAGTATGTGATAAATCTTTAACATCAACCACAACTTTCACTATGATTTATCCAATAGTAAACGCCAAAGGAATGAATTGTTTTATCTTTTTGCTTTGAAATATATTTAGCCAGTAATTGTATTTCCTACAGACTTCAACAACAAAACACTTGTCTATAACAAATTTCATTAATAGAAATGGCTTACCTTCAAATCCATATATTTGAATTACCATATTACTTTTTCTTTCTTCATGCACACCTTTGACCCACAGGAAAACTTGTCCTTATACATATATACGATGGGGCACTTGTCCAGTTATCATGTAACTAACTTGACTTACAAAAACATCTTGAATTAGACAAAATTTTAAATAAACATTATTGTTCCACAGTATAGGATACCATAATGTCATTGGTTCTTGGTTCACACTAAATTTAGGATTACATGGAAAACCGTTAAAGCCATTGCTAGAAGTCAAAACTATTATGAGATATGCCATCATGAAGAACCTATTGGTCTTGGATAAATTTCTTAACTAAGAAGCTAATTCATTAGAAATGATATCAGGCTAGTTGAATACACAATCACTTTTGTATGTGTGATAAAGTATATCGACAATGCATTTGGAACTCTTGTTGTAGTTTCTTAGCCCATGACATGTGCACAAAGATAAAAAAATTCTTTAAAACATTGTTTAAACAAATAGATTTCTAGAACAGAGAGATTGTAAGGAACTTGGTAATTCGATAAAAAGAAAGATGCAATAATATTAGACTTGTCTTCTCTTGATATTACTAAACTATGTGCCTTGGACAATGGCAAGCGAATGTTAGCTTCTCGTTCATTGACAGATTAGCATAACACTCATATGCAATTGACTAGTGGAAGTTCTCATAAGAAAAACCAAGTGAATTAACAATATCAGTGGAAATGACATTTTTCCTTTCTCTACTAATAATATTCATTTCATAACTAAAAGCACCTTGTGAGTCAATAACATTCTCAACAATGTTGAGCTGCATATCTTTTTTTTTCCCAACTCCATTAATATTCACTAGATACTACTTTTGCAAATGCAAAATCAATTTTGACTATTGCAACTATGAAATCTATTACACTATATATTAATAAAAAACAGTAATTGAAAAGAACAAAGCTAACGTTTATGAAAACGAGCGCAAATATACCTTAAAACTACAAAACCATCTCATCCATTTATTACGCAGGTGTGTGACTATAAATTCTTTACAATAACGGGAGCTAGCTCACAGACCGTCGATAATAATTCTCGCTATAAAAAAGGTGTCAAGTTATGTCTATTATAAAATTACAAAGCAGTGTAGCTAATGCCCACTACTTGGTCATTATTGTCTTTGAATTGCAAATAATCTGAAACACAAATTTGGATAAGATGATAGACGCATGTAGTTTAACCAATTATTTCGTTTTTCTTCACTCTCTTATATGTCAAACCAAATATTACGCAGGTGTGTGACTATAAATTCTTTACAATAACGGGAGCTAGCTCACAGACCGTCGATAATAATTCTCGCTATAAAAAAGGTGTCAAGTTATGTCTATTATAAAATTACAAAGCAGTGTAGCTAATGCCCACTACTTGGTCATTATTGTCTTTGAATTGCAAATAATCTGAAACACAAATTTGGATAAGATGATAGACGCATGTAGTTTAACCAATTATTTCGTTTTTCTTCACTCTCTTATATGTCAAACCAAATAAATGCTAGTTCAAAAATTAATGGCATTTTTAAAATGTCTACAAACATCTGCAAAAATTGTCACACAAAATGGCTATGTGCAGAGAAGATATGCAAAGTAGAGAGTATGTACAAGAAATGGAAGTTGTGAAAAGACAAAAACACTTTCACACATTTGTAAGTTTCACACATCACTCAAACGTTTTTTCTTATTTTATCCAATTGTAAAATTATTAAGTACCTTGAGTTATAATAATACAACTAACAAATCTGAAATTGTTTTTAACTTGTAATAGTTAAATAAATTACCTATTCATTTTTTGAGTCCATGTTACAACAAATAAATAAATATATGGTTAGATCCTATGCAAAAATAGCTAAAATTTTCAAAAATATGATGTATTAATGCATTTACTTCAAAACAAAAAATGTATAGCTTTTTCAGCCTTACAATCACTCAAAGTATACCGAAACATGTATTGCATCATGGTCACTCCAGTACCAATGTGAAATATGAGCATGACATTTCTAAAGTGGGAAAATTTTCCAAATGTGCTTAATAATTGTCTTATTCCTAGAAATAAAATTCCTCATTATTTCTGTAACTTCTCACACCAAATATATTCTAATAAATGTTTACTTCTTTTGATATTTGAATTAATGTCAATATTGAAATCTCCAATAAGTATAAAAATGTAATCATCCAATGTGAATTGTGCCTTTACTATTGCTATTTCTTCAATGATTGCAGAAACAAGTACAAGTGGTGCAACATATATATTTATTATGCATATTTGACATTAGAAATATACTTCTAACAAAACAAGTTCGATTATGTTATTGAAAATGTTTTTCATTGATACAATTTCTTTGTTCTTTTGTATGCAAGTAAGTACTCCATGAAGACAATTTGATATGTTGAAATTAAATTTACGAAATTGAGTATTGGACAGTGTAAATATTAAATGTGTTTCCTAGATACAAATAATCATAGCATTCATTAAATATTCATCACACACAATGTCATTCATATGAGCATGTATAATTTACGTATTCAAAATTGCAATCATTAAAGTATTTTCACTTTCTATCGACTTCTCTATGTATCACGATTTCCATGATGCTTTACTTCTTAAACGTTTCGTTTCTTCTAATACTTTATTATTTACACAAGAGTTCTTCTCTATTTATCTTTGAAGAAGATACAATGATTCCATTGTTCTAACAGGCGAGAGTGATGTGTAAATTAGTTCATGTGTTTATATGCCACTTGGATCAAATGCAAGTCCATTTAACATTAAACCCTGTGGTCGGTGAATTATTTTAGCAAAAGCTAGCTATATTAGAAATTGTTTGTGCATTATAGCTGTAAAGCTCTTCCTATTACATGTCCATGGATTTGAAACATGCAATATTGGAGTCCAATCATATGAAACGTTTTCATCATACATTTTAGAATAATTGTTTCATTGAACTTTGCCGATATCTAGATTTACGAAATATGTCCATAACACGTCAACATTATTGATATTTTTCATATATTTTTTGCATATTTCATCAATGCCATTAATGAGACCATCCTCTATATTATAGTTCTCCACATATCTCTCAACAAATACATTGCATTTGATAAGTATTTTTGACAGTAACTTCATTATCTTCTCATATACAAGAAATCATATTTCCTTATTGTGAAAATTTTCAATTGCATCAAGAAGTAGAACCTCCTCTTTTACATGTGACAACATTTTTTCATTATGCTTCTATAAATTCCTATTTCTATAAAATAGGTATGGAAACAATGGATCCATTGGGGAAGGCCTGTAGTACTTATCATTTATATATTTTACGTCTTCATTAGATTGTTGATTCACTCGCACTTTGTTAAGGATTTCAATGAAATTGTTTTCTTTTTGACGAATTATCGTACACAATTCATAACATTTGAATTTCTCTTTCCAGAAATCATATATTAGTTTTTCGCTTGCTAAAATTGGTTGCTCAAAAATAAAAAAATCTTTGGTCGGTTGTGCTTGGAACAAGTCACTTGGAAATATTACACCAATATTTCAAAAATAAGCCAATGAAGTATGTTTAATTTCATGCAAGAGTTTGACAACGTGGCATAATAATGTTGAACCTATCAGAGACACCTCATCAATTAGCATAAATCAAAGATATTCGTAATGTTTTGTCAACGTGTCTATTTTTTCACCTTTAAGCGAAAGATATTACAATTTGTTAAATGGTAAGTGGAATGAAGAATGCAATTTTATATCGCTTGCATTAAATGCCACCTTCCGTGTATATGTTGTGATGATTCCTTTTAATTGACATGGGTCATATCCTAACATGTTATTATATAAGCGAATTAGAGATTGGAATATTTCTATAACAGTAAACGTTTTTCCAATTCCAACGCCACCTACTACAAGTACATACCATGGGTTATTTGGATTTATTTTCTTCTCGTCAACTATTTATTTTACTATTTTTTCCTATTCTGGGTTAAGAATTCTCATGATTTCATAGAATTTTGTTTCTTCTAATACTTGTGGTTGCTTTCCAAGTTCATAAGGTTTGTTAATAATTGATTTTGAATTTTTAGCCTTTTGAAAATATTGTATACTTGATTTAATATCGTATTCTTGATAACGTTTTTCATTTTCTATTTCTTCACATGGAAGCAAATTTCTTTCAAACAATTCACTCTCTTTGTTTTCAAGCTTAGTAACTATGCTATCAATATCAGTCCACCTTTTCATTGTTTTGTTGGTGAATTTTCTCTCATTACATTTTATGATTTTCTCAAATAAGAAATATGCATTCTCCCAACTCGAATATAGTTCCCTAAATACATTTTCATCAATATAATATGGGACATACAACATCAATTTTTCTCTATAATAGTTATCAACATCAATATGTTTATTATACTTTATGTACCTTATAACATATGGTCTCTCAACGCTTCCTCTTTTTTTTCCTTGCAGTGTATAACATGATGCAAATTTAGCTAAACATACATGTTCAATGTTTTCTGGTCATTGTAAATAACGATAGATAATTGATAAACATTCTATGATCTCTGAATCATCTCGTTCACGCTCTAGGTCTCTTGGGAGTCTTTAGTAAAAAGTTCTATCATCTATTGTTGAAGTATTAATAAAAACACATTCCTTGAACTAATATTTAGTAGAATTGAAAACACTATATATAAACCTTTTTGTGTAGACATTTGTTGTATGTTCAATAAAGCTTTTCCAAGTCTTGCAATTGTTTCGATGATATCACCATCATTTTTTTAACACTCACTTCGCACACATTTAAATGTCAAGGTCATTATTTTATCTAGCTTTGGCATGTATGAACTACAATAAGTAGTTGTAGCATATGAATCAAGTACAAATCGAGCATCGATATTTTCACCCAATGTTAACAGAATAAGCTAAGCAAAGCTATTAGTCCAAATGTAAGTTGGTTCTCTTTTCAACAAAATTTTTCTTCATTTTAGAGTACACTGAATTACATGGATATAATCAAATTTCACTTCTATCTATTTTTTCCAGAAAAGTATCAAATGTATATGTCTCATCTTGTTCCATATGCTCTATAGCATTAAATATCATTCTTATATTCACCTTTATTTTTGCATTGTCGAATTCCATAGGCTCAAGTATCCATACACACTTAATTTTTGACACATTTCTAATTTCTCTTTAAAAACCAAGTTTGATTGCAAATTGCACGGTCATAAACAAGAACATCTTGTATTTTATTAAAATACTATTGTTCAACCAATGTCTTCAATGTATAATCAAACATCTGTAACAATTCTTTATGTTCATTAGAAAATACGCTATCTTGTATTGAATTTTTCCATTTCAATCATCTAGTAATATGACTTGCTTAATTGACATTTTTGTTTCTTATGTATTTTTTGAGTTCATGCAACAAAGAATGTGGTCTTTTTCTTACATTGAGAGACTTTGTATTAAGTTCCATAATATTTTCATCAATGTCCATGCTCTTAGAGGTAGAATTTAATGGCTTGCATAGTTTTCTAAGAACATTTGTTTTGAAAATGTCCTTGTTTCTTATATGTTTTTTGACTTGATGCATTGATAGTCATGATATCTTGTTTGCATTGATAATTTTTGTATCAATTTCTATGCCATTTTCATTCACGTCCATGTTTTTGAAGTCAAATGTATTAATGCCACTATGTTTTTTATTCAATTTTTCTATAAATTGCTTTTCGTTAACTGTTTCAATAACACATGAAATGTTTTTTGTTGTAATATTTCTTTGAGAGGTTCATAATGCAAATTACCTACAACTGTACCAAATTGCATAATATGGAATATTGTCTTGTCTTTCTCAAATCCATAGAATTTAGACACAATATCTAGACTATTAGTAGACCATATGTATATGGTTATGTTCAAGATATACTATATCCAATCATAAACAAAAATATTACTGTCTATATTCCCTTTTCCATATGACATTACTAATTGTATAATGTAACATTGCCAGTTTGGTACTCTAGGAAATCACTTAATTGTATCTTTGTTCATGTATTTTTCTATATAGTTTAATGAAAATGAATAATTATTCATCATTGCATTGCAAAAATTCTAAGAAATTATGTATCTTAAACAGGGAACATCATACTCATTATCCATCAATTGGCATATTGTTTCAAAACAACTTTCACTGTAAATACTCCTAAATCTAGAAAATCTCTTAACCAAATGACTTCCCATACTTTTATCTATCTTCATCCATCTATGTTATGTTTCTTCGTATGTTGCTATATAATAATCATAGGTTCATGATCAGTTCCTATTGAACATTTTTTCTTGCAAAGTAGTGGTTAGAATTGTTTGACAATTGAATTCTCATCATGGAAAAATATGTCATAACTTTCTTTGCACAAATCTGAATTAAAATGCAAATAGATTTTCATTTTTTTATTTGACCGAAGTATTATGGGAATTTTTATCTAGTTCGATAACCAATGTATATAAAATATGTCTCCCTACAATCCTCAGCCCCCCCCTAATGATAGTATTTGAAGTTGATTTTTTCATCCTTTCTTAGTAAACATCTAGGCTATCTTCATCAGGCATATGTATTAATGCATTTATATTCAATTCATGTTCATAGGATAGTATAGCTCCGGTCTTCCATTCATGTAAACAATTCTTGAAATGTTCTATTGTTCCTTCATGCAATTATATTGATGTATATCTAAAATGAAATAGAGTTTGCATACTATTGAATACACAATATCCCACATTATATGAAAAATTGTTCAATCAAAATAGATTATGATGCCTTAGAGTCGTAAACAAATGCTTCTCCATTGATGCTTTATCAATCACACTTCAAACATGCTTGTTAATTGATAAATTTCATTGATTATTTTAATTTCACTATTAACTATTGTTCAATGACAAGCACAACATAAACAATGTATAGGAAAACAAGTAAAGTAATATAGACAGAACTGATTCACATAAAAATATTGTCTATGAATGAGATATACAACCAAAAAACAAATTAACTAAACCTTACCTAATACGGATACCATAAAATATGTATATGTTTTTGAAAACCTATATTGTGTACAATTTATTCGCTTTGATGTGTGTTGTAGTGCTACAAATGTGTTGTTTGTTGGAATTGATGTCAATCTGGGTTGCAAGTGAGTTTTTTATGCATGTGTATGTGTGCATGCAAGTGGCTTGTGTATGGATAATGTGTAGATGGTCCTTGTCTTACCTACTAGATTGGATATGTGATGATCTTCTTGATCATGTTGTTGCACACAAATGTTGGTGGTTGCTACAAGGTTTAGAGTTGAGGAGCCTTGCTGATTATGTCTCCATGTCTTGGATCAGGTCCACATGTTGATGATATTATACATAAGGCTTGGAGAGGACTTGAGATGGATGTATAGGTACTAGAGGATGTTTGATAAGTATTGGAGCTAGATATTGATGGCAGATATGTTGTGGAAAATTTTGATGGCCCAAATGTTTAGTATGGTTGTTGGTTGGTATCCTAGTCACCCTAGTTTGAATTGTGATTATTTTGGTGATATGGAAATGACTTGGTTAAGTGTTGCAAATATGTCAATGATTTTCATAGGTCCTATAGAGGTTTTTCAAGCTCTCGAAGAAGGTTGAGTAGGATCTCATCTCATTTGGATGAGTTTTAACCATCCTCTGCCCCATTCGCAGGGATGACGGGTCATGAGAGTGACTAAAAAGCTCCAGTCGCTGGAAGATAGGTCTATGGGAGAAAAAAATAAGCTCCAGTCAAACATAGACTATGTTGTGTATGGGATTGAGGGTTTTCACGAGAATTTCTGCATTCCTCACGTAACTCATCTAATTTTGGTATTATGACAAAGTTTATGATCAACATTTTCCAGAAAAAGGTCGAATCAAGTCACGGGGACTCTAAAAGATGATTAAGGTTGAATATATCAAAAGGATAGTGGAGTTAGTGGTTGATTTGGTAAATCATCCTATCTCAACCAAATATGAAGCATGTGAAAATAATTGTTGCGTGATCCATAACTCATATCATTTCCTAAGTTACTCAACAAATGATAAAGAGAGGAAGGCTTCTAGTCTATTTGGTTGGTTGTCTTGAGGGTGTCTAAGTATGCCATTGTGAAGGCATTGATAGTGAGAAGAAATTGCAACAAATTCTCACATAGTGTTTTTAGATTTATATCAGAGAATTGTGTGCATAAATTAGAGATAGAGTTGAGAAGAAGTTTCAGAGTTTGAGTTTTTTGTGGAAGATAATTCTAAGTTTATGGTGTATTAGAGAGAAGAGACTTTTATGAGTAGAACAAAAGAAAAAACCCTCTCCAGGAAGATTTTTTGATTCTAATTTGATGTGCAAAACGATGGTGTTGGTGGGTTGCTCATTTTGAGTGAATTGAGAACTGAATAAGAAAATGAATGAACATGGTTCACATGGAGGAAGTGAAGGCATGGAGGCTTCAGAGTAGGCAGTGATTTGGAAACTTCAGTTGAAGGAAGATATTTCTCCATCCAATAGGAGTTGGATAGTCCAATCATACTTGAGCGATGAATGTTGGTTGTTGGAGCTTCTAGCAGATATATTTCCATAGATCATTGAGAGAAACAATTTTCCTGTCTAATAGGTGCCAACATACTGTGAAGGAGGCCAAGTATTCCAGCTTATGGGTGTAAGATAATCCATGAAAAATTTTCTTAGCATATTAATAAAAGAATTGAGCAGCACAACAACAACAGGGTGGTTTTCTCTCAAAAGGGTTTCCACCAGAAATACTTATGTTCTTATGTGTGCATGCTTGTGTTGGTGTTTCTCATGGTTATTATGTTTTGAGTTTATTACTTCTTTCATATTTACTTAACCTAATGTTGTAAATGTGCATGGATTTTTCACATGATTTAAAATTGATATAAAGGCCATCACCACTGATTCGCCTCCCCTCTCAGTAGTAATTTAGTTTCCAATACAATTCTTATGCCAATAAGGAAAACACATAATTCTTAGAATAGAGTACCAATTCCAATAACTAGAGTAAAACCATTCATAATAAATACCCTCCCCTCCCCTAGAACTGTGAAATATACCAATATGAATTGGGAACATGCATCCCCAAAAAAAGGAATGTATGATCAACAACTGGGCAATGCAACTATCGACACATTACGTGTTAAAATTATTCCACAATATATTTATAAAGCTTATAACATTTGACATATGATTTTCATGTTACTTCTTGTTATAATAATAATAATAATGATGATGATGATGATGATAATAATAATAATAATAATAATAATAATAATGAACAATAAGTCACAAAATCCTCATAAAACTTAGATCTTTGATATATGATTTACGCCAAAGAATGAGTATGTAGAATAACAAACATAATTTTTCTATCACAAGGTTTCGTACTTCCACATTCACTTCCCCCCTGCACATTTCTCGTACACACAAACATAGATTGGAGATGCTTTTCATACTCAACTGAAAATAAAAAATGTATTCTTCAATATATCATAAATCTGGAAAACAACCAACATTCCATCAACCATGGCTTTTGCTCCTCGCAAAGAGAAACTTGTCCACACAACAATTTTCCAATAGATGTATGGATCCTCAAAAACAAAAACTTGTACGAACAAGCATTTTCCAATAACTATAAAGAAACACAACTCCTTCATGCACTAGGAAAAAGCCATAGAGTATTCCACAATGAAGAATGTGTCAAACATAGAGTATGTTCAGAAAAAATGAAAGTGCACGCTTTTTCATTTTTAGTATATGTTATAGACATATTTGGGCACATCAACCCAAAACTTATATGTCAATGTATTAGGCTCATCAACCCCTTAAATATTTGTTTCATACCCTAAAGGAACATAGTCATCTGAATACATCATTCCCCAAAAGTTCCATCTGAGAAACCATCCAGAAATTGCCTAAATTGGACCATACTGATTGCTCCACTGGAAAAGTGTGATGCATACTGAGTGGTACACTTCCAGGGTGCGATGCATACTATTTAGGCATTCTATGGGGTGCGATGGGAGAGGATGGAAAAATTTCCAAGATAGTTTGTTAGTTGGTTGCTCATGGAATCTTCTAGAAACTTCTCCTGTGCCACTTGCCTCTCTGAATTCGCCCAAGGATGAACAAGGGAACTAGGAAACCATCTCCAATCCCCTCTCTTGTGGAACCAATTGTAACAAGTGGAATGACACTAATCAAACCCCATGGATGACTCACACCCTTGCAAACATCTATAAATGGATCCCTCATCCAAGAGATCTAAAGGCTGGAATATTGTGAATTGCAAGGAAGTGCTGATAGTTTGTCATTGAGGAGAGAGCATTGTATTCTTGTTGGTGTGATCTTGCTATTTCATGAGGTGAAGAAGGATTGAAGCTGGGAGGATGGCACTGGATCAGACAACTGGGTTGTAATTCTCCTTTCTATTAATAAATCTCTTCAAGTTTTCTCCCATATGATTGTGCAATTGTGAATGCTATCATTTGTGAATGTTATCATTTGTTCATTATATATCTGATTCTGTAATGTTTATGTTGTAATAGATCACGATGCTTTGATGATTCTTTGTTACTGTACTTGTGCAGGTATTCTCTAAGCGTGTTAAGTATGGGGAGGAGTTGTAGGATCTGCCAAAGGAGAGAGAGATCAAGCAAGGGATTAAGTAGAAGTTCTAGGTTGGTTCCATTGTCTTTCTCTTACCTGTTACACATAGGAAAAATCATTGAATTGCTTTAAATTGTTGTTTCTAGGGTAGCTGTCAAACCTAGAGGGTTAGTCGTTCGAAAAGACACTAATTTTCCCAAAAACAAATTGGAAATTCCGCTGGGGAAGAATAGATGTTCGTTTGTTGTTATTTTTTGTTTTATGTTCAATTTGATAAACTATAGACAGAGTCTGAAGCCAACCAGGTAGCTTTCGAACTGCTCTTGCTTTGCAATTGCATAGTAGATGAATATTGCTTTAGTAAATCTCTGGTTTAGTTTAAGAATTAAAATTTTGACTTGCAAGCACATCTAGATGCTCTTTTGGTAGCTCAGTAACCTCTCAAGACATTCCATCATACTTTGCCTATCATTGTTCATCAAAACCTAGCTTAATTAATTGAAAACAACTCCACATTTGAGCCAAAACCCATTTCAGTTACGCTCCCTAGACCATCGCACTGTCTTCCACTGTGTTGCAGTATGCATAGCACCTCCCAAGTGTAGAAAGTGCAATGCATTGCAATTTCTATGAAGCCTAGGTGTGATGATTGACTGAACTCTTTTTCCATATAGACATTGAGGGTTTTGACCTGTTTTCAGTTTTGTTTGGTTGTTTTGCTGCTTATGAACAATGCCTCTCTACTGAAGCTTACTTGTATCACTTAGATCAGCCTCAATTACATTAGGATTAGTGAACGTTTTTTTGTATTTGTTCCTCATTTACAGTCCTTTGTCGAAAAGTTTTTTTATTCGATTTGTCGCTTTGATACAAAAAGTGTCGTAATTGTCGGTTTTTGTCGAAAAGAGAAGTGTCGTAAATTCTTCCTTCCCTTAATAATCGATTAAACTTTTCTTGATATATTTGATTTGATTTTTTTACATTCAAAGTTTTGAAATCATTTTTATTCAAAATTGGAAGTATCGTTTTGAGTCTTCCTTTCTCTTTTTGAAGAAAAAATTATCGAAAATGTCATTTTTAGTGAAATATTTCAGATCTTTGCTGCATTTAGTTTTCCTTTTTGCATCTTTCACATTAAGGAGAGCGAAAAAAATACATGCATTTTCATTTAGCATTTTTTTATTTGTGTGCAAAAAGATGATTTAGGGAAATGCACTAGTGTGTGCTCTTTGCTTAAAGGCACTGTTATCTTCTTTCCCTAGTAGCTAGGATTTTCATTACTTGAATAAACAAAGATTGTTTATCATTGTAGATTTCATCTTAGGAATTTCAAATCATCATTACGCGGTGAAGGACTGAAAGGAAAACAAGAAATAAGATAAAATTTAAAATGAATTTCAATGAACCTAACAACGCTTTGGAACTTAATGCAACATATCTAGAGGTCTAGGCTAGTGACGTGTTCTGGAATTGCTAAAACTAGTGGCTATTGTTTTCATTGAAGGTTGGGTGATTCCTCCTCCTTGATACGACAAGTGCTAGCACGGACTTATGCTCCCTGTACCGTCGTGTATATATTGGGAGACCACAATAGGCTTAAATCCTTTATCCATAGGAAACCGAGTCTGCTGCCTTATTGATCACAATGCACTGAACACAACATTCAGGAAGATTGACTATCGTACATAAGTCCTTTGTAATTTCTCTTTAATTTATCACTAAGGTGTTTACTGTAGTTTTGCGATTGGTTTGGTAATACCTTTATCTAGATTTTCCAGAGTAGTCACTTTCGTTCCTTTTCGACTCTCTAAAAGAAAAGGTCCATCTGAGCACTTGTCCTTTCATGCTCATTAAAAATCAAAGGAGACTAGAGTCATCTTTAGCTTTTTCTCGACTCTTAAAAACTGAAAAAGCAAAGTTGTGTCTAAAGTGTCGTTAAAATTAATTGATCGTGAATAAAATCCCTATTCCTTAGTTGATCTTAGGTTGGAACATTTGGTGACAAATCTGGAGTCCACTGATCAAGGAATCCCTTTTGATGGGAATCCTAGTCCTTTTCATTCTTTCGGAAATATTGGTGCTCCTTATATGGATACATTGTCCCTTCCAGGTTTTACCATTGGCTTGCTAGTATGGTTGTTTTCAACCTCCTTGGTTCAAAATGTTGTGATTTCTCCTTAATCGAGTACATCTCCAACTGGAAAAAATCAACCTCCAGCTGATCCTAAAGTTGACCCTTTACCTTCTTTCTCATTTATCTCTCCCTCCCCCTCTTCCTCTTTGCTTGGTGAAAGTATTGGAACTAGTAACTAGGTGGCTAAGAAGAAGAAGAAAGGGAAGAAGAAGAAGAAGAAGCCAATTCGGCAAGGGGGCAACCAAGCAACCATTTCTTTGAATGCAACATCTAATGAAAATCCGTTCGTTAAGCCTCACAAAGTCAAATATCCATGCATAATTTGTGCGGGAAACCATCTTCATCGAAATTGTCCTTACATTCCTTGGATATTGGAAGAATGGTCTTCCCGTTCACACCATCCCATGTCATCAACCTCTGGAGATCATGTTGGTAACACACCATCAACTAGTGATAGTAAAGTTCATGGATAGAGAGGGAAGGACACGCTTCCCTGTAGGTTATGTGAAGGTAATCACCCCTTTCACATTTGTCCCTATTTGGATGAAGTTAAAAGAGTGTTGGATAACCATCCTGCTTCACCTTAGCAACTTCCATTTGGTTACAGGAAACTCTCCCTAAGTCCTTCACTAGTTGATGAATTGACTGACCAAAATCAATCGTCAGTCGAAACCACTCTCTTTGAAAGTGAATCCTATGAGTCTATACCCAATCCAAATCAACAAATTGAGGTAATAGTTGACCCGATTTCACCTTCAGCTAATCGTACCTTTCCCGAAGAGAGTGAATATGATTCCATTCCAGTTATTTTTGTTTCTTTAGATTCAAATGAGCTTGGGGGAAATCCACCTGTTCCATTAAGATAGGAGGAAAATCCTCCAGTTCTCATAGCTCAAGGGGTTATTTCTCCCGTTTCTACAGTACCCCCTCCAAGTAGTCTAGTCACTTCCTTTGATTGGAATCGACTGACAGGATTCCGCCTTCCTTCTTATGTGCCTTTCTAGATCATAGTACAAGTTTGTAAAATGATTGTCTCTAGCACTATTATAGATAAAGGTGCATTAGTGAGTATCCTTTCCTCAACTTCTTGGAAAGCGCTTGGTTCACCACCACTTGTACCTATTACACAGAATCTGTTGGGGTTTAACAAAGGAACCAGTTGACTGTTGGGGATCCTCCCTCAGTTACCTATTACTTTGGGAGGGAAAACTGTTTATCTGAATGTGATGGTATTCCCAGGCCCTTTAGATTACAATTTACTTCTAGGGCGCGACTATGTTTATGGCATGGGAGCTATTGTTTCAACGCTCTTTTGAGTGATTTATTTCTTGCATGAAGGTGAAATTGTCATCGTTGACCAGCTTTCATTTCCCGGTCCAAATATAGCTCCTAGTCAACCATCATCCCTAAATGGTCCATTTATACCAATGGTATCATCCTCACAGTGGGTTAATTATGTGGCAACTTGTTCCATACCTCCATCACCTGACGATCAATTCAGTGATGTTGTACTTCATGTACTCGGGGCATTGGAACCAAATTTATCCTTCATGACCTCTTATGAGTTGTGATAAGAAGTACGAGGAGAGTTTCTTTTCCTGTGTCAACCTCATTAAAAAATGAAACAACTACCACGAGGAGAGTTCCTTGTCCTGTGTCAACCTCGTTAAAAAATGAAACCAAGGGTCTCTGAGGATAGTTCATTGTCTTGTGTCAACCTCGTTAAAAAAAAACGAGTCCGAGGATAGTTAGTTGTCTTGTTTCAACCTCTTTAAAAAATGAAACAAAGGTCTATAAGGATAGTTCTTTTACTGTGTCAACCTCGTTAAAAAAATGAAACAGGCCACTGAGCATAATTCCTTGTCTTGTGTCAAGATTGTTAAAAATGAAACAAGGAATCTAAGCAGAGTTCCTTGTCTTGTGTCAAGCTCGTTAAAAAATGAAACAAGGACCCCTAGAGAAAATTTCCCAGTCGAGTCTTTCACTTGATCTCATAAAACAACCTTCATTCCATCCACTTGATAGCCATGACTAGCCTACTTAGGTGAATGTAATGAAGCTTGGGGGGTATGCACCTAGTGGTAAAGATAAGTTTCCCTGTAGGTTATGTGATTGGTTTATCACACCATTCGCCTTTGTGTCATGCGGAAAGAGTCGATTGTGCGGACACAACCAACCTCCCTAGGAGCCTAAGACTCTCTAGTGACAAACAAGACAAACAAGAGCAATCCTTCTCTAAACATGCATTTACTATACGAGAAATAAAGTGTTTAGATCCTACTTATAATCCAACGCTGTTGTAGCAGTCTAGCTCCGCTGATCCGGATGAGATCCTCCTTCACTTTGAAACCTGCATACACTAACAATCAAACGATTAAATAGCACTTGATAATCTCATAGAATAAAACATATTTAACACATAGACCAAGGAGTACATGAAACAACTCATAAATAACAAGTTATTGAGAAGAATGGACTCATTTGAATTAATAGGTAACAAAAGGAACAAATACAACCTGAGCCTTGGTGTTGTGCAAGTCCCTCCCAGGGTCCATCAAGAGTTCTCCTTTACTTTGACAAAGCTCACCCACTTCCAAATAGAACAAGCAAAGATGGCAATCTCTCCTCACAAGCTTCTAAATGGGAGTCCTAATTCCTGCAGCATTTACCCTTAGAAATGTATAGCTTTCAACCTCTTCTCCTTCTGGCCCAATGCCTGTATTTATAGTGCTCAAGAGGAAGTTAATCAGGTCCACCATCAATGGGATAATCCCCTCTTTGGATGGGATAGCTCCCTTATTGATGGGATAAGTTCCTCTTTGGTAGGAGTGCATGAACCATCTGGAGGCGCTCAATACACATCGAACAACCTTCTAGAATGCTCTAGAAATGACCACAAGTGACTTTTTAAAGATGAAACTTGCGCATTTTAACCTTTACAGGGGGACACACCTGCCCCTTTACATATATAGCGTCCAAAGACGCAGCTTTTGTGAACATTGGGTGCGTCCCCGCAGGTAAGGTTGAGAGAACCTGCGTCCCCAGAGATAAATACATTTATAAAAGACTTTCCCTCTTTTGGAGTTTGACATGGAGAGCAAAGGCATAAGACTTGCCTAAGAGGATAGCATGACTGTTGATTGAGCCATACTAACTGTAAATAGTCATGGTGACATTTTTTAGTGTAACAGATTGCCCCCTAAAGTGCGAAGTCTGTAATAGATTAGGGTTTTGTATTATCTAGGAAGGGTGAAGCGCTTTATCATTTCAAGGATTATCTCGTGGAGAGCCTGGTCAGAACCTGCAATTTTCAACACAAAATACATGTATAAGATTATATCATCACTGAGGTAGGCATTCCCATACTCAGATTAAAACTTTAACTAACATACTAACTACTCTGATACAGGAATGATTTTGCAGTACATCATAATCATAGACTTTTGTAGACACAGTATGGGCGCAGCCATCTGTTTATGATTAGTCTACTTAGATAATGAATACAAAAATCCTCGCAGCCTGGATGGTGGAAACTAGATCCAGGGTCTTCATTTCTACTTCCCGAATTGGTACGATTCTAGCCATGTGAATAAATGAGTTGATGTCGAACATGGTAGAAACCACTTGATTACCAGTCGATGATGTAAACTGTTAACAAGCGTGAGAGAGACCACCAATAATGTCAATGGTTCTCAAAGTACCCAGTACAATCCATGAGATGTGAATGCATGAGTCGATGTCGAACATTTCACGGAATCCTTCGATCGAAAGTCAATGATGTAAACTGACGTCAAAGGCGAGAAACCTGCCATTGATGCATGCAGACTTCAAGGTACTGACGATTTCTAAGTCATCTCTCTAGATAATGTGCTGATGTCGATAGAAAGCGACCTGTTGCAGGCAAGCCCGCAACACGAAATCATTGTTCAAGTTGAAGAAATGTTGCTGTAAGGACTGACTCAGGGATGGTCAAATGGATGACAAGTATTTTGCAGATGAAAGTTTTGCTTGCAGACCTCTTGAACACATAACGACACGACAGATGGCTTGGTGATGAATAACTCAAAGTTAATCCCCGAACCCGGCTGAAGACTTTCAAAGTGGTTGGATCAACTGTGAGGTAAAGGATTTCCCAACCCAGGTGAATGAAAAGTGTCGTGTTCAAGAGTGGTAATAAAGTTTCTTCTGAGACAAAAGGTAACAAATAGGCTCATTCTTCTCTCTTTTCCCCCACCATTTCTGGCAAGTACCTCTTTATTTTTAACAAGCTTGAGGAGGATAACATATGCTTGATTATAAGCTCATCCTTCGAATGAGTCCAACCTAGTTTTGATTCGAACCCTAGGAAGGAGTGGTTCGTTCCTGTTTGTAATTGAACAGGTCCTTTACTGTGAAATGTTTAACGAGTCCAGTATAGGAGAAACTCGGCGTTTTTCAATTTTAGAGAGTCTGAAAAACTTAAGAAGACTCCAAGTTGAACTTTTTCGTAGATTTGTGTCCCTCAAGCCCGAAAAAGTATAAAATAATACCTGGGGGAACCGCTTGATCTTGCGACCAAGGAGTACTTTCATAATTAGTGTCACTGACCTGAAAAGTAAAAAGCGATCAAGGACACGTCGTTTTATTTCCGTATCGAGTTTGAAACGACAAAAACCCGGCAATCTTTTCCTGATTTTACGGTCAGAAAAGAGCTATAAGGGGACCGTCTTTTAATTCCGTTTTAACGAGTGTAAAAGAAACGCTCGACAATCTTTTCATTTTTTAGGAGTCAGAAAAGGGCTTAAAAGATGACTCTGATATTTTGGTTTGTGAAAAATGACAATTTTCCCTCTAAATCCCTTTGTCCTGCACAAAAACGACACATTACTCATACCTGTTTAAGATAGGCAAAAATACATCGAAAAACATCCTTCCATGGTGAAAAATGAACAAATTCATCCAAAAAACCTATAAAAAGACTTTTTACCATGTCATTTTTACCATTTTACTGTTGAGGTTGAAAAAAGGGCTTTTGGCAAGAAAACTTCCCGTGGTCGCTGCGGAAAATCCGACCGTCAGAATCGAACGCCGTCTCTTCCAGGTATTTTACAACATCCTACTCTTCAATTTCATCCGATTAAAATTGTATTTTAGGTTTTAGTTTTGTTTTTTGGGGGGGTTTAGGTTTCAAAATGCGCTCTGCGGTGGACGCAGGTGCCCTTCGGGTGACCTGCGTCCCCCGACTTTTTCCTATACAGGAAAATGGTCGGGGGACGCAGCCCACCTTCAGGCCAGCTGCGTCCCGACGCCCTGTGTTCTAAACGCGGGGTGCGTCCTCCGTGGAATGCGGAATTTGAAACCCCAATCCTCACAAATAACCATTCAAATTTCCCCAAATTAATTCTAATCATTGTTTCTTGGTGTGTAGGGCACTCACCATGTTGGATTGGAGAGAAAGAGAGCACGAGGATGTTGATTTAGCTGCAATTGAACATCAACCTTCCATTGATGCCCTAAAAGCATGCGGGTTATATAAATACTGGGCCATACCAGGCATGAGGGCTCAGGTAAGATTCTTAGAATGGCTGGTTGAGAGATGGAACGTTCAAGAACAATGCTTTTACATCGGAGGGCACCAGCTCGAGATAGAGCCCTCTGATATATACTTTCTCACTGGCTTGCCGAATAGAGGTGAGCAACTCAATCTAGCTGGGACTAGGCCGGGTGGCCAATCCCTTGCTAGTCTCCGGGCAGATTGGTGCACACCCAATGCACACCATGCGAAAGGCGTGGAAATCAAACACATCTCTCTGCGTGAACTCAAAGTTATAGCTTTCACGGTTACCAGAATTTGCGGCGCAGCCGCTTTACATATTGCTTCCGGGTCCCAAATGCGGATGGCGATTGACTGTTACCAAGGCACCATTTTCAACTGGTGTGATGCTGTGTCGGCTAATATGAAGAGCCAACTGACTAAGGCAAAGAACGGACGACTGAAAACCTTTGGATATGGGCCTTTAGTCGTGAGCTTTGCCTTAGAGAGAGTTCCGATGCTGATCCCTCAGCAACTCACTGTTGATATCTTGGGTCCTCGGGAGCCAAAGCTGGTACGATGGGTTGCGGTGATGGCCCGGCATCCTGACGAGGGCGCGGCGGTTGTTCGATTCACTGATAGTTATTTTCACTGGTTAGAGGACCAGGTTTTTTCGATCCAGGACTTTCCGTATGCCGGAGTAGATTTTCGAGGTGATCCGGACATGGTTCTTCCACAGGGAGAACAATGGGACGACAGAGGTACTTTATTTTTCACAAGTTTTCAAATTATGTATTTTTTTTTTTTTTTTTTTTTTATATATATCGTCTCAAAAATGACAGTAAAAATTTTCAAAATGCAGATGTTGGTCCACAGCGCCCAGCCAACCTCCGGCCTTTTGAGAGGAGACATCCAGTTGCACCGGTACCGGCCCCACAGGACGCGGCTGCAGAGACACTAGCTGAGTTGGAGCATGATCTAGAGCGTCTGACGGCGGATATGCCTGAGACTACCATGGATGATATTCCTATCAGACTTCAGCGCTATGTAGTCGCAGTCCCTGGACCGTTTAGGAGATTTTTGTGTAAGGTAGCCCGTGCAGTGGTGTCGTATAGGGAGCACCACCAGTGATTGGCTAGTCACTTTGTAGACACATGTGACATTTTTGACTTTTTGTACTTTATCATTTTTGCCGATCATAAGGTGTTTTTCAACCTATGATCGAAGACGATGTATATTTTTTGACACACTCCTATCTATATATATATCACTATTACCGGCTTATCTTGTTTAACATATGTGATGAAATGTTTTTAAATTTACTTGCATGATTATCGTAAATGTCTGTCCAACATTCGAGAAGCAATTGCATCTGCTAATGTATTTAAAGACCTTGGAATATGCTGATATTCAATGTAATCAAATTCACGTTCCAAGAGACGCACTCTCAAAAACAACCTTAATAACACAGGATTTCTAATGGCATATACTCTATTAAGCTGTAATACAACAAGTTCAGAATCTAACCTCACTATCAAACGTCGAATTCCAAATGAAATAGATTCGGATAATAATTCAACCACTGCACTGTATTCTGCAATGTTGTTCGTTGTTTGACCGAGGCTTACCCCATGCATAGAAACTAACTCGTCAGAGGGCGAATAGATAACCCAAGCTGCGGAAGAGATATTCCGTGTACTACGACAAGCACCATCAGCAAATCCAATGTATGTTTGGAGAGGCGTCGACATCTGCAATATCAAGAGTAAAACCAAGATAAGCCAGAATAACGACGAAAAACACACTCTCTAAGCTAAGCACACTGACTAACTAACAAACATACTAGCTAGAAAGAAAATCTAACCTAACTAAAAATTCTCCATACCCACCATTTAAGCATAATACCTCTTTAGGTAAAGTCCATTTCTGGGTTTACCCAAAGAGTCCCCATCAAAATCAACCAGCTCATAAGCCCCTTTTGCTAGCTTTCGCTTTACAATGTAGGGTCCATGCCACATAGGAACGAATTTTCCAGCACCTAGCTTATCGTTAGCTTGATCATATAATAGCACTAGGTCTCCCTCCGAAAAACTTCGAGGGGTCACATTTCTATCATACTGAGCTTTCATTCGCTTCGCGTGAGTCTCGATTGCCAATGTAGCGTCACGTCGAGTCTCATCTAATTTAGCTAAGTACAATAAACGTTTCTCCTCTTCGGAAGTAGCTGGAAGTAATTCGACAGCCATTTGAAGTGATGGGATTTCGCATTCAATGGGTAACACAGCTTCCAAGCCATAAACTAGCTGGAAAGGAGTGAACCCTGTTGAAGTTTTCACTGAGGTTCGGTATGCCCATAGCGCTGAAAATAACATGTTGTGCCAATTCGACCGATGAATACCAATGGTTCGTCGGATCATGATAACCAGAACTTTGTTGATAGACTCAACCAAACCGTTGGCTTGCGGATAATAAGGAGTAGAGCTATCGTGGCGCAAACCAAGCTGGCTTGTAAGCTCAGTCATCATGATGTTTCGAAAATGGCTCCCATGGTCAGTAATGATTGCTTGTGGGACACCAAACCTAGTTATAATATGATTGAATACGAAAACTGCAGCTGTTTTGCCGCTTGCGTCGAATGTAGGCATCGCCTCGGCCCATTTAGTAAAATAATCAACCGCGAGGATGATATACGCATGCCCCCCGGCCGAGTGAGGGTTACAAGTAATAAAGTCGATACCCCATTTGGCGAATGGACCAACGGCAATTATAGGGTGGAGAGGAGCAGGTGGTGCGCGCATCTTGCGATCAAACACTTGACAGTTGTGGCACTTCCGGACTGCAATGATACAATCTTTAAACATAGACGGCCAGAAATAGCCAGCGCGCAACACCTTCTGAGCTGTGGCATACCCAGACATATGACCGCCACATGCTCCAGAGTGACAATCATTCAAAACCTTCTCAGCCTCTTCGTGAGTTAAACAACGTCGAAAAACTAAGTCTGCCCCCCGGCGATAAAGTGTATCTCCAATAATTTTGTATTGCTGGGATTGAAACCGAATTTTTCGACGTTCCGCTTTGGAAGCTTCAGGCCGAAAGGTTTGGGTTTGGAGATAGATGATTATATCCCCGTACCACGGATCTAAAGTACTGATAAGAAACAAAGATTCGTCCGCAATGGACTCCTCTGCCACAGTCTCTGTGTCAGCACGCGGGAAATCACACATCAATTCCGCAAAAACTAAGGATTTCTTAGACTTGGACTTCTCGAACTCCAAGTCGAACTCTTGCAGGATAACGATCCATTTAGAGTACTTGCCCCCTAGCAGTTGTTTTGTCAAAATATAAATCATAGGGTTGCAATCCGAAATAACTGTAGTTTTACGGAGAAGAATGTAGTGACGAAAACGCTGGACAGCTTGAACGGCTGCCAGGGCCAATTTCTCCACATGCGAATATTTTAACTCAGTGGGATTTAAGGTCCTACTAAGATAATATATCACATGTTCCGCTCCGAATTCATCTTCTTGAACTAACACCATTCCAATGGTGGAATGCGAAGCTGCGAGGTATAAGAAGTAGTCCTGGTTGTAGTTGGGAGGATGCAACAACGGTGCATGGGTCAACGCGTGTTTAAGTGCATCAAAAGATTGTTGGGCAATCTCGTCCCAAAAGAATTGTGCGTTCTGTTTCAACAACCGTGTAAAACCTTTAGTGACCTCGGCGTAGTTTGGGATGAATCGGCGTAAAAAGTTCGCTTTCCCTTGCAAACTTTGGAGTTGGCGCAAACTCGAAGGAGGAGGCAATTTGATGATAGCTTCGACCTTCGAGGGATCGACGCGAATGCCGGCTTTTGAAACAACAAATCCCAGCAATCGACCTGTTTCTATACAGAAAACACACTTGTGGGGATTCAACCGAATTCGATAATGCCTACACCTCATAAAGATTGCTCGTAGGTGGACAAGGTGATCAGCTCGATGTAAAGAATGAGCAGGCAAATCATCGAGATACGGTTGCACAATGTGCTTGATGTCATGAAATGCGTAAGACATCGCCCGTTGAAAAGTGGCCCCGGCATTCTTAAGCCCAAAAGGTAATTTGCAATAAGCAAATGTCCCCCATGGACAAATGAATGCCGTTTTTGGTTGGTCGGCAGGTAGAATATTGATTTGATTATAGCCCGAAAAACCATCCATAAAGGAAAACATTTCACTTCCGGCACAATCATCAATAATTTGATCGATATAAGGCGTAGGATAGTTGTCTTTTGGACAAGCTCGATTTATATCCCTATAGTCGATACAGATTCTTATTGTTCCTTGTTTCTTGTTGACCGGAACAATATTCGATACCCAATCCGTTAACGGGATCGGATAAATGAAACCTGCTTTCAACAGCTTTTCGACTTCTGCTTTAATCGCAGCCGCTTTTCGAGGGTGAATCTGACGCAACCGTTGCCGGACGGGTTTAGCATCCGGGTAGGTTTTTATTTCATGAACAACAATGGCAGGATCGATTCCTGGCATTTCCTCGTAAGACCAGGCAAACACATCGCGGAATTCTTGGAATAGGGCCTTGTAAGTTTGGATTTCATCTTCTGTACATGCGGCACCTATATGAATGTTTTCCTCAATTCCGGGCTTCACTGAAATATCAATGGGAATAGTACGAGAAATATTCCCTAAATTCAACTCTGAATCAGAATGTTTCGTTGGATCCTGAGCGTCTTTGACATATTCAGCGGTAAAGATAGATGAAAAATCATTTTCAAAAGCATCATCCTTAGGTAAAAACGAAGATCTGTGATGGAGATCTTCCCATGGTAGATCGTCTACACTTAGGATTTCGCGAAGTTGTTCGTCAGATGACACGACTTCGGGAAACGCTATCCGTTCTAAGGTTGAGGTGAAAAGTGATTCTTCACTGACCACATTCATTTGGTCGATTTCGGTTGAACGCGAGTCGGTAAAAGACATGACAGCTTCATAAGCAATTTCATATGGACTCAAAGGCATAGCATCACCGAATGAGTCTATCTCAGATTCAGATGGGACAATCCAAGGATCATCATAAATAATGTTTTCTGATGTAATCATATGAATTGTTGCAAATGAAGGATCTACGCTGAGTGGAGGGAGAGGAAAAGTTCCCAGTAAACCGGAATCTTTAACTAAACCTACGCCAACGTCCCTATAAGGGATTGTCGTCTTACCGACATGCTGGATACTCTCTGAAGAGGCTGGGTCGGATGAAAAGTATGTCAGCTGATCAATAGTCACGATCTTACCGTTATGTGGAAACTTAATTACTCTGAAGACCGATGAAACGACCGCTGTCATAGCATATGACCAACTTCGACCCAAAAGAAGGTTGTAGTCTAGAGGGGCATCAACCACTTCCACATCCAGACTAACGGTTTTACCTTCTACCCCTATAGGCAATTCCTGTAGAATACCAAACGGACGGAACCCACGGCCATCAAAGGCCTTAAGGATGGTGGGGGATTGGTTCAACGAAGGAGAACCAAGAGATCTCCAACATTGAATCGACATAATACACGTAGAAGCTCCCTCATCAATCACAGTCCGATGAATAGGCCTGTTTTTGACTATCACTGGAATTTGGAAAGCCATTTGATGGGGGAGACGCGGTGTACTATTTTCTAGATCGAAGATTATTAGATTCGGGTCCTGAACATCAACAGCTCCGATAGCCGACAAAAGTAATTTTCGTTGTGCTGGGCATGATTGCAGCACTTCTAACGCCGACATTGCTGAGGGTGAAACAGCTAAGTCCTCAACAATGTTGTAATTCTGGGCTGCTCTCGCATGTGGATTGAAAGCAGACCTTCGAAGTACACCCTTGGCGGGCGGTTTAATTACTAAGTCCGGGTTAGGTTTCTCGATCTGTAGTGGATCGGAACCAGGAGCTGAGGTTGATGGGTTAGAGTGAGAAGATTCTGCTTCCTTACCATCAACAGGATTCTTACTACCATAATCTTGCGATCGAGTCGCAATCCTCACATGAGACATCATCAAAATGGGTTCTTCACTGGCATTCGAGGAAGAACCTATCATCTTATTCTCCTGCTCTGGAAATGGATTTTTTAACACAGCAGGAGTGGGAGAACCTTTGACTATTTTCACAACCTCGGCCCGATGAGGGCAATCTCTCGTAAAATGATCCTCTTCACAAATAAGACAAGGATATCGAGGTTTGCGCTTTTCGTCATTGGTTTCCGACTTTTCCGTTTTCTCCTTCGGAGCCTTGTCTGCTTTAGCCTTCTTCTTTCCTTTCTTCTTTCCACCGTTTTTTGATTTGGCCGTAGATGACTCTACAGCGTGAATATCGGCGGTAAGTTCAGGAGAAGACTCTCCTGTCGGGGAATCAGGCAAAGTGATAATAGGAGTAGTTGAAGCCTTGGAAGACTTCTTCTTGCTCTTTGTATTCACGATACCAATCATACCATCAGCGGCATGAGATCCCGAAGGAGCAGCAGCGATTTGATTCGATTTTGGAAGATCCGGAATCTTCTCGTGTAACGTACCCGACTGAGTGTAAACTAAGTCAAGGTATTGCGCCTGAGCAATGACTTGCTCCTCAGTAACTACTCCGGCCTTAGCTACATCTTCAGTAATCTTCGGTAATAATGATTTAACAAACCATTCAGCTAAGATTTGGTCCGGGATAAAAACTTTCACTAGCCTTCTTCGACGTCTCCACTCATGAATGTGATCAGAAATATACGTGGACGTCGATTGTTTTAGTGAAGTTAATAACTCCGTGCCGTTATCGTATCTGACCGGCAACTGAAAGTGAGTTAAGAACGAGGTAGCTAACTGGCTAAAATTGTAAAAAGAGGCCCGTGGTAACTCAATGTACCACTTGGCCGCGAGACCAATGAGTGTACGCTGGAAAAGACGTAAGCGGATCGAATCATCCGAGATAGAATTTGAAGCACACCAGAGGTGGTAAGTCATCACGTGATTGGACGGATCCTCTCCAGACTTACCTTCGAACTTGGGTATATCACTGGGCAACTTATTTGGCATTGGCGGCCAGAACTGAAGATATTGAATTGGATCGTTCGTTAGGCGCGTCAAGTCTGGTAAATCCAAAGTTGCGATAAACGGTAACTGCCGGTTAGGATCTCTAAAACTCTGGGTCACAATACCAGCCCCAGGAGGAGGATATCCAGGATAACTAGGAACAGGAGTCGCATTTGGGATATTATATCCTCCTGGAAAACCAGGATTAACCGGACCGTACTGGGGTTGTTGAGGTTGTTGATAAGTGTACCCAGGATACGGTTGATACTGGTAAACCGGCTGTTGGACAGCTTGCCCATGTTGGTACTGTCCCTGGTACGGAGGTTGAACAAATTGAGGTTGAGTAGTGACAACCGTACTTATACCAGGCTGACCTACAGGCATCTGGACCGTGGTTTGAATCGTAGATCCAGACAACGGTAAAGATGTCTGAGGAGTGGTTACAGAGACAGTAGAAACCGGAGCCGTCGATACTCCAGAAGTAAGTATGGTAGATGTGGCGGTAGTTGCAGCAGCCGTTTGAGATGGAGTACTAGGTGCAATTGGCGGCTGAGTAACTACCGAAGTTACAGAAGTTTGAACATTTGACTGGACAGGTTGCGGTTGCTGGGGTGGACCAGAAACTACGGGTTGTCCAGCTTGAGGTACCAACTGTATACTTGGCTGCAACACCTGTTGACCCTGTGATGGATCCCACACTAACATTCCAGGGTATTGACCCGTAACAGGTTGAGGATACTGAGATCCATAACTGGATTGAGGATAGGATTGATAATTGTAAGGTGCAGTTCCCATACTTGGAACATATGACTGACCTTGAGGTGGTTGATAACCTTGACTCGAGTATTGACCTTGAGGTTGATAACCTTGAGGTAAATACTGATACTGGGGTTGACCTTGACCTTGAGGTTGGTACCCTTGGGGTTGATACCCTTGAGGTTGATACCCTTGGGGTTGATACCCTTGAGGTTGCCATCCTTGAGGTTGCCATCCTTGAGGTTGATATTGATACTGAGGTTGACCCTGGGGTACATATTGAGGCTGGGGTTGACCTTGAGGCATGTATTGCACCATAGGTGCATACTGACCTTGAGGTTGCCCCCCAGACACAAATGATGTACCTTGAGGTTGCCCCCCAGGCGTTAACTGAGGCTGCCCCCCAGGCGGTAATTGGCCACCTTGAGGTTGGGAAACGGGAACTGAACCTGACATCATGTAAATGTCTCCTACACCCAATGGTATATTACCACTGTTTCCAGCTAATAACCCATGATCAACGGGTTGAGGAGATGCCCCCGCAAAGGTACCAGAAAGTGATTGATACCCGGTGGGAACAGAAGGACCGCCGTGTAAGAAAGATTCAGGACTTTGAGTAAACACGGACGACTGACCAGACATATTTACAGGAGTATAAATACCTCCAGGTGGAAAAGGAGTACGAGGTGTAGAAAAACCTACCCCTGAGTTGTCTAAATAATTGGTTAACGAAAGGTACCAAGTAGTACTTCTAGGAGGACTGTAAAAGATGGATTCACGCTCCCTTAGATCAATAGTAAGTTGATCTTCAAGGTTAGAGACGCCTATTTCTTCCTCTGGAGCAAGTTCTTCTATAGCAATCAAACCAGTAGGAAGATTTTCGGTGATAATTCTTTCTATTCTCGGTGAATCTGGAACACTAGAAGTCGGAGTAACAGGTTCAGATATTTCAGGTTCTTCGCCTGTATCACTAGCAGACGAAAAACTACCAACAAGCTCAGAAACTGTAACAGCTTCGGGATTATAACCTGTCTCTAAACTTTGGTAATCTGGATGGACTACCAAGGAAGATTCTCCTTCTTCAGGTGAACCTACTCTACTGCCACTAGGAGGAGTTACAAGGACCTTCAACCCTTCGTACTGACCCGGAATGTCTTCAGGAGATCCACCCCGCAATCTACGGAGTTTTCTTAACAAATCTGTTCCGGTAACAATCTCAGGAGACTTGCCCCGAAGTCTACGGGACTGTCTCGGTAATTCCGCCACAGCTAAAAACTTTTAACTACTACACACGAAAACAAAATAAAATTTCAAATCAAACCACCTAAAGTCTCTAAAGAACCAAACAAATTTGAATCACACGCCTAAAGAATCTAGGGCGTCAAACCAAGCACAAACAGTAGCCTTCCAGACCGAAAGCGCTAGTTGGTGATGAAACCCAACATCGCCGGATTCAGTACAGAAGTGGCGGGTGGAACAGTTACCCCGGCAACCTGCTTAATGAATAGACTGGACCAAGTTCCTCCACTTTAACCGTCTCGAGTGAAGTGAACCCCCCAAAAAATCCAAGTGAGTCTAGCCGACGTCTGCTCCAGGTACAGTGGGATCTTCCCTCCACCGTCACCTCGGTAGAATCCTAAAGATAATGGTCACTAAGGTTACCAACCGCAACAAATGCACCTGGGGGAACAGTCTAAACTCCGACAGCACGCAAGGGCAGAGTATCAAGCTCAATCCCCTTGCCGGCTCCTTGACAATAATCCAAGGTTTACCGACAAGTGACCCCTGGCTCCTCGACAATGGTTAATCCGAGGTTTACCGTTTGTAATACGTGCGTGTCTGGCGTCGTTCCCAACGAGGGGGGATTGATCCCCTCACTGGTTCGGACACGAGCTCGTGCTTCTCCTTTAAGAGGAGCTTTCCCAGAGTACAAATGAGACAATTGGATTTATTCTATCACAAGATAAGCTACTTGTTTGGTTTTGTTGTCTTGGAGAGTTAATTACTCACCTACTCCAAGACACTAGCCTGATCTAAATTGGTGTTTCAGAGCCCTAGTAAATAAAAATTACTACGTCGATTTTACTTTAAGCGTTAATTTTATGGTTTTTCTTAAAGACAAAAGGTAGCGGAAGTGAAACCAATGGTGTGTAGACTCGACTCAAACCACTACAAAGATGCACCTAAGATGATTTACGCTACTTTTCTTTTTTCAATGAAATTCTTAACTAAGAGAGTTGAGAGAATGCAAATTTTAGAGAAAACAACTTTCTTAATAAAGACAATCAAAGAAACAATTCTCTTATCTTTTCAAGCATACAAACATGACCACTCTTTACGTGCACGAAAAACTCTTTTTCTTTCAAAACTTTTCAAAGCTACTTGAAACAAAACTTTTCAAAGGAGATGTTTTTGTATTTTCTCTTTTTAATAAAGCATATAAATCTATTGTAACGAAAATCAATCTTAAAAGCTATAAAAACTATGAAAACTTGACTCACAAGCAAATCAAAAAGGAAATTACTCTAAGCAAACCTAACAAGGCAAAAGCTCACAAAGATGATTCTAGGTTGTTTTACTTGACCAAAATCAAATCAAGGACCAGCTAATGCAGAATCAAAAGACTAGTCAAAACAAAACTCAAATCTTTTTGTTCTTTTTGTAAAATGGAATTCAAGACTTAATCAACAAGCACTTCGAAATTTGCCAAAGAGACAACTCAATGGTAAGTTGCTCACACAGGTAGACTTTATGACAGGTCTGACTTCTAAGAATGTTGACAAAACCAGAGAGATCTAAGGCTTGACAACTTCTACCGCCAAAGTCACTACAAGACCTACTCAAAAATCAAACCCTAGGGCTTAAACTTCTATGAAATCCACTAAAACACTCAATGCTATCGAAACAAGTTCAGGTGAAGATCTTTGACAAGAGACTAATGAATCTGGGCAATAAAAACTAAGAAAAAGCAAAATCTAAGAGAAAAAATGCAAAAAATGGAATTTTCTCAAATTTTAGCAGGGGACGCAGGCAACCCGTTAGAACAGGTGCGGGCCCGCTCTGTGTACACAGTGACAGTGCGTCCAGGGATGCACTGTGCAATGCTCAGAGGGTGCGTCCTACTGGAAAATTCAAGAAAAACTAAAAGGAACCTAACTCTAAGCTAACCCACCCAAAAACAAAGTCACAGAGCCAAAAACCAGAAAAATAAACCAATTTTCTCAGAGCAAAGTTCATACAAAGGAAAAGACTTTCACATTAATGGAGTCCCCAGTGGAGTCGCCAATTTGTCATGCGGAAAGAGTCGATTGTGCGGACACAACCAACCTCCCTAGGAGCCTAAGACTCTCTAGTGACAAACAAGACAAACAAGAGCAATCCTTCTCTAAACATGCATTTACTATACGGGAAATCAAGTGTTTAGATCCTACCTATAATCCAACGCTGTTGTAGCAGTCTAGCTCCGCTGATCCGGATGAGCTCCTCCTTCACTTTGAAACCTGCATACACTAACAATCAAACGATTAAATAGCACTTGATAATCTCATAGAATAAAACATATTTAACACATAGACCAAGGAGTACATGAAACAACTCATAAATAACAAGTTATTGAGAAGAATGGACTCATTTGCATTAATAGGTAACAAAAGGAACAAATACAACCTGAGCCTTGGTGTTGTGCAAGTCCCTCCCAGGGTCCATCAAGAGTTCTCCTTTACTTTGACAAAGCTCACCCACTTCCAAATAGAACAAGCAAAGATGGCAATCTCTCCTCACAAGCTTCTAAATGGGAGTCCTAATTCCTGCAGCATTTACCCTTAGAAATGTATAGCTTTCAACCTCTTCTCCTTCTGGCCCAATGCCTGTATTTATAGTTCTCAAGAGGAAGTTAATCAGGTCCACCATCAATGGGATAATCCCCTCTTTGGATGGGATAGCTCCCTTATTGATGGGATAAGTTCCTCTTTGGTAGGAGTGCATGAACCATCTGGAGGCGCTCAATACACGTCGAACAACCTTCTAGAATGCTCTAGAAATGACCACAAGTGACTTTTTAAAGATGAAACTTGCGCATTTTAACCTTTACAGGGGGACGCACCTGCCCCTTTACATATAGAGCGTCCAAAGATGCAGCTTTTGTGAACATTGGGTGCGTCCCCGCAGGTAAGGTTGAGAGAACCTGTGTCCCCAGAGATAAATACATTTATAAAAGACTTTCCCTCTTTTGGAGTTTGACATGGAGAGCAGAGGCATAAGACTTGCCTAAGAGGATAGCATGACTGTTGATTGAGCCATACTAACTGTAAATAGTCATGGTGACATTTTTTAGTGTAACACTTTGTCTACCTGGATGAAGCCAAAGTGGTGTTGGATAACTGTCTTGCTTCATCACAATGACTTCCATCCGGTTACAGGAGACTTTCCCTTTCATCAAGCTGGGGGCATGCAAACCAACTCAAGCATAAATTTTCACTTCAAGCTTGCGTAAACATGAAACCGAATCCAAGCATAGTTCCCTATGGTTCAAGCTTGTCTAAAAATGAACCCATTTTCAATTTTGAACCCTTGTGATTGCCATTCTATTAGTCTTTTGAGCCTTGTTTATTTTCATCTCATCACCACCATCTCTTTGGCCAATCATACGCTTTCACTTGGTTGTTTTACCCTTTGTGAGGAACATTTGCAATGAGTGGTCTTATTAGCCAACCTCTTCACATAAATAAACATGTTTTGACAAGTTCCAACATCACTGGAACCAATTACTACCCTAGACACCACTTGTTCCTCAAGATAGAGTCCTCTTTAAACCCTTTCCAGACTCGTTAAACATGAAAATATTGTCGAGCAATTGTCCTTTCCAACTCGTTAAAGTATTGGAGATGTCATCCCGCCTGTATTATTTTATCATTTTTCAGACATGAGGGATTACTTTATGAAAAAGAACTTATGGAGTTTTCTTTTCGTCCTTTTTCAAACTCTCAAAACATGAAATGGACCGAGTTATCCTTGATGTTAAAATCGTTAAAATAATAGCAACAAACTTGTCCATCTAGACAATACTGAGTTTCATTGTTACTAGACTTGTTAAAATATTAAATAGTGACAGGTTTGCCCGAAGGGCGAATTATAGAACAAGCATATGTTATCCTCCTCAAGCTTGACAAAAATAAAGAGGTATTGGTTAGCAATGACTGGGAAAAAGGGGAAAAACTTGAAGAATTTATGGTAGCAAGTCGCTCTTGAACATGACGCTTTCACTTCATCTCCATGATTGAGTTGGGTTGGGTTATTCTGTTCACTGGTCATCATACCATTGGTCTTTCATACCATCCATATTTTGGGGTTAACGCTACCAATTCATCTTAGTGTCACTGACATGTTCAAGAGAAGTCATCCAGTTAATGTCTCATACATTGAAATACCTCCAACCTTCATTTTTTCATGACCACCATTCCTGAACCTTGTGTCGTCAGTTCATTTTCACCTCCATAAATCATTTTCTTTGTTTTGTGTCATAGATGTGGGATACATCAAAGCCCTCCTATGACGAGTCACTTCTTGTTGACATCAGCTCATTATCCAAGAAGTTGACTTAGAAACAATCCTTTCAGTGCTTTGAAGCTTGCATACATCAATGTTAAGTTTCTCACTTCCGGCGATAGGTTGACATCAATGGCCTTTGATTGAAAGATTTTGCATGGTGTTCGACATCGGATCATGTATTCACACCACGTGAATTGTACTATAGTACCTTGAGGATCATTATCATTATTGGTGATTCCTCTCGTGTTTGTTAACAGCTCACATCATTGGTTGGTAATCAGGCGATGTCTTTCCATGTTCGAATTCGGAACATCTCTTCACATGGATTGACCTGTACATTGAGCGAAGATTGAACATGTTTGAAGACCACGGATCTAGTTTCATCCATCTAGGCTGCGATATATTCAGGGATATAAAAACATCAAATGTACAAAGGCTCTACACAAATGGTCATCCTAATCATGGTTTATGACTCTATATCTGTAGAATCACCAGTCTGTATCTACAGATGACTATCTGATCTATGTACATGAAATGAAATTTATAAACCCGAGCATGGGAATGCCTCCCTCGACTAGTTCATGAAAAATCATATTATGATGATGTATTGTATTGTAGCTTATGCAGGTCACCTTCCAGTTTCGAAACTTCAGATCGTCATGATAAAGCATTTCATCTGACATGAATATTTACGACCTCATGCTTTAGGGGGCAGCTGTTATAGACATATTTGGGCACATCAACCCCAAAATTATATGTCAATGTATTAGGGCTCATTAACTCCTAAAAGAGTTGTTTCATACCCTAAAGGAACATAGTCATTTGAATACATCATTCCCAAAAAGTTCCATCTGAGAAACCATCCAGAAATTGCCTAAATTGGACCATACTGACTGCTCCATTGGCAAAGTGCGATGCATACTGAGTGGTACACTGTCAGGGTGTAATGCATACTATTTAGGCCTTCTATAGGGTGCGATGGGTGAGGATGGACAAATTTCTAGGATAGTTTGTTAGTTGGTTGCTCATGGAATCTTCTAGAAACTTCTCCTGTGCCACTTGCCTCTCTGAATTCGCCCAAGGATGAACAAGGGAACTAGGAAACCATCTCCAATCCCTTCTCTTTTGGAACCAATTGTAACAAGTGAAATGACACTAATCAAACCCCATGGATGACTCACACCCTTGCAAACATCTATAAATGGATCCCTCATCCAAGAGATCTAAAGGCTGGAATATTGTGAATTGCAAGGAAGTGCTGATAGTTTGTCATTGAGGAGAGAGCATTGTATTCTTGTTGGTGTGATATTTCTATTTCATGAGGTGAAGAAGGATTGTAGCTGGGAGGATGGCACTAGATCAGACAACTGGGTTGTAATTATCCTTTCTATTAATAAAGCTCTTCAAGTTTTCTCCCATATGGTTGTGCAATTGTGAATGCTATCATTTGTTCATTATATATCTAATTCTGTAATGTTTATGTTGTAATAGATCATGACGCTTTGACGATTCTTTGTTGTTATACTTGTGCAGGTACTCTCCAAGTGTGTTAAGTACGGGGAGGAGTTGTAGGATCTGCCAAAGGAGAGAGAGATCAAGCAAGGGATTAAGCAGAACTTCCAGGTTGATGCCATTATCTTTCTCTTATCTGTTACACATAGGAAAAATCATTGAATTTCTTTAAACTGTTGTTTCTAGGGTAGTTGCCAAACCTAGAGGGTTAGTCTTTTGAAAATACACTAATTTTCCCAAAAACAATATAACATAAGAATAAAAAAGGATAACTAGAGGGTTGAAAATGAAAAACTAACAGATTTACGATTACATTTTTAATTTCCCTATTCATTATCTAGATACCCTATTATGTAGTTTTTTAACCATCTTAATGTCTTCGATGCAATATTGATGGCATAAAAATAGGGGAAATGATAAAAAATAATTTTATGGAATTCATATCTAGATACAAAGATATTAGCATAATTCCTATAATTAATAGATAACATTAAAATCAACAAAATGAACATTTTGGTCAACGATCCACTAACAAATTGAAAAACTTGCATTGATTGAATGCAAGTAGGCTTCACAATTCAAACGTTATTTCTGATGAATAGTTTCTATGTTATTTAGAATGAAATAGTAATGTTTCTTATTTAATATTATTATTATTAAAGTCCTTACAATAAGTCAATGTTTCTTATTTAATGTTTATTATACTTTATGTATCCCCAATTAAACCTTATTATGTGGAAGGTATGTGATAGTGTAGAGTGAAAGATTGAAGGTTTCCTCCATACAATGGATGTCCTCCACATAGATTTTGCACATGTATTTGTTCTCTGCATAACCTCCACACACACACAACCATCTCTGCACAACTTTGTTGACACAACTACTTATGTACTCAATAATTCCCTTAGTCATTGAAATTCATAACTAATATTAATTAATGATTATACTTTATGAAATACATCCGTAAATAAAAATTAAAAAAGGGATTTGTATATTTATTATCTTAGTAAAGTTTGCACAAAAGTTTTGCGTAATATTTGCCCACGCACAAAAATCTCCACACAACTTTGTTTGCCCAACTACTTCCACTATGGAGTTTGTTGGCTTAGTGGGTCCTAACCTAGGTTCAGGGTTAATTACGCCAAACAAAACCCTACAATACTGGCTCTTTCGACATCAACCCACGTAGTGTAGGCTGAAGTCTCACTCGCAGCAGTATGGGGGGTTGCTAGAACCAATTTTACGCATCCAGAGATTGGTGTGATGTCTTTTATTGCCCTATATCTACCTTCATACAGATCTATAAGCCCCTAAGGCTTGATACTACAACTCCAATTAAATAGCCTTTAGACCTTCACGAAGGTCTATAATTGGCCTTTGCAGACCTTTAACAGTCTATTCATTCACTTATATGCATTAGACAATAACCCTAGATATGAACTTGCTCATATCTACTTTAGTATTTAATAAACATTAACAGAATGCATCATAATCTTCACGGAAGTACTTAACATGCAATGCGTACAACTATTAAGACTTTTTCCCTAAAGTCACGCATCATTAGATCAATATTTCATAAACGTATTATTCATTCACAACATATATCGCAATCATAAATCAACTGAAGTAAAGAGATAAACATAAGAATTCTTCAACAGTCTTCTTTATTGATATTCAATATGATATTACAGACTCCAAACTACCTTGCGCACTCAGCTGTAGGGGTCTACGCACTTAGCTGCGGACTCTACCTAGGCCTTTGTGCACTCAGATGTAAAGCCTTTCTCTCCTATCTGATCACTTCTCTGCACTGTCTTCTATTGAACCATTACATCTTAGACTATTAGATTATGCCTTAGACTCTCTAAGATACGCCTATTTATACAATCCCATGGTCAGCAGATCATGGGTAGATCTCAAATCTGACTCAACTTTTTATAAACAAGGGGCTAAAACCCCTTTTACTCCCAATCCCCCATGTGCTCCGCATCCAAAAATCATGGAAATTTACATATTTTTACAAAAATTACATCAAAACTCGGGGTTTTAACCCCAAAACTAACCCAGTGGACCCCATCCTAATAGTGTGCGATTCTGGACTTGTAGAGAAAGAGTTAAGTGCCTCTTTAGTTTTGATATCGAGGATACGTAGTAATTTACACAATTGTTATTTTTTCCCCCTGTTAATAAAGAAATAAGTTTAAAATAGGTTCATTTCAATCATTCTTTGAATTTTTAAACATTAGAACAAGGAATTGTGGCTGGATTCGAAAATAAAAACTAATTTCCATGCATGACATCTATCTATATTTCTATAAATCAGTACACATATCCCATCTTCCGCATAGTAAAAAATCCACACAATGAAAATCATAATAACAACAACTTAACATATATTTCTCTTTCCTCCCAAATAAAGTTTCCAAGATAAAATATTGAAATAGTAAAAGCTCTACACTATGAAATGTACCACACATTATACATTGTGAAATATGTCCCAAAATAATAATTAAAAAAGGGATTTGTATATTTATTATCTTAGTAATTTTTCTACAAAACTTTCACATAACATCTACCCACACACAACAACCTCCACATAACTTCATCTGCATAGCCACTTTCGCTATGGAGCACAATTCTAGACTTGCAAAGAAAGAGCTCAATGCTTCTTTAGTTATAATATCAAGGATATGTAGTAATTTACATAATTGTTAGTTTGTTTTTTTTCTTTCCATTAATAAAGAAAATAAGTTTAGAATAGCTTCATGTCAATCCTTCTTTGAATTTTTGAACATTAGAACAAGGAATTGTGACTGGATTCGAAAATAACAACTAATTTCCATGCATGACATCTATCTATATTGCTATAAATCGACACACATATCCCATTTTTCGCACAGTAAAAGCTCCACACAATGAAAATAATAATAAAAACAATTTAACGTTAATAGTTTAACATTAATTTCTCTTTCCTCCCGAATAAAATTTCCAAGATAAAATCTCAACACAGTAAAAGCTCCATACTATGAGATGTCTTGCACATTATTCATTGTGAAATATGTCCCTAAATAAGAATTATAAAAGGGATTTGTATATTTATTATCTTAGTAAACTTTGCACAAAACTTTCACATAACATCCACCCACGCACAACAACCTCTGCACAACTTCGTGCACACAACTACTTCCGCTATGGAGAGTGATTCTTTACTTGCAGAGCAAGAGCTTAGTGCTTCTGTAGTTCTCATATTGAGGATATGTAGGAATTTACATAGATATTAGTTTGTTTTTTTTCCAGCTAATAAAGAAATTAGGTTTAGAATAGATTCATCTCAATCCTTCTTCTTCCCGAATAAAGTTTCCAAGATAAAATATTAGCATAGTAAAATCTCCACAATATGAAATGTCCCATACATACCTCATTCAAAGAAATAACATAGTCAGAGAACCCACGAAGCCCTCTTGTTTTCCTGCACATAACTCGTTTTCCAGGTTTTTTTATCACCAATAGAAAACACATATACTTCCAATATACCACAAATGGATATCTGCCACTATTCATAGCAAATCCATTCTGCACAAAAATATGACATATTAACATTAATATTTAATAATAATTTCCATATGCAGAACCAGTTCTCCCACACAAACCCACAGTAAAACCCCGCACAATGAAAATTAACAATTTCAATCCTTATTTTCTCCCACTACATACTTCACACTATGCACAGTAAAATCTCTGCAAAATGAAACATAACAATATTCCTCACTCTCTTGGACATACCCCATCCCCTGTAAACATTCATATGATATACGATATACGATATATGATCACCCCATCTTCTGCACAGTCAAAGCTCTACACAAGGAAACATAATAATAATAATATATTAACATTAATAGTTTAACATCAATTTCCACATGCACCCTTTGTTCTCCTGAAAACACCCCGTCCTAATAAAAGCTCCACAAAATGAAATCTCCTACAGATAGCCCATGCTCGACAAAGATTCAATTGTAACACCAATTCTCATTGGAAAAAAACACTGTCAGAGTGCACATGAAACCCCCTATTCTCTCGTACATATAATTTCACAACAAATCCACTATGCGCACCATGTCACATAATGGAAATTAACAATATTAATAAAAGTATCTATGCAACTTATCTCCCACACATACTTCATACTCCGCGCAATAAAGTCTCCACACAATAAAACACAATAATATTGCCCGTTATCCCGCACATACCCCATCCTCTGTAAACATTCATACGATAGACGATCTAGAAATGTGTAACCCCTCGTCCCCCAACCCACTCATGCAAAGGACCTACAACTGCACCAGTATTTTCATCACAGGGAAGAGAAATACAATAACAATTTCAATGTCAGTGTTAATGTCAGAGAACTCATCTGTGAAATGGCCATCGAGGAAATTAGTTTTTTTCTTTTTAAATTTTTAAAACAATTGTTAGGCATTGACAGATACCAAAACTAAAATTCTCTCCACTAGGGGAATTATGTCCCATGGGAAGTTGATAGGCCAATCGGAAATTAAAAATAAGGTTTCCAGAAAATCAGAAAATTAATTTTGAATTCATGGAAAATAGAAAAATCATCGTTTTGCTGAAACTTTGGTTGAAATTGCAAAAAGTAGAAAAAGACTGCACGGTCAATGCAATTTGACTATGAGGTGAATGGTATAGTCCCTGACGAGGCAAGGAATAATAAGGAAGATGTGAAATTTGTTTCAATGTTGCATGGGTTCTTCCATGGTGTCATTAGCCGTTTCCATTTCTATTATATCCACATCCAAGTCCTAAGAATTCCTCACAGTTTGTGTCTATCCCAAAGATATTCTTAGGATATTGTGTCTATCACAAGGATTTGAAGCTTAAGTATCTTTGAGAGCTAGTTCTCATTGGATGGTTACTCATTCCAGAGTTGAAGTTATGTTTGCACTCATTCCAAGGGGTTGAAGTTGTGTTGGAGGATGGGGTTGTGCTAAGCTTACACCCTATTTCCATTTTAACAAATTTAGGTTAAGAACCTTTGAGAATTTTTACTCATTCCAAGGGTTTGAAGTGTTTGCACTGATTCCAAGAATTTCAGATTTCATCATAGGAGTAGGTTGTGGTAAGTTTACACCAATCTCAATTTCAAGAGTTTTAAGCTAAGAACATTTGAGAGTTGGCACTCATTCGAGGGGTTTGAAATTGCATTGTCCAATAGAATTATGGTATCATATGTAATGACATGATCTCAAATATTTAATGTTACTATTTAAAACCTTTTAAAATGTGTGTAGCTTTCAGAAATATATAATGGTATGATTACAATATCATATATGATAACACAATTTCAAGTGCAAGCATCCAAAAAAATACTTAGTGCTCACCTCACAATTACTACCAATTTCCATACTGTCCTAATGAGAACTTCCTTCATAAAACTTACCGCACTCATAACTTTCCGCATTGCCACATCTATAATTTAAAATTCTAAATTACATGGAAACACATATGTAACTACCTAATTCATTGAGAAGTTAGGCTTTGAAAATGAAATATAGAAAAAACATGGTGCATTCTAATTATTTGATTTTTTTTTTCTATTCTATAAGGGATAATGATGTTTAAGAATGGTAATATTGAGTTATATAATATGCACACTTTGAGTGCCTCAGGAGTTTTTAGTGTTGAATCTATTTATGCATTAAAAAACTTATTTTAAGTAACAAAAATTCACAATCTTATAAAAAATTCTATAATTCCACAAGTATTTATGAGAATGGAAAGTTTGAGACTTGTAATCTACACAATATGAGTAGTCCTAAACAAAATTAAGACAGTAAATACGTTTATGCATTTAAAAATTGATTTTAAGTAACCAAAATTCACAGTGTCACAAACAATTCTATTGCTAATTTAAAAAAAAAAAAAAAAAACATTATAATTCTAAAAGTATACATCTATCTGTTTAAATTTTGATTAGAAAGGAGTAATTAGAAACATATAGAGTGCCCCCCCCCACACACACCAAAAAAATAAAAAAACACAAACACTATAAGTTAAACATAGACAATTCAAAGCTCCAAATATACCTTATTCCAAAGTGTTCTCACACATTCAGAAATGCAAAACTTCTATGAAAAACTAGAATTTGTTTGTTTTAAGATTGGGTTAGGGAAATGCAAACTTATATGAAAAACTTGAATGTGTTTGTTTTTAAGATTTGGGTAGGGAAATGAATACTTTTATTATTATTTTATATGTAAAAGTTAGGTTTGTAGAATCCCATTGTTTTTATGGGAAACTCTAATTTGTCTATTTTGGGATTAGGGTATGGATTCTTTTATAGGTAAAATATAGGGCTTTAAACTCACATTCTTGCACTTAAAAAAAACAAAGACAATTCTTTCATGTTTTCTCTACGGGGATTCCCTATTGTTGTGCTTGAAACACATCTTGAGTGGATCCTTTGGTGATTACAAACATGAAGCATATCTTGAGAAAATCTGATCGAGATACACATAAACATGTAGGGGATTTCATATAGGTTGCCTTGAGATTGTATTTGAAACTACATTGATGATAATGTTTAATTTTAAGAGTACAATATTACTTACAAGTAGCCTTGAGAACATATTTGAAAGTTGAATCTTGGTTTTGGTTGTTGGAGTCATGTATATTAAGGACTATTATGACAATGTGGCATGGAAACCTGAAGTAATGCATGCATAGGTTTGAGTTGACCACCAAAGCTATTTAGTCTGCTTATTTGAGGCTTTTCATTTTTTATTTAGCAATCATTGAGTACTTTCTTTAATTTTTTAAAATATTGAATGTTTATCATTTATTGTTATCTATCCATGGCATTATTTTTTGTGCATTTTAACTTTATAGGCTACATATGTTAAGATTATATCAATAGATACATATGGAAAATGTTGAATAGAAACAAAGCTTAAGATAATGAACAAGCATATAAGTGGTTTTTAGTGAAAGCAAGAAGTAAAACCTTTATCTTTCATTTTATTTATGTAGAAAATCCTTTAAACCTTGCAACTGCTAATGAGAGTAAACTAATCTGCAAAAGACACACTATTTTTGTACCAAAATTATGTTGAAAGAAAACAATGAATAGAAACACAATCACACATAGAACACAAAATCTGTCTGGGGAACCCAACTAGGAAAAACCTATCATGCTTGTATTAAATCAACTGAGCAATAGGATCTATTACATAAAATATTCTCCCTACAATACTGATCAACTCTCTCTCAAGGATTTCCCAAAACTTAGGAAAATAAGGCCTACTAGGAGCTCCTATTTCCTAGCACAATTTTACCCCTAAAAAATAGGAATTTATCCTATTTCCTTGTGCAATTCTGAAGAGAATTTATCTGCTTTATTCTCAAGCTTTGCACACCAAACCCTGTGTACCATAATAAATACAATTTGTGCCTTCATTAAATCTCAATAGGAAATTTGAATTGCATGACCTACTAGGGCTAATTTTAGCAGTTGCAGCCAGTTAACTGAGAGTAAGTTGAGTTAACAGAAAGTCAACTACCCAACTAAACTCAAATCTATCTCTATTTTAGAAAAAGAGATCAGTTAACTGATAGACATTAGAGTTAGCTTCACTAGATAACTAATTTTAGGCATCAACTAGGCCACAACTCACTAAAATCCAAAAATCGAATTAATTGATGATAACTCAGTGATATGCCACATCACACATGTTAACTGATAGATAACTAAAGCAACTATGCGATTGAATTCAAATTCACATCTTTGACTAAGGAAAAATTCAAAGAAGCCATTCATTGCTAGATTTTCAACACTCGTTCTTAGTGAAGAAGAGATTCTTGGAAGAGCCTCATCCACTTGGATATATCTTCAACTTTACAAAGTTCTTTGCTGCTACAACAATTCCCTCTAAACTAGAAAGAGCTATGTACCCTATGTATCTGGGTGTCTTCTTCTTGGTTTTGGGAGACTAAACTCTCATTTAAGATACTTTAATCAAATCCTCTATCCACTTGGCTCTAACTTTCCTTATACTAGAAATATTTAACTGAGTGGTTTCCTACACTCACCCTAGGCTATGGTGCTCAACATCATCTTGCTATTCAGCCCAACTGCTAACTAGATTAGATTAAAACTGATATATTGGTCGAGCCTCCATCTTGAGAGCTCTATCTTGCTCTCTCTCAACCACCACATCTCTACTCTGGGAACCCTCTACCTTGTTTCTCAAGGCTACACATCCATCAACCTCCAATTTGTAGAGGCTCTCAATCCAGACCCCAATTTGGTTGACTTTTCTTGAAGAAGAATGATTGAGGTAGGCCTTACCCTTTCTGAATACAACATCATATCCTTTATATTCAATGGTTGCTATTTATACAAGGTTTTTCTTCAATCTTGGAACATAAATCATATTCTTGAGATGGATAAGGGAACAAAACTCCATCTTAAAGCTCGCTATACCAACTCCTTTGGTCAAGTATCTACCATTATATCGAAGCTCAACATGGAATTGCATGTATTTCTCCTCCAAATTTCTGAAGAGATCTTTGTTCCCTGTCATGTGGAATGAAGCCCCTGAGTCAATGTACAACAAATTACCTCGTACTGAGCTTTTCGTGCAAGTTTTCAAGGAGAAATGTAATTCAAATTGAGAAGAGAGTGCTTCTCCTCCTGGTGCTACTACAACATGCTTGATAGGTGTCTTGTTTGGAAATTTTGTAGCATATTGTCCAAACTCATGACAATGAAAACACTTGATATTACTAAGATCCTTCTTTTCCTTTCCTCGATTCTGACTAGAATCGATTCTACCTTGGGCCTTCTTGCCCTTGGCTTCCTTCCCTTTTCCAGCTAAAACAAGGTATTCTCATTATTTGTCCCAGATGAGGCTTCATCCATTGTGTTACTCCTTATCTCTTCCTACACAAGATCTAACCATAGTCTCTCCTAATTAGGGAGCTTATCTCTGCCATTCACCACATCCTAGAAACTATGCCAAGATTTGTGAAAAGCCTAAGAAGAGCAAGGCTCACAAGCTCCACTAGTGGAACTATCTCTCTAACACCTCCAATTTCATCCCTATATTGACCAAACATGAATACATATGTAACAATGGGCTCATCCTTACACATTCAGATGTTCCTCAATTTTTTCTTCAAAACACATTTTCTGGCATCATTACTGATTTCAAATAGATCAGTAAGGGTCTTCCACATCTAGAATGGAGTTTCTTTCCCATGAAAATTTGGAACAATATGGTCTTTGACACCTTGTAGGATCATCCTCCTAGTTTTGGAAGTGTCCTCTTTCCATTGAGACAACTATTGTGCATATGATGCAATAGGTTTAGGAATATCAGTATTCATGTATTCTAAAACCCCATTATCATCTATCACAACCTCCATTATATCCTTCCATGCAAAAAAAAATTGAAGTCCCTTCCAGTGCATGCTCTGTCCTCAAGCCATAAGATGACATGATTCTTGCACTTATAGAATTGATGCACCCACTGATCTTCTCTCCATCACAATTTGAATATGATCAAGAAACTTGGTATCTACCTTGTTTTCACCTATGATACCATGCAGAAAATCCTTGAAACCTTGAAACTTCTAATGGGAGAAAAGAGATATGAAAAATATACAAGATTTATCTACCAAAATTCCACGGAAAGAAAACAATCAATATAAACATAATCACACATAGAACACAAAATTTATATGGGGAACCAAATGGGGAAAATCCCCTCCTGTTTGTATTAAATCAATTGAGAAATATGACCTATTACATATAATATTCTTCAATATTGATCTCCCTGCAATACTTATCAACTCTCTCTCAAGGATTGCAAAACACTTACGAAAATAAGGCTTACTAGGATGTAACAACCTTGGTGAAAATTCCATGTAAAAGTTAGTAAAGGAAAAAAATAGACCAAGGTCATCAGACACGTATTAAAAGCTAAGTGGTGGGAAAAACATCCTAGTGGGTGTTCATTTGCGTTATTATGGCTAAAGGAAAATGGAAAAGGAAATGACAAAGGCTTTGGAAAGGAAAAAAGGCATTTTTCTGGAAAATTACTTATGAAAATAATGGAAATTAGGAGAAAAGGAAGGTGAAAGATCACAGGTTGCATGTGAGGAGGAAAATGAAGGAAAATAATGGAAAATGAAGAAAATAGAGGTTTCATTGATAAAAAGGCTGATTATGATTAGTTGGTAGCTTTTGTCTGTTTAGTTTTGGAGCTCTCTCTCTCTCTCTCTCTCTCTCTCTCTATTCTCTCACTCTCACGCTCTTGGACACTTAGAGTTTTCTTGGAGCACTTCAGCATTGGATCAAGAAAAGAAAAGAAGGTAAGAGGAAGTAAATATCAAGCAAGGAGAGCAAGATCAAGTGGCTACAACAAGATTATTTTTAGGTATTGAGTTGCATGTATTGTTTCCTTTCTAGTTTTGGCATGCATGGTTATGAATGTATGTATTAATAGTAACCCTTCGAGAGTTGAATCACTTCACAGTAATTGTTCCTCACATGTTTACCATGGTGGATTGGTTAGCTTGGGTAAATGTGGGAGGAGTGTGTTACAGAGTGGTATCAGAGCATGGTTCAACACTTGGACTAGATTGGTGGAATGTGTTTTTCATTCATGCATGTAGGTTGTATATGTGCTTGTTATGCATGCATGGTAGTGGCCATTCTTACAGTTCTGTTTACATGTAGGAGTTGATGGTGTTGTGGTTAGGATGCATTAATCATGAATACATGTTAGTTGTATATGCATTTGTTATGCATGTCAGTGTTTGCATGTTGTTATGCATGCATTGTCATGGTTATAATTATGCATGTATAGTAGGTCAAAAATGCATTGTGAGGTCATTGTGTGCATTTTAGGTCATAATGATGCTATTGGTATTTTATCATACTAATGTGTTGGATAAGATAGAGAAGGAGATGCAGATCATTAGAGTGAGGTTGCAGCACTAGACTTTTGGGGTAAGAGTAGATCATCATACATGTATTGTATTTTTGGCGTGTATGTATGTTAGTTAATGAATTGTTATATGCATTAGGGTTATATACATATTTGACATTTTTGTTGTTGTTGTGGTTACAACATGGTAGATTCTAGTTGATCAATGTATTCATATGCACATTCGTGGTTTGTCATGAATGATAGTAACTTGTTGTTATATGCACTGTTTTTGTTGTTTTATGTTAGTTAGCTTGATGATTATATTATATGTTGTTGATGAGTATGCTATATGTTATGAAACCATCTCAAGAAAAGATAGAAAAGATAGATCAACGCCTTAGAATTCAACCTCTTCAAGGGGGCAACCTCCTTTACATTACATAAATGAACAATTCTTGGATGATACAAATGAAAAGACCTCATTTCTATATATAGGAGTCTAAGGGGTTATAACATAATCAGAGCCGACATAACAATAATAATGTAAGGGCGCAATAATAATAGTGGGCTTCTATGGGGCACAATAGTAACAATATGGGCACTACATGGGTAAATCAATATAATAAGTGGGTTATACTAATAACAATAAGGGGTTACACTAGTAGTATAGGGGCCTAACATGCCCCTCTCCTTCAAAAAGCGTTGTCCTCAACGCTTGAGTAGTTCTTGATGCTTTTGTATAAAATTCTTGTCCTCCCATGTGGAATATTCAGCGGGCAAGTTCTTCCACTTGATGAAATACTCTGAAATTGATCGATTTCGTAGCTGTCGGGTTCTTGTTTCTGTGACTGCTCCAGGTTCCAATATGATTTTTCCTTCCTCTTCAATTTCTGGCAATATTGCTTGAATTGGGATCTTTTGCAACTTTTGAATAAGTGGCCATACTTCTTCGTCCTTCTTCCATTCATCCCTTGCTTCGTTTATCCAATCTGGTTGGATAATATAAATAGCACAAAACAATGCTTCCACATCCTCATCCTTGAAGAGTCTTCCCATTCGGTAAGGTCACCATTTTTTAAGTGCATGTAGTATTGCCAACATTTCCTTCTCATAAATAGCTTGCTTGAGATGTAGCAATAAAAATACCCAATCACCTACATCAAAACATTTTTCACTACGATGTTGATCTACCTGTTGTTTCGTTTGATTTTGCACTGAAGTGGTGTTATCCTTTAAAAGTTGGAGAACTTGCTGTTGATGCTCGATGTGATCTTTCTCTGCTTGAACCTTTTTCTTCTTAATATGTCCTTCTATCTTTTGAGGAGTGGTAATTTCTTCCAGTCCTTTACAAGATATGGTCGGTTTCATTTCTTGATGCTCGATGTGATCTTTCCCTTCTTGAACATTTTTCTTCTTGATATGTCCTTCTATCCTGATAGTTTGAGGAGTGGTAATTTCGAACAATGAATTACAAGATATGGTTGGATTCATTTCTTCTTTCTCGATGTGATGTTTCACTTCTTGCACCTTTTTCTTGATATGTCCTTCTATCTTGAGAGTTTGAGGAGTGGTAATTCTTGCCAATGCTTTACAAGATATGGTCTGATTCGTTTCTTCTTTCTCTGGGGTGGGGTCCTGGCGTATATCTTCTTCTTTTGATGTTTCTTGATCCTTTTCTTCCTCCTCTTTATATTCTATGTAAAATAATTTCTTCTCAGCACACTTATGACCTTTAGTGCATTTGCTATCACAATTGTAACAAAGCCCTTGTTCTCTTTTTTCTTCCAATTGTTGTGGTGTTACCCTTGTAGGTTGTGGAAGGCTAGGAGAAACAACACTTCCATCTTTATAGTTGTGAGGGGTACGCTTCCTGGTTTCCATAATTTTGCTTTCCACTATGTCACAAAGCCCTTTAACTCTTTCCAATTGTTGTGGTGTTGCTCTTTGTATCCTCATAATGTGCTATCATTTCCTCCGTGAAAATTGACCACGTAACAAGTTGTTTACGAGAACAAAGCCATTTGTACCATAAAAATTGATCTGGTTCTAAATATGAAGATGCAATACATACCTTTTGTAACAGTTGTACACCATGTAGATCAAAATATTGCTCCATCTGAAGTATCCAATTTACCGGATCCTTGCCATCAAACTTCCTCATCTTGCTTTTTCTTGATTTTAGGAGCTCGACCTTGAAACGACTGTAACGATGCACTTTTCGATCTTTAAGTTCTAAAAATGCAACCTGTAGTATCCTTTTGTGTCCTCTTTCAAATTCCACTAGTCTGATCCAAATTGGATTATCCAAGAAAGAGTTATGCACAATCTCCCGCAGTGACCTGATTGTAGACTAGTTCAGTAGAGAGAACTTGTATGAAGTGCCACGTGTCGCTGTTTCAATATTTGACTCTCAAAAATATACAAAAGAAAACTACATTCCGTCCTCTTTCTGTACCTTCTTACGAAATTTCAATCCGATGCTCAGAAAGAAAGTTATGACGATTTTGCCTAGGTCACCTGTTTTGAGTGTAATTCAGGAGTCTGCAAAAAGACCAATTTCCTGAGATCATATCTCTGAAAATATTGCGCAAAAATATCTGAAATTTGGACCCAATGTTCAGCGTGAATTATTCTCAAATGGGTTTTTGTTTCGACTTTTGAAACATCACAGAAAAAATGTTATAGCGAAAATGCCACGATGACCTGTTTGGAGCAGCGAAACCCTAGAATCCAAAGCTCTAATACCAAATGTTATGAAACCAGCTCAAGAAAAGATAGAAAAGATAGATCAACGCCTTAGAATTCAGCCTCTTCGAGGGGGAAACCTCCTTTACATTACAAAAATGAACAATTCTTGGATGATACAAATGAAAAGACCTCCTTTCTATATATAGGAGTCTAAGGGGTTATAACATAATCAGAGCCGACATAACAATAATAATGTAAGGGCGCAATAATAATAGTGGGCTTCTATGGGGCACAATAGTAACAATATGGGCACTACATGGGTACATCAATATAATAAGTGGGTTATACTAATAACAATAAGGGGTTACACTAGTAGTATAGGGGCCTAACACTATATGCTAACTTGTTGTTGTTATATGTTAGTTAAATTGATTATTAGGGTTATTTTAGTTAAGAACTTGATGTTATATGTATCGTGCTAACCTATATTGATCTATGCAGATGATTATGGTTATGACATTCAATTATGAATTAATATATTGTAATATTATGTCATAATAATCTATACTAGTTGTGCATATGTGGTTGTTATTCATGAATAACAATTGTTAATGATTTTATTAGGTGAACATGTTAGCTAGTCACTGTTATGGATATCATGACCTTATTTATGTTGAGTTGATGCGTTGTGAATTTATATCATGCTAGAGTAGATTGATTGTGCAGACAAGATAACCTCCCCTGAGATACACCAAGGTATGTGTTTTCTTATGTCTTCTATTTGGTGTTTGAATGTTTGATTATGTCATTTATTTGGTGTTTGAGAGTTTGGTGTCTATTCTGTTCTCTATCTATTGTTTGAATGTTTTCTTAATTGCATGATATGAGTATGTGTTTGTAAGATTGCATGAATCAATGGACTTGTTTTAATATGGTTGTACTAACACATTATATGTTGAGACAACTAATATGTACTTGAGTGCAAGTGAGTGCTAGTTGTAGTGTTATGATTTAGGTCTATTATTGACTATTGTTTATGATATGGTTGTTAGCCTTGGAAAGGGTTGATTCCAAATTAATAGATATGATGCATTGATCTTTGGAACATGTGACTAGCATATGTGAATAGTTGAAGGGAAACTTGTTTGGTATTAGCATGAAAGGGTAATAGTTGATGTGTTTATATAACTAATAGTTGTGTGATGTGACAATACATAGTAAGAATCAATTGCAACAAGGTAACATGTAAAAGAAGGGAATTAGGTGATAACTCCTCTGGCTATGTTTGGAGATATCAACTCCAAACGAATGAGTGCTAACATTATGTGGATATGTGTTATATTTATGACCATGTATTTGACAGGTATAACTGATCCAAAATGGATCCTAAAAACCCTATAAGTCTTCAAAAATAAAAAACTATCATATGAGAGAAACCCTTACAAAAGGTGGATTACACCATCGGGTAAGAAAAAACACGTAGAAATAGTGAAAACAGAGCCTATCAGAGTCTATCGCAACAATGCACAGGAGCTATCGGATCTGGCCGATCAACGGTCCAGATCTGATCGACATATCACAATCGGCGGTGGCAGGTGTGTTATAGACATTTTTGTGCCTCGCAGCATGGAGCATGAAATGTCAATAATTACAGGGATCCTCAGTCCCTAAACATGTTGTTCTTACCCCTAGAAGAACAAGGTCAGCAAACCACAGCACTTCCCATCAGTTCTCCACCTGAAAACACTCAAAAACAGGCTATTTTTGGATCATGTCAGCTGCTCCACTGAGCATCTGCGCTGGAATGCAACTGCTCCTCCTTGTACCTGCGCTAAAAGTCAAAACTAATGAAGGCTACCTGCGCTGGGCGAGATTGGCCAAGTGGCACAGTCATTCTGCAAGGTGTCAATTGCCCAGGAAGCTTCCAAACTGACACTTGGTTCAAGGGATTTGCCCTGTGATGAGTAAGAGGTACTTGATCTCCATGTGTAAGCAAGGATCTCCAAGTGGACTCAAGAACTGAAGTTTAACTGAAGAGGGAGAGGACACAAGGCAGCTTTATGTCAGTCTCAAGCTGACTCATCCTTTCTTCTTCTATCCTATATATAGAGCTCTTCTATGAGGTCTAAGGGGGCTGGAATTTTGTGCAAAGCAAGGAAGTGCTGTTGGTTTACAGTTAGAGCTATTGGGTGATTGCTTTTATAGAGGTGAAGAGGAGATTTCTTGCTGCTGGGGAGGTGCTGCTGGATTGGAGCCATTGATGGTTGTAACCTTCTTAGAACCTTTTACTTCTATCAATAAAGCTTTGAATGTTCTCCTATATACTTGTATTGCATTGATGTATTGTATTTACTTGTATATCTGATTCACTCTAATCCATGCATCAGTTATGAGTACATGTTTCTTGTAGTTTTCCTTCTCTTGTTTGTGCAGGATCTTTGTGTAGCTGGACCGGCAAAGGGAGCAAGGAGCTGGGAACAAGAGACAAAGAGAGAGGATAGGATCGACAAAAGCGAAAGACACCGGTTGGTCAATCTTTTCTTCCTTCTCTGTACTTTCATAAAGGAAAATATCCAAGCTTTACTTTCAGTTGTTGCTAAGGACTGTCACCCTTAGAGTAGGGATAGGGTCATCCGAGTCGGATACTTTTCCCCACAACAAACTAGCAACTCCGCTGGGGAGCCTAGTATCTTGTTGGTGTTTGTAGTATCTTTGCTATTCATTTCCTGAACCAAAGAGTACCAAATCGAAAAGCTTTTGACTATATCAAAAGCGAAGTAGAGGGGCTGCTACTCTTGCTCATTTTTTGAGCAGATTCATGATTTGAAGAGCTGATCTACAAAATAATCTTGTACTCTTTGTGATAGCTTTTCATCCTCTTGATCATCCCTTAGCTTGTACTTGACCTATAGCTTTTTATTTCAGCAAAAACAGTGAATTTTTGAGCTTTTTATGACCCGGAAATCCTTGTAAACGCAACTCTCGTGTCTCAGTGCAGGCTGTCCACAGGCAGTCTGCATTCCAGCGCAGGTACTCCCTTCGGGAACTGCACTGAGAGTCAATTTGACAGACCAGAGCCTGCGCTGATCCAGTTAGGCTATGTCTTCCTGAGGTTTCCCACTGTGTCTTAGCCCTGTTTTCACTGTTATTTTGCTGTTGATTGCTTGTCATTGTACTTGCTGTAAACCAACTTTCCTTGACATTATTCCGCCTCAGTTGTGTGATGAAACTATGATTGTTCTTTCAGTATTTCTTGTTTCAGTTACAGTTTCCCATTGTGAAAACCAAACCAGTATAGCTGTGGCCTCTTAGATCCTGAACTGTAAAAGTGTCTTTGTGATCTTAAGAGCTAGTTTTATTACTGTTCATGGCTGTTTGAGTTTGTTTGTTTTTCATCTTGTGGTTTGAATCTATACATTTCCAGTGTCTAAAAAAGTCGATCTTAAGGTGTCTTTTGATTTTGGACAAGCTTGTTTACTTTCGCTCGAAATTAGATTCAAAGTTATACAACAGTTTCCTTTTTGTCTTACATCAACATTAAGGATAACGAAAAGAAATATCTGCATTGTGCATTTTGCATTTGACTGTGTGCTTGACGATTTAGGAAAATTTGCATTTTAGTGTGTGTTCTATGATCTGTGAGAAAAGTTGATATCCTCTTTTCCCTCAGTAGATTAAGGTTTTCAAAGTTGAAAGATCGAAAAGTTTTGCTTCTCATCTTAGATTGCATGTAGGAAGTTGTATATATACATCTCGTGGTGATCCTTAAAGGCAAACTGCTAAGCAAGATCAACATTAAAATAAATCCAATTTACATAACAACGCTTTGTAACATAACGCAAACATCTAGAGGTCTAGGTAGAGACGTGTTCCGGCGTCGTTAAACATAGTGACTGTCGATCTCTACGAAGGTGGGTGATTCCTCCTGAGAGTCGGTGGCACTAATACGGACTTGTGCTCCCGCGTACCGTCGCGTATATTGGGAGACCCCTATAGGCATTTATCCTTTATCCATAGGAAGCCGTGTTGACCGCCCTACTGATCGCGATGCAGTGAACACAGCATTCACGAAGATCGACCACCCGTACCGTAAAACGTATTCTGTGGTTTCGCGAAAGGTTTGGCACACCCTCTGCCTAGATCTCCAGAGCAGTTTCTTTTGGCCTTTTTCAAACTCTATAACTGAAAAAGTCCAACCGAGCATTTGTCACTTCGGGCTCGTTAATACATCGAAGGCGACTAGAGTCATCTTTAGCTTTTTCTCGACTCTTAAAACATGAAAAAGCAAGTTTGTGTCTAAAAGCGTCGTTAATAAAATTTATTTTAAGCGGAACAAAATCACCTGTTATTCCCACGTTGATCTTTCAGTTGAAAAGTATGGAGCCCACCAACCAAGGAGGCAACCTTGGCGGAAGTCCAAATCCCTTCTCCTCTTGGGGAGATGTTGGTGCGCCTCATATGGCAACATTATCACTTCCAGGATTGACAATCGGCCTCCCTGTATGGCTCTTTTCAACTAATGTAGTCCAGATCGCCACTAATCCTGAGCAATCGAATCAAAAGTCAGACCAGTCTAGAACTACCCACCAGCCTTCCACTTCTTACAATACTTCCTCTGATCCTTCATCTTCGCGAGGTGGAGCTGGCAAAAGTCAACCTCCCAAAAAGAAGAAGAGAGAAAAGAAGAAGAAGGAGCCTAAGGCAACTGGGGGCAAGCAAAAGACATCTGACGAAAACCCACCCACTGCACAGACCGGGCCTAAATCGCCATGTGTCATATGTAGAGGAGACCATTTCCACAGAGATTGTCCCTGTATTCCCCGGATACTAAGGGACTGGTCCCCTCGTCTGCACAATTCGGGGGCATCAACCTCTGACCATCAGGTTGATTGCTTTCCGTCAACCAGTGAAAGTAAACAAAAAGGGGGAGTAAGATTCCCCTGTAAGTTGTGTGAAGGCAGTCATGCCATCCACCGTTGTCCCTTCTTAGACGAAGCGAAAAGAGTTTTGGAAGATCGTCCGGTTTCACCGGTAAAACTTCCTCCTGGATACAAAAAACTCGTGCCAAGTCCTTCGTTGGTTGAAAATACAGCTGGCCCGCTCAAGTGGTCGGCTGAAGCGTCAGTCACTGAAAATGAACCTACTGAATCCAGACCGGACGAAAGTCCAAAGGTCGATACGGCAGTTGACCCGGTTCTACCTTCAGAAGTTTCATCTTCAAATGACACCGTCGCCGAAGAGTCATCTTCATGCGACACCCTCACTGAAGAGAATAAGGATGACACCATCCAGGTTCTTTTCATCAGCACCGACTCTGATGAGCGTCAGGGCAATGCGCCCATTCCTTTATCGCAGGAAGGAACATCATCAGGGTCATATCCGGCCGTATATTCGGTCCCACCACCAAGCAACCTGGTTGTATCCTTTGATTGGAATCAACTAGGCAGACCCCGGTTACCAGCCAGTGTACCATTCAGAATCATTGTCCAGATCTATAGAATGATCATGGCTGGTACTATCATTGATGAAGGGGCGTCTGTGAGTATCCTTTCCTCTGTTGCTTGGAAAGAACTGGGTTCCCCAGCGCTTTTACCTGAGTTAAGAAATCTCTCAGGTTTTGATAAAGGAACCATTCGACCATTAGGAATCCTCCCCAATGTGCCTGTTACATTGAAAGGGAAGACCGTTAAATTGAACGTGATGGTCGTCCAAGGACCCTTGGATTATAACCTACTCCTTGGACATGACTATATTTATTGCATGGGAGCGATAGTCTCCTCACTCTTTAGAGTAATGTGTTTTCCACACGAAGGAAGGATGGTCAAGCTCGTAGACCAAATTTCATTTCCGGGATCTCGCATCGCAAATAGTCAAATACCATTCCTAAATGGTCGGTTCGCGCAAGATTCGCCTCCGCCCCCAGTCCTCCTTCCCGATGAGTGCGAGTGATTCGGAAAGAAAGACTGGAACCCAGGGGGCATGCACCCTGGTCTGCTTCGGGCAGAAGAAACCCTGGGTATAAGGTAGAATTTCCGCAGAAGAATATGACTAGTCCGTACCCCGTCCGTGGATGGAAGAGGGGTTGTTCTGGAATAGTATTCTTTTGTTAAAGTTATGTGTTTGGCAAAAGAGTCATTCACCTTTGTCTAAAGAGGTGGGCACTGCCCAAGTAGGAATTCCCTTATTGCGACAAGCAGTAACCATCTTTGGGGAAAAGCAAGCCTCACCCATTAAAACAAATGTTTTGAAGGATAAGTAGGGGCAGCCTCCAAAGAAAGAGATTCTATTGTTGTGATATAGGGTAACCATATTTGAGTAACCCAATGATAGACATCGCCGGAGAAAGAGATTGATTTGCGGCAGCAAATAGAACCCTCTTCGGACAATAAGAAAGAGGCAAGCCTCCCTCAATAATACCAATGTTTTGTCTTTGAGTAGTGTTCTTTTCTTGTCACAAATAGCTGTTCGTTAAAAGTTGGGCCGACGAGAAGACTGAGTACCGCGTAAGACCCCTTAAAATAACGAGAAGACTAGTATCGTTAACATTAGATTGGCAAGATGACGAGTAGCTGTGAACACCCAAAGAAAAGCAGAGGTCGGGGAGAGGAGGGGCAGCCTCGAAATCCTACCCTATACCTGGGGACATGCAAACTTTTGGAATGTGAGCGAGGGACGACTATTTATTTTTTTAAATTTTTAGGTCCTCCCTTTAAACCTGTAGGTCTAACCCTTTAAACTCGTAGGATTAGTCGATTCCGACCTTGCGTGAAGAAAGTCTGTGGGGCAAAAGTAAAACTTGCCAAAGTTGGAGCATAGCTTCGTGAGATAAAGCTCCTTAAAAAAATAGCTATCTCACAGGAGGCGTTCTTATTCTATGACTGGTATATCGAGCAGTTTTAGCACATAGTTCATGCTCGTTAAAAAATAAACGCAAAATCCGAGCAGTTTTAGCGCATAGTTCATGCTCGTTAAAAAATAAACATAAGTTTATGAGCAGGCTTTCCTTTAGAGTTCAAGCTCATTCAGAAAAAATGAATCGGTAAATAACCTTTTGAGATCGTAAATTCATCAGCCATAAAAGCCTTGGTCGTGTTTGTGCACCGTCACCTCCACTTTTCATTTGGCCGATCATTCACCTCCATTTGTGTGTTTACCTCTTTTGAGAAACAGCTGCGAAGAGTGATTTCACCTAGCCATCCTTGTGACACTGCCGTGATTGGAAAATTCCAACCTGTACCTGGAATCTGCTGCTATCCCTGTTTATCACTCGTTCCTCAAAAGACGAGTCTTCTTTGAGCTCTTTTCACTGACTCGTAAAATATGAAAAGTTTGCCGAGTTTTGGCCTTCCAGCTCGTTAAACGACCGGAACGCTATCCCTCCTCTAGATTTTAATCTTTTTGGACCTGAGGGATTATTGCACAAAAAGATCGAGCGCTTGTTTTGTTCGGCTCGTTAAAGCAATCGAAAACTCATCCCTTCTGTATTGTTTTATACTTTTTCGGACTTAAGGGATTAGATGACGAAAAAGGAATTCTGGAGTTGACTTTATGTACCTTTTCAGACTCTCTAAAAATGAAAAGGACCGAGTTTTCCTTGTCGTTAGACTCGTTAAAATGATTAAATAGCGACAAACTTGTCTTTAGACGAGAACGAGTTTCCCTATCGCTAAGCTCGTTAAATCATAGCGATGGGCTTGCCCGAAGGGCAGGTTATAGAACAAGCATATGTTATCCTCCCCAAGCTTGACAAAAATAAAGAGGTACTGGTCAGAAATGACTGGGGAAAAATTGGGAGAACATCAAAGCTTAATGGTAGCAAGTCGCTCTTGAACATGACACTTTTCCTCCGTACTACATCGGGTTGGGTTGTTTCATTCATCGGTCTCATCACCATGGTCTTCGCCAAACCGTCCACTTTTGGGGTAATGCTACCGATCCATCGCATCAGTGTCATTATATGTTCAAGAGAGGTCATTCTGAAAGTGTCAACTGTGTCCCATCCACTGCCATACATTATCCTTCATCCATTCATGATCGCCACCCTGAATCATATATCACAGTTTGTTTTCACCTCCACTAAAATCATTAGCTCCGTTTCGTGTCATTGATGTGGGATTCATTAAGGCCCTCCTTTGACGGATCGCTTCTTGTCGACTTCAGCTCATTATCCAAGAAGTTGATCTAGGAACAACCCCATCAGTACTTTGAAGCTTGCATGCCTCAATGGCAAGTTTCTCACTTCCGGCGACAGGTATACATCAATGACCTTCGACCAGAAGATTTTGCGTGGCGTTCGACGCCAAGTCCTTTATTCACGCCACGTGAATTGTACTGCAGTACCTTGAGGGTCATTATCATTATCGGTGATTCCTCTCGCGCTTGTTAACGGTTTTCATCATTGACCGGTAATCAAGCGATGTCTTTCCATGTTCGACTTCAGCGAAATTCTCACATGGATCGACTTGTACTTAGAGTGAAGATCGAACGAGTTTGAAGACCCCGGATCTAGTTTCATCCATCCGGGCTGCGATACATATTCAGGAAATATAAAAGCATTTGTCATGTACATCATTGCAGCAGATGATCATCCTACTCAAAGGATGATAATTTCAGCAGAGAATTATCAGTCTACCATCAGACGATCGTCTGTTCTATGTACCAAAATGTATTTATAAAGCTGAGCATGGGAATGCCCGCCTCAGCTAGATCATGAAAACAAAATGAAAAATAATGTATTGTATTGTATTGTATTACAGGGCGCCTCCTCAGCACTGGAATGAACTTCGGACCCTCTAGATAAAGCATTTCACCCGATAAACGGCCTCATACTTTAGGGGGCAACTGTTATAGACATTTTTGTGCCTCGCAGCATGGAGCATGAAATGTCAATAATTACAGGGATCCTCAGTCCCTAAACATGTTGTTCTTACCCCTAGAAGAACAAGGTCAGCAAACCACAACACTTCCCATCAGTTCTCCACCTGAAAACACTCAAAAACAGGCTATTTTTGGATCATGTCAGCTGCTCCACTGAGCATCTGCGCTGGAATGCAACTGCTCCTCCTTGTACCTGTGCTGAAAGTCAAAACTAATGAAGGCTACCTGCGCTGGGCGAGATTGGCCAAGTGGCACAGTCATTCTGCAAGGTGTCAATTGCCCAGGAAGCTTCCAAACTGACACTTGGTTCAAGGGATTCGCCCTGTGATGAGTAAGAGGTACTTGATCTCCATGTGTAAGCAAGGATCTCCAAGTGGACTCAAGAACTGAAGTTTAACTGAAGAGGGAGAGGACACAAGGCAGCTTTATGTCAGTCTCAAGCTGACTCATCCTTTCTTCTTCTATCCTATATATAGAGCTCTTCTATGAGGTCTAAGGGGGCTGGAATTTTGTGCAAAGCAAGGAAGTGCTGTTGGTTTATAGTTAGAGCTATTGGGTGATTGCTTTTATAGAGGTGAAGAGGAGATTTCTTGCTGCTGGGGAGGTGCTGCTGGATTGGAGCCATTGATGGTTGTAACCTTCTCAGAACCTTTTACTTCTATCAATAAAGCTTTGAATGTTCTCCTATATACTTGTATTGCATTGATGTATTATATTTACTTGTATATCTGATTCACTCTAATCCATGCATCAGTTATGAGTACATGTTTCTTGTAGTTTTCCTTCTCTTGTTTGTGCAGGATCTTTGTGTAGCTGGACCGGCAAAGGGAGCAAGGAGCTGGGAACAAGAGACAAAGAGAGAGGATAGGATCGACAAAAGCGAAAGACACCGGTTGGTCAATCTTTTCTTCCTTCTCTGTACTTTCATAAAGGAAAATATCCAAGCTTTACTTTCAGTTGTTGCTAAGGACTGTCACCCTTAGAGTAGGGATAGGGTCATCCGAGTCGGATACTTTTCCCCACAACAAGGTGGAGTTAATTGGGCACGGCCTTATAGAAATCACGATGGTGATCAAGCGTGATTAGACGAGGATCGTCGATCAAGCACATAGATCCAACGGTCTAGATCTACCCACGCTATATCACATCACTCGCATGCATGTACTAAGGGACTTAACCCACGGCCCGGAGGATTAGCAATATGCGATTGTGATATCATAATATCGCATCGTAACTACATAAGGGGTGATGCCAAGAATGGCAGCAACCATGCGATGCACGATAGTCGATAAGGCCGATCGGCGAAATTGGCGATTTAAGGTCCCGAAGGATATGCGATAGTGATATATAGCTGGACCCGGAAGGGTTATGAATGTGATATTATAGTATTTGAAGTTTGATATGAAGCATTTTGTATGTTTCCTTTGTATTTGGGTTTTTTCGTTATAAACCCAAATACGAAGAAAACCAGGACTAAACAATTTGCGATAGCGGTTTAAGGGCAGACCCAATGGATTTTAGGGTAGATTCCATAACATTTTAGGTCCGATAAAAGGCATTTTTATGGATTTATAGCATTTTATGCGTATTTCTTTGTGTAAATAGAGAATGACTATTTTGGATTTTTAATGCACCAATGGTCCCTTCCGTTACAAGACAGGTGGCAAGCATCCCTGAATACGTTTAACAATGATTATTTAATGCTCAGAGGGGATTTGAGCAGACAGAGGCCGGGAGCTAGAGAGCCCGAAGGGGAAAACGAGCAGAGAAATTCCAATTGGCTTAAAAGCCACTAAATGACAGGGACAGGAGCAGGCAGTGCTAAGATAGAGAGAAAACAGAGACAAAGAGCGATATGGGGAGTCTGTGTACTCAAAAAGACTTTGGGGATCCAAGTAAAGCCCTGTTGTTTTATTCCTGTTGTGTTGAGAGTCAATTTGAGCTCACATTTGTAAAAAATCTACTCTTGAAGACATAATAGAGAGTTCACCACTGAAAGCTAGACCAGGAGACATAGCCCAAGAGTTTTGGGTGAACTCCTTGATTATTTGTTGTGTTATGCGTGTATCTTTTATGTTTTTCTAACTGCTTCATTGTCTATATTATTCGCAATATTTTCGATTCGTTGCACTAAATAATATAGGCAAATCCTGCACATGAGTTTGTAATACCTTAATATTAGTCTAAGATCTCATTTTCAGATCAAGTGGTATCGAAGCTTTAGGTTCGCTAAGGTTAGACAAGCTTGTGCTAGATTTTTGAATGCTAACAAGGTCAAGGCTCAAACTAGGAGAAGGATAACTTGTTGAGGATAATCCAGAGATTGGAAGGGTCTAATCTCAGAGGAGAGTGGTTGGAGAAGTCCCACTGGAATCAGAATCTCAATTCATGGACAGTTTTATGGCCATGTGAGCCATGGTGGAAGAGATGTATCGAGAATTTAAGAAGGGTCGAGGTGAAAACACTTCAACACCCAAACAAGACAAAGTAGCATAGGAACCTTCTACAGATTCCCATCCAGAGGGCAAAGGGGAAGGGGAAAATCTTCCTCCATCATCTCCTCCACCATCACCTCCATCATCCTCATCTCCTAGCCCTGAAAAGAGAAAGAAGAAATAATCTTTGATTAAATTAGATATGAAATTTGATTTGCCAATCTGATATGGAGAATTAAATGCATAAAAGTTATATAACTGGATTAGACAGATTGATGTATATTACATGGTGTAGAACATTGATTCAAAGAGGAGAAAGATTCAACTGGATAGCCTTTGCCTTGGAGGAACTGCACTAGTGTGGTGGGAAGGCAAGACACAAGCTAATCTGAAGAGATATGGTAAAATTCTTTCTACCTGGAATGAATTTGTTTTTGCCATTAAAAAACAGTTCTATCCTCTAGCTTATATGCAACAAGTAATGATGAGTTGGCAAACTCTTCGCCAATTAAAGGGCCAAAGTGTACAAAGTTATACCCAGGAATTTAGAAAAAGAGCTTTAACTCTAGGCATATCTCTAGACTCACCTGAAACTTTGCTGAAGTATATAGGTGGTTTGCATAGCTATTTGAAGCACACCATTCTCATGTTTAATCCCGCTAGCCTAGATGATGTATTGGTGCAGGCTACACATCTAGAAGCTAGAGTCAAGAATGTGAACCCAGAGATTCGAGGATCATCAAAACCCTCTGCAAGCAAGAACAAAGAAAAGAAGACACTGGAATGGAAGGAGAGGAAGACAAACACTGTACAGAATGACAAACCTTCATGCACTCACTACAAGAAGGATGGACACGATGATGAACACTACTGGTCTTTGCATCCAGAACTGAAACCTAAGAAGTTTGGTGGTAAGAAGAAGAATACTACTGTTGCTATTCAGAAAGACATGGGGTTAGACTCAGGTGATGAAACAACAGTCATAGCCACAGGTATAAAAGGTAAAAATTCTGAAGCATCTACAAGTAATTCTGCACAATCTATTGATAATGAAGATAATGAGAGGAAAACACATGAGCTTTTTCATATTAGAGTTATTTCCAAGCACCAAAATATTGATACTTTATTTGATAGTGGTTCACAAGTAAACTTGATTTCTGAAACAATTGTAAAGAAGTTGGGCTTACTAACAACACCTCACAAGAAACCATATAAATTAGGTTGGATATGTGATAAAGCAAAGCTACAAGTGACAAGACAATGTAAACTTAGGTTTTCTATTGGGTCAACATTTGTAGATGAGGTTGAGTTAGATGTAGTTCCCTTGGATATATGTGGCATTGTTTTAGGAAGTCCTTACTTGTATGATAGAAAATCCATTTTCTATAGAGCTGAAAATAAGTATCAACTCACTAAAGATGGAATAGAATATATAGTAAGAGATCATAAGCTCAAAAATGACTACTCTCTCATAGACTTAGGGTAAATGAAAAGAATTATAAATTCATGCAAGCAATTTTTACTAATGGTTGTAAAGGAAAAGAACCCTGATAAAACCAATGTATTTGAAGGTTGTGATGCTAAACAAAAAGCTGATTTAGTTAAATTTGTTTTAGAATATGATATCATATTTCAAGAAGCTAAAGGTATGCCACCCAAAAGGGAAATAATACATGATATTCATTTGCAGCAAGATGCTCCATTACCTAACATTGGAATGTATAGGTTATCCTCTTTAGAGAATGCAGAGATCAAGAAGCAAGTACAAGAGCTGCTCGATAAAGGGTTCATAAGACTAAGCACATCACCATGTGGATCTCCAATCATACTGGTGAGAAAGAAGGATGGTTCCTGGATGATGTGAATTGATTACAAAGCACTAAATAAAATAACGATCAAGAATTGTTATCCTCTTCCTCGCATTGATGATCTATTAGATTAGCTGAAAGAAGCAGTTTAGTTTTCCAAGTTGGACTTACATAGTGGCTATCATCAGGTCAGAGTTGCAGAACAAGATGCATGGAAGACTACTTTCAAAACAAAGCAAGGGCTGTACGAATGGATGGTTATGCCTTTTGGCTTAACTAATGCTCCTACCATTTTCATGAGAGTTATGAAAGATGTACTCCGAACTTTTATTGATGATTTTGTAAATGTATATTTCGATGAAATTCTTGTTTTCAGTAAAACATGGAAAGAACATTTGAAGCATGTAAAGCAGACTTTAGATGTTTTGAAAAGAGAAAATCTCTATGTGAAGTTATCAAAATGTGAATTTGGAAAAACATCTTTAAATTATTTGGGTCATATTGTAGGGGGTGGTGAATTGAAGATAGATCCATCTAAGGTTGAATTCAATATGAACTAGCCTAAACCCAAATCTGCTACAGAAGCTAGGAGTTTCCTAGGAGCAGCACAATATTGGAGAAAGTTTATTGCTAACTTTTCCTTGATTGCCGCTCCCTTACATGCTTTAACATGATTGAACAAGGTGTTTCATGGAGAGGCAAACAATAGAAAGCCTTCGACACCTTAAAATAAAAAAAATTAGTACAACACCAATACTAGCACTGCCAGATCTTCAACAACCATTTGAGATTGAAACATATGCCAATGACTATGCCATGGGAGCAGTGTTGATGCAACACGGTAAACCCATATGCTATCATTCTGAGACATTTAATTATGCAATAGTTAATTATCCCACATATGATAAAGAATTGTATGCTCTAGTACAGAGTGTGAAAAAGTGGAAACATTACCTGATGGGCAAAGAAACAATTATACATACAGATCATCAACCACTTCAATATTTGCACTCACAAACTAAATTGCAGCAATCAAGGCACTATAGTTGGATGGGTTTTCTATAGCAGTTTCATCTTATCATTAGATATAAGAAAGGCATACACAATAACGTTGCAGATATGCTATCAAGACCAATCATAAATGCATATACCATACTTAATCATAACTCAGTAATGCATGAAAGAGACATTGAACAATATGCTCAAGATGTAGATTTTAAATATGTATATGCAAATTTAAGTCACGGAAAACAAGTAGAAGAATTGGATTATTACGTTAAGGACCAACTCTTGTATCATTTGGGAAATTTATGCATTCCAAAAACTGAAAGAGTTAACATAATCTGAGAAGCACATACTTCTCTTATAACAAGCCATTTTGGTGTAAGTATAAGAGTTGCACAACTGCAAAGGTTCCGTTATTGGCCAAGAATGCATGAAATAATTTCTAGATATATGAAAGGGTGTACTATGTGTGCTAAAAGCAAGCCTAGTAATAGAAAATTAGGCTTGTACACTCCACTTGCAGTTCCTTCCCATCCTTGGGAAAGTGTTTCCATGGAATTTGTTGGGGGATTACCAAAATGTAGAAAAGGTCATGATTATTTATATGTTATTGTGGATAGGTTCAGCAAAATGTGTATTTTAATACCTTGTAACAAGCAGATTACAGCTGAACAAACAACAAAGTTGTTCTTTTTGCATGTATGGGTCCATTTTGGTTACCCACTTCTATTGTATTTGATCGATATTCCCGATTTGTTGGGAAGTTTTGGTCAAGTCCGTGGGAATTTATGGACACCAGGTTGAAGAAGAGCACATCATTTCATCCACAAACAAATGGTCAAATAGAGGTGGTCAACAGGATAGTGATCTAGTTGCTCATGGGCTATTGCAAAAATCATCCCAAGCTTTGGGATGAACATTTGTGTTATGTGCAACACGCTTACAACCGTGCCAAGCACTCTTCTACTTAGAGATCTCCTTTTGAGACTTGTTTTGGTTTTACACCAAAGTCTCCCTTGGATTTTGTCTTTGGTAATGACATAGCAGTTAATGGACACAGTGATGTGGACAAAGAAACCAAGTTCATTGAACAGATCCAAGGAATTCACCAGGTAGTGCCGGAACAGCTGGAAAGAAGCCAGGCCAAGTACAAGGCAAGGCATGACAAGCATCGAATTGAGCATAGCTTCCAAGTTGATGATCAAGTCTGGCTGTACATCAGCAAATATAGAATGCAAGGTGAAGGTAAGAAGCTAAAGCCAATAAGGTATGGTCCTTTCAAGATACTTGAGAAAATTGGTGAAAACGCTTTTCGCCTTGATTTTCTAGCTTATATGCACATCTATTCAGTCATTAATGCAGAAAACTTGAGACTATTTGAACCTTGATTGACTAAAGATCTTAAAGAGCAAAGTCATTTGCCTTCTATTGATGATCTGTTGCCTGAATATCTCAATGAGTTGTAGGAAGACACAGTTCTGGACAAAAAGTTGAGAATTGCATGCATAGGGGATGTTGAGTACCTCAGAATCGGACTCAAAGGTTCAAAACCAAGCAGTGCACGATGGATAGAGATTGGACAAGTGAGGAAGCTGTATCCTCACTTGATCGATGCATAAAAACCAACTTTTGGTGGTCCAAAAGCTTCTCAGTGGGAAGGCATGATCCAAAATGGATCCTAAAAACCCTCTAAGTCTTCAAAAATAGAAAACTATAGTATGAGAAAAACCCTTATAAAAGGCGAATTACACTATCGAGCGAGAAAAAACACACAGAAATAGTGAAAACAGAGCCTATTGGAGTCTATCGCAGCAATGCACAAGAGCCATTGGATCTGGCCGATCAACAGTCCAGATCTGATCGGCATATCGCAATTGACAGTGGTAGGTGGAGTTAATCGAGCACGACCTTATATAAATTGTGATGGTGATTAAGCGTGATTAGACGAGGACCATTGGTTAAGCACACAGATACGACGGTCTAGCTCTACCCATGCTATATCACATCGCTCGTATGCATGTACTAAGGAGCTTAACCCGCGGCCCGAAGGATGAACGATATGTGATTGTGATATCACAATATTGCATCACAACTACATAAGGGGTAATGCCAAGGAGGCTAGCGACCATGTGATGTGCCGATAGCCGATAAGGCCGATCAACGCAGTCGACAATCCGAGCTCCTGAAGGATATGCGATAGCAATATATAGCTAGAACCGAAAGGGTTATGAATGCAATATTATAGTATTTGAAGTCTGATATGGAGCATTTTGTCGAGTTTTTTGTGTATTTGGGGTTTTTTGCTATAAACCCAAATATGAAGAAAACTACGACTAAATGATTTGCGATAGCGATTTAAAGGCAGACCCGATGGAGTTTAGGGCAGATTCCATAACATTTTAGGTCTAATAAAAGGCATTTTTATGGATTTTACATCGTTTTAAGTGTATTTCTATGTGTAAGCATAGAACAACTGTTTTGGGATTTTTAATGCGCCAATGGTCCCTTCCGTTACAAGATAGGTGGCCACCATCCCTAAAGATGTTTAGCAATGATTATTTAATGCTCATAGGGGATTTGAGTGGACAGAGGCTGCGAGCTAGAGAGCCCGAAGGGGAAAATAAGCAAAGAAACGTCGATTGGCTTAAAATCCACTGAATGATAGAGACAGGAGTAGGCAGTGCTGAGACAGAGAGAAAACCAAGACATAGAGCAAGAGGGAGAGTCTGTGTACTCAAAAAGACTTAGGGGATCCAAGTAAAGCCCTGTTGTTTTATTCCTGTTGTGTTGAGACTCAATTTGAGCTCACATTTGTAAAAACTATGCTCTTGAAGACATAATAGAGAGGTCACCACTAAAGGTTGGACTAGGAGATGTAGCCCAAGAGTTTTGGGTGAACTCCTTGATTATTTGCTGTGTTATGCGTGTATATGTTATGTTTTTCTACTTGCTTCATTGTCTATATTATTCACAATATTTTCAATCCGTTGCACTAAGTAATAGAGGAAAATCCTGCACATGAGTCTATAATACCTTAATATTAGTCTAAGATCTCATTTTCAAATCAATAACAATTGGGTTCTAGTTATGGATGGATCCGTCAAGGAATTGGAGTTCCTTAAGAGATGGTATGTACATGTTCAGTTATAAGGCAATGCGATTGGCACAACAAGATAATGTAACTAGTATATTGTTGTATTTATTTATGCAATGACAATTATGTGTTTATGGTAGTATGATGTAGGGATTTCATGACAAAGGAGACAACCATGAAATGTTGAAGAAGGTTCTAGTTGAGCTTTCCTTTTGAAGCACTGGGAACCATGGGGATTGAGTCATGGTTTTTGTTCGTAGTCTTGTGTTTTTTATCTTTTGTGATTTTTTTGCGTTTTACTGGAAGTTTTGTTTATATCTAGTGTATGACCATACCACTTTATTATGGTGTCATATAGTTATTGGTTTTTCAGGGTTTTCTTCTTTTTGTTTCTTATTCTTTCCTTTTATGTTTTGTGGGTCTTGGGAATTGGTTGGGAAAGAGGGAAGTTAATGGAGTTCGAGAAAATCTTAATGAAACAAAACATGTAATGTAAGACCCAAATGAAGCTCAGTGCATGCATAAGGGTAGTTGAAGGAAAGCGTATGAAAACCAGTTGAATTGATTGGGTCCATTGTGATAAATGGACGATGGTAAAACAATCATGAGAAAGGCAACAACAAAGGTAAAGTAAATGGATTTGAGGCGTCAGATGCCTTGGATATGTTGGGAACAATTGTTCTTACTATTGTGCATGTTGTGAATAGATAAATGGAGTTATCTTAACCTAGACCTTATGATATTTGGTAATTAATTTGTGATTATGATTATGTGATGTTGATATATGTATGTATGTATGTTGTTTTTTGACGGGATCATGACTATTTTATGATAATGTTTATATATACATGTGTATGTATGTATGTATGTATCTATGTCACTATCTAACAGGGTTGTCAAGGATCATTCTTGTGGAGGAATGATTTCTTATGCAGGTGAATGGCATGAAATAGGTTCCTAGTTATATGGGAATCAAGTGGGAAGAGTAGTCCTAGCAGATCTACGATGTCTGTATCATGTGGTTATGAGTTGATATTATGTGATTATACTATGTCTATGTTATGGACAAGCTATAATGAAGGATGCATCAGCAGAATGAAAACAATATGATTTGCGACATGCTAGAATAAGCATGGATGGCATAGAAACACTGGAAGAAAGGTTGGTTGGTAGAGACAATGTGGTTTTGGATGTGTAGTGATAAAGTTTTATACGTGTTGTGCATATTGTATATTCAATTATTATACCTATGGTTTTGTGTGTATATTGCATATACAGTGTTGGGTATAGATGTTGCTATGTACATGTGGATATGCAGTGCTGTGTACATATTATACTATGCACATGGTGGATATGCAGTGTTGTGTGCATCTTGGATACATTGTGTTGTGTACATATGGTGTTATGTACATGTTGTATATGCAATGCTATGTACCTATGGTATTGTGTGCATGTTGTACATGCGGTGCTATGTATATATGATGTTGTGTGCATGATTGTACATGTGGTACTGATGTGCATGTGGTGTTGTCTACATGTCGTGCATGTGGCATTGTATACATATGGTATTGTGTACATGTTGTGCATGTGATGTTTTGTACATGTGGTATTATGTACACGTTGTACAGGTGGTGCGTGTACATGTGATGATGTGCGTAGGTTGTGTAGGTGGTGCTATGTATAGATGGTATTGTGTACATGTTGTACATATGGTACTGGTGTACACATGTTATTGTGTACATGCCATACATGTTGTGTTGCAGACATTTGGTACTATCTATGTGTATTGTGTATTTGTGGTATCGTGACATCTATATTCATTGTGTTGTACTATGTGTAGTACATGTATTGTGTTGTGTTGTATGTCAGATGTAGGTACATGTATTGTGTGGTGTTGTAGATCAGGTATAGATGTATGTGTAGTGTTGTACATTGGGTGTAGATGTATATGTTGTGTTGTACATTGGGTGTAGGTGTATGTGTTGTGTTCTATTATGTGTAGTACATGTATTGTGTGTTGTGCACCATGTGTGGATGTATGTGTTGTGATGTACATTGTGTATGTGTATGTGATTAAAGAGAGAAAAAGGCACTGGGTGCTTGCTGGGTGTGGAAACCGATCTGGTGTGTGTATGGAAAGAACAAATGTAGAAGTAAGCACCGATTAAAGGATAAGTATCAATATTTTATTTTAGTTTTATTCATTTGACCTATGATTATGGTTTATGATGATTTCATGTGATTCATGATCTTGATCTCAATGATGGTTGTGTTTCGAGCTAACCGGGTGTGACATGTTTATACATGATGATTTGGGCAAGAGGTAGTTTGACATTTTGTGATAGGAAGTAAATAGGATTGCAGGTGTACCTTATTGATGAGCTAACAATGAGGTATGGTTTGAGTTTATTTCAAATTATTTTGAATCTAATGGAAGTTATGTGCTTGGTACAGAAAAACATGGAAATTCTTGGTTGGGTGGTTGAAAACTAACTATAAGAATTAGCAACAATAACAAAAGGAATTAGAACATGCAGTAATATGGGACACTGGTACCCAATAGTGTCCATTTATTTCGGTGAGCATGCTATGATCGATATGATGGTTTTTAGGTAGGTATTTTCCTTGGTTGTTTGACCTTCCAATGTGAGGAAGCCTTGCCAAGGGAAAAATTGCCGAAGATAGTGGATGTTGGGGAACTTGGAAGGTGAGTGACTGCATGGAAGGGGAAGAACATATTGCTCGAGGGACTGTGTAGAAGAGAAGGGAAGGCCAGGGAGTACATGTTCCTTCGTCATTAGTATTGCCAGATGGAGTTAGATGCACATTGGGAGTGTGCATTGGAACAATGAGCCTGTAAGTGTTTACAGAGAGGACAACAATGTAGGATTGTAGCATTGGACATTGGATGAAACTTTGACTTTGGCAGTGGATTTTGGATTTCCTAGGAAGGAGGTGAATCCTGGTACTACTTTTGAGGGTAGAGGTGTAAGCCTCTGGATTCCCTTGTTACTGATATGAGTATCATATCCTTTTATTTGCTGGTTGAGCAAATGTGCACATGTGTATGTGTATGTTATTGTCAATATTGTATTGAGATGGATTTATAAAGCTCCATAGACAATATGGTTATTTGTTGATTAAAGAAACTGTGCATGAGTATATGTGGTTATTATTGTAAATACCATAATGCTCTATGTTATAAAGCTCCAGTAAATGGTATGTTTGTCATGTTTCAACAATGGTCATTGTAAATAATGCAATGAGATGTGTTGTAAAGTGCCATGGGTAGTATGTGTTTCTTTTCAGTGGCCTTGATGGTTGTAGGTGTCATTGAACACCGAGGATGGTGTTCCCCCAAGGGGGAGGGTTATGTAACAACCATGGTGAAAATTACATGTAAAAGTTAATAAAGGCAAAAATAAGACCAGAGTCATGGGACACGTATTCCAAGCTGAATGGTTGGAAAAACATCCTAGTGGGTGTTCATTTCAGTTATTATAGCTAAAGGAAAATGGAAATGGTAATCGTAAAGGTTGTGGAGAGGCAAAATGACATTTTTTTTGGCAATTTATTTATGAAAATAATGGAAATTAGGAGAAAAGGAAGGTGAAAGGCCACAGGTTGCATGTGAGGAGTAAAATGAAGGAAAATAATGGAAAATAAAGAAAATACAAGCCTCGTTGATAAAAAGGCTTATGAGGATCAGTTGGTATCTTTTTTTAGTTCAGTTTTGGAGATGTCCCCCTTTATTCTCTCTCACACTCTTGGACACTTAGATTTTTCTTGGAGCACTTTAACATTGGATCAAGAAAAGAAAATAAGGCAAGAGGAAGTAAAGATAAAGCAAGGAAGAGCAGGATCAAGAAGATGCAACAAGATTCTTTCTAGGTATAGAGTTGTATGTAAGGTTTCCTTGCTAGTTTTGGCATGCATGGTTATACATGTGTGTATTTTGTTATCTTTTTGTCACAGGCAAGGGTTTTCCCAAGTGTGACAATGTTTTTCGACCTAGTCTTTCCATTTCTAGATAAACATGGTGTGGTGGTTTGATTTTTATGTGGTTGAGATGGATTATCGTATGGAATCGAAGTTGAGTGGGGTGGTGCCAGGATTATTCAAAAGGCCTAGGAATTCCAAGATGGGATACATGGTAAAGCCTGAATGTGAACACCTTGATTAAGCCTAGGAATCCCTTGACCATTGAATGGCGAGACACATGGTAAAGCTCAGAGTCGAGTACCCTTGATTGGGCCTAGGAATCCTGATATGTGATACATGATAAAGCCCAGAGGATGGAGACCTCATAGGCATAGGAATCCATTGATTAGTAATGGTATGATACATGGTAAATATGGGAGGTTGAGACAAACAAATTCCTCACGGTGTAGGTGGAGAGATCCAATGGCATCCATGCTTGTTTTTGGCCTAGTGATCCGGTGAGGATTGCAGTAAAGCTTATTATTGTATGCTTATTGTTTATGGCCTAGTGATTCGGTGGGGATTATGGTAAAGCATGGTTCTATTATTGAGGTTGAGGTGGTGTAGCTTTAGAAAGTGAAATTTGATTTTGGTCATAAGTTGCACATTCATGCTTGGAATATTACATGGGGGTGATTGGTTGAAAGAAAGATTCGTTTCAACCAATCTATGGTTGGGCGATATGTGGAAGTACCAAACCTGGTTGGCTTATGAATTCATTAATAACATTTCCTTATCGTTGACATTTCATGTGTAAATGTACTAGTTCATATGTGGTATTTATGGTTGTTGTATCCTTGTTATTTCTGTTGGTTATATGTTGGTTATGAGCATGTTTTATGATAATTATGATGTATGGATCTCATCATGTTTTGGTTGATAAATGAATGAAAAATGAATATATGACCTAATAGATGATAATGCAGCTAATTTGATAAGGCATCAATGCTTCCTTACGACTCTCAGATAAGTATGAGACCCCTATGCTCAGATCTGTTGTTATGACCTGTAGATTACTTGTGCACAATGTGTTCGAAGAAATGTATGTCATGGTTAGGATTGGTTAGGTCAAGTCCTTGATCAAGTTTTGTGTTAGAGGCTTTGTCCTGGTGTCATTTATTGTCTTGGAAAGTCTCATAAAGTTCTAGGAAATTGTTTTGAGACTATACTTGAAAAAGTGGCTTAAATATCGCAGTCTCTGGCACATAACTTGATGAAAAAGACTGCAATCCCTCCCTTGAAGGCATTGTGGGAGTGACTAGAGGGTCCCAATCACATGCATGCCCATGTCATCAGAGCAATTGGGGGTTTAATTCAATGAAAGGGTAGGTTAACTTAGGGGTTGGGCATCTGGAGTGGTATATTAGCTCCTGGGGGTGCACTTGAGGGATGTCTGTAAGGTGTTATTTAATCGATTCCACTTCCTTAACTACACTTAGGGAGTTGAATCATATCATACTAACTCTTCATCACATGTTTACCCTGGTGGACCGGTTAGCTTGGGTAAATGTGGGAGGAGAGTGTTACATAGGAGCTCTTATTTCCTAACGCAATTTCGCCCCTAAAAGATAGGAATTTCTCCTATCTCCTTGGACAATTACCAAGAGAATTGCTCTGCTTCATTTTTGAAGCTCTTCATACCAAAAACTATGTACCATAATAAATACAAATTTTGCCTTCATCCAATCTAAATAAGCAATTCAAATTACATGACCTACTAGGTCTAATTTTAGTAGCTGCAACTAGTTAACTAAGAGTAAGTTGATTTAACATAAATTAAACTACCCAAATAAACTCAAATTTATCTCTATTCTAAAACTATAGATCAGTTAAGTAAGAAAAACTAGAGTTAACTCCACTAGATAGCTAATTTTAGCCATAAAATAGTCCACAACTCTTTGAAATCAATCTAATTCAAATTACCTGACAATAACTTAGTGATAGGCCACATCACACATGTTAATAGACAACTAACTCAAGCAACTATGATATTGAATTCAAATTGGCATCTTTGACTAATGCATAAGTCAAAGAAACCATTCCTTGCTACATTTTTAACACTTTAAGAAAATTATGATTTCTATTATGCACAAAAGTAATGGTGAAAAAACTATTTGTTATCTTGTTACAAAATCAATCACCAAGCTAAATTACCACCAACATACTACATTACCACCAGGACTAACCACAACTATGTTGGATTATTATATAATATTGTCACTATCTTTCATGTCAAGATTTTAGTTTAAACTGACTTTTTTTCCTTTTGAGCGGATTGATTCTTCTAATGTTCTTCTGAGACATCTCAATATATATTTTAATATATTTCAATCAGTGTGGAAATGGTGGTAATATGCAAAAATAAGTTTCAAAGCTAATTTCTCTCTATTTGAAACCTAGAAACTCTAAACTCAAAAAAATAAACTGCAAATTTTAGAAGAACCCAAAATTCTCTTTAGTCAAGAAATCCAAATTTCATTATATTCGGGATCTAAAAATTCCAGATGGTCTCCTTAATCTCGATGTTCTAAAGTTTGAATGTTTCCTCCAGATAACCAAAAATCCAGATATATTTACATCCAAATATCCCTAGTTACTCTAGAAACTTTTCCTTTGAATGAGAAATACAGATATCTAGTCATCTAGGTTATCACTATGTTACACACTTTGCAAGCTCTGGATATCCCTTTGGGTTCAAAATTCAAAATATGTTTCTTGTTGTGACTTGTAGTAGGGTCCACAATGGATGACTTATGGTCTAGATATGAATTTTGATCCAGATTCAGTTCTCCATTATATAACCTTTAGCGAAGTCCACTCAAAATACATGTGTGTCTAACTTATAAACTTCTAAATGGAGATCCAAAATTTTTTCTCATTTGAAATGTGCACTCTTTGGTGAGGCTGAGATAGGGTATGACCTAGAAACCTTTTTGTGAATGAATCTTGAGATTTGAATCTTAGTTAATTTTGTTGTGGGTCATCTCCAGATGAATTGAAGTTTATCCATGATTTGAATCTAAATGTTTGAACTATGGCTAATATGTTGTCCTTGATGTCAACTTGGATGGCTAATGTGTTGTACTTAATGTCAACCTGGATGTCAACTTGCCATATTATGTCATCATGATTGTATAAGTGTTGCAAAATTTTGTTGAAGTATTACAGGTCCTATGAATGTTTGCATAGGTGATGCAAAGGATGAGAAAGTGTATTAATAGGTTTCATTTGAGAAAAATTGAAATGTAAAGTTTTCAAATCCATATGAAACTTATATGAAGGAAAGGCACAGAGTCACGTACATGACTCTACACCTGGAAAAGAATAAACCATGAACATTTCCCATGGTAATATATCATAGTTTTGTGTCAACAATGTCTATTTGATTCCGTCAACTATTACCAAAAACAAATCCAAGGGATTTTCCTATGGTATTGGAAAGGAAAAGAGATTATAAAAGGAGAAGGTGATCAAGCAGTTCATGTGTGCATTGTTTATGAGACATTCAATGTGATCTGGTTTGGAATAGGTGTGCACCAGAGCGTAAGGATTGAAGATCATATGGGTGTGTAGATATGATACAGATCAAGGTGAGAGTATGAGGAAAAGCTAGTTTTTGTTGTTTGCAAAGACTAACAAAAGTTGATGGCATTTCTTCTAGTAATATGATGTGTTTTGCTGTAGGAAGGTTGAAGAAGTGTTTAAAAATATGATAAGAGATTGTTTGTAGGGATATTAGTGATTAAGTGAATATAGATACTAAAGTTATAAGTCTTTGTTGTTGATTTTCATAAATATTATAAGTCTATTTTTATTGATGATATTATGTGTTGAGTTTGTTGTTATTGGTATTACACATTCTCTTGAAAACAATATTGTGATGGTTGAATTGATGAGGGATCTGATGGCACATTCATATATTGTTTTTTGCATTGATTTCTGAGAATTGTACACAGATTGTATTATGGAAGGTTTCATATATATGTGGATCTACTTCTAAACAGTCGCATATATATTCTAAGGATATTGTGAAAAATGCAATGAATTATTTTGATGTTATGTCAATGAGTATTTCTTGGTTGTTTGATGATAGTGTTGTATTCAGAGGCTGTGTTTCTTGCAGAGAAGTTTTGACATAGAGTATGTTTTGGATAATCATAACTTGAATTTCGTACATTAGTGCTATGCATGATAAGCGCATGCACACATAAGTCTCCTTAATAATAGTCACACAGACATTCTAATTTGGTTCTGGATAGAGTGGTATTAAAAATGAATGATTGTTGAGGATGTCTTTATTAGTCTGGCATTGGTTGTGGATCAGAGTTTTGCTATTGATATTTGAGTTTGATCAGTGATTAGTTGAAGAAATATTGGTATTTTGGTATTTAGTATTCATTGTTTTTTTTGGAGCGGTTATTGGTATTTGGAGATCAAGTATATTGTTGGGTGCTTCTCCAGTATGAAAATTTAATGAAAAATGGCCTATATGTTTTGTGTTGGTTTTGATACAAGTGGAACCATATGAAAATTTTGAAATGTGGTCCATATAGGTGCAGAGGGTTGGAGCCTTAAGTAAGGGAGTATGATCTTCTGTATGATAGTAGTCGGTAAACTTGTTGAGGGAGTAGGAGCTTCCTTCTGGTAGGAGCTAGTAAACTTGATCAAGGAGTAGTAGCTTCCTTTCTGTCAGACATGGATAATTTGAGGAGGTTATAGCCTCCAACGAGTAGGAGCTTGCTTAATGGTAAGATTCAATGCCAATACAATATGTAGGAATATTTTCTTTATAATAAGAAATAAGACAGAGGTGACCACAATGATGGTTTTATCCCAAATTGGGTTTCCACCTAAAATCCTAGTGTCCTTATGTGTTTATGTGTTATGGTTTATATAATTTTATGTTGAATACTTCCCATGGTTAATGCATAATGAATAGCGAATGAAATAATGATTTAGATAACCGTGAAGAATCAATCAATCTACATATATGCTACTTGTATTATTTAAAATTGTGTACACACATGAGTTGTCTGAAGAAGAGTCACTTATATTTTTTCTGAATATGCAAATAAGGATGAATTAAAATGAAATACTGATTCAACCCCTCCAAGTATTTTTAAAAATTGGTGTCATAGCGTAGGTATCTCTAGTAAATCTTGATTTCTTGTGAGTAGATCGAGGATCATGGGAAAGAAGCATAAGAAGAAGGTAGGACAAAGGAAGGAGTCAGTTCAGAAAAATTGTGACAATGATAGTGATGTATAAGATGTAGTGGAAATATCAGTAAGCATAGATCAAGGACAAATAATACTGAAGCAAGTAAGAGATTCAAAAGCACCCTATTTTTTTTTTTATCAAGGATAAGGAAGATAATGAAGATAGTGAACAAGAATCATTAGGTATTGGTTTTTGTTTTAATTGTATATGTGATGAACATTGTATGAATGATTTCCCATTTCCTTGCTTATGTAGTGATGATGATAAACGAATCAACTGAGATTACTCTTTTGGGTAGAAGTGGAAGTAATACCTTTTTAGAGAAATCAAATTCAAATATATCGGCCATAGAAGTGGAGATTAAAAGTCTCAAAAATGAGAATAAATACCATCAAAAGTTATGAAAATTTGAAATGGAGTGTGCCTACTCAGCAGGAAGAAGGAAGAAAAACTGAAGAAGGAATGAGGAAGAAATATAAGGAAAGGGAAGATCGGTGTCAAATATTGGAGGATGAAGTAGCTTTATTGAGAAATGAACTCAGAGAGAAAATATCCTAGCTATAGGAGGAAAGGAAATCTGAAGAAGGTGCAATAATCAAGGAGCTTAAAGAAAGACCCAGTTATTGTGAAGGACTTGAAGAAAATATCATCTCTCTCAAATATGATCTTGAAAGGTCGAACAAATGATATGAGGAGATACTTAAAGTATTTGAAGAACAAGGAAATGATCTTAAAGAAGGTATCATCGAGTTAGGAACACAATTGGAAACGACAAGAAGAGAAAAAGAGGTTGAGGTAAGTATATTAGAAGGTAAATTAGTAGAAAAGAATAAGAAATTGAGACTTCAAGATAGTTCTAAGATATTGGATAATTTTCTTAACAATCAAAAGTCTCCCTCCACTAAATCAGGCCTTGGTTTTCATGAAACTATGAAGGGAGAATCTATCTCACAAGCCTATGCAAGAAATATTAAGGTTCACATAGAAAACTCTGAAAATCCTAGTAAATAATTAAGAGGTCAACCAAATCAACAATTGAGAAAAGTGAATTTTCAAAGGAAATCATTTTCCCCCAATGAGTATAGAAATAACAATCCAATCTATCCTTTGATTAAATATATTGAATGTCTTATATATCATAACTTTGGACACATTGCAAGAAATTGCAGAAGAAGACTGTTTAGACCTCAAGAAAATAGTCTCTAAACAAGAAGATCATCAGTTCCTAGGTATTCAAGTTTCTTCAAGGGGTATTTTTTTCATGCAATGTATTTGGTGACAAATCTATTGATTACAACAAGAGAAATATGAAGAAGAAATATTATGATTCTCTTTACAATTCATAAAAACAACACATATTCCTTCCGAATCAAGAAACCAAAAAATAATATTGTTATTAAAAGATCTGGAAAAAGATGGATCCACCATAACTCCTCATATTAAATAGAAGGAAGAGGAAGAACTAAGGTGTGTCTTTTATCTGCACATTTGAACAAGAAGATAAATGGTATATAGACAACGATTGTTCTCATAACATATATGGAAATACAAACAAATTTATCTCTCTCTTGATGGTGCTAGACCCGCCAACATTCATGGGATCTCCTCGATATGAAGTCCCAATTAGACCTCACACCGTTTAGTGTAGGAGTTGCATCTAGTATGAAGGCATGGTTTCCAAATCCTTAAAGGTTTTCCTTGGTTCTAATTGTCGACAAGAGAGAGGAATGCAATGGTGCGTAGTAGTAGTATCACCCAAGAAGAGACACACATGAACATGAAGGATCTGTCTAACATCCAATAGAATAGTCCATAGAGGATGTGATGATTATTACAACCAACAAATGGAAAATGTTTTTCTAATATCCTATAGAATAATCCACAAGGATGGGACAAAAATGAAAACCATTACAACACATTCTCAATAAGATAAGTACAAAAACAACTGAAATAGTTCAACTATATTAGCACATGTGAAAGAAATCATGAAGTACAAACATATGTAGAATAGTCTTACAAACATTCATAATTCATGCATGAAGAACGTGTTGGCCTTGAAAGCTTCTGCTATTAATTAAAAGCTCCAAGACATATGAATACAATGGACATCACTAGCTCCGGTAGTGGTGTGTTGGAGCCACTCCTTGCTCCCCAAAAGAACTAGCTTATTTCGCTAATACCTTGCGGGAGGAGCCAAGGTGAGAAGTCCTCTTCTCTTACAATGAGGGAGTATATATGAAAATGAGGAGGTGATGCTTCACCTTCCTTGTGACTCTTCATCTACCCTCATGACTGTTCGAATTCCTATGACTTTTCAACTTTCTCTTTGTATTCTACACATGTACTTTGGACTTTCACTTTACAATACATTTACGAAACACGTGTTACATCATTAGCTACAAGGTGTGGCATGTGACCACTCATGACATGACACTGCTGATATGGATTGCTTGATGATGTGGAAATGTCAAGCCACTGTTGCTGCTGAGTGATGAATTTCTTCTTGAGAATGCTTTTCTCTTCACCTCTGCATGGCTTGGTGATAATGAATCTTGAACAATGTCAAGTCTTTAATGGTGGTCGAAAACTAGTGTCCCTTCACTTTTCTCAATTGATCAACTTGTGTTTTTCAACTACAAGTGTGTCTTTTAGTATTATTCCTTGCTTCATCTCCTTATTTATTATCTTTCCATGGTATGATAGAGTACATGCATTTAAAATTCACTCATGACAAGACAACATCAGTCAGAAAAACCCCTAGTATAAGATATGTCATATTGATCCATTAACTGAGCCAAAACCAGGTGACAGGACATGAGAGAAGGCTCATTTAATGCAAAACTCAAGTAGCCAAGGGTGAGGCTTGATCCCTGACAATGCGTAGAGCGGAGTTCAGGTATGACAAAGGGAAACAAACTATGCAGTTCAAAGAGCTAGTGGGACATGCTGAGCAGATGGGAACCAAGAGTATATATTGTGCAGTTCCTGGAGACAAGGGAGTTTGGGATGTTACAAAACTATGTAGTTTAGAGGCTCAGGGAATGAGCTTGAGGCTTTTGATTGCACAGTGTGAAGTGAAGGCTATGTTGGGAGGTTGTGAAATTTTGGAGGTTAAGGCTGAAGCTTGAGCACAGAAACTACGTAGTGCAGTAGTCCTGGGAGACAGGAACTACAAATTATGTACTACCAAGGGGTAAGGTCACATCTAGAGTATTGAAATTTGTAAGTTCCCAATTTACGGAGGTCGGGTGAAGCTAAGTTTCTTAGTCAAAAAGCCTTCTTAGAAATGGCTAAGTGTAAGACTTGTGAGACTAATGTAAATAGTGATAAGACTTTGACTGTGATATCACACTTAGAATGCTTGATGATACAACAACATAGATCACCCATGATCCATGAATAATTCATTTCCCTCTAAGTGACAAATTTATGATTACTTACGAAAAGTGCGACACTTAAGATAAGCTTTGTGACAACCATGATGATACTCATGCGATAATGCTTAAAAACTTGTGAATGAGTACGACAAATGTTTACATAGTTAGAAAAACTCATATACACAAACATAGCTTGTTGAAATAATCATAATAGGATTTTACACAATGTGTGACAACCAATCATGTGAAAAGGTGATAGTTTACCGAAATTGCAAAGGGGAGAAAAATAATTCAAGAAAGTACATGAAATGAGTTTTGGTGTTTGTGAAAACAATGTGGATGACCAAGGAAGGCTCCGAAATTGAGTGTAAGCCAAAATTTTGGAGGGTGTTTTAGAAGTTACAACAATTGGCGACAGACTAATAGAATTATAGCTTCTCTGCCTCGATTAACTTCTTTGATATAGGGCATTGGTTCTTCAGGGAGTATTGATTCATTGTGTATATTACTTTGGTCTCCCCACTTACCCCATGAATAGAAATGATCCCCTCTATGCATTCTTGGTTGAACACAATAGAAGATTCAACGATATCACAAATTTTTGAGTTGGGAAGGGTAGTGTAGCTCGCAATCTTATGATTTCCAGAGTATCATTTTTTTTCTTTGATGTTGCTCCATTGCCAACAGGCCTAGACAATACCCCAATGGAGTCACATAGGAACTGAAACATTGCTCTGTTTCCAGTGAGCCTGGACAGTACCCCAACAAAGTTTCTTTCTTCACCTCTCTTCACAAGAAGCCTTTATTTATTTATTTTAAAGAGGATTTTTCATTGACATTTATTCGTTTTTGCATGGAAGAGGGATCCCAAATTATTGAGAGTAGAAGAGGTTGTTCCTTCAGAGAAGCATATAGATACTTATAATTTAGGTTTGCTCATTTATATTTTCCCCCTTCTCCTCTTCTACTGATTGGATAAGCTTGAAAACCCCAAAAGGCAAAAGCCTATTGTAGGCATAAGGTTTCCTAAATAGAAATAGGTTCATGGTTGGACCAAAACTCTTCTTATGTATGGATCATATTTTATGTTGGAACACCATCAAAAAAATATATAATCAACACAAGGAATATGGATAGGAGGTTCACCAAATGTTGAAGTGTCACAAGAATATTTAGAGTTCGGCCACACACATACTAAGAAGCCACACCATGTTCATGCACAACACTTATTCACATGACGAAAAAAAAGAAAAATTCAAATAAACAAGAAAGAAAAGACTATGTACACAGTGTAGGGTACAAATCCAGATTATCATTTAAAGTAATGTTTTAAGTCTTGGCCATTGATAGGGAGAGAGTCAATCTTCCTGTCATGTGATTGAAGATGCTAAGTGTGTTGGACAAGATTTTCGTGGACTGTGAATGCCCCAATCCACATGGATTGAAACTTAGTGTGTTTACCTTTGTCCTCGGGAGATTTATCCCACTTCAATACTAAGTCACCCACACTGAAGTTGTTCTTCCCTGTAGACTTCTTGTCGAACCACCTCTTGATACAAATTTGATGAAGTGAAAATATTTCTTTTTCTTTCAACCTTTCTTCTTGTCATGTGTGAAGGGTGTCCATCATATGCTGCACTAGTAAGCATGACCTACCTTGAGATTCTTGTGAAAGTTGGAGAGGAGGAAAGTAGATGTTTGGTGGGAGGATGGCTTCTTTTCCATATACCAAGAAGTAAGGGGAGGTGTTCATAAATGGATTTCATGTGGCTCAGTCAACCCATAAAGAATTTACCAAAGCAGATTGCCATTTAAGATAATATGGTCTTTTTGATGATAAAGTTAAGGTTCCTATTTGTGGATTTAACAAGACCATTCCCCTACAGATAATAATTAGTCGAATGTTTCAATACAATACCATTTTCTAGTGAAAAATCGTAAAGTATTAGTGATGAAAAGTATGTTGCATTATTGAAAACAATTAAAGTAGGAATGTTGAACCTGGAAATGATGTTCTACTGAAGGAAATTTATGACTTCTTGATCATTCACATGTTTGAGCAAAAGTGCTTCTATCCACCATGTAAAGTAGTTTGTGGCATGAGAATATAATGGTGCTACTTTTATGAATGTGGGTAAATTTCTCCAGTAACATCCAAGCCCCACTATTGAAAAGTTTCTTCCATTGAAATAGGCTTAAATGGGGTGGTTGAATTCTTGTTTCTACTGGCACACCTCTGACAGAATGAACACTTATAGGCGTAAGCATGAGGATCCTTGAATAATGTAGGCTAGTAAAATATGACCCTCATGAATTTATGTGTTGACATGTTACCCGCAAAATGTCCCTCGGCTGGTCCATCGTGGAGATCACGTAATAATTTCTCTAAATATTGTTCTTCTAAAAACCTAAGAAGTACTCCATTATGGTGCTTTTTGAAAATCACCCCATGCATCAACTGGTAAGATAATTCTTTGAGTCTAAGGGAAGTTCGCTCTTTGGTCATGTGGATAGATAGGAGGGCACGGTGCTGTGCTCAAGGTATTGGTGCACATATGTGTATGAAGAGTTCATGACAATAGTGGGGGAAACTCATTGAACATTATACATTTTGATTTCTTACTCCCATCCTAAGAGATCTTCTTCTTCCTTTGCATCCACTACTTCTGCTGCTAGTCGACATAGACCATGGCCCTTGATTGTGTGAAATAGTTTAAACTCTAAGTCATATTCCTATAAACCATTCATCTAGTTCACTCTTCTTTCACCCATATATCGTTGGAAAAACAATGATATGACTACTGGGTGTGGAACAAAGATAATACAATGATTTTTCAATAGATATGGCTAGAAGTGCTTCACCACCTTGTATACTACATAATCCTACTTGTCAATGGAGGAATAATTAAGTTTAGGTCCTTGAAGACTAAAAATAATGAAATTTATAGGCCACTAATTTTTATAATCATCCTTTTGTGAGAGCACATCAGTGAGAGAAGTGTCAGAAGAAAAGGTGTAGAGAAAAAAATCCTTGCTAAAATATGGGTTGTGTAATGCAGCTGCTTCTGCGATGGCTTGGTTGATATGGGAAAAAGCACCATTTTACCATATATATTGCATCTGTCTTTATCATCTCATATATTGGGTTAACAGTCTGAGCATAGTCAAAGATGAACTTGCAGAGGAAATTGATTTTTGCTAGGAAGGACTGCATAGCTTTCTTGTTTACCGGAAAGGGAATCTATGTAATTGCTTTGACCCTGTATGGTTCCACTTTAATCCCACTTTTGGAAATGATTCGGCCAAAGAGGTTACCCTTGGACACTGAAAATACTCTCTCCTTGAGATTAAGAGATATCCCATAATTACGACATCGCTCGAAAATTTTCTTCAAGTGTCGTATGATTGAATCTCTATTTGGAAAAAACTATGATGTCATCAAGATATACCACTACTCTCTATCCAATCAATCCCTAGAATATGATTTCCATGGCTTATTGGAATGTAGAACCATCATTAATCAATCCAAATGGAATTCACTTAAATGCGAACATACCCCACTTTGTGAGAAAAGTCATTTTAAGTTTGTTAGTCTCTAACACTATAACCTGGTTGTATCCTGAATACCCATCCAAGTTAGAAAACATTTCTCACCCCAATACTTTTTGTAGTATATGCTCCATAAATGAAATAGGGTAGTTATCTTTGTCTGAGGTGTTAGTGCTCAAATCTGCCTTAGGCTGAAGGAAGGTAGGATTCAAGATAACACCATACCACGCTCAGCCTCGTAGCTAGCCCTACGAGGATAGGAGAGGGCTCTCTCCAGGTCAACTTAGTAAAAATACTCAATAGGGTCTGAGATGACTTAAAATGCGAACTGATTTTAGGCTAGGTAAATAAATATGAAAGAGGTATTTTGATGAATGACTGAGTTTCTAGGCTGTGTGGGACAAGGACAACATGAGCAGAGATTTAACAAAAGGCATAAGATATTTCATAAGGCGAGATAGGCATGAGGTTTAACAAACAAATTGAATTTAAATGAGGTGAAAATACTGTTTAAGAAAGCTGAAAAGGGCATTAATGTATGAATCCTTTCCAAGAAGAAGAAAACACATAAAATCTAAACACTTCCTCAAGGCAGAGCAATGACTGAATTCTACCTTTCTATCTTGAAATTATTCAGCTGGAAACGATCATGAATGAATGGCGAAACATAACAAAGACATATGAGACATAAAGGAAGAAACACATGCTAAATTCATACCGCAAGAATCTTATAAATTAGAGCTGCACCATTTAATTAATCCTCTATCAAAACTGTACAACCAAACACTAAGTTTTTCCTCCACCGTTTCCCAGAACTCAGAACCTTTTACAAATAGTTTTTCAATATAATAAATAGACTCAATTTGTGGGAAAACAAATCGACACCAATGGGGAGTTGTTTAGTCATTAACTAACAGGAGCCAATCATCTTTTCTGAAGATAAGTAGCATTACATTTTTACTCAAAACACCAATGGAGAGGCGGAAGCTGTAGCTGTCAATCCTTTGAAACATAACTGAAGTCAAAAATAGGTAGTTGAATCCTATTCTTTTGCTAAAATTTGAGTCTAGAATTGTGCAATTGTTGATTTTAGGCCAAAAACTCTATTTCATTAATGCCACTTGGCACATTCCCACACAACTGCCCTCAAATTTCTGGAGATGCGTTTGCCACTTTTCATAAATTAGGAAAAGGTCTCCAATATTTTAATGCTAAAATATGGGTCAAATTCGCCGCATATGTTCTTTAAATCTGAAGATGAACGAATGCCCAAGTATTGCACTGACTGCCATGACTGCCACCTAAGACATACAACATAACGTCGCTTTCAGTTCAATTTGGATCATGAATACGAAGATGGATCATTTTACATTCATCCTTCAACGATTACATCACTGTCATTTGCTAGTATGATGACATCTTGCATGCTAAGCCCCATCTCTCATAACGTCAGTTCTTTTCATCTACAGTTGCAATTTCATTCAGGAGGCTAGTCAAATCGCCACCATTGTTAGGGACAGTCTTTTGCTTTACCGTTTGCAGCCAATTCTTGAAATCTAGATCTGCCTACGATTCATTGATGCCATTGCCCCGCTGATCATTTGCAGTTTCATCTGAAAACTCCAGGAGATCACTAGCACCATCTTGAAAACTAGTACCGGGTGATGTTGGAAGACTGACGCCATGAACGACGGGATACAACCTGTCTGCAAATAGCAATATCGCTCCAATTCCCATTTTTACCGGCTATCTCCTCAATCTTAAATTATAATGTCTGAGACGAGATGGGGCAACCACTTAAATAAATGGCATGGCGAGTTTGAGAAGTTATTGTATGCGATTCAGTAGAGAGAAGTGGTATCATGCTCCTTCGCCATATATGCCCAAAATAGAGTAGTTGCCATACAATCATATACAATAGTTGTGAACGATATATAAAGAAAGCCCAGACATTCTAAATTTCGATCGGTCCAAATTGACTAGTTAATTTTTTGGGATCGCAATCGTGTGGGATCAAGAGTGAGTTTAGCATACATAATAGGTGAGGATACCCACTCCTTATGAGAAAATCAGAAGCATACCCAGATGTCATTTGACCAAAGCAGCTCCTAACACTAACGATTCCCACATAAAGGCCCACCTTTTCGTTTCTTGCAGCACTTCCGATCTGAGAAAAGTTATTATGGTAGCACCTGCACTACCTCCACCGCTTACAACCACAAAATCGACAAGCCAAAAGTTAACCATTGCTGTGTCGCATGAAATCATATTCAAATTGCCTCAACGGAATTTGTAGTACAGGAGAAAAACCAAGTAAAAGAACACCTTTTCTTGCCTCCTGAAGTCCATACTGCTCTGCATGATATTTGTTGTCACCATCAAGTTGTTCAGCTTCAACATACTTATCAAATGAAGCATAGACATCTCAGCAGCCTTTAACATCAAGCTGTATATCATAGAATGATTCCTTGCTTGTAGATTTATAATCCACATTTATGCACTCAATGTAGTTCATATGATGTCCTTCAAATAGATGCTTTATTGTATCCTCAACAGCTGTGCCCTTCATCTTATCTTCTAACTTGTCGCAGAGTACTCGATTTAGCTCGTGCACATCATGTTGCAAGAAAGAATCTGTCAGGCCTGGGTAACTCCAGCTATTGATGAACGCAAGACAACTTAATATTTCACATTAGATAACAATTATTTATATACAAAAGAAACGGATCAGTTCATCTTCTAGATGACTGTCCGGCTTCACCTCATCCGTTTCGGATTAGGTGTCAACATTCCCCCCCTTAATCTGAAGGGATGTTGGTGAGTCCAAGCATCGTTCTGAATCTTTCAAGCTTTTCTCTTCCAAGCGCTTTGGTGAAGATGTCTGCAATTTGTTCGTTTGTGGAACAATGACGGAGATGGATTGTTTTGGCCTCAACATGATGTCGGATCAGATGATATTTAGTATTGATGTGCTTAGTACGATCATGGAACTTTGGATTTTTGGCCAACTTTATTGCAGATGTGTTATCAATCATGAGTGGAGTAGATTGTATTTGTTTTACTTGCAAATCTTCAAGAATTTTCCTGAGCCACACAATTTCTTTCGTTGCTTCAGCTGCTGCCACGTATTCTGCTTCTGTTGTGGAATCCGCTGGTACTGATTGTTTGCGTGATCTCCAGGAGACAGCTCCTGATCCAAGACTCATAGCATATCCTGAAGTAGATACCCCAGTTTCTTTGTCTCCATCGAAGTCTGAATCAGAGTATCCAATCAAGTTGAAGTCGTCCACCTGTGTATACTTGATTCCAAGGTCTTGAGTTCCCTTCAAGTACCTTAGAACTCTTTTTGCAGCAGACCAATGTCCCTCACAAGGCTTTTGCATAAACCTGGAGAGGATTCCAACAGCAAATGAAATGTCTGGTCTGGTAGTAGTGAGGTAGATGAGACTTCCTACAAGCTGTCTATACCTTGTTGCATCCTCAAATTCCTTTCCTTCAGTAGATGTGAGCTTCAAGTTTTGTTCCATTGGAGTAGAGAGGGGATTGCACTCTGTCATGCCAAATCTGTATAACAAATCTCCAATGTATTTCTTTTGAGAAAGAAATATGGACTTTGGATGTTGGGTTACTTCAATGCCAAGATAGTAATGAACATAGCCCAAATCAGTCATTTCAAAGATTTTTCCTAATTCTTTCTTTATGGATGCAATATAGCTTTCATTGTTCCCTGTCATTAAAAGATCATCTACATATACCACAAGATATACAACTGTTTTGCCAACTTTCTTGACAAATAAAGTTGCATCATCAAGATCAAAATGTTTGAAGTTGAGTTTCAGAAGATGCTCAGTTAGTTTTTCATACCAGGCTCGTGGTGCTTGTTTGAGGCCATACAAGGATTTCACAAGTTTGCATACTTTGTGTTCATGTCCTTTCACAGCAAATCCTTCAGGCTGGGACATAAAAACATTCTCTTTTAGATCTCCATTCAAGAATGCAGTTTTTACATCCATTTGATGGACTTTCCAACCGTTCTGAGCAGCTAGTGCAAAGAGTGTCCGGATGGTGGCCCATTTTGCTGTGGGAGCAAAAGTTTCCTCATAATCGACCCCTTCCTTCTGTGCAAAACCTTTTGCCACAAGCCTGGCTTTGTGCTTGTCAAGTGAGCCATCAACTTTGTACTTGTTCTTGTAGACCCACTTGCAGCCAATTGGTTTGGTTCCAAATGGAGGATCAACCAGCTTCCAAGTGCCATTCTTTATGAGGGCATCATACTCCTTCGGCATTGCTTCTTTCCATTCATCATGAGAAGCAGCTTCTTTGAAGGAAGTTGGTTCAAAATCTGTAGACAAGTTCAATTCACAATCATAAGTAACATCCATATCAACAGGTGAATTAGAGTTATCTACATCACCTCCATCTTGTCGGTTTGAATTTCGGGTTCCTGTTTTTCCAATTTCATCAGGATGAACACTTTCAAGTGTCTTTGTCAACCACTTTGGGGGACCTTTCTGAGATGGTCCAGGCTGTTCTGTTGATTGAGTTGGGTCTGAATCAAGATTGAGTCTCCCAATTCTATCAATTACATCACTTAAAGCATCATCCGTTGTTGGAGAGTCATGCAAGGGAGATTGTTCTTCAGAAGAAGATTCCACATGTTGATCTAGTATAGGAATCCCCCCTTCAAGATGTGGAATCTGATTATCAAACTCTTGAAATGATTTCTGTTTTGTGAATCTATCCAAGCGATCAAGTTGCCGCTCAACAACATTGTCAGATTTGGATGATTCAAGAAAAATGACATCTCTAGATAAAACAAACTTTTTATTTACTTCATCATAAAGGCGGTATGCTTTAGATGTGTTTGAATACCCCAGGAAGATACACTTACGACTTCTTGCACCAAGTTTGTTTCTATGTACCTTTGGTATTAAAGCATAACAGGTGGAACCAAATATCCTGAGATGTTTTACCGAAGGAACATGTCCATACCACAATTCATAAGGAGTCTTGTTTCTTATAGTACTAGATGGACATCTATTCTTTATATATGCAGCACATAGAATAGCATCAGCCCAAAACATTGTCTTTACATTTTTGAAGAAAAGCATAGATCGTACCATATTCAAAATTGTTCTGTTCATTCTTTCAGCTACACCATTCTGTTGAGGATTATAAGGCACAGTTGTTTGATGTTTAATCCCATGTTGGCGAAGATAGTGTTCAAATTCATTTGATGTATATTCTTTTCCATTATCAGTGCGAATAGACCCAATATGAGATTGTGCATCATTTTCAATCCACTTATGAAAATTCTTAAATGTTTGAAAAGCATCAGATTTGTTCTTCAATAAGTAAACCCAACACATTCTGGTGTAATCATCAATAAATGTCATGATATATTTATTTCCATTTGCAGAAGGAACAGGCATTGGACCACATAAATCTGAATGAATAAGTTCAAGCTTCCTATGTGCTCTTGAATGTGAATCATGAAAAGACTGTTTGCTATGCTTTCCTAGAATGCAAGCATCACATTGTTTATGTTTTCTAGGAATTGTAGGCAAACCAGCAACACCATTTTTCTTCAACAAGCGGAGACTATCATAGTTTAAATGCCCAAATCTAGCATGCCATAATAAACTTGATGGAAGTGTACATTCTTCATGATGAGAAATATATGAGAAATGCTGTGCATGAGCAGAGGTTCCTTGCAGTTTAAGGAGTCTTTCTTCTTCTATACCCCTCATGACAAGTGAGTGGTCAGATGCCTTTCTTACCTCAAGCTTGCCATCAAACATGTGAATGGAGTGACCTTGCTGGCAGATGTGGACCAGGGACAGCAAGTTTCTCTTCAGCTGTGGGAGATATAGAACATGATCCAGAAGAAAGTCTGGAAGACGAGGCAGTTTAAGCCTGATTGTGCCAAGCCCTGATGGCTTGATTTTTGACTGATCTGCAAAGTATACTGCTCCATCAACATTGTTAGTGAAATCTTCAAAGAAATCTCTTCTATGAGTCATATGACAGGTTGCTCCTGAATCAAGCAACCAGTCATTTTTCGAAGAAGCAAGTGAAGCATTAAACAAATCTTCATTTACTCCAATATTACATTGTGCCTCAATATAGTGTGCAGATTCGGGTGCTTTACCTTTGTCTGAGTCATCAGTTTTACCTTTCTGCTGATTTCTTCTCTGCTCAACTTTGTCCCATGGTAGCTTGCATGTAGAGGCATCATGTGATCCATTTCGTTTGCAGCGAATGCAATGCAGATCTGCCTTTTCTGCTTGAGAATGTCTGCCCCCCCTGCCTCTGAAGTATCTTCCTCTTCCTCTTCGTCCACCTCTTCCTCTTGCAGAATCTTGAGTAGGATGCTTTTCTTTGTGAGCAAGGCAAACAGTCTCTTCAGAAGATTCAGGGACTGTTTTCTTCCAAAGGCTTTCTCTCTTTCAGCAAACTTTTTCACAAGAGAGTCAAAGGTTATATCTTTAAGGTTTCCATTTGCTTGTAAAGACTCAAGATAATTGGAGTAGGTAGGATAAAGTGCTTTGAGAAAGGCAATAAGAGAGATATCCAGCTCAACCTTAGTGGATTTTATATCATGCATTATAGACTTTATTTCAGATGCAAGAGCAAGAGGATCATTATTTTTCAGTTCAAGAGTGAAGAGTTTAATCATGAGCTGAACAACTTCAAGTGCAGAATGTGTATCATAGAGTTCTTTCAGCTTTTGTATAGCTTCAAAAGCAGTGGAATAGCAGGAAATATGACGGCTTACTTCCTCATTGACAGATGCTGCAATCAATGCAAAGGCTTTGCTGTTCTTGTTTTCCCAAATGGCGAGTTCTTTGTCTGATGTGGGCTGCACAGGGTCTCTGTCTTCTTCTCCGACACACACTCCTTTCCACAGCTCATTGTAGATGAGGGTGTGTTTCACCATCCGAGACCATTCAGAATAGTTCTCCTTGCCAGTGAGAACTATTCCGACCATTGAAATGATTGAATGCATTCTGTGAAGAAGAGAAAAAAAAATCTCTGCCAAAAAACACTTCTGTTTGAGAGAAAAAAAATCCTTATATGATTGCCTTATGCAACAGTATATATATAACAAGGGTGCTCAATACACTGTTCACTGCTCAAAGACTGCTCACATATATGACTGTATTACTGTTTAACAAAAAAAAATAAGGGCCCTCACTGCTTTTCCATATATCAATATCTGAGAAAAAAAAATTAGCGCTCATATATATGACTGCTTACATATATCACTCCTGAACAAAAGATGGCGCATATATATATGTCACTGCTTAGATACTCATATGAAAATCACTGTAAAAAAGGAGGGCGCTCATATACATATTACTTTTCACACATATTTCAATGTATATCACTGTTCTAGCAATAAAAAGGGCGCTCACATATATATATATATGAAAACGCTTTGGTATATCATTCTCGGCCTTGTCATTTACACAGGTGTCGGCCTTGTCTTCACACAAACACAGTTCTCGGCCTTGTCTTCACGCCAACACAGTCTCCATTAAACTTAAGGATGCAGCCACTGTCAAAAAAATGCGCATACAATAGCTCGGGCCACCAAAAAATCTTTACAAAGGACGCAGTCCACGGCTTCAAATAAAAAATGCAGTCACAGTCAATTAACAAGCAAGCACCGCGAGCTCTTCAAAGTTCCATCACAGATTTGGCCCAAAGAGGAAACGAACCCTCGCAGGTCATATAATGCAATGCCACTGAATCAGTTAGATGCAACAGTAAGTTCCTCGACATTCACGGTTGTATGCAGAGAACCGGCCACCGAGACTAGCCAAGATCAACATGAAGCAATTTTTCTTCTGACAGAAAGGATTCTTGCAAACCATATTAACTTATTATGTAGAAACACGCCAATGACAGATTACAAGACCAGTGTGGATGGCAACTTAGGCAGCGTGGATGGAAGCATTGTATTGTGCAATGGCGCGGGTATATAATAGAGTTGCAATGGCGCAGTTGACAGAGTGTTAAGTATGACTGTAGGATGCTGCGAGATAACTGTGGAATGGGAGCATACTATGGAAACCAGTGAGCCGAGAGAAGGAGTCGACTGGGTATGGAGGTCATGAGGAAGCCAAGTGAGAGGTTGTGTGGTGTATACAACATTCAGAAAAACGTAGAGAACGCTTTTCGAAAATCGCCCTCTGCAATGGAACGCTGCTACCAGGTGAGGGGTGTCAGTTCGCAATTTTATGAAAACGATGCCAGGTCGAGAGATTGCCACTCTCAAAACAAAACGCTCACATACAGCAGCGTATTCCACGCTCACCGCACAGAGGCGCAGAGGTATGTCAGAGGCAGAGGTATGTCAGAGGCAGACGGCAGACTATTCAGGTCAGAGAGCGCAGAGGCAGAGGCAGAGGCAGGAGTTACAGCTAATTTAGGGGACCTGGGCTCTGATACCATGTCAGGCCTGGGTAACTCCAGCTATTGATGAACGCAAGACAACTTAATATTTCACATTAGATAACAATTATTTATATACAAAAGAAACGGATCAGTTCATCTTCTAGATGACTGTCCGGCTTCACCTCATCCGTTTCGGATTAGGTGTCAACAGAATCATATGTGTCCCATCCGAATGATTTGGTTGAGTCTTTTGTTGAAACACTGGTTTCACTGTGCTGGACTTTATAAAACAAGCTCTATAGAGCCAATGGAAGACTTTTTGGGGGTATATCATTTTCAGTTGTGGGCATATGATAGACAACATTTCTGAAGTAAGGAATATGACACAATGTCTGAAGCAAAGAATTCATGTAGCATGTTGCCCCTTGATTCTTCAGCCCAACAAAACCCGTTTGCTTTTTAGAATTATATGCCCAATAATCAGGTACCCTTCGTGCACTGAATCCTACTTCAGAAATCTGGTGAATGTTTTCCTCTAGATCTTGTCCAGCACGATGGATGTAACGAAGGACCCTTTTCACGAGATCAGAATGCACATCTCTCGTCACAGATACTCGAATATCCAAAACAGGCCGAAGTCTTTCACCATTTAAACTCCAATGTCTTCGCTTCTAACACATCATACATGAATAAAATCACTGAACAGGCCTTGTCAACATACTTGGAGAAGAATTGAGCTGAAGAAATTGAGTTTTTGATGAATTCATGATGAATTTCGGCCTTGGGGCTCTGTGCACGACACGCACTCCCAGTGCGCCATGCCTAGTGAGTGCGTCATGCCAGTGTTAATTTACACTGCAGAGGAGCACCCAATGCGCCGCGCGGCCCATGTGCGCCGCGCCTTCTTCCTATGCACCGCGCAACTCTGTTCAACACACGGTCATGGCCTTTTCAAACACTATTTGCTCTTGAAACTTCAAACTTGGCCTTTCTCTTGAATTTTTCAAATGGCACTTATCGCAAAGGAATAAATAGCTTTGAAATATCTTGAAAAGAGATGGCTTATATTTTTACTTCCTCAAAAACTCACTTCATAATGTCTTTGACTATGGCACTTTGTCATTTAATGAAACTCTGTCCTTTGGATTTCTCATTGATTTTCTGGACTCAAAATGATGAAATTGGTTGATTTTTTGCAGGGATATAGGCATATTTTGACTAAGGAAGACCAGGGCCTAATTTTGAAATATTTCATGGTGGAAAGATACAAGTATTTTATTCGAAAAACAAATTTGACAGTTTCCTATTTCAAAACAAAGTTTTGAACAAGAAATGTCCTCGAATATACTTGATGATAAAATTTTGAACTGAGAACTTCTTTGAAAACCATCCTCGTGGCCTGTGGGCATTTATTAAACATGTTAGAAGACTAAACCCTAGACTCAAAAACTAAAAGATTCTTTTTGACCAAAATAATCATCTATGACTGTGAATGACATGAACTAAGTTTTGTAAACATAGAGAACTTTTAACCAGCCCGACAGGTAAAAGCATGAGGAAAACCAGAAAACCAAGCCCTTCCGTCAAATAATGGCATGCCCCTAGCGAAATGCAACGAAGTGAATTGAGCGAGACACCTAAAAATGAATATGAAAAAAGAGGAATTATCTCTGACATAGGGATAACCAGACCGACTCTAACATTGGCTCCAATGGGGATGGTAGCTCCTTGGAGGTGCCAAGAACAGCAGATCTCTGGAAGAGCTAGACAATGCCTTCGTCCATTGGGCTATGGAGTCCATTATTTTGACAAACCAACATGACTCAATTTTATTGACTGGAACTTTGACTCAAACTAACTCAATGCAAACTGAAATGACTAACTCAAAATACTAAGACCTGAACTTAAAACTTAAAGCTTGGTGGAAGTACATGGCCACCTGTGTTTCTTACAAGGCAAAATATGATCAAACTTCATCAAAATGCCAATGTAACCAATCAAACAGATGCCTTCTTGATTGATTCTCCTGATCAGATCTCCTGGTCAACAATAGATACTTGGAACTGGGCCTCCAAAAAGCTAATTGACCATGATCTGCTTCATCACTAAACACTGCAATAATCACTACTGGATACAACAAATTTGACAGAGGATCTTGAAAAACATGAAGATTTGCCATTGCCACCTCCTGCTGAACCAGTAGATGGGCAGATTTCCTCTTCAAAGAACATTTTAAAACATGAGGTATATGAGGAAAAATCTGAAAGGGAATCCTGAATGGTCTGGTCTGCTGAAGTCTGAATATAGTTATGATCATCTTCATATGATATGATAGCCAGATTCTCATTACATTCATCAATCATGAGAAAAGAAATTTTAGATGTTTCGTGAAACCCGACACTATCACTTCTATCATCTACAATAAATTCATCCAGAGAAACCTCATTACTTACTTGAGCGAAGATCTCATCTTGTTGTTCATGAACTGGCTGGATTACCTCGTTAGGAAGGTTGTGTTCTAATGACATGAGGGAAATTAGGTTTGTAACTCTGTCTTCTTCATTTGAGGCAGCCTTAACAATGCAATTTTGTTCTATGAGATCCGGAACAACATGTTTTTCCTCATCACAATCTGTCTCTCGATCTGATTTATCATCATCATTTTCTGAGATTGGAACATCATTTTCCTGCATATTCTCTTTTATTTCAACCAGATCTGAAATAAAACTTTTTCTTTCATCATTTTCAGTCACATGGAAATCTTCAACCTGCTGATTTTGATCCTGCTGCAAAGTTTCCTCTAAGAGTTCTATACGCTGCTGAAACAAATTTTCATACAAGGCTTCCATGACCTCATCATCCATGAAATTATCATGTCCATAAAAATTCTCAAGATCTTCAATAAAACAATGAACATGGCTACAATATTTCTGAACCAAAGTCAAGGATGGATATGATTCTTTATACCTTTCAAAGAACATCATACGAAAATCTTTTAGACAATAAATGGAGCAGGTAGCAAACTTTCATACCAAGATCGGGCTTCATCTTCCAGAGTAGCCATAAACATTTTCATCAAACAGTCTTAAGGAAAATCAATCTTTAATTTATGCACATGAATGTGGAATTTCACCAGATGAAGAGCAGCATCATGACCTTCCACATTTCTGAACATAGGCAAATTCTGGAGCCAATCCACCTTGGGCATTTTATTTGGAAAACCTGGGATATGATCTCGGTTCATGGGAGCGTATCTTCTTGCAATCCGTTCCATCTTGAAAATCTCAAAGCTACTGATCTCTCTGTAGTGGAGTCACCATGAAGGATTGATTGCTGGATTCTTCAGTGAATGGAGTCGCCAGGTGAATGATTTCAGCCTTCTTATGTCTGATCGTTGTTCACCATCAACCATCAGATCTAAACTTCATAGATGTGCTGGGGCAAGACAATCTTCAAGCAAACCATTTTCTTCCCCAGTATGGTCGCCACTATGTTAGTGCTCAAATCTGCCTTAGGCTGAAGGAAGGCAGGATTCAAGATAACACCATACCACGCTCAGCCTCGTAGCTAGCCCTACGAGGACAGGAGAGGGCTCTCTCCAGGTCAACTTAGTAAAAATACTCGATAGGGTCTGAGATGACTTAAAATAAGAACTGATTTTAGGCTAGGTAAATAAATATGAAAGAGGTATTTTGATGAATGACTGAGTTTCTAGGCTGTGTGGGACAAGGACAGCATGAGCAGAGATTTAACCAAAGGCACAGGATATTTCATAAGGCGAGATAGGCATGAGGTTTTAGCAAACAAATTGAATTTAAATGAGGTGAAAAGACTGTTTAAGAAAGCTGAAAAGGGCATTAATGTATGAATCCTTTCCAGGAAGAAGAAAACACATAAAATCTGAACACTTCCTCAAGGTAGAGCAATGACTGAATTCTACCTTTCTCACTTAAAAGTATTCAGCTGGAAACGATCATGAATAAATGGTGAAACATAACAAAGACATATGAGACATAAAGGAAGAAACACATGCTAAATTCATACCGCAAGAATCTTATAAATAAGAGCTGCAACATTTAATTAATCCTCTTTCAAAATTGTACAACCAAACACTGAGTTTTTCCTCCACCATTTCCCAGAAATTAGAACCTTTTACAAATTATTTTTCAATACAATAAATAGACTCAATCTGTGGAAAACAAATCGACACCAATGGGGAGCTGTTTAGTCATTAACTAACAGGAGCCAATCATCTTTTTTGAAGATAAGCAACGTTATATTTTTACTCAAAAGATCAATGGAGAGGCGGAAGCTGTAGCTGTCAATCCTTGAAACATAACTGAAGTCAAAAATAGGTAGTCGAATCCTATTCTTTTGCTAAACTTTGAGCCTAGAATCGCGTAGTTGTTGATTTTAGGCCAAAAACTCTATTTCATGAATGCCACTTGGCACATTCCCGCAAAACTGCCCTCAAATTTCTGGATATGCATTTGCCAATTTTCAGAAATTAGGAATAGGTCTCCAATATTTTAATGCTAAAATATGGGTCAAATTCGCTGCATATGTTCTTTAGATCTGAAGATGAATCGAATTCCCAAGTATTGCACTGACTGCCATGACTGCAACCTAAGACATACAACATAATGCCACTTTCAGTTCAATTTGGATCATAAATACGAAGATGGATCATTTTACATTCATCCTTCGGTGATTACATCACTGTCATTTGCTAGTATGATGACATCTTGCATGCTAAGCCCCATCTCTCATAACGTCAATGCTTTTCATCCGCAGTTGCAATTTCGTTCAGGAGGCTAGTCAAATCACCACCATTGTTAGGGATGGTCTTTTTCTTTACCGTTTGTAGCCAATTCTTGAAATCTAGCTCTGCCTGCGATTTGCTGATGCCATTGCCCCGCTGATCATTTGCAGTTTCATCTGAAGACTCCAGGAGATCACTAGCACCATCTTGAAAACCAGTACTGGGTGATGTTGGAAGACCGACGCCATGAACGATAGGATACAACCATGTCTGCAAATAGCAAGATCGCTCCAATTCCCATTTTTACCGGACTATCTCCTCAATCTTAAATTATAATGCCTGAGATAAGATGGGGCAACCACTTAAATAAATGGCATGGCGAGTTTGAGAAGTTATTGTATGTGATTCAGCAGAGAGAAGTGGTATCATGCTCCTTCGCCATATATGCCCAAAAGAGAGCAGTTTCCATACAATCATATACAATAGCTGTGAACGATATATAAAGAAAGCCCAGACATTCTAAATTTCGATCGGTCCAAATTGACTAGTCAATCGTGTGGGATCAAGAGTGAGTTCAACAGACATAATAGGTGAGGATACCCACTCCTTATGAGAAAATCAGAAGCATACCCAGATGTTATTCGACCAAAGCAGCTCCCAACACTAATGATTCCCACATAAAGGCCCACCTTTTCATTTCTTGCAACACTTCTGATCTGAGCAAAGTTATTATGGTAGCACTCGCACTACCTCTACCGCTTACAACCACAAAATCGACAAGCCAAAAGTTAACCATTGCTGTGTCGCATGAAATCATATTCAAATCGTCTCAACTGAATTTGTAGTACAGGAGAAAAACCAAGTAAAAGAACACCTTTTCTTGCCTCCTGAAGTCCATACTGCTCTGCATGATATTTGTTGTCACCATCAAGTTGTTCAGCTTCAACATACTTATCAAATGAAGCATAGACATCTCGACAGCCTTTAACATCAAGCTGTAGATCATAGAATGATTCCTTGCTTGTAGATTTATAATCCACATTTATGCACTCAATGTAGTTCATATGATGTCCTTCAAATAGATGCTTTATTGTATCCTCAATAGCTGTGCCCTTCATTTTATCTTCTAACTTCTCACAGAGTACTCGGTTTAGCTCCTGCACATCATGTTGCATGAGAGAATCATATGTGTCCCATGTGAATGATTTGGTTGAGTCTTTTGTTGAAACGCTGGTGTCACAATGATGGACTTTATAAAACAAGCTCTGTAGATCCAATGGAAGACTTTTTGGGGGTATATCATTTTCAGTTGTGGGCATATGATAGACAACATTTCTGAAGTAAGGAATATGACACAATGTCTGAAGCAAAGAATTCATGTAGCATGTCGCCCCTTGATTCTTTAGCCCAACAAAATCCGTCTACTTTTTAGAATCATACGCCCAATAATCAGGTACCATTCGTGCACTGACTCCTGCTTCAGAAATCTGGTGAATGTTTTTCTCTGGCTCCTGTCTAGCACGATGGATGTAATGAAGTACCCTTTTCATGAGATCAGAATGCACACCTCCCGTCACAGATACTCGAATATCCAAAACAGGTCGAAGTCTTTCACCATTTAAACTCCAATTTCTTTGCTTCTAAACACATCATACATGAATAAAATCACTGAACTGGCCCTATCGACTTACTTGGAGAAGAATTGAGCTGAAATAAATTGAGTTTTTGATGAATTGATGATGAATTTCGGCCTTGGGGCTCTGTGCGCCGCACACACTCCCAGTGGGCCGCGCCTGGTGAGTGCGCCATGCTAGTGTTAATTTACACTGCGGAGGAGCGCCCAATGCGCTGCGCGGCCCATGTGCGCCGTGCCTTCTTCCTATGCACCGCACAGCTCTGTTCAATACACAGTCACGGCCTTTTCAAACACTATTTGCTCTTGAAACTTCAAACTTGACCTTTCTCTTGAATTTTTCGAATGGAACTTGTGCAAAGGAATAAATAGCTTTGAAATATCTTGACAAGAGATGGTTTAAATTTTTACTTCCTCAGAAACACACTTCATAATGTCTTTGACTATGGCACTTTGTCATTTAATGAAACTCTGTCCTTTGGCTTTCTCATTGATTTTCTGGTCTCAAAATGATGAAATTGGTTGATTTTTTGCAGGGATATAGGCATATTTTGACTAAGGAAGACCAGGGCCTGCTTTTGAAATATTTCATGGTGGAAAGGTACAAGTATTTTATTACAAAAACAAATTTGACAATTTCCTATTTCAAAACAGAGTTTTGAAGAAGAAATGTCCTCGAATATACTTGATGATAAAATTTTGAACTAAGAACTTCTTTGAAAGCCATCCTTGTGGCCTGTGGGCATTTATTAAACATGTCAGAAGACTAAACCCTAGACTCAAAAACTAAAAGATTCTTTTTGACCAAAATAATCATCTATGACTGTGAATGACATGAACTAAGTTTTGATAAACATAGAGAACTTTCAACTAGCCCAGCAGGTAAAAGCATGAGGGAAACCAGAAAACCAAGCCCTTCCATCAAAGAATGGCATGCCCCTAGCGAAATGCAACGAAGTGAATTGAGCGAGACACCTAAAAATGAATATGCAAAAATAGGAATGATCTATGATGGAGGGATGACCAAACCGACTCTAACATGAGGCGTAATTCAGATTTCGGAAACCAACACATAATCAGATTTCCCCAGACTTCTTTCTTACCAAAACTAATTTGGATGCCTAGGTAGAATGTCGCACTTTGTATATGATCCGAGCATCCAAAAACTTCCTTAAATATTTTTGAATAAGAGGCTCAAGCATCGGGTGTACCTCTTGTGGATTTTGTTGAAATGGCTCGGCCCCTTCTTTTATCAGAATCACATGTTGGATAATTCGTGTGTCATAAGTTTTATGTTCTTCAGACATCCACATGAATACATCTCGGTACTACTTGAATAAGCAGATAAAGGCTTGTCACTCCTGTGGTGTACAACAAGCACCAAGATTGACAAACTTCAGATCCTTTTCCATTCCAAAATTGATCTGTTAGTGCGACATTGTGGAACCATGGGTTTTAGCATTAATAGGTCCGCAAAAGAAGTTCTACAGATCATACAAATTTTCTAAAGACACAATGCCTTTTGGCATGAAGTTTCCTTTACTTGTGCTAATTGCATCTTGCAACATCTTCTCATGCTCATCTTCATCAATCATTGCGTCCTTGAAAACATCAGTGTTCACCATAAAATACAATATTTGTTGGTCATCATTAAAAACACATAAATTGGTGATATTATCAGGGATAGATGGCTTATAAAGAATTTCTATAGAAAAACCATCCCTAAGCGTTGACAACCTAGCAACGACATTTTCCAATGCCTCCATAGTTGTGTTACTCATTCTAGGAACATAATTAATCTTAAAAGCTTGGAAATGAAAAATTAAATGCCATACCTATTGTTGATAGCTTTTAAGATGAGGTGACACACAGTGTATGGTATCACGCACTTGTTGCACAACAATTTTTGAGTCACCTACTGTTTTAGGATCTCAACATTGAGCTCAATGGCTCTTTGCAAGCCCAAGATGGGTGCCTCATATTCTACAATGTTTTATTGTGCACTCAAATTCCAAGTGGTTAGAGATCAGATGTTTTCTCGGTAGTGGGTCTATTAAAACACAACGAAATCTAGATCCCTTCTGTGTTTTGGAACCATCAAAATACAAAGTCGACATATCATATGTACAAGGACTATGACCTGCACTAGTACTATTGTTACTATTACTACTAACTGTACAAATGTCATGTTCACTAGTTGGACTGGGAAGGAACTCCAGCTGTGTATATGGTTAGACTAGGGATGGCTACACAAGATAATACCCCAGTTGAGTTTCCAAGAAGGAATTGCCAAAGATAAGTTCTGCGAAAGCCATTGGCTCATTATGTCCATGAAAGGGAGTAATTGTATGTTTCATGTATCTCTCTAAGTTCACTCAGATATAATTAATTTTTCCCTTGTGCGGAAGACATAAATGTCACCAGTTCGTAGCAACGTACCCTTGTAGCTTACTAGATCAATCTCTGGTAAAAAATACTCCACATGCTTCCAAAATGTCCACAATCACTATTTTGATACATTGGTGGACTCACTCATCGAATGATGAACAGATAATCACATCTCTAAGTTCACCAACTGCATGGACAAGAATCTTATCCAGCTGAATGATTTGTGCATCTTTTTTTCCCAATTTTGCATTGATTTTATTAGTGACAGATAATGTCATTACATCTACCGATGATCCAGGTGGATCTTTAGAAAAGTACCAGTGGGATTGTAAGAGGCTGAAAATTCAAAGTGGAAGAATCTAGATAAACTTAGCATCAGATCGAAGTGATCATCATCCTGATTCCAACGATGAAAACAACACTCAAATCTGAGTCGAGATGACAAAGTTAGAGCAATTAAAAGTTTGTGTTTGACTTGTCTAGGTAGTAGGAAGAAGATGACATGGAAGAGAGTGCCATGTGACAGGTTTCCATTGGGCCCTGTATATCGCATATCGACGAAAAGGAGGAGCGGCTTAAGGAGAATCATCCCTTGGCGTTGCCGACTGTGATTGCGATATCGCATATCATAGGCCAAAGGAGGAACAAAAAAGGGTATATTGGCCTTGAAGAATACTCAGTTGCGATGCAACTTTATCACATATCACAAATTTCAGGAATGAGGATGGTGTTACGAAAGGTCCCAATGGAAAGTGCCAATTGTGATTTCGTGATAGGCATCGATTGCGATATTGTGATGGGAGGGCGAACCCAAAATGTTATATATTGTGATTAATAAAACTAATAGGTCTATAGATGTTGTAGAATGCTAGACCAATATGTTGATGGTTTCACGACAATTGTGATTTTGATGGGGTTGCCGGACGTGAAATATTATGTTCTATGGTTAACACTCCTGTCGGGTCCACGATTATTGCAGGATGCATATGTCCTTGTCTTGGATTATCCACCAATAAGGTGGAAGCACTGATAAACCTACCGTCGAGACTCATGCGTAGTTGAAATGCGTTGCCTTGTTGGAAAGGGGCTTCACTATTGTGGTAAGGTTGTTGTCGTGAATCATCCCACCCCATTCCACCTGCTAACTTGGGTTCTTATGTTAGAACTGCCTTGATTTTGAGGGATGTCGCCATGATTATATATATGACTATTTGTGTTGGGAGGAAGGCAAGAGAGGACTAGACGAATACACAAATTTTACTACATACAACAGATGTTGACCCTGGTAGTAGGTTGGAACCTTGCCTTGAGCATCAGGGAGGTTCTGAGAAGGTTGCAGAAGGCCTAATGATCCAAATTGGGAATTTGGATAGGCGTTTTTGCACTATTTTTCACTAGGAGTTCAGTGGTTTTATCTATTTTCAAATCTGGGTTCTCTATTCTCTACCCATCTATCAGCTTCAAGGTATAGGGGTTGTGTTGGCTTAGTGGATCCGGACCCAAGTTCATTGTTAGTTGTGCCAAAAAAATCCCTACACTACTGGCCCTTTCAGCATCAATCCGTGGAGCGTGGACTGAAGTCTCACCTGAAGTAGTATTGGGGGATGCTGGAACGAAGTTTCTGCACCCAGAGATCTATGGGATGTCATTTTATGCCCTAAATCTACCATGTCATAGATCGATAAGCCTTTCAAGCTTGTCGATGTAACTTCTTTAATCAGCCTCTAGACCTCCCCAAAGGTCTACGACTATCTTTCACGAACCCTGAATCGACGAATCCACTATTTACGTGCATCAAAGATTACTTATAACCCATTAATTACTCAGATCAAATTAAGTGTTCGATAACTTCAACAAAGAACAAGATAATCTTCGCGTAAACAATTAACAGTAATTGCATTCGTATAATAGTATAAGGCATGTAAAGTCACGCATCACTACATCATTATTTCATAAACCCATTATAACGTAAGGCACATTCATATAAACAGAAGTAAAGAGATACACACAAGTATTTATGCAACAATCTTCTTTATTAATACTCAGTTCCGCTTACAGACTCAAGACTTCCCTGCGCACTCAGCTGCAGGGGTCTATGCACTCAGCCACGAACTCTACTCTAGGCCTCTACGCACAAAGCTATAGACCCTTTCCCCCTACTCTTCTCCACTAACTCTTTAGACTCGTCCCATAGACCAAACTTCATCACTTTCCTTAGACAATCCCATGGTCTGCGAACCATGTGTAGATCTTCAAAATTTGACTCAACTTACATAGAAGAAGGGTAAAACCCTTTATGACACTTTAATTATCTACGTGCTCCATGACCACAACTTGTAGAGAATTTACATCTTTATATAACAAAACTTTGGATTTTTCCCAAAAACTTGGGCTTTTGCCCCAAAATTGACCCTATGGAACCCCATCCCAACAGGTTGTAATTACTTGTTGCTATAATTTTATCTCTTTTATTCCAGTAATCAAAAGAAGCCCCCCCCACTATTGAGTAGGGCTTGAAGATGTAGTCCAAACTGGACGAACTTCGTAATCAAATCATTGTGTCATGATTTTTGTGTTCTTCTAATTATTTCTGCATTGTTTATGTGATTTTAAGTTCCATGGTTAATTAACTCTATTATATGTAATTCCAATGCATCTGTAAGTAAAATATCTTGGATCAAGTTTGGTATTAGAGCAGGTCTTTATAGATACAAATTGCATGAGTTTATGCTAACCCGGAACAAGATGCAAAAAGGAGAAGGAACACTTAACTCCTTTGATACTAAAGAAGGATGTGCATAGTGAAGAAGAAAAATGGCAATGAAGAAGCTCATTGGGAAGAGGAACAAAATTTCCAAAAGGTATTCTATAATATGGCAGGAAAAGTAGACAAGTTGTTCACAGAGTATGAGAAGGCACTTGGGCATGAGAAGAAGGATGTTGATGATCATGAATCAACAAATCAGGAAGGTGGTGGAGAAGATACTCCTCCCTCTCCTTCTTCCAGTGATAGTTCTCGTCACTCTCATAGAAATTCCAAACAGACCTCTAAGAAACCATTCTTCAAGTTAGACTACGATCTACCCATGTCGAATGGAGAATGTAGTGCAGAAAAACTCAATAACTGGATCAAACATATAGAGGTTTAGTACAGAATCTAGCAGATCGAAGAAGATGAGGCAAAAGTCTAGTTAGCATATCTTTGACTGAGAGGAACTTCTCTTGTTTGGTGGGAGAGAAAGTTACAGAAGTGCATCATGAAGTTAGGTAACCTTCTGTTCTCTTGGTATAGTTTTATTTCTGAATTAAAAGACTAATTCTACCCTCTGGGTTATAAGCAAAAGGAACTTATGGACTGGCAATACTTAAGGCAAGGCAATAGCTAGAATGTAGAAAGATTTACGGAGGAATTTCAGAAACAAGCACTCAATCTAGGCATCTCATTAGATGCACCTGAAAATGTAACTAAGTACATAGGTGCAGTACATAGTTACATCAAACACTCGCTATTACCGTTCGAGCCTACTTCATTTGATATGGTCAGCGTTAAAGCTATACATCTTGAAGGATGAGGAAATAATGATCGAGATGACCAAACCAAGAATATGTCATTCAAAACTCAGCATGGAAAATTACAGAAGAAAGGAAAACAGAAGGATAAGAAGACTGATGTTGCCAAGAAGGGGGACAGAGCAATATCTTCATGCAGTCATTGCAAGAAGGATGGGCATGATGAGGACCACTGCTGGAAGCTACAACCAGAATTAAGACTTAGGAGATTTGGTGGAAAGGGGAAGCAGAAGACAGTGGAAACAACAAAGGACCTTGGATCAGATTCCAGTGATCAAACATTGATCATGACCGTGGGTGCAAAAGATACTCTTTCTATTAATGATAGTTTTGATTCGGTTGCAATCACTAGTTATTTGAATGAGCCCGTGAGTTGCGAGCGAAAGAGAATTGAGTTGTTCCATAGTAGAGTTGTCATAAAGCATACAAAGGTGGAAAGTTTGTTTGATTTAGGTTCCCAAGAAAACTTAATCTTAGAGTCCTTAGTAAAAAGGCTCAACCTTGAAACTAAACATCATCTGAGTCCATACCTGATTCGTTGGGTAAGAAATAAAGACAAACTGTAGGTCACCAAGAAGTGTGGGGCCAGATTTGTAATCGCTTCTAAATTAGTTGATGAGGTAGAGTTAGATTAGTACCTTTGGATATCTATGGAATCATCTTGGGAAGCCCATATTTATATGACAGAAAAGCCATTTACTTTCGACATGAAAACAAATACCACCACACCAAGGATGGGGTAGACTATATCGTCAGAGCTCATCACACGAAAGTTAGTGCTAGCTTTGTCAATGTAGGGCAGATTAAAAGACTAGTTAATTCTAGTAAACGATGCATGCTCATGGTAGTTAGGGCGAAATAAGTCGAGACGACTGATGCTTTCAGAGGTTGTGATCCTGATCATATGAAAGAATTATTTGAAATTATTTCTAACTATCATGAATTGTTTCAGGAACCGAGAGGATTTCCCCATAGACAGGAAATCCAACATGAGATCCATTTGCAACAGGATACTCCTTTACCAAATGTTGGCATGTACAGGATGGCTTCTATCGAGATGGAGGAGATCGAGAAATAGGTGTAGGAACTGTTAATTCATGGAGTCATTAGACTGAGTTCTTCTCCTTGCGGCTCACCAATTGTGTTGGTGCCCAAGAACGATGACACATGGAGAATATGCGTGGATTATAGGGTGTTGAACAACATCACAGTGAAGAATCGATACCCTCTCCCTCATATTGATGAATTTTTATATCAATTAAAAATTTCTCTTTATTTTACCAAGATAGATTTGCATAGTGGTTATCACCAGGTTAGAATTGTAGAGTAGTATGTCTAGAAAACTATGTTCAAAACCAAGAAGGGGCTATTCGAATGGATGGTGATGCCATTCAGAGTGTGAAACTCTCTAGCCATGTTTATGAGGGTAATGAATGACTTATTTCAGCCATTTCTTGATCATTTTGTTCTTGTGTATCTAGACGATATTCTTGTGTATAGTAGGACATGGGAGGAACACATGTGTCACATAAAGAAAGTGCTTGATGTTATGAAGAAAGAGAAACTATATTTGAAAACGTGAAAGTGAGAGTTTGGAAAGACTTCTCTGATTTATTTAGGCCATATTGTCAATAATGGGTAATTAATGATAGATCCCTCTAAAGTGGAGGCAATAATGAAGTGGCCTGAACCCATGAATGTAATAGAAGTCCAAAGTTTTCTGGGCGCGGTGTAGTATTGGAGAAGTTTCATAGTGAACTTTTCCATTATCGCAACCCCCTTGCACACCTTGACTAGTGTGAAGCAGGCCTTTTCAGTGGGGAGGAAAATAGTAGAAATACTTCGACACACTAAAAGAGAAGATTAGCACGACCCCGGTGCTTGCCTTACCATATCTTCAATAGCCTTTCGAAATTGAAATAGATGCTAGTAGATTACCATGGGTGTTGTATTGACGCAGTAAAGAAAACTTGTTTTTTACCACTCGGAGATTTTCTCCCAGGCTATTGTGAATTATCCTACGTATGATCGAGAGTTGTATGCCTTGGTCCAGAGTGTAAAGAAATGGAAACACTATCTGATCAACAAGGATACCATCATCCACATGGATCATTAGCCCCTGCAGTAGCTTTAGTCACAGACCAAGCTTCAACAAGCCCGTCACTTCATATGGATGGGATTCCTCCAACAGTTTCATTTGGTAATAAAATATAAGAAGGGCGCTAGAAACAAAGTAGCAAATATGGTTTCTTGCCCTCCTATTTCTGCATCTGTAGTTTTGCGAAATTTTTTTTTTTTCATTAGAAAGTTATGATGAATAGCATGCTAATGATAATGATTTTAAAGAAATCTATGAAAAACTGACTCGTGGATCATTGGTGGACAATTATTACTTGCAGGGAAATCTATTGTACCACCTTGTTAAACTGTGTATACCTAGTAATGAAAGGGTTCATGTAATACGAGACACTCATACCTCTCTGGTGTCTGGTCATTTTGGCATGGAGAAAAATCTATGTCATTTGTAGAGGTTTTGTTTTTGGCCTCATATGAAAAACATTGTGACTCGCTTTGTAAAGGGTTGTGTGTTGTGTTTTGTTCAAAGCCCTCTAATAGAAAACTTGGGCTCTACACACCACTCCCTATTCCGAGTTGACCATGGGAAAGCATGTCCATGGACTTTGTAGGAGGTTTATTAATGTATAGGAAAGGTCACGACTATTTGTATGTCATTATGGATAGGTTTAGTAAAATGTGTATTTTAATGCCTTGTAAAAAGAAGGTCATTGCTGAGTAGTCTACTTTTCTTTTATTTCAACATGTTTGGGTCCATTTTGGGTTGCCCCCATCTATTGTGTCATATCGGGACCCACTTTCTTGGGGAGTTTGGGACCAACTTATGGAGAATGATGGACACCAAGATGAAAATAAGTACAACATTTCATCCACAGATCGATGGATAGACAAAGGTTGTCAACCACACCGTGGTACACTTCTTGTGAGGCTATTGTTGGAAGCATCCCAAGTTGTGGGATGAACAACTTCCTTATGTGAAACATGCATACAATCGAGAAACACATTCATCTACACAAAGCTCACCATTTGAGACATGTTTTGGCTATCTACCCAAAGATCCTTTAGACATGGTATTTGGGAAAGAGGAAGATGGCAAGGAATGAGATAATAAAGACAAGGAACGGAAGTTCATTCAATGGATACAGGTAATTCATCAGGTAGTGGAGGAGCAGTTGGAGAAGATTCAAGCTCAGTATAAGGCTCAACATGATAAGCACCGAGTTGACCATTAGTTTCAAGTTGGGGACAAGGTATGGCTCCATATCAGCGCAGATAGAATGAAGGGAGAAGGAAAGAAATTGAGACCCATTAGATATGGTCCCTTCATCATATTGGCAAATATTGGAGACAATGATTTTCGTCTTGACTTGCCTACTTATATGAAAATGTACTCCATGGTAAATGTGGAAAACCTAAAGCTTTATGAACCTCCATTTATTATGGATACCGAGGAGGTAGCACAGATTCCTATAGTGGATGATTTTGTACTTGAGTATCTAGATAAGTTTCACGAAGATATCATACTCGATTGGAGGACCAGAACTTCATAATAAAGAGATGTGGAGTACATCCGTGTTGGCTTCAAAGGAATGCATCCAAGCAAAGATCGATGGATGGAGAAGGAGAAAGTAAGGGACACATTTCCTCACTTACCAATTGACTGAAAATCCTTTTGGTGGTCTAAAAGCTCTTAGTGAGAAGGATTGATCCAGGTGGATCTTCATAAAACTAACAATGGCATTGTAAGAGGCTCAAAACTCAACGTGGTAGAATATGGACAAAATTAGCATTGGATTGAAGTTCTCATCATCTTGATTCCAACAGTGTGAACAACACTCAAATCCGATTCTAGATGACAAAGTTAGAGCAAGTCAAAGTTTGAGTTTGACTTGTCCAGGTAGTAGGGAGAAGATCACATGGAAAATTTTCAGCGAATGAGGGAGTGCCACATGGCAGGTTTCCACTGGGCCCAGCATATCTCATATCAGTGAAAAGGAGGACAGGATTAAGGAGAATCGACCATTGGTGTTGCTATCTACGATTGCGATATCGCATATCATAGGTCGGAGGAGGAACAACAAAGGGTATATCGGCCTCGGAGAAGACCCAGTTGCGATGCAACTTTATCGCATATTGCAAATTGTAGGAACAAGGATGGTGTTACGAAAGGCCTAGATAGAAAGTGTTGACTGTGATTTTGCGATAGGCACCGATTGCGATATTGCGATGGGAGGTCAAACCCGAAATGTTATATATTGTGATTAATAAATCTGACGGATCTGTAGATGTTGTAGAATGATAGACTAGTACACCAATGGTTTCATGTTGATTGCGATTTCGATGGGGTTTCCAGGAATGAAATATTATATTCTATGGTTACCACTCATGTTGGGTCCATGGTTATCGCAGCATGCCTGTGTCGTTGGCTTGGACTATCCGCCGATAGACCCATTGTCAAGACTCATGCGCAGTTGAAATTGGTTGCCTTGTTGGAAAGGGGCTTCACTATTATGTTAAGGTTGTTTCTATGAATCCTTCTGGGCCAATTCCACCTGTTAACTTGGGTTCTTATGTTAGAACTTCCCAAATTTTGAGGGATGCTTCCATGCTTGTATATAGGACTATTTGTGTTAGGAGAAAGGCAGGAGAGGACTGGCCAAATATACAGATTTTACTGCATACATCAAACGCTGACCCTAGAAGTAGGCCAGAACCTTGCCTTGAGTAGCAAGGAGGTTTCGAGAAGGTTTCAGAAGGCCTGATTATCCAAATTGGGAGTTTGGATAAGTGCTTTTACACTATTTTCTGCCAGGAGTTCAATGGTTATGTCTATTTTCAAATCTGGGTTCTCTATTCTCTGCCCATCTATTATCTTGGAGGTACAAGGGTTGTAATTTCTTGTTGCTATACTTTTATCTCTTTTATGCTACTAATAAAAATAAGGCCTCTCCACTATTGAGCAGGGCCCAGAGATGTAGTCCAAACTGGATGAACTTCATAATCAGATCATTGTGTCATGGTTTTTGTGTTCTTATTATTTTTGCATTGTTTATGTGCTTTTAAGTTCCATGATTAATTAAATCTATTATATGTAATTCTGATGCATATGTAAGTAAAAGATCTTAGATCAACAGATGCACCAAAATAAACCAAGAAATCATGTACACATTGAAATCAAAGATTTCAAAAGTTAACAAAAATGGATGGCAGAGTGTATTTGCATCAATTGTTAAAGCATTAAGCACAGATTTGAGGGAACTAGAGGATGTACTAGATCCCTTGTCTAAAAAAATAGCATTAACTGTGGTGGACGGCCCAAGTGCAAGTAAGAGGATGTCCCACTGGATCGTGATATTTGTTATTTCGAACATCGATATTTTCGTACAAACCTTCTTCATGTGTTCAAATATGTTGTAATCTACAATGGGAAGGATTGCCAAAGTATTTGGGGGTGTGACTTGGTTTGTGAATTTCATAGTGATGGTCTTATTTTTATTGCTCATGGAAGCATTTTTCATTGTAGTTATGTTCCTAGTCATACTTTGAGTGTTATGTGTTGAGATGATAGGTGGACTGATATTTATTAACATATTTTATTTGAGTTTCTTCTTCGTCAACCCTGGATTGGTGGCTAACCCTTGGCTTCATAGATTGTACCATTTGATCTAATTCTGGGTTGGACCATCATTCATAGGTTGTTTGTTAGCCATGCGCTTTTGGGCTATGAGTATGCAATTGAAAATTTTTATTGTGTGCCCTACACTTGGAGTCTCGTTGGTTGTAGAAAATTTCTTTTATTCTGCAAGCTCAGTCTGCTCATTAACAAGTACCACATCAACAAGATGCATAGCAAGAACATTCATGACATGATTCAATTGTGGGCATGTTTTATTGGAATGATATTCTTGATGATATGAATAGTATTGGTCTATGCCCATACCTTCAATATTCAATACAATGTCCAAGCTCTATGCAGGCTTAGCCGGTTGGTTGCTACTATTGTGGAATTTGTAGTCCTTCTGAATAGGTGAACTTGAGAAGCTTGATTCTCACAGTGGTCTCGCTCGACCTTTGTTTCAGCTTTGACAACTTGTGTTGAGAAATGGAAACAAGAAATTCTAGTTTAATTTGCCCTTGAATTAAACTGTGAATTAAAATAGAATTCTTTTCTCATAACAATTTGAAAATAATTAATTAAGTTTAATTAATTTAATTAATTTAGGAAATTCGAATTCGAAGTCTTAGAAGACATGTATATGTTCTCTCTAACTTATTAGAGTTCAGGATGAGTTATGAATGAGTTGTAATTAGTTAACTCAGTTTATTTAGTTAAGTCTAGTTAAATTAGCTCCAATCAGTTTCAGGAACTAATAGTGAGTAAACAATTAGTTGGGACACCAGTGACCTAATTAGTGCTACTCAAGTTAACTGAAGATTCCACCATCAGAAACTCATGCATGTTGATTCTGAGAAAGACCCAGTTGAGACTAGAATGCAGGGAAAATGTAATATTTGTTTTATATTTTTATGAGTTGCACTGATAGTGCATGCATTCAGGAACTAATCATTGAGGGATTACACTATTTTTAGAGGCTTTATTTCCCTTTAAATACAAGCTATACTTCATAGGAATTACACATTGGAATAGAGACTTGGAGAGCTTGTGAATTGGCTAAGATTTTGCCTTGAGCTTGCTTATGAGTTGGATTTTGAATTCGTTGAGTGCTGGGATTGTTCTAGAGAGAACAAGCAATGTAATTTCATCTTGATTTTCCGGTTTAATACAAAACAAATAGTGGGGTTTTGAGTTGTGGCTTTCCTTGGATATTTATTGTGTTATGTGCCTTTTTATTTTCTTCCTCTATTGATTACTGTTTCCTCGATGTATATGGGCTTCCGTTGTAAAGAGTAGAAGTAGATTATTGTATCTTGTTTTAGTAGATTACATGAGCTTGTGAATATATAGGTTTTTCTACAACTTGTTTGACGAATTCTTAATAGTACAGGTCAAATTCTCAAACTCTAAAGATCAATATTTTCTTTTTATTTGGATTTAATTATGGAGGCCTGAGACCTTTTATCTGTGTATTTGGAGTCTTTGGATGGTTCGTCATCTACAATGACTCCAATCACACACAAGTCCTTTTTAGCCACGATTGCCTCTTCATAATTTTCTGTTAAGGTCTGTTTCACAGTTCTCTTTACAAATTGCACAATGTTGTTTGGAAAGGAAGAAGTGTAATAATCAATGGTGATGGAGTCATGAGGTTTAGTGTTTACTAAGAACTTATTCAAAATATAGTTAAACCTCTAATTAAAATCTTTCACTTTTTCCTCGTGCTCCATCTTAAGATTGACTAGGTATTTCAGCAACATGGCAGGGGTCTTATCATCAACAAATTTTTCAAGGAAAATTTTCTTAAACCCCCTCTAGTTCTGGATAGAATTAGGAGCAAGACTATGATACCATACAACTACTCTACCATCTAAGGTACAAAAAATTTGATACATGCAACATTAGCATAGAATACCTGAAGTGTTTGTGGATGTAGGTAGAAGTTGTCTAAATGAGCATCAACCTTTACTATTTTGCCACAATTGTACTTCGTTAGGAGATTTTCTAGATGCCTTGGCATCTTGTGTAACACACTCGGTAGTACAAGTGGGTCTTGAGACATCCAATATAGATCTTGGTTAACCATGTCTTCATCACTTCCTTCCCCTTGAGAATCTTACTGGTCTTCTTCTTCTCTGCCCAACCCACACAAAATAATGTCTGAGAGCAATACGTTATCATTGTCACTATCGTTGAAGGTTAGAGGGTGTTCTAGTTTTTCAATGTTTTATTCAGAGTCTGCTAACTATTCAAGGGTGGAAAGAACCAACTCTTCAAATTTTTAGATCAATATCACAGTGGGGGTGGTTTGGTTCTTCTTCAGAAAATATGGAAGAGTTTCTATTCTCGATATCAATCCAATAACTCTCGCAAACTTTCAGGTGATGGGGCGGATGGCCCATAACTATTCGCATGTGAGTTCGTAAGGTTGTACAATCCTGGATTGAGAAGAATTACCAACTTCAAGAATGTGTGAAAGGGAGTTGCTGGGAATGATAGTGCCTTGACCATAGGAAGTAAGATTGGGATTGGTGGGGTTATCAACCAAAAACATATGGCTGCCCTCCTTCTGGCGTAGAAATGTTGACGGTGCTAGAATCACCAACATTCAAGGGATCTCCCCAATATGAAGTCCTAATTAGACTTCACACTATTTGGTGTAGGAGTCCCATTTGGTATGAAGTCTCGGTTGTTGAATCCTTAAATATTTTCCTTGGCTCTAACTATCAACAAGAGAGAGGGATGCAATGGTGCCTTTGAAATCAAAGAAGGTGTACCTGGTGAGTGTTTAGTTGTAAATGTGTCAAATTTATTTTACTACAGAGAGGGGAGGAAAGTGAGCCTCTAAGAGAGAGGTAGTAGTACCACCAAAGAAGAGACACACATGAACCAGAAGGATCTGTCTAACATCCAGCAGAATAGTCCACAAAGGATGTGACAATAATTACAACCAACAAATGGAAAAAGTATGTCTAATATCTTGTGGAATAGTCCACAAGGATGGGACAACAATGCCAACCATTACAAGACATTCTCAATAAGATAAGCAATAAAACAATATAAATAGTTCAACTATCTTAGCACATGTGCAAGAAAACATGAAGCACAGACATCCGCAAAATAGTATTACAAAAATTCATAATCCATGCATGAAGAAAGTGCTAGCCTTGAAGGCTTCTTCTATTAAGTAAAAGTTCCAAGACATATGTATACAATGGAAATCACTAGCTCCAGTAGTGGAGTGTTGGAGCCACTCCTTTCTCCCCAAAAGAACTAACTTATCTCTCTAATTCCCTGCAGGAGGAGACATGGTGAAAAGTCCTTTGATCTTACAATAAGGGATTATATATAACAATGAGGAGGTGATGCTTCACCTCCCTTATGACTCTTCATATACCTAATTGTTTGACTTCCTATGACTTTTCAACTTTAAAAGACTCCTCATATACCACACATGTCCTTTGGACTTTCACTTTACAATACATTTATGAAACATATGTTGAATCATTTTCCACAAGGTGTAGAATGTGACCAGTCATGACATGACACTATTGACATGGAGTGCTTGAAGATGTGTCAGTGTCAAGCCACTACTACTGCTGAGTGCTGAATGTCTTCTTGAGAATGCTTTTCTCCTCACCTACGCATGGATTGTTGATAAGGAATCTTGAATGATCTCAATTCTTAAATGGTGGTCACAAAATAGTGTTCTCAATTGATTAGATTGTGTTGCTCATCTACAAGTGTGTCTTTTAGCATGATTCCATCCTTCGTCTACTTATTTATCATCTTTCCATGGTATGATAGAGTGCTTGCATCAACAATTCATTCATGATAAGATGAAATCAGTTTGAACACCCATAGTCTAAGATAGTGCATTTTCATCCATTAACTAAGCCGAAGCCAGGTGATAGGTTGGGAGAGAGGGCTCAGTGACTATGTAACTGCATAATTCAAGTAGCCAAGGGTAAGGCCTTAACCTTAAGATTGTGCAATGCACATTTCCGGCAAGAATGAGGGAAGCAAACTGTGTAGTTCAGAGAGCCAGTGGGATAGGTTGATGGGATGGGAACTAAGAGGATATACTGTGTAGTTTTGGAAGACAGGGGAGGTTGGGATATTGTGAAAATATGAATTTTAGAGGCTCAGGGAATGATATTGAGGCTTGTGATTGCTCAGTGTGCAGTGAAGGCTAGACTGGCAGGAAGGGTTGCGCAATTATGGAAGTCAAGGCCGAAGCTTAAGCACATAAACTACGTAGTGTAGTAGTCCTGGGAGATAAGAACTACACATTGTACAATGCCAAGGGGAAAGGTCATATGTTGAAGACTAAAATTATGCAGTGTGCAATTTAGGGAGCCAGGTGAAGCAAAGTTGCTTAGTCAAGAAGCCTTCTCAGAAATGGCTAAGTGTAAGACCGATGAGACTGATGTAGAGAGTGATAAGACTTTTAATGTGATCTCAAACTTATAATAATTGATGATACAACAACATAGATCACCCATGGTCCATGAACAATGCATTTCCCTCTGTGTGATAACTCTATGGCCAATTACGAAATGTGAGACTTAAGATAAACTTTGGGACAACCGTGATGATACTTGTGCGACAATGCTTAAAAATTTGTGAATGAGTGCGATAGATGTTTAAATAGTTAGAAAAACTCATATACACAAAGATATATCCTTGAAACCATTAGAACATGGTTCTACACATTGTGTGATAGCTAATCATGTGAAAATATGACATTTTACCCAACTTGCAAAGGGGAGAAAAATATTTCAAGAAAGTACATGAAATGAGTTTCGGTGTTTGCCACAATAGTGTACAAGACCATGGAAGGCTTTCAAATTGAGTGTAAGCTAAAATTTTGGAGGGTGTTGTAGCAGCTACAACACTCTCTCAAGAAAAACATGAGTGGTAAGGTTATTCTTGGAATTAATGCACCTACAAAGGTATTAGGAAAGGGTAATGTTGATCTTGATGTTAAGAATAAAGAAGTAGCCAATGCATTATTCGTTGAAGGGCTACAGTAGAACATTCTAAGTGTAGGTAAAATAGATGATAACTGGCATGTAATTGTATTTACATTAATTCAATGCAAAATTATAGAAGAAGAAAATGGAAAAGTTATAGAAAAAGGTTTCAAAAATGTAGAAAAATTATATGTACTAAAGAAGAATCCAGACAGAAATAAGAGGCCTAGCTCCTCTTCTTCTGCAGTCTATTATATCTGATGATTATTTCTAAAAGGACTACAAAATTACATGCCAAGCAGTTCATATCTTGATGATAATCAGGTCCATAGGATCAATGGTGCATGATCTTAGGGGGATCTATGCATGTGTACCTTGATGATGATTTCATATGTTTCTCTTTTGGTGATGTTTAGGCTCCTAACGTTGCATCTGTTAAAGTTTTTGTGCTCAGGAAAGACATGACATATTTAGGGGGAGCTGTGGATATCTACCTCTAAGAAAATTTAGTATTTTATATTGTATGTGTTTCTTATGAAGGACAACCACATATGTACATGGTTATTGAGTTAGACATTAGAGTATAATTTGTTATGTTGTTAAAGAAATGGCACATATTAAGTGGGAGCTCCATAATACATTATTTTAGTTGGTTTATTATAGATTGTTAATGATGCCTATCTCATGTTTGGGATTAGATAAGAGTGCATTGATCCATGATGAGTTTATACTTCATTGAAAAATCTCATATGGTTATTGTTATTGATCTATTTCTTTGATGAGAAGGATATATATTCAACTAATGGTGCATTTGAAAAGTTAATATGATCAAGATTGGTGATGAAGAGTTAACATAGGATCAAGGGGAGCATATTCTATGCTTCAAATGGTTCATTATTGGCATTATGTTTTTTGTTGAGTTCATGGTTATTACTGCTGTGAAAGTCTTATTTCATTTTCTCTTCAATGCATTACTTACTACTAGAATATATGTGTGTGTGTGTGTGTGTGTATTATCACTATGTCATTCAATATGCTATTCATCCATTCTATCCTACTTAATGGCTTGTGATGTTGATGAATCTATTTTTTATGGAAAGCTATCAATGTGATATCACATGCTACTGTTGATGGTTTTCCTGTTGATCATGAGAGTACATGTATGGCTATGTATCATCATATTTTGCATATTAGTCATGAAATAACCCATGTTACATGTATGGGCTATTGGTCATGTCATGTATGTTTCCCTGTTGTTATGGGTGATTGATTTAAACTTAGGACCATAGGCTCATGGTTGTGATAGTTATATGAGAAAGATGTGCTTATGTACAACCATGTAATTGCTTCATAAAGCCTTGTAATTATTTATGGGGGAGCATGTTCAGTGTGAGAGGTCATGATCATATATTTTAGCCGATTTTTTTACTTCACATTTGCATATTAGATTTATAGTAGTGTGCATTTCAGGGGGAGTACTTCTCTCATTGTGGTTTTTCCCTTTTCCATTGATGACAAAGGGGGAGAGAAGGACTTGGTGTTTTGTAGGAGGTTGAAATGAATTCCAAAGGGGGAGATTGTTGGCATTATGGATAATATGTTGTCCTTGATGTCAACCTGGATGGCTAATGTGTTGTCCTTGATGTCAACTTGGATGTAAACTTGTCATATTATGTCATCATTATCGTATAGGTGTTGCAAGACATTGCTGAAGTATTGTAGGTCATATGAATGTTTTCATAGGTGATTTAAAGGATGAGAAAGTGTATTGGCATGTTTCAATTGAGAAAAACTGAAAATATGAAGTTTGGAAATCCATACACAACTTTTGTGAAGGAAATCCATGTACATACACGCATTTCATTAACAAGAGCCATGTACATGACCTGCACATGGAAAATAAAAAACCATGAGCATTTCCCATGGTAATATCCCACAACAAATCAAAGGGATTTTCATGTGGTATTGGAAAGGAAAAGAGTTTAGAAAAGGAGAAAGAGAACAAATAGTTGATGTGTGCATTTTTTATGATATATTCAATGTGATTTGGTTTGGAATAGGTGTGCACCGGAGAGAAAGGATTGAAGATCAGATGGGTGTGTATATCTGATGCATATCAAGGTGACAATATGAGGCATAGATATTTTTTGTTGCTTGAAAATACTAGCAAAAGTTGATGGAAGTTCTTCTAGTATTTTGATGTGTTTTGTTGTAGGAAGGTTGAAGGAGTGTTTCCAGATCTGATAAGAGATTATTCGTAGGGGTATCAATGATTAAGTGAATATGGAAATTGATGTTATAAGTCTATGTTATTGATTTCCATAAATAATATAAGTCTATTTTTAATGATGTTTCTATGTATTGAGTTTATTGTTATTGGTATTACACATTATCTTGAAAATAATATTGTGATGGTTGAATTGATGAGGGATCTGATAGTACCTTCATAGATTGTTTTTGGCATTTATTTCTAAGATCTATACTTGAATTCACTACAACAAAACCAGTGATTAGCATCCCTTTTTACTTCTTTTTTTGAATCTAGAGCCCATTTTTGGTGCTATTTGCATCCATTTATCAAATATGGTGCAAAACTTGACACAAAATTTGCATCAAGTTTTGCACCAAATCTTACACCAAGTTTAGCACCAGGTATTGCAATAGGTTTTGCACCACGTTTTGCACCAAATTTTATGCCAAGTTTTGTGTCATCCTTTGCACCAGGTTTTGTTCCAGGTTTTGCATCAATTTTGGCATCTATTTTTGTTTGACATACTTTTGCATCCTCATTTGCATCCACTTTTTGCACCTACACTTGCATCAACTTTTGCATCAACTTTTGCATCGACTTTTGCATCCTTTTTTAAATCATTTTTTGCATCCATTTTTTCATCCATTTGTGCATCACTTTTGCGCCACGTTTTACATCGAGTTTTGTGTCTAGTTTTGCATATAATTTTGCATCTACTTTTGTTGCATCCACTTTTCCATCTTGTTTGGCATCCATATTTACATCCTCTTTTGCATCTATTATTGTACCCACTATTGCATCTAATATTTTTGTGCCACAATTGGCGCCTCGTTTGGCACCTCCTTTTGCACCCACTTTTGATTATAATTTTGCATCCACGTTTGCATCCTCATTTGCATCTAGGTTTTCATCAACTACTACATCTATTTTTGCATCCCTTTTTGTATCCAATTTTGGACCAGGATTTGCATCGGGTTTTGTGTCTCGTTTTGCATCTACTTTTGCATCGACTTCTATTGCATCCACTTTTGCATACAATTTTGCATCCACTGTTACACCCATTTTAAATTTCACTTTTTGCATCCCTTTTTACATCTCCATTTGCATCATACTTTGATTCTTTTTTTCATCTATCATTACATCCACTTTTGTTATGCCATAATTTGCACCATGTTTTGCACTCACTATTGTATCCACGTTTGCTTCCAATTTTGCATCCATGTTCACATCCTCTTTTGCATCAAATATTGCATCTATTTTTGCATCCACTTTTGTGTCAGGTTTATGCATTGGGTTTTGCATCTCGTTTTGTATCTACTTTTGCATCTACTTCCATTGTATCCATTTTTTTCATCCAATTTTGTTTTGCATGTTGCATCAATGTTTGCTTCCACTTTTACATCCATTTTTGCATCTTATTTTGCATATTTTTTGTCTATTGTTACATCCACTTTTGTTGCACCATATCTTGCGCCTACCATTGCAACCACATTTGCTTCCACGTTTGCATCCACATTTGCATCCTCTTTTGTGTTCAAGTTTGCATCAGATATTGTGTATGTTTTTGCATCCCCTATTGTATCCACTTTTGTTTCATCCATTTTTGTATCTACTTTTGTGTCCGTTGTTGCATCCACATTTGTTTCACGATTGTTTGTGCCAAGTTTTACACCTACCATTGGACCCATGTTTGCTTCCACTTTTGCCTTCATGTTTGCATCCAAGTTTGCATTGAAAACTGCATCTACTTTTGCATCCACTTTTGTGTTAGGTTTTTCATGTTGTTGTGCATCTACTTATGTTGTATCCACTTTTCATCCAATTTTACTTCTATTGTTGCCCCCATTTCTATGTTCGCTTTTGCATCCCTTTTCCAACACTCATCATATTTTCTGCATTGATGATATTCCTTATGGCATTGACAATCATGAACAATTGATGACAATGTCAATAATATTGACAATGATGAAAATGAAGATGATGGCGATGACATGAATTGTGATTATGATGATAAAGACGATAGTGGTTACAATGACATTAATGATGATGATGGAAATGATTATGATGATGACGATGCTAATGACCTTGGCAAATCTTCCCAATTTTAGATGTTGTCATTGTCATAATCATAAGCATTATCTTTGGTGTCATCATCATCATTTTCATCTAGGTCATCATCAAAAACAATAATGGCATGAATGATGATGATGATTACACCAATGTTGATAGAAATTACATTAATGATGATGATGGGGATGATAAAAATGACAATGACGATGATAATGGTGGTGATGATGATGATCATTGATCATCTCTCAAAAATAGAGTTGTTATTTCTCTTACGTATATCAATGTGTCCTAAACAACCCTTTTCTAGCACTGATCACATTTTTTGGGTTGATGATATTTCTTACAACGTCTATAATTATAAACAATTGCAAACAATGTCCATAATGATGATGATGATGGAGCTGATGATGATGGCATGAATGGTGATTATGATGATAATGTAATGATGGCAATAACGATGACAAGGATGATGGCGATGATGATGACAATGATTATGATAATGAGAATGAACAATTACTAGTTTCACTACCATCTTCTGGATACATATTACTATCATACTTTTTAAATTTTCTGTCTCTCTTGAGGTATCTTACTATAATGGTGTTGTCAACACTAGAAAGATATCTTGTTGTAATGGTGGTTCTAATGTTAGCACTAGCAAAGTTTTTGTTAAATTTTGGTTAAAAAAAATTGATTTATGCAATTATTTTGACAATCTATGTAAAAAAGTAAATAACATCCAATTATTTTGACTGTAGTCCCATTGATTATCATGAATTCACCAGTCTGAAGACCATCTTCTACATACATATTATTATTAAACTTTTTGCATTATATCCATCTTATATCTTGTTGTAATGGCAGTATTAGCACTAAAAAAATATCTTGTTGTAATGGTGATGTTAGTATTAGCACTAAAAAAATCACTAAATTTTGGTAAAAAAAAGTTTATCATTTATTTATTTTTAATTTGGGAAATTTTTGTTTTTATTTTTTTTGTTTTTAATTCTATTTTTATGCAGTAATATTTTTTTTGGTTGAATTTTGGTAGTAACTAGTTTTTGGTCGAATCATATGTATTAACCATGTTCTTTATGCTACAAGTCTAATTGTTGGGACAAAATTTCTCTTTCAAATAAGTTGCAAAAGCTATTTTACATCCATTGTTGCACCCATGTTTACACCCACTTTTACATCCCTTTTTGCATCCTATTTTTCATCTTCATTTGCTTCTTTTTTTGCATCTATCATTACATCTACTTTTGTTGTGACAAAATTTGTTCCATGTTTTGCACATACTGTTGTACCCACGTTTGCTTCCAATTTTGCATCCATCTTCACATCCTCTTTTGCATAAAATATTTCATCTATTTTTGCATCCACTTTTGTGTTGGGTTTTGCATCTCATTTTGTATCTTCTTTTGCATGTACTTCCATTTCATCCATATTTTGCATCCAATTTTGTTTCTCATGTTGCACCCGTGTTTGCATCCACTTTTACATCCCTTATAGCATCTTGTCTTGCATCTAAGTTTGCATATTTTTTTGTGTCTATTATTACATCCACCTTTTTTGTGCTATTATTTGTGCCATATCTTATGCCTATCATTGCAACCCACATTTTCTTCCACTATTGCATCCATATTTGCATCCTCTTTTGTGTCCAAGTTTGCATCAAATATTGTTTATGTTTTTTGCATCCCATTTCGAATTTACTTTTACATCCACTTTTGATTTGTCTAGTTTTGCAACTAATTTTGTGTTCACTATTGCACCCATGTTTGGCCCATGTTTACATCCCTTTTTTCATCCAAGTTTTCCTCCTTTTTGCATTCAAGTTTGTGTCCCTTTTTTTTTACATTCATTGGAGTATCCACATTTGTTTCACCACAATTCATGCTAAGTTTTATTCCTACTATTGTGCCCATGTTTTCTTCCACTTTTTCATCCATGTTTGAGTCCTATTTTGTGTTCAAGTTTGTATGAACTATTGCGTCTACTTTTTCATCCACTTTTGTTCAATTTTTCTGTCTTGTTCTGCATCTACTTATGTTGTGTCCACTCTTCATCCAAATTTACGTCTATTTTTACCCCCATTTTTTTGTTTACTTTTGCATCCATTTTCCAACACACATCATATCTTTTGCATTGATTATATTTCTTATGACATTGAAAATTATGAACAACTGATGACAATGTCAATAATTATAACGATGATGATAATGAAGATGATGACGATGACATGAATTGCGATTGTTATGATAATGAAAATGATGATAAAGACGATGGGAGTTACAATGACAATGATGATGATGCTAATGACCTTGGCCATTCCTCCCAATTTTTAAATGTTATCATGGTAAAAATCATAATAATTATCTTTGGCGTCATCTTCCAAGTCATCATCATCTGATCATCATTATCATTATTTTCATCTTGGTCATAATCAAGAACAATAATGGCATGAATGATGATTATGATGTTCATGATGAAGATGACAAAAATTATGATAAAACTTATATTAGTTATGATGATGGGGATGATGACAATTATAATGATGATGATAATGGTAGTGATATTGATGATCAGCAATCATTTCTAAAAAATAAAGTGGTTATTTTTCTTTCATATATCATGTGTCCTAAGGTTGGTGATATTTCTTATGATACCTATAATTATGAACAATTGACGAAAATATACAAAATCATGATGATGATGATGATCATGAAGAAGACATGAATGGTGATTATGATGATAATGAAATGATGACAATAATGATCACATTGATGGTGGTGATGATGGCAATAATGAAGATGATGACCCTCCCTCTAAACTAGCGAGGTACTCATAATGAGACAAAAAAGTACTCTCAAGTTGAAATATTCATATAAGAAGGGATCTAGATTGATAAGCATCAATGATGATTTACATCATCATAGCCAAAATTTTCAAAATAGTAAGGCCTTGACTAACAAGTTTATCTCTCCATTAGATCAGAGCACAATGTTGGGAGGCATAAATTTGGACATCATTGCCTTTCAAGGCACTTACCACACCAAGATGTTTACCAGGTATGTCCTCACATGATCATTTCCTAATCCACTATCATAATATTTGACACCAGAAAATGTCAATCCTCATGACTATTCTTAACTTGGATTAATGTACTTGACTTATGGCGATTAGTCCTAGTCAATGTCCAAATTCTCAAAGAATATTGGTCCCAGATGTTTATCCAATCCACCATTATCCCTAATAGTGCCTTTACTAGGCTTACGATTGTTAATCCTAGCCATAGTACATGACACATGGATAACATGGTGTCTACCCTCACTCCCTCTCAACTAGGGAGGAAACATCTACAAGCATAAGATTTTCTCAAGAATACCCATCATTTTCGTAGAGAATAACATCATTAATTTGTTTTCATCACATGACGACTTTATGATTAAGCATTCATAGATTTGTGGCAAAATATTTCCCCTTTTGTATTTGTGATGAAATACAATAAAAAAGTGAAAGCCAAAATCATTAAACATACACTATATTGATTTATCTAAGTCTAAACTCTAAGGTTGAAGTGAAAATTCATGTAAATCTTATATCTATGAGTTGTGCCAAACTTATGAAAACCTTATTCCCTAAGTCCTATATATAAGAAAATGAAAAAGAAAGAAAAATAAGGGCCACTAAATGGTAACTCATGTATTCACTCCCTCTTTGGAAAATATATGAATATATACACTCCTAGTCACACTTGATCACATGTATGTGATGGTTAAATCATGAATTCTTCTTTTCTCCTTGCATTTTCACTTCATCATTTAAGCACCTAATTGAGGATCTAAGGAATGTTTGTTTCCTAAGGCTTTCATGTCTACTCTTGGTTTACTTATGTCACACTACTGTCAATTTATGTGACAGAGTGAAATACATAAGTTTGTGGAGTTATTATAGAGGTGTATTGAGTTCGTAACCACACACACATGTATTACATCTCATTGATCCACATGTTGTTGTGGGGGAAAGTATCCAACTCGGAATGACCCTAACCCACTCTAAGGGTGACAATTCCTTAGCAACAGCTGAAAGTAAAGCTATCTAAAGTTTCTTCTTTATGACATGCAAGAGATAGAAGGAAGAGATCCACTTACCGATGTCTTGCGCAAATGGTCGATCCAATCTCCTCTATTCGCCGCTTGCTCCCAGCTCCAAGTCTTTTCACGGGCCCAGCTACACGAGATCCTGCAAACAAGACAAAGAAAGGAAACTACAAGAGGCGTGCATTCATAACTGATTCAAGGATTAGCATAAATCAAATACGCAAGTACGACAATACATCATTGAAACACATGCGAATAGAAGAACCTCAAATGCTTTATTAATATATGGAAGTAAGGTTCAGGCGGTGATACAACCATGAGAGGTCCAATCCAGCATCACCTTCCCGACGGAGAGAAATCTCTTCTTCACCTCCCTCAAGCAATCACCCAATGCTCACAACTGTAAACCAACAGCAATTCTTTGCACAAAATTCCGGCCTCCAGATCCCATGGGATGAGATCCTTATATAGAGTTTTGGAGTGAAGATAAGTCAGCTTGATGTGTGACTTGTTGTCCTCTTCAACTCCAGTTGTTCTTCAGTTCTTCACTCGGAGTTTCTGCCTTCCACTTGGAGTTTTAGAAGCTCTTAACTCATCATTAGGCGAATCTTATGATCAAGTGCCTTTTTGGAAGCTTCCTGGGCACTGGCACATTGGGAAAAAGATTCCTCCACATGTCAAAGTACGCCCAACGCAGGTAGCCTTTGTTGTACCTGCTATGCAGTGCAGGTAGCCTTTGTTGCACTTGCTATGCAACGCAGGTAACCTTTGGAGCAGCTGCTTTGATCCAAAATTGACCTGTTTTTGAGTGTTTTTCAGTGGAGAACTGATTTGCAGTGCTGTGGTTTGCTGACCTTGTTCCTCTAAGGGTAAGAACAACTTGTTTAGGGACTTTGGATCCCTTAGATTATTGACATTTCATGCTCTATGCTGTAAGGCACAAAAATGTCTATAACAGTTGCCCCCTAAAGTATGAGGTCGTTTATCGGGTGAAATGGTTTATTAGGAGGATCCGAAGTTCATTCAATCGTCGGGAGGTGACCTGTAACAAAATACAATACAATACATTATCTTTTCATACTTTCTTTTCATGATCTAGCTGATGCGGGCATTTCCCATGCTCAGCTTTATAAATACATTTGCTGTACATAAACAGACGATCGTCTGATAATAGACTGATAATTCTCTGCTTTTTAATTATCATCCTTTCAGTAGGATGATCATCTGCTGCACATGTCTATGTTTTTATCTCCTGAATATATATCGCAGCCCGGATGGATGAAACTAGATCCGGGGTCTTCAAACTTGTCCGATCTTCACTCTAGTACAAGTCGATCCATGTGAGAATTTCTTGAAGTCGAACATGGAAAGACATCGCTTGATTACCAGTCAATAATGTAAACTGTTAACAAGCGCGAGAGGAATCACCGATAATGATGATGACCCTCAAGGTACTGCAGCACAATTCACGTGGTGTGAATATAGGATCTGACGTCGAACACCACGCAAAGTCTCCTGGTCGAAGGTCATTAATGTATACCTATCGCCGGGAGTGAGAAACTTGCCATTGAAGCATGCAAGCTTCAAAGTACTGAGGGGGGTGTTCCTAGATCAACTTCTTGGATAATGAGCTGATGTCGACAAGAAGTGATCCGTCAAAGGAGGGCCTTAATGAATCCCACATCAGTGACACGGAACGGAGCTAGTGATGATGGTGAAAACGATCTGTGAAACATGATTCAGGGTGGCGGTCATGGAAGGATGAAAGATGATGTACGGTAGTGGATGGGACCTGGTTGACACTTTCTGAATGACATCTCTTGAACATATAACGACACCGATGTGATGGATCGGTAGCATTACCCCATGTATGGATGGTATGGCGAGACCATGGTGAAGGGACCGGTGAATGATAATAACCCAACCCGATATTTACGGAGGCAAAAGTGTCATGTTCAAGAGCGACTTGCTACCATTAAGCTTTGAGGTTCTTCCCAATTTTTCCCCAGTCATTTCTGACCAGTACCTCTTTATTTTTGTCAAGCTTGAGGAGGATAACATATGCTTGTTCTATAACCTGCCCTTCGGGCAAGCCCATCGCTATGTTTTAAAGAGCCTAGCGATAGGGAAACTCGTTCTCGTCTAAAGACAAGTTTGTCGCTATCTAATATTTTTAACGAGCCCAGCGACAACGACAACTCGATCCTTTTCATTTTTAGAGAGTCTGAAAAGTGTACATAAAGTGGACTCCAGGGGTCCTTTTTCGTCATCTAATTCGTTAAGTCCGAAAAAGTATAAAACAATACAGAAGGGATGAATGTTCGATATCTTTATCGAGCCGAACTAGACAAGCGCTCGATCTTTTTGTGCAATAATCCCTCAGGTCCAAAAAGATTAAAATCTAGAGGAGGGATAGCTCTTCCGGTCCTTTTAACGAGCTGGAAGGCCAAAACTCGGCAAAATTTTCATTTTTTACGAGTCAGTGAAAAGAGCTCAAAGAAAACTCGTATTTTGAGGAACGAGTGATAAACAGGGATAGCAGCAGATTCCAGGTACATGTTGGAATTTTCCAATCACGGCAGTATTACAAGGATGGCTAGGTGGAATCACTCTTCGCAGCTGTTCCTCAAAATAGGTAAACAATCAAGTGGATGTGAATGATCGGCCAAATGAAAAGTGGAGGTGACGGTGCACAAACACGACCAAGGCTCTTATGGCTGGTGAAGTTATGGTCTCAAATGGTTATTTACCAGTTCATTTTTCTGAATGAGCTTGAACTCTGGGGGAAAGCCTGTTCACAAGTGCATTTATTTTTTAACGAGCATGAACTCTTGCTAAAACTGCTCGGTTTTGCGTTTATTTTTTAACGAGCATGAACTTTGCCAAAACTGCTCGTTAAGTTTGCATGCCCCCAGCATCATAATAACGCATGTCAAAGGAGGGTGCCCCCCAAGCTTCATTGCATCCAACTTGGTGGTTGGAATGAAGGTTTACCTTTGAATTTTGAAAAGGGGATTTGTTTCATTTTTTAATGAGGTTGACATAGTAAAAAAACTATCCTCGTGACTCCTTGTTTCATTTTTTAACGAGGTTGACACGAGATAAGAACCGTCCTCGGAGCCTACTGTTTTTACAGTATTTCCATTAGGGTGATGATCCATGCTGACAAAATGTTTAGGAATCTTCCGAATCCGTTAGATATAGAAGATTTCATATTGTAGGTTTCCCCTGTGGCTACTTCCGCCAGATTACTCGCCGGCGGTAGGGCAAAAGTACCCATTAAGGCAGGGTCTTTTAGGAGACCTACTCCGATATTTTGGAGTGATTGATTACTTTCATGGATCATTGTGCTGCTTCCCGAAACTTGAGAACTATTGGGGAGAAATGTTTGTTGGTCGACGATTGTAATTTTTCCTTGAAAAGGAAATACAATCCTCCTGAAGTAGGTCGACACAACTGCAGCCATGGCATATATCCAAGGCCTTCCCAGTAGGATGTTGTAATCGAGGTTTCCGTCGATTACTTCAACATCAACTTCTACTGTTTTGCCCCCCAGTTCAACTTGCAAGTTATTTAAAATCTCGTATGGAGTGTATGATCGTCCATCAAATGCTTTTAACATCGTTGATGATTTCGACAAGGGTGGTGAGCCTAAATTTTTCCAGCAACTTATCAACATAAGACATGTAGATGCCCCCTCATCAATAATTGTTCGATGAACAATTTTGTTGAGAGCTTTCACTTGAATAAGGAAAGCTTGTTGAGCTGGTAAATGAGGGTCATATCCTTTATGATCAAAGGCCACAAGATTGGAATCCATTGGGCCAATCCCACCTATAGCTGATAATAAAGCTTGCTCTTGGGAGGTGCAATTTTGCGCTACCTCAGGCGTCAACATAGCGGACGACGATTGAGCCAGGTCCTCTATTATATTATAATCCTGTGTTATTTTTTCACGAGGATTAAATGTAGATTTGTGTACTACTCCCTTTGGCGACTTTATCATTGGTTCAGGAATGATGGGTGGCACGACTTTGGTCAAAGTTGTTGTTGAACTACTAGGTTGTTTATTTGCCTTGTTGTTCAACTGCTTTGGATTCCTGTAATCTTTATTCCTTGTCAAAGCATTATTCTGCTGCTTTGAGGTGGACAACATAAGCACTTGGGATCGGGAAGCATTTTGATTAGCAACCAGATTTTGTCTTGGATTAGGAAACGGATCAGTCAATACTGCTGGGGTTTTTGAACTCTTGAAGAGTTTCTTAACTTCAGCTATATGTGGACAATCTTTCGTCCAATGATCCTCATCGCATATATGACACCCTGTCGGGGGCTTCCCTTTCCTTTTCTTTTTCTTCTTGCCCCCTGGTTGCTTCAGTCGTTTTCCCTTGTCGGTCGACATGGCATTTACTTCTGAGGCAAGAAGTTCCTCATCTGCATTTTGACTAGAAATTTTGCGTTTGCCAGTCACGCCATTACTGGCGTGAGAGTTAGTATTTGATTTAGGAGGGGGAGGAATTGAAAATTCAGGTCTAGGGGCGTCAGGTATTTTGTCGTAGAGCGTGCCCGACTGAGTATATACTAAGTCTAAGTATTGAGCACGAGCAATGACTTGCTCCTTTGTTACGACTCCTCCCTTGGCCACATCTTCCGTTATAGCCGGAAGTAACGACTTTATAAACCATTCAACTAACAACTGATCGGGAACGTAAGTTTTCACCATCCTACGACGACGTCGCCACTCATGTATATGATCAGATATGTGAGTGGTCGTTGTCTGTTTGAAGTTGGTAAGGAGTTCTGTTCCTGTTTCATACCTTATCGGTAATTGAAAATGGGTTAAGAAAGTCGTGGCTAAGGAGCTGAAATTGTCTAAAGAGGCTCTTAGCAATTCAATATACCATTTAGCCGCTGGACCTGTCAATGTCCTCTGGAAGAGGCGAAGTCTTATCGAATCATCGTTTAGAGTGTTCGATGAACACCACAGATGAAAAGTCATGACGTGATTCGACGGGTCTTCACCTGGATTTCCATTGAATTTAGGAATGTCCGATGGAAGTTTATGCGGAATCGCTGGCCACCAAGGGGCATAAGCAATTGGATCATTCGTCAGCCGGTTTAGCTCTGGCAATTCTAGAGTTGCTACAAAGGGCAACTGTTGGTTCAGGTTAGGCGAAGCATATCCAGGATAAGATGGTATCGCCTGAGCAATGGGTCTTTGCAGACCAGCATAATGCTGACAACTTTGAAAAAGTTGATGGGCATAACCATTATAGCATGGTTGCCCATTACTTACAAAGACTTGTTGCTCAGGTCCTTGATATGATTGCTGGAATGGCAACTGTTGAGATTGAACTAGCTCTGGTTGTTGGACCATTTTCTGTTGACCAATACTGGATGATTGACCAAGATGAGGAGTCACAGTACTTGTTTGAGCCTGAGTCGCTCCAGATAAGGAGGCACTACCCTGAGATTGTGATTGATCCGCTGAGACAAGAGGTTGTTGTATTACAACAGGTAGCGCTTGTACTTGCGACGCATTCGCCATAGCAGGTGTGGTGGGAATATTCGACACAGGGTGTACTGGTTGCATTGAATGTGCAACTCCTGATCGTTGAGGCAGTATTGGTACCCAACCGCCGGATGTAATTCCAGTTTGACCTGAACCTTGTTGTAAACTCTCATATGGTTGTTCTCTAGGAGGGAACAATGAAAGAGCATACTGCCCTCCACATGGTGGAAATCCAGTACTTAAAGGGTAAATTGGCCTTTGAAGACACATTGGATCAATTTGTTGAGTTTCAACATAAGAAGTACCAGATGATAATCCGGATGAAGAAATAGGAACTAACCATATTGTCGTCCCTGATTGGACTCCGGCTTGTTGTTGACAATTTGCCGGGACAGATGGTATACCAGCGAACATCGTTGGAGTAGCAGCAGGAGGTTCTGCTGCTGCTGTGTCAGACGACACAGTCCTAGATGTCGACGGTTGTTCAGACATATCTAGTCTATCCAAAAGATTTCTTAGCGATTCTACAAGAACTTACGATGCCAAAAGACTAACTTCGAAGATCAACGCAAGAATAGGAGGTGATTATGTTCCGTTTAAAAATGAATTTTATATGACGACGCTTTTAGACACAACTTGCTTTTTCACTTTTTAAGAGTCGAGAAAAAGCTAAAGATGACTCTAGTCTCCTTCGATGTATTAACGAGCCCGAAGTGACAAATGCTCGGATGGACTTTTTCAGTTATAGAGTTTGAAAAAGGCCAAAAGAAACTACTCTGGAGTTCTAGGCAAGGGTGTGCCAAACCTTTCGCGAAACCACAGAATACGTTTTACGGTACGAGTGGTCGATCTTTGTGAATGTTGTGTTCACTGCATCGCGATTAGTAGGGCGGCCGACACGGCTTCCTATGGATAAAGGCTTTGTTCCTATAGGGGTCCCCCAATATACGCGACGGTACGCGGGGGCACAAGTCCGTATTAGTGCTATCGTGCCTCAGGAGGAATCACCCACCTTCGTAGAGATCAACTGTCACTATGTTTAACGACGCCGGTTCACGTCTCTACCTAGACCTCTACTGTGTTTCGTTATGTTTAAAAGCGTTGTTAGATAAATTCAGTTCTTTTTTAGGTTGATCTTGCTTAGCAGTTTGCCTTTACGGATCACCACGTGATGTATGATACAACTCCTAAATGCAGTCTAAGAATGATAAGCAAGCTTTTCAATTCTTTCAACTTATGAAAATCTTAACTACTGAGGGAAAAGAAAGACATCATCTTTTGAAACAGATCATAGAGCACACACTGATGCACTTTCCTAAATCGACATGCAAACTGTCAAAATGCACATGCACAATGCAAGTATTTCTTTTCTTCTTCCTTAATGTTGATGTATTACAAAAAGAAAGCTGTTGTATAATTTTGAATTCGATTTCAAGCGGAAGCAAACAAGTTTATGTCCAATAATCAAAAGAACACCTTAAGATTCACTCGTTTCAACACAAGAAATACAGAAATTCGAACCATATAACGAAAGCAAATGTTCAAGCAGCTATGAACAGCAATAAACTAGCTCTTAGAATCACAACGACACTTTCTCACAAGTCTAGATCCAAGAGGTCACAGCAAGACTAGTTCACTTTCGCTACGGGAAACTGTGAATGACAGCAAGAAATACAATAAGAACAATCACGGTTTCTTCATACAACTGAGGCGGAATGAAGGCAAAGAGAAGTAGTTTCAGCTGGGTATACAGGTTGACAACAGGCTGCAAAAACAATATTGAAAACTGGGCAACAGACAGTAGGGAATCCCAGTTGCACAAGGCAAAACTGGATCAGCGCAGGTACTGCACTGTCAATCTGAGATGCAGCGCAGGTAGCCCCTTCGGGACCTGCGTTGCAGTGCAGGTAGCCTTTGCTGCAGCTGCACTGATGAGACAACTCTCGTCTCTCTCAGATTCCGGGTCACAGTTTGCTCAAAAATCAATGGTTTTTGGCCAAATCAGAGGCTGTCAGTCAAGTATACACTAGAGGATGATTAAAGGAAGATGAACACTATCACAAAGAGCTAAAAAGAGTCCTTGTGGATCAGCTCTTCAAATCATAAACATGCCCAGCACTGGGTTAGAGTAGCTGCCCTCTACTTTGCATTCGAAGGACTCGAATGCAGTTCGATTCGGTACTCCCTTTGTTTAAGAAATGAATAGCAATAAACACAAGCTACCAACAAGACATGATCCCCAGCGGAGTCGCCAGTCTGTTGTGGGGGAAAGTATCCAACTCGGAATGACCCTAACCCACTCTAAGGGTGACAGTTCCTTAGCAACAGCTGAAAGCAAAGATATCTAAAGTTTCTTCTTTATGACATGCAAGAGATAGAAGGAAGAGATCCACTTACCGATGTCTTGCGCAAATGGTCGATCCAATCTCCTCTATTCGCCGCTTGCTCCCAGCTCCAAGTCTTTTCACGGGCCCAGCTACACGAGATCCTGCAAACAAGACAAAGAAAGGAAACTACAAGAGGCATGCATTCATAACTGATTCAAGGATTAGCATAAATCAAATACGCAAGTACGACAATACATCATTGAAACACATGCGAATAGAAGAACCTCAAATGCTTTATTAATATATGGAAGTAAGGTTCAGGCGGTGATACAACCATGAGAGGTCCAATCCAGCATCACCTTCCCGACGGAGAGAAATCTCTTCTTCACCTCCCTCAAGCAATCACCCAATGCTCACAACTGTAAACCAACAGCAATTCTTTGCACAAAATTCCGGCCTCCAGATCCCATGGGATGAGATCCTTATATAGAGTTTTGGAGTGAAGATAAGTCAGCTTGATGTGTGACTTGTTGTCCTCTTCAACTCCAGTTGTTCTTCAGTTCTTCACTCGGAGTTTCTGCCTTCCACTTGGAGTTTTAGAAGCTCTTAACTCATCATTAGGCGAATCTTATGATTAAGTGCCTTTTTGGAAGCTTCCTGGGCACTGGCACATTGGGAAAAAGATTCCTCCACATGTCAAAGTACGCCCAGCGCAGGTAGCCTTTGTTGTACCTGCTATGCAGCGTAGGTAGCCTTTGTTTCACTTGCTATGCAACGCAAGTAGCCTTTGGAGCAGCTGCTTTGATCCAAAATTGACCTGTTTTTGAGTGTTTTTCAGTGGAGAACTGATTTGCAGTGCTGTGGTTTGCTGACCTTGTTCCTCTAAGGGTAAGAACAACTTGTTTAGGGACTTTGGATCCCTTAGATTATCGACATTTCATGCTCTATGCTGTAAGGCACAAAAATGTCTATAACACATGTGTGGGTTGGAGACTCATTTCTTGACAACTTTAATGGAGACTACTTTGTGGCTTTAATGGTATAGCTTACAAAATATCTTGTTAAACATTTCGATTCATTCTTTCTTTTCCTCGAGACACTTATAATATTGAAGTCACTCCCAATAATCCATGGAGATGGGGAGTATAAATTACTTGTGCTAGAAATAGAATTGAGAAATAGAGGTTTTCCATTTGCGATATTGGAGTCATAGACATTGGATACATGGTAGTAGTCCTCAATGTCAATTAACTAAAATTGTATTGTCATAATGCGAAAAGAGGTAAACATATTGGTAACCTTGATGTCTTAATCATTTCAAATAATAACCATTCCACCCAAGTATCTCTAAGCATCAATCACTACTACTTGGAAATTCCTCCCCCATTTTCTAATTATATGAGGTTGAACCTCACTTAATATTTTTGCTTCTTATATCAACATTATTTATGGGTGCTTTGCATACCATTTTTCTTTTAGGAGTTTGTTTTCGCTTACTATTGACGCCCCTCATGTTCCAAGACTATTTTCATCAAAAATTTACATAGAAAGAAAGTATAAAGTGACTAAAAAGAAACATGTCTCAAGATTTAAGTGCTTGGACAATTCCACTTCATGACTCCTATATTTCCTTAACCTGGGACCAAATGGTGAACTTGATGGCCTTAAGGGAAATTGATCAATGAAAATCTGAAAAAGAGGTGATTTTTGACTTTATCACATACAATTTAATATACTAAAAAAAATATCCATAACAATTTCATCAATCAATGAATCATTAAAAAAAATATCCAAAACAATTTCATCAAGCAAAGAATCATTGCATTATAAAATACAATCTATAAACATTTTGGGAAAGTTTTGCTAAAACATGCTTAAAAATCAGCATATTTAATATTAATATTTAACAATAATATGGACAATAACACATTTTGATAAATTAAATAACATATTATCAAGCCTAAAAAATGTCACTAACTGAAAACTACAAAGCATGCAACTAATGGAAGTGACCACTCAAGGCCACCACAAGACAATTAATCTATTAAGACCAAGATTAATGGGGACAAAGATCTATAAAGGACAAAGGAAAACCTATTTTAACTTTATTGTTTTATTAGCCTGGTTCAAGATGAAAATTTCAAGATATCATGAAGAACATAATTAGTTTTATTGCATTAAGAAAACCCAAGCACATTCTATAACTTAGCAAGAAAGAGATGTATAACACCCATCTCAGCAACACGACACATGACATTAAGTTACTTTACTATATATAATTTAAACTCCTATCATAAAATCACAAATTTAGCATGAATGGAATGTTTAAAATCCATTTTTATAAAAACAAAATATAATTTTTCTTATAGAAAAATATACCAAAAACTAAATATATTTTCTAGAAAAAAAAATACTAAAACTAAATATATATTTAAAAAAAAACTAAAACATAAGCAAAATAGAATTTGAATTTGACATTCTTGGTCACTTTCGGAAACATATGGTGGAATGTAATCTCTTTATCCTCATCTTTAGCTTTTTCCTAAAAAATAAAAGCATACAAAATTGGGAAAGAACCATAAAGCATGGGGAAGCTTTTTCCTAAGCACAAAAGCATCTAAAAAGTGGAAAATTCCTTTTTTATATGAGGAAACATTATTCACCCAAAAGGTTTTTCCCAAATTGAACTAATGAGGAATTTTGGAAATCTTCATAGCCTCCACTTTCCTATATATTAGAGGCTTGGCCATTGAAAAAATGATGGGAATTTTGTATTGTCACGCTCTTGAGATCTGTCTTGAGAGGGAGCGTTTTGGAGCTATGAGTTGGGGGAGGTGATGTTGCAACTATATCTGATTGTTGTAACTTTCCTCCAACTCCTTTATTCATATAGATCAGTTGTTCTTCCTTCCATATGTTTCTATTCATTCTTTACTTCTTCTATTTAACTAATGTATGCATGGGTTTTTGGCTTATATTTATTTATTCAATAATATTTATATGTTTTTTTATAGTTTTGATTATTAAGATATTATGTTGTGAAGGTTGCTTTATTCTCTCTCTTATGTGTAGGACCAAGCTTTGGAGCTAGCTAGGAGCGCTTCTTGGCTATACGAAAAACTCCAAGAAGACTTGCATGCGAGGACTCACAAGAATTCATTCTCTTTTTCTTAATCTATACTCTACATCTTGATCTACTAAGAATCCTAAGCCTTAGAACAACCTTTCTCTTAATTGGTTTGTCCTAGGTTTCTGAGATAAACTGAGAGGGGTTTGTTTTCATCTAACCATGCATTAAATCCTACAACAAAATGATATTTAGAAAATTTAATATATCTCACTATGTAAATGAACTTAGTAAAATGAACCCATAGAGGTGGTCATAAATGGAAATAAAAGTAAAACTCTAAACAAGAAGCCAAAAGTGGATTTAACCATGGATGAAAAATTGGGAGTAGAATTGGATGTTAAACTAGTCATTAAAACAATATGCAAACAATGACACAAAAAGGTTTTTAAAGTAAAATTAAAAAAGGGTGCAACACTAGACACAAAGAAGGGAACAAAATAGGGCATATGAAAGGATACCAAATTGGGTGCAAACAAGGATGCAAAAATGGACACCAAAATGAGGATGCAAAGAATGGTGTAAAATTATGATGCAAAAAGGATGTAAGAAAAGACACAAAACAAGATGCATAATGGGACTAAAAAATGGTGAAACCAAGGATGTCAAAGATGATGCATAACTAGATGAAAATTCCAACTAAAATCTAGGTGCAAAATGAGATGCAAATGTGGACACAAAATGTGGCAGAAAAAATGATGCAAATTTGGAAGCCAAAAAGGATGAAAAACTAGATACCAAAAAGGATGCAAATTTGGACATAAAAAATGGTGAAAAATTGGACACAAAAGAAGAAAAAATGGTGCAAAAATGGGCATAAAAATGGCTCAATTTTGGATGCAAATTGAGATGCAACATTAGATGTAAAATGATGCAACAAATCATTCAAAACTTGGTGCAAAAACAAATGCAAAAGTAGATGAAAAATGGCTCAAAAGTGAACGTAACAATAGACACAAAATGGGATGCAAAGGTGGATGCAATATATGGTTCAACATAGGATGCAAATTTAGATGCTCAAAAGGATGAAAAATTGGATGCAAGAAATGGTGTTAAAAATGATGCTAAATTGGATGCAACAAATGATGCAAAATTAAATGCAAAATATGGTGCAAAATAGGATGCAAAAAAGGGAGATAAATAAAATGCAAAAGTGGATGCAAAAAATGGTGCAAAAATGCATGCGAAATTTGGCACTAAATCAGATTCAACATATGGTGCAAAATTGGATCGAAAAGATGGTGTAAAAAAAGGCAGAAAAATTGGCACAAAAATAGATGTAAAAATAAGTACAAAATTAGAAGCAAAAGATGGCATAAGACTAGATGCAAAAATTGGCACAAATTGGATGTAAAAAAAGGCGCTAAATAAGATGTCAAAGATGGTGTAAAAATCGATGCAAATTATGACACAAAAATAGAAGCAAAGAATTCCACAAAAGAGGAAGCAAAAAATGATGCAAAAATAGATGCAAAAAAAGGCACAAAACTAGAAGCAAAACCTGTTGTAAAACCAAATGAAAATATTGGTGCAAAATATGATGCAGAAAATGATGGAAAATTTGGCGTAAAAAAGATGCAAAATTTGGTGCAAAAAAGGACGCTTTAAAGATTGTACAATAGAGCCAGATTTAGCGCCAGGTTGCTCATCCCAATTGAGAAAAAAATGCACTAGAATCTGGTGCTAAATCTGGCGCAAATTGCCTGTTTTGTTGTAGTGATTGTATTATGAAAGGTTGGGTATATACATGGATCTACTTCTAAATAGTCACATATATATTCTGAGGATATTGCAGAAAATGTAATGAATTATTTTGATGTTATGTCAATGAGCATTTCTTGGTTGTTTGATGATAGTGTTGTATTCAGAGATTTTTTTTTTCTATAGAGAAGGTTTGATACAGAGTATGGTTTGGCTAATCATAATTTGAGATATATACACTAGTGTTATGCATGATAAGTGTGTGTATACGTGGGTATCCTTAATAATAGTCACATATACTTTCTAATTTTTTTCTGGATAGAGTGGTACTAAAAATAAATTATTGTCAAGGATGCCTTTATCAATATGGTATTGGTTGTGGATCAAAGTTTGGCTATTGGTCTTTGAGTTTGATCAGTGATTTGGTGTCTTGGTGTTCAATGAGCATATCTGTTTGATCAGTGATTGGTTGTAGATCAATATTTTGGTTTGATTGGTGATTGGTTGCAGAAATATGGGTATCTTGGTATTCAATATTCAATGTTTTCTTCAGAGTGGTTATTGGTATTTGGAGATTGAGCATATTTTTGGGTGTGTGTCCCTCCCCTAGTATTTCTAACACCATATTCAGGTAAAAAATACACTCCTAACACTTGTGCAACCCAAATTCTCCTCGACCTAGATAACTTGCTAGAAACCCCAAATTACTTTGAAACCATGAATTCAAGCCCATGAATGGATTTCATGAAAATTCACTATGAAATCTAGGCCCTGCCTACAACAATTTGTTGGATCTGACCTACTCTATATTAAACACCAAGTATTTACAACCATATTAAAAATAAGCCTACTATAATGTTGATTTAAATGAAAAAGAAAGATTACATATTACAAAAAATAATGCACTCAAGCCAAATTTGACCTCTAAAATCAGCATTTTCTCATTCTTTACACATTCTCTCTACACACACTCAAATTCCATTCAAATTATATTACATAAAGATCTCATATTCAACTCAAAAAACTCAACCTACTTTGCTAGATTTTCTAGCCGATATTTAATTTAGTTGATTCTTTACCTTTACATAGTAGCTAAATGATAGTCATCCTATCTTCCTAATAGTAAATATACCTTCTAAATTATATTTAGGTACATAGTACAAATAAAATTAAGAAAACAACCTTCCTTTGGTAAATGTGTTTTTACCTAAGAAGGTAAAAGGTGATTTTAACTGGTAGATGCTCCTGGATCATACTCTCGGGGAAGAAAATTATTGTTCATGAGGTCTTCAATGTTTGTATGATACTTGGAAATACTTATCATTGTCATCGAAGTAGCATCTTCTGTTGGTTGGTTCTTTTATTTTACCAAATGTTGAAACTATTCATTATCTCTGGTTTTATTAGCTACTATTTGATCCAATACTATAATTTATTACTGAACTACTTTTTGTAATTGTTTATTCCATTTACTAGTCTGATCTTCACTACTTATGGGTTCATCTGTTGAAACACTCTCTATCACCTTAAAGGGATATGTATATGCAACATTGAAAATTGGAGAAATTCCAATATCAGTTGGGAGTTATAACTCATAAGCATTAGAACATTTTTTTCTTAAAATTTCACATTATACAATTTATTAAGTTTTAATTTATTGTATGTCCTCACATTTCCTTTCTGAGATATGCCATCACTAAGTCACCAACTTTAAAGTGTAGCTATCCTCTTCTCATATCCACTTTCTTCTTATACTTGCTATTGTTTTCTTGCATCTATTGTTTCAATGATCCAAATTTATGTAGGAATGCAACAAAATACAAATATATACATAAACACAGAGGTGCAACAGAAATAAAACTTCATTTCATTAAATATCAAAGAATGGAAATATGCTTACATATAGAAATATAAATAAACTAGCTCGGAAGATGGTAACTTATCTATGAGAAGACATGTGGCAGCTGCATTACTCTGAACTATGTTCCAATGAGGCTCAAAGGCCTATTTAGTATTGAGAAATAGAGGAAAACCATAAACATCCAAAAACCTAACCTTTGGAGATGAAGCGCCAAAACTATGGGCCCCGTTGGGGTAAATTGGTACATCAACTTCTCATGGTCGTAACTTTGGCATACGATCTTCATTTGATGCACATGATATCTTGTTAGAAAGATATATCCAAGGAATATAACTTTCAGCTGAAAAATTTAGTCAAAGTCACAAATTTCCAATTTTCCAAAAAACGTTGTTTACGGCCTCAAAATGGCTTCAGAAGTTTAGTACCTGAAAAACTGCCAAAAATAGTAAATTGTGCTACAATTAAGGAGGCTAAAAAAATGAGAGAAATAATGGTGGGGGTCCAAGTGGAATAGGTGGGTGGCCACCTATATCAGTCTTCCCCCCTGTTACATGTCAATTTGTCACCATGACACTTGATTAGTTTATCGATATTTTTACCATCTGTGAACATCTTTGAACCAAATCCCTTAGAAGTCAAACAACCCAAAATATGTTGAAGTACATGAGAAATTTGAGTCAAATAGCTATCATACCTTGTTAAGTTTCACCTGCATCGATTTCTGTAGAGTTTCTTACGCATGTGCTAAAATTGACTCTGAGAGCAGTGCAGAATTGACTTTGAGAGCAACGCAGAGCTGCGCTCTACCTGTAACTATAAACCCACGAGGTGAATTATAGAAAGTAAAAATAAAAAGTACATTCTAGAAACATAGTTGGTCGAATATTTCTCAACTGAAAGATTCTAGGTGATGATTATTTGAACTATAACCCTTAGAAGGTGCATTTCCATCCCTTTTCTCATGGTAACCTAATCCCTCAATAAAAGAGTCTCATCCTCCTCTCATGGATCTGAAACTTCCTCCTCTTAGCATATGAAATGACTAGAGGGTAGAGGGATTGAGGAGGTTAGAATTGAGAGAAAATAAACTTATGTTGTTGGTTTGAGATTTGAAAGATTGTCATATAAGGAGGAGATTGAAGGCATTTTGGAGGGACCTCATGACATCAAGGCAAAGGTTGTAAGGCTCCTCTTTATTTTTTGATTAATACAAATGAGCACATTCTCCCATTGATTTTGTCTTATGAGAATGATGAATGGATTACAATTGTTTATAATGTTTATTAAGGAAAATTCAATCCCTAATTTCCTTGATCATTAAGCTAAGTTGTTTGGATTATTATATCATATGTTATTTTGATCCTTTTCTAGTATATGTTTGTAGGTCTTCGAATTCAATCTTCTATGATCCATATCATAATGTATAAAGAAATTTTCAGAAGAAATCACATTGAAGATTTTGGTCGATGCGTTTCGAACAAATGAGTGCGGTTCATCATGAGGACACAATGGAGAAACAGATCTAGGAAGAAGGTTAAACATGGAGACATGTCAACCTAACAATTAGAAGATAACAACTATATTTGATTGGGGGAGGGAAAGGGGAATGTTTAATAATATTTAGATAAATTTTATTAATTTATTAATTGTTTGTTTTATTAATATATATATATCTATATATATATATATATATATAGATATATATATATCAACTTAATAACAGTTATATTTGATAAGGGTTTCAATGATATTTGACTCATTTATTTAATTTATCGATATAACCAAATATAGTAATCAAAGATTAAAAATAATAACTAATCCTATTTTTATTGTATTATATTCAATTAAATTATAATATATTAATAAATAATATTTATATTATATATTTAAATATATAAAAATTACATAGTAATTAATATATATATCTATATATATATATATATATATATATATATATATATATAGATATATATATATAATTAAAGATTAAAAATTAATAAAAAGAGATTCAATATTACTAAACAATAGTATAAATAATAATAATGCTAATAATTATATTATTATTAATAAAATATTGTTCATAATAATAATAATCCTAAAAAAAAATACTAAGGGGCCTAGACAAAGACAAAGAAAACTAAGAAGAGAGGGTGGGAATCCAACAACTACTGATTTTCCATCCATCGTCCCTATTAATATTACTAGAAAACCTCTCAATTTCAATAGCTTCCCTAAACTTAAGATGGTGGAAATGAGGAATCTTAGTGATAACCCTAGCCTCCTCAATGCATATATGATGCTTGGTCTTCTCTGCATGTTCAGCCAAAACTGAAGATTTGGTCCTCCCGTGCTTGATATCAGCAGTGTGTTCGTTAATCCTATGGTTAATAGAACAACTAGTTTCACCAATGTATGAGGTTCCACAGGAACAAGGGATGATATAAACACCTTTCATATCCATAGGGTTTAAGTGGTCTTTAACAGACTTAAGGGAACTTCTAATGGTGCTGAGGGGTCTAAAGGTCGAGGGAATATTATGCTTTTTCATGGTTTTGGTAATGTTGTCAGTCGTCCCTTAGATGAAGAGGAGGTGGACTCCTGAACTACGATCAATGGGTTCTTTCTTGACCTTGGGACCTTTTCTCGCTTTGAGGAAAGCTTTGACACCCTGCTGCCTACTATAGCAATTTTGAAAAAAAACATTAAGGAGATGGGATTTTTCCTTAGAAAAGTGGTCTTCATCAGAAATTCTAAGAGCCCAAGTGGCTAACGTGCTGAGAACACCTATCTTTTGAGAAGGAAAATGGTGAGAATTGGCATGAAGATACTACTTAGTATGAGTCCTTTTCCAATATACTTCATGGGGGAAAGATCCATCAACTTTCCTAGAAATGAGGACATCGAGAAAAGGAAGGCAACCATTGACCTCACGCTCCATCATAAACTGGATGGAGTTAGACTGATTATTGAGATGTTGAAAAAAGGGTCTAATTTCTCAAGTTTGTGCTGCCATATGGTGCAGGTGTCATCAACAAACATTTTCCAAATATTGGGTTTAATTAAAGCTAAGGATAAAGCCTTGGATTCAAAATATTCCATGAATAGGTTAGCAATGATAGGGGACAGGGGGAACCCATGGAAACCCCACAGGTTTGTTCATAGAACTCACCTTCAAAACAGAAAAAAGTAGAAGTGAGGCAGATCTCAACTAATTTGGCAGTGTCAGGATCAGTAAGGTGAAATATGACATCAAGGGCTTCCTTAATGGGGATGCTAGTGTACAAGGAAACTACATCAAAACTGACAAGATTGTCACCTGGTTCAAATCTCATATCTTTTAATTCTTTAACAAAAGAAGAGGAGTCTTTGACAAAGGACTCCATCCGCCCTACCAGGGGTTTCAGCTTCATGGCTAGATATTTAGCTAAAAGGTAGGTTGGCCCACCAATGGTGTTGACAATGGGTCTAAGGGGGACTCCCTCTTTATGGATTTTGGGAAGCCCATAAATCCTGGGAGTGATAGAGCTACTTTCAATCATCTTATGACTAAAGGATCCAACCGAGTTGTTGGATTTAATAGCAAGAGCGACAGTATTAGAAATATTTTTCAAGGGATTCTTGTCAAGCTTTTTGTAGCTTCCATTGTTGATCAGATGATCCAACATCTTCTTAAGATAATCTTCCTTATCAAGGATAACAATAACCCCCCCTTTGTCAGCTTTTAAGATGGCAATGCCAGGGTTCCTGTTTAGGTATTTTAGGGCGTAGAACTCACCTTTGTTGATGTTATTCTTAGGGGGCTTAGCTTTCCTAAGAATAAGATTGCAATATTGTCATATAATATCTTTAATATTATTTGGTAAGCCCTTTATCCCAAATTCAACGTCACACATAATATCAGCCACCAGAATATTTTGGGAGCAAGGGAAAAATTCAATCCGCTCTCTAAAAGATTGAAGACCGGAGGAGGAAAAGAAAAATTGGATAAATTAACAACTTTATTATTAGGATGGTTAGTAATATTATTGGAACCACTATCATTATTATAATTGGTATTATTATTATTGTCATTATTACTAATAAACTTATTAATATCATTATCGACATCTATATTATCGTTAATATATTTAAGTGTTCTTTCATTATTATACTTATCACTGAATCTAGTAATTTTATTTTTATTATCTAAGCTGCTAGATTCAAAATAATTTCTATCACTTCCTTTATTCTTAAAGCTATTATTATTACTATTATTATTATTATTATTGATGAACCTCATCATTGGGTAATTATATGGGCCTTAATTAGCCTTAATTCACCTCCTAGCTTAGTCAAACCAACTATTCTCACAACATATTGGATACTTTTGATCATATTTCGTTTATGAGATGAGTTAGAGTTGGATATTTTTCTTTGTGGTCTAATGTGCATTTAATGCAGGAATAAATGATAAAAGCAAGGAAAATGTAGGAATAAAGGGTAAAAGCAAGGAGTTGTGGCAAAGACCTTGGTAAAATGTCGAATGATACAAGGGAGAGGAATTATAGGAGGTAAATCCCCCTCATTTACTACCACTCCATTCGAATATTCCTCCATCATCTTGGAGTGCAAACAACCAAATCATGGGACTAGAAGACAACTGAGCAAGTGAAAGTGATAGAAACCAGTTTATCTTGAGTTGGGAGATGAGCCTCCCTAATTCGAAGGAAGTCATTGGAGACTTCAGAGGTATAAGTAGAGAGGCTTAGGACCTCACTAGGATTCGGATTTTTATGGTAGAACTCTACTTTATTTTCGAGATGCAAGACTTGTGATAGTTTTTGATGTAATCCATAGTTTTCATAATGAAGATGATTTTTGTTTTGAGCTAGCACTGAGTTAACTCAGAGGGCTAAAGCTCTTGGGTTAGGGCCCAACCCGAGCAGCAAAAGCTCCTCTTTACTGTACATGTATGCTAGCATAGATTCTTGGTTTTCTGTTCATTTTCTTAAGTAGTTGCATTTTCATTACAATAGTATAACGTAGATTTATGGTTTTCTGTTCATTTGCTTAAGTAGCTGCATTTTCATTATAGTAGTATAGCATAGATTTATGGTTTTCTGTTCATTCACTTAAGTAGCTACATTTCCATTACAGTAGTATAGAGTAGATGATTCATGGTTTCATTGCTCATTTGCTCAAGTAGCAGCATTCCCATTACAATAATGTAGAGTAGATTAGTTGTGCTTTAGTTTACTTCCAATTTCGCCTTCTTTCAATTAGTAGGTTAGCTAGGAGAAAAACATCACCATAAGGTTGTCTGTAGGTGTTTCGGCCTCAACTCCTCCCTCTGGGACCATGAATTGAGCAAGAGACCCTTCAGCAACCCCAAAAACACAGTTTTCTAGTTCTCACATGAGCTTTAGAGTTTTTTGTTTGATGTTGTTACTCGTTTTGTTTCACTCTCATTGTTTTCCATCACTCTTGGTCCACCCTCACCCTCACTGGTTTTTCTGTCGTTTTCATTTGAAACCTCCTTCAGCATGTTCTTCATGCATCATTTCCTCACCGTCCGATCCACAACAAACCTGACAAATCACCATTTGATTCATTAGTTTAACCAATGGCCATTGCACACGAAGTCTTCCACGTCGATCTGTCTCTTGATCCAATGGCTATTGCATCACCTCAATACTTTATGCACCCCAATCTCCACCATCGATCTGTCTAGCCTGATCCGACGTCTATCGCACAATCTCATGTGGATTATTGCACGACCATTATCTACCCGAGAGCATGTGAGAAAAGTGGTTTTCCTATGCTACGTGTCACCCAATTAGGCTAATCACGTGAAATTTCAAAATGCAGCTTACAATTTTGAGGGCGCGCGAGAAACTACTTACCACCTCTGAAAACCCACTCCATCATTTCTGCACATTTATTTTGCAATAAGATCTTCATCGTTCATCTGTCAATTAATCCTGTTAGTCCATCCATTCACTTAATTCCTCGCGATAAGATCTCTGCCATTCATCTGCTTCGTTACCATGTTCGTCCATCCATTCACTTAATTCCTTGCGATAAGATATTTGTCGTTCATCTGCTTCATTACCCTGTTCATCCATCCATTCACTTAATTCCTCATGATAAGATCTATGTCATTCATCTGTTCGCTAACCTTGTTCATCCATCTATTTCACTTAAGCCCCAGTGATAAGATCTTCATCATCCATCTTCTGTTCGTTGATCGATCCAACTGTCCCTATGCAATACTACGTCCTTACATCCTCCTTTCACCAGTTTCAATCTTGGACTGCTCTTCCACTTGAAAACAGAATTATTTTAGTTCATTTGCTTACACCTTAGTATAGTTTAATGCTCTTTACCTCTATAACTTAGATAGTAGCATTAGGTTAGTGTTGATTTAACAATTCTGTTTAACATAGCTGTTTAGATGGTTATTTAAGTTATGGTGTGGTTTAGCATTACATGTTATTTTCTTCATTACTATAGTAGAATATCTCTCTCTTAGAATAGATTTTCTCTTCTTCCATCAAATAATTAAGCTTCTTCTGACCCTATAGAAGTCTGGCTTGGAACCCCTGGGGTCTCTTGCCAGATAAGCAGTGACAATAGGCAGGACCTTCACTTTTACTTGTGCATATATCACTTTCACCTCCAAGCTTGTACAAACCTCGGGCTGATAAGTAAATATGGTAGCCCTAGGAATTGTAGCATTCTTGTTGCAACACCTATGCTCATCACTTTTTGGTGCCGTTGCCGGGGAGGTGTCAAAGTAGAATGTGATTACTACTTTCTTCTATTTCTAGTCTCCAACTTTCTTTTCTTCTACTTCTTATCCTCAATTTTCATCCATTAGTTTATTTCTGCAAAAAGTAATCTAGTAGCTTCCTTTATTTTATTTGTCATTATCTGCTTCCCTTTCCATTCTACGAGTAGTTTTTTTTCTGTCAGTAGTTTTCATTAAATCAACAATTTCATTTATGCAAAGTACTTTCTAGATTTAAAGAAAATCTTACAAAAACCAACCCAAAAACATTTCATTTCATCCCTCGTAGGAATAGGCACAATTTAGGGAAATTCTTTCCAAATACCCCCACTGCATTCAACAGTCAACCTTCTCTCTTCTTTGGTGATTGTGAACTGGAAGAACCTTTAGGTGAGAAACCTTGCATATTTGAAGAACCTACAGGGGAAGAATAGGAGGAAGAACCCATTCCTACTAAACAAATGGATGAAAGCAGAAATGATAGAGGAAATAGAGAGAGAATTGAGAATGCCTTCCCCATCAGGGAGACCAATGGGGACCCTAAGATGAAGAATGTAATCTCCTCTACTCTACCTTATTTCCATGGCTTGACCACAGAGGAACCTGAAACTTTCCTATTTGAGTTTGTTGTTATATGCCAAACCTATGACTATACAGATGATGAGCAAAAGTTAAAACTATTTCCATCTACCCTCAAGGATGCAACATTGCACTTGTTCATGGGTTTACCTAAATATAGCATCACAACTTGGGCTCAGATGTAGCAGGCTTTTAACAAAAAATTTAGGGATTAGTGTAGGTCAAAGGATACTAAAGAAGATATTTTTAGGATGACCATAGGCTAGGATGAATCCCTAGAAGACTATGAAGAAATATTTCAGCTCGGTTACAAAAGGGCCAGGTGCACACTTGACCCTGAGTCACTAAAGCTAGTCCTACTTAGAGGAGTAAGGGATGATCTTGTGGATACCTTAAACATGTTAGTAGGAGGAGATATCTACAAATTACCCTATGAGGATATCAAGACTGTCTTTAGAAACCATTCTACGATAGTCAGTAAAAAGGGTAGGGGTAGTCAACCTATGGCTAATACATCATCCTCCAACTCAGCCACTAAGGGTGAAATTGGAAATATGCTGGAAGTTTTCAAAAGTGATATGATGCAAACCCTTGCCTTGTAATTAGAAACCATGAACATCAAAAGGAAGAGAGAGGAATTAGAGAGATCCTTGGCCATCTTTTGTCCTAGATGCACCAGGAGGCATCCTAGGAACGAATGTCCATTGAACTGTATTGAGATTGTTGGCATTATGACTCAGGTTTGGCACTATGGCACAGGTGTTGTCCTTGATGGCAACTCACTCTGATGACAGATCTCAGTTTAGGCTCTCAGAATGAAGGAAAAAGATATATACGCAGGTTCACCTTAACCAAGCCGCGTATACACGCAGGGTTAGACATTCCAAAGATGCGTATGTGTATACACGCACTTTCATGCAAGGAAAAGCGCATACATATGGGAGAACTTATTTTTGGTCCATGGTATTTAGTCCTTGGTTTTTGAACCTATAGTTTTCGACCATAGTATCTTGTCAGATGTGTTGATCTCAGGTATTGGGTCCATGGTATTGGTTGTTATGGTTTTGGACCGTGGTATTGTGAAAGGCCTAAGACTATAAAAGAGGAAGGAGATCATTAGGCAAGGATCATCTGATGTATTGAATATTTAAAGATGTGCAAGTGATTGGTTTGTGTGGCTGGATCTGAATCAAGGAGGAACCTGAGCATTACAAGATAGATAAGGTCTATTGATGGGTCGAGATCTCAAGGCTTGAATAGTAATATCTTTTTTTGATTTGATCTGTTATAATCGGTGCATAATTAGATCTATAAATCTGATACTCTGAGTATAACTAAAGTCTGTTTAAGTGTAAAGGGTGAATTGTCTTTTATAGATCTATCCGTAGGTTCGGCTTTGCAAAGGCGCGTATACATGCAGGTTCAGCAAGAGAAGAAAGCGTATACGCTGGTTGACCTTGATTCAGCTGCATATGTATGTAGGTTTATACATAGTGAAGTAGCGTACATCTCTCGAAATATGTTTTAACTGCTTTTGTGGATTACTATAGTGTTTTGGGTTCATCATTGGTGTCTGGTTACTAGTATTGTTTTCTGGTTACAACATTCTGAGAATTTATTGGTTGATTTAGTAGTTGTTTGTGGAAAGGAGATTGGTTGATGCACATATACTTGATGTTTGTTTGATATTCATGGATCCAATCTGAAAATTGGCGAAACGTGGTCCCTGGAAGAAAAGAGAATGGTGTAGCCTTCTGTAGGTCAGCACCTACGTACTAGTATCTCAGCTAGTACAAGAGCTAAGGGGGTTATAGCTCCCTTCCAGGAGAAGCTAGAGAATGAGAGAGGGTTGTAGCTCTCTGCAGGTTGCAGCTTGCGTACTGGTATAAGTCTACACCAGTACAGAATCATTGTAAAAAGAAGTTTCTAATTAAAAGAAGATAGAGACGAATTGCAGCAGTATTATTTCCAACAATTGGTATCAGAGCAGGTCTTTCAGAAGAAGCTTGATCGCTTGAAGGAAGATCTATCATCATGAGCAACTGCGAGAGAGAAGCCTCGATCAAGCCATCAATTTTTGATGGGACCAACTTCGTCTATTGGAAGGTAAGAATTACAACCTATCTTCAATCTCTTGGTACAGAAGTCTGGGATATCATAGATACAGGGTACACATTTCCATCAGCAACTCCTACAGATCCGGTTGGGAAGAAGCAGTATGAAACAAATGCAAAGGCTGTCAATACTCTATTAGGGAGTCTATCTCAAACAAAATTTGTCAAGGTTATGCAGCTCAAAACTGCAAAAGAAATATGGGACAAGATCGTTCTGAGCTATGAAGGAGATGAATAGGTAAAATGAGAAAAACTGCAAACTCTCAGAATTTAGTATGAAAATCTCATAATGCACAATGATGAAAGTGTGGCTAACTATTTCCTTCGTATAGATGAGATTGTTAATTGTATGAAAAACTTGGGTGAAGAAATAAAAGAGGTTGTTTTGGTTGAAAAGGTTCTAAGATCTTTGTCTTCTAAGTTTGAATCAAAAGTTTCTGCCATAGAAGAAAATTAGAATCTACAGAGCCTTACCATGTCACAGCTGCATGGAATTCTAACTGCTTACAAAATGAGAAAAGGAGGACCATCAGACAGGAGAGAAGCTGCATTCAAGGCTTCAGGCAAAGGAGATTACTATGAGTCATGACATATGTCAGAAGAAGAGGAAGAATCAAATTTTGTCAAGAACCTCCAACGGGAATTGGAAGATTCAGAGGTAAGCTGCCTTTCAAATGCTTTGCTTGTGGAAGAGTCGGTCATTATGTTGCAAAATGTCCTCATAAAGATAAACTAGACAAAGGAAAGGAACCTGTTAGATGGAACAGAAAGCAGAATAAGAAGAGCTATTACACGCATGAAGACAGTGATGGATTGTCAAATAGTGATGAAGATGAACGAGGTAATGATGATAGACTTTTGATGGCTTTTGAAGATGATGATTTCTTAGATGCTATAAATGAAGAAGGTCTTTATGAAGAAATTTCTAAACGTAAAGTTTGTTTAGAGGAAAAGAATATGATTATAGATATGCTAACATTCCAACTTGCTGAAAAAGATAAATACAATGAAAAGTTAGAATGTGAAATTGTGGGACTTAGAAAAGAAATTGAGAAAACAAAAGCCCTTAATCTCAGATGTGCTAAAGGATCTGAAACTTTAGATGAGATTATCAAAGTGCAGCGTTCTCCACTAATCAAGACAGGTCTAGGATATAATGAATAAGCATCTCAAGCACGGGAGCCATCCACCTCCAAAAGTTATCTTGATGCAGCAAGGAGGAGTGAACAAATTGACAATCGACAGTAAAGGCACAATGGAGATCACCAGATAAATCAGGGACAATTTACCTCAAGAATGAATAGAGACTACCAGGTAAATTAGGGGCAATCTACTTTAAGGATGAACAAAAGCTACAACCAGCCACAAGTAAAACATTCTCAATTTGCCTCAAGAATGTATGTCAATAGAAACTATAATCATTCGGTTGGTAGATTTGATAATCGCAGGAGTTTCTTCAATGGCCAGTGTTTCTCTTGTCATAACTTTGGTCACAAAGAAGCTCAATGTGTTGCCTATAAGAGAATAATGACTATAGAAGCTCAAAAACAAAAAAGTATGACTGGGATCATGAAAAGGACCTACAATAACTTTTTTGCTCTTGAAAATGAAATAGAATGTTCTATTTGTAACGACTTCGGTCATGAAGATTTTGAATGCAGGAGCAGGTTTCGACAGACAACTCAGAAGGAACAAGTCTCAAGCGCCAAAACATGGAGAATGAAAGAACCGCAATTGGAAAGATGTGGGATAGCCTTATATGCAGAAGGATAGGAAATCAATGGTATATTGACAATGGATGTTCGAAACATATGGCAGGTGATAAAGGAAAACTTCAATCATATAGTGCCTTAGAAAAGGCAAAGAAGGTCTCATTTGGAAATGACACCCCTGCATTCATAAAAGGTAAAGGTTCTGTTCAGTTGAAAGAAAAGGTCAAAGCTAGAAATGTTATGTATATTTATGGCTTAAAGCATAATCTATTGAGTGTCAGTCAGATGTGTGATCAAGGAACTAAGGTAATATTTCGATCAAATGGATGTAGTGTTCGTGATCTTGATACAGGAAAAACAGTGATCAAAGGCATAAGAACTCCAAATAATTTATACATATTCAAAGAAGGACAACATCAATGCTATCTAAGCAAGAATGATGAACACTGGCTATGGCACAGAAGATTGGGGCATATTAGCTTCTCTCAGATATGGAAAGCATGCAAATATCAGGTGGTTCGTGATCTTCCTGACATCAGAATTCCAGACAATACAATATGCAAATCATGTCAGTTTGGTAAGCAAACCAGAACTAATTTCCCTGAGAAGGAAGGATCAGCTAGCAGGCCACTTGAACTTGTCCATACTGATATATGTGGTCCAACTAGGAGGAAGTCACCTTAAGGCGAAGAGTACTTCATATTGTTTATCGACGAATTTTCAAGGATGTGTTGGTTAGGACTCATGAAGTATAAAGATGAAGCTTTCAAAAAGTTCAAATCATTCAAATCCTTGGTTGAAAACGAATCAGATCGACGAATCAAATGTCTCAGATCTGATCGAGGAGGAGAATTTACCTCAGATGAATTTTTCAATTTTTGTGAAGAACATGGCATAAGAAGGGAATTTTCTGCTGCAAGGACACCTCAACAAAATGGAGTAGTGGAAAGGATGAACAAAACAGTTCAACAAATGGCTCGTGCTATGCTCGATGAATCTGGAACTCCCACAACCTTCTGGGGTAAAGCCGCATTTGCTGCAGTAACTATTCTTAACAAGACAAATTTCCGGGTAAATGGCACTCAAACTCCTCATGAAATTTGGTATGGTAAGACTGCCATGGTGAAATACTTCAAAATTTTTGGAAGCAAATGCTACATTAAAAGGACTAATGAAAACCTTGGCAAGTTTGAACCTAGAGCAGATGAAGGCATTCTCCTTGGTTACTCTCCCCATAGCAAAGCATATAAGTGTTACAATAAAAGACTTGGAAAAATTATTGAAAGTATTGATGTAGTGATTGATGAAGAAGGAAATACCTCTAGGCAGGAAAGATCTGAATTTTTCAAAGATGATGGGACTATCCCTCAACGTCAAATCAGATTCATGATGAAGAAACCCGTGAGGCACCAGAAGAACAAATAAGAATAGAAGAAAATACTCCATCAAGATACATTCAGAAGAATCATCCAGAATCTCAAATTTTGGGGCAGAAAGAAGCAGGTGTACAAACAAGGAGAACCATTTCAAAAAAGCTTCAAGCTATCTAGCATTGCTCTCCTCCACGGAACCACAAAATGTAAGAGAAGCATAAAAAGATGAATGCTGGGTTAAGGTAATGAATGAAGAACTTGAGCAGATTGAAAGGAATAACACTTAAGAGTTGGTTCCTGGACCAAAAGATAAGAATGTCATAGGGACAAAGTGGATTTTCAAAAATAAGCTAAATGAAAATGGAGATGTGGTTAGAAACAAGGCAAGACTTGTTTGTAAAGGATATGTGCAACAAGAAGGCATAGACTTTGAAGAAACCTTTGCACCACTAGCTAGACTTGAGGCTATAAGAATGTTCCTTGCTCTCTCTAGCTTTCAAAAGTTCAAAGTATTTCATATGGACATAAAATCCGCCTTTCTGAATGGAGACTTGAATGAAGAAGTGTACATTGAACAACCAGATGGGTTCATCCTTGGAAATGATCCAAATATTTTTTGCAAACTCAAAAAGGCTCTTTATGGTCTTAAACAAGCTCCAAGGGCTTGGTATTTTCGGTTGGATGAGTACCTTCATCAACAAGGTTTTGCAAAAGGATCAACAGATAGCAATCTATATATAAAGGTTGACAATCAAAAGTTGCTAATACTTGTTGTGTATGTTGATGATATCATCTTTGGCAGCAATGAAGAAGACATGAGTCAAAATTTTGCTTTGGTAATGCAAAAGGAGTTTGAAATGTCCATGCTTGGTGAGCTCACATATTTTCTTGGTTTACAAGTCCAACAAAACAAAGACGACATTTTTCTATCACAAACTAAGTATCTCAAGAAGATCTTGAAGAAATATGGGATGGAGGATTCGAAACCAATATGCACTCCTATGGTTACAGGATGCAGTCTCAACACAAATGATGAATCAGCAGTTGTACATAAACCTACCTATAGATCCATGGTTGGTAGTCTACTCTATCTAACAGGTACCCGACCAGACATTATGCATGCAGTAGGGATAGTTGGAAGGTTTCAGGCAAATCCAAAGGAAACTCATCTTCAGGCAGTCAAGAGAATTTTCAAATACCTTAAAGGGACTCAAAACTATGGTTTATGGTATCCTAGAGATACAGATATCACACTTCATGCATATACAGATGCAGATTGAGCAGGAGCGTGGATGACAGGAATAGCACTAGTGGTGGTGCATTCTTCATGGGTCCTAGATTAGTATCATGGTTCAGCAAGAAACAAAGTTCCATTGCATTATCTACAGCTGAAGCAGAGTATGTAGCTACTGCATCTTGCTGCAAACAACTCCTTTGGATGATGCAAACATTGCAAGATCTTCAAATCATGTGTACTCCACCTATTTCCATTTTTTGTGATAATACAAGTGCAATTAGCATTTCAAAGAATCCTGTCATGCATTCAAAGACCAAGAACATACCTATCAAATACCATTTTCTTCAGGAACAAGTGCTTGAAAAAAAGGTCAAGTTGGAGTATGTTCCCTCTAAGGAACAAGTTGCTAATATTCTCACCAAACCACTGCATAGGGAGACATTTGAATACCTCAAATAAAAGCTGAGGGTAGTTGATGCTTCATCTTGCTGTTGAAACCTGCCTGTTTCAAAGAAATGTGGTTGTACGCAAGTTGCATAAGGAGGATCCACGTACATACACCGATTTATGTAGATATAGTTGTGTATATGGCGGTTTGAAGGAAATCAGCGGGGATAGACTCTGGTTGAAGAGAGTCTGATATGGGTCTGACGAGAGACCATATGGCACAGGTTCAGGGCGAGCAGATAATCTTCTAATAATGCATTGTTGGCATTACATTAGAAGCTCTTGGTTCGGTACACAAGCTGTTTTGGGTTTAGGTGGATCAGTTGCAGAAGGAGCACAGAAGGAGAACATGGTTGCTAATCTGAATAGTGCTGCTGATATTGGTTATTGGTGACCTTCATAGTATTGCTCTAAATTTTTGTCTCTATGTCATGTATATCTTTTATTATCAAGGTCATGTAATGGCCTATTTTTGGTTTCCCCACTATGCCTGGGGTGAATGATGTAATGTACTTAGTTGTCATATGTAAACTTCTAATGTATCCCCACTTGGTTGGGTGGATGATCCCCACTTGGTTTGGCGAAGGATGTTTGTTTAGAGTCTTTTGGTGATAGGAAGGTCTTTTATGATGTATAAGTCATGGTTATTCTTGAAGAACATCTTTTTGCAGATCTTGCCTATAGTCAGGGGGAGCATGGTCAGCACAACAGAGTAGAGATTTAAGCATGTACTCAGGGGGAGCATAACCCTTTGCCCTTGATGACAAAGGGGGAGAATGACTTTGAGGATCTTGGGGTTTCCATCAAGTCCAAAGGGGGAGATTGTTGGCATTATGACTCAGGTTTGGCACTATGGCACAGGTGTTGTCCTTGATGGCAAATCACTCTGATGACAGATCTCAGTTCAAGCTCTCAGAATGAAGGAAAAATATATATACACAGGTTCACCTTGACCAAGCTGCGTATACATACGGGTTAGACGTTCCAAAGACGCGTATGCATATACACACACTTTCACACAAGGAAAAGCGCGTACATATGAGAGAACTTATTTTTGGTCCATGGTATTTAGTCCTTGGTTTTTGAACCTATGGTTTTGGACCATAGTATCTCGTCACATGTGTTGATCCCAAGTATTGGGTCCATGGTATTGGTTTACTATGGTTTTGGACCGTGGTATTGTGAAAGGCCTAAGACTATAAAAGAGGAAGGAGATCATTAGGCAAGGATCATCTAATGTATTGAATATCTGAAGACGTGCAAGTGATTGGTTTGTGTGGCTGGATCTGAATCAAGGAGGAACCTGAGCATTATAAGATAGATAAGGTCTATTGATGGGTCGAGATCGCAAGGCTTGAATAGTAATATCTTTTTGTGATTTGATCTATTATAATCAGCACATAATTAGATCTATAAATTTGATAATCTGAGTATAACTAAAGTTTGTTTAAGTGTAAAGGGTGAATTGTCTTTTATAGATCTATACGCAGGTTCGGCTTTGCGAAGGTGCATATACACACAGGTTTAGCAAGAGAAGAAAGCGTATACGCTGGTTGACCTTGGTTCAGCTGCGTATGTACGCAGGTTTATACATAGTGAAGTAGCGTACGTCTCTCGAAATATGTTTTAGCTGCTTCTGTGGATTACTATAGTGTTCTAGGTTCAGTATTTGAGTCTGGTTACTAGTATTGTTTTCTGGTTATGGCATTCTTAGAAGTTATTGGTTGATTCAGTAGTTGTTTGTGGAAAGGAGATTGGTTGATGCACATATACTTGATGTTTGTTTGATATTCATGGATCCAGTCTGAAAATTGATGAAACGTGGTCCCTGGAAGAAAAGAGAAGGTTGTAGCCTTCTGTAAGTCAGCACCTACATACTAGTATCTCAGCTAGTATAAGAGCTAAGGGGGTTGTAGCTCCCTTCCAGGAGAAGCTGGAGAACGAGAGAGGGTTGTAGCTCTCTTCAGGTTGCAGCCTATGTACTGGTATAAGTCTGCACCAGTACAGAATCATTGTGAAAAGAAGTTTCTAATTAAAAGAAGATAGAGACGATTTATAGTAGTATTATTTCCAACAGAGATTTGTTCGGTCTGTGAAGAAGACCACTCCACAGACAAGTGCCCTTCTTTACCTGGACTCAAAGCTGTATATCAAGGAGTTGAAGGGGTCACTGAGTAGCTTTGCTACATCAACCAAAGGAGACCTCTTGGGCCTATTCCATACCAGCAGGGTATGCAAGGGTCATCCCATGCATATTACAACCCCAACCAAACCACAATTATACCTTCTTGGGGACGCCCTACTTGTCCTTCCTCCTCTACAACCCCTCCTTGGTCCTATGCATCTCAGTATCATTCCCAGCCAGCTAGCCAATCATTTCAACCCTATGTTCAGCCAAAACATCAGTGGAATACCCAATTCAACAATGTTCCAGCCCTATTGCCTCCACTGCCTACCCAACCACAACTCTTGCACTCTGCTCCACCCAAGCAACCCCAGATGCCTACCCAGCCAAATCTGAACCCAAACAATTGGGAGGATCAACAAGTATATAGTGGAGAGACATCATAGCCAGCATATGTTGTAGAAATCCAGGAGATCAACCTAAGATCTGGGATAATTCATTGAGACAACCAACCTCCCTCTCCACATAGGGAGGTTTAGGAAGAAACATAGGAAATAAAACTTAAAGTAAATCCACTCTTTCCTGAGAGATTAACCCAACCACTTCAGCCTACCCGAGAAGAAATTGAACTTCTGGGAGAATTGAAAAATCTATGTGTAAAGATTCCCCTTCTCTAGGCAATCAAAGATGTTCCCATTTACAATAAATTGATTAAGAAGAAGTTCTTCAAGCATCCAAGAAGAAGAAAAAGGGATGGCCCTACCATTAATGTCATTGGGAAGTTGTCTGAATTAATGTTGGGGTAGGTAATATGTCCAAAATATTTAGACCCTGGAAGCCCTGTAGTAGATGTGCACATCGATAGCACCATTGTCCCACACACTCTGATTTATCTTGGTGTTGCCATTAATGTGATGACCAGGAACACCATATTCAAGCTCAACCTCCAAGGGTCATTGAGGAAGACCACAACAGTTCTGCAACTTGTAGACCATTCCACAGTCACCCTTGAGGGAATTGTGGAGGATGTGATGGTCTCCATTGACTCCTGGGAGTACCCTGCAGATTTTCTAGTTCTCCAGCTTAAGACTAAGCTTACTGGTTACCCTCTCATCCTTGGGAGGCTATGGTTGGCCACATCTGATGCTTACATTAGTTGCAGAGCTGGGAATATGACCATCAAGAATGGGCATATGTCCAAACAATTAGTCCTATACCCTCCCGCTCAACCTGCCCTAGAGCATGATTTACCTTTATGGTTGGAGGAGGAGGAAGAAGATGAGGTTTATTTTGCCCAACTTTATGCTTTGGAAGCAACCATAGGAGGAGGACAATAAGATGAGGACGAATTGATCAAACACTTGCTCCAAATTCCAACTCCTAGTTCATTACCATTAGAAGAAGAAGTAAGGGAAACCTAGAACAATCATCCAATTGAATTTTTCTTGGCCGATTCCAACCCACTCCGTGTGAAAACCATAGAATTCAGTTCAGAGAAAACTTTGAAAATTAATCCATCTCTTTGTGCTTTATAAGAGGAAAATCTATGCAACATGTTGAGAGAAAACCTAGAAGCCTTATCTTGGAGTTACAAGGAAATGAGGGGAGTATACCCCTCATAGTGTACTCACCACATATACATCAAAGAAGGATGCAAGCCAGTCAAGCAACCACAAAGGAGGATAAATCCATCTCTTAAAGACATAGTCAAAGAAGAACTGAAAAAACTGCTAGATGCAGAATTCATTTATCCTATCTCAAATAGTGAGTGGGTCCCTCCTTTAGTGTTAGTTCCCAAGAAAAATGGTAAGTGGAGGATTTGTGTTGATTATAGGGAGTTTAACAAAGCCACAAATAAGGATAATTTTCCCTTACCCTTCATTGACCAAGTGCTAGATGGCCTACTAGGGAACAAGTTCTTTTCATTCCTAGATGGATTCAATGGGTACAACCAAATCCAAATCTACCGAGCAGACCAGGATAAGACCACATTCACTTGTCCTTGGGGTAATTTTTCCTATAGGGTCCTTCCTTTTGGCATATGCAATGCTCCTGCGACCTTCCAGAGAGTAGTCTTGAGTAATTTTCTTGAATTAGTACATGATGCTATGGAAATTTATATGGATGATTTTACACCTTATTGTTGTGATTTCCAAAAAGCCCTAACTAACCTAGGAAAAGTATTACACAAATGCATTGAAATGAATCTGTCTCTCAGTCAAGAAAAATGTGAATTCTTAATGACTAAAGGGACTATGCTAGGTCATTCAATATCTCAGCAAGGACTGCAGGTGCACCCAAACAAAATAGCAATCATCCAAAGGGTCCCACCTCCACAAAAGTAGAGAGATGTTAGGAGTTTCTTAGGGTTAGCTGGATACTACCGAAGGTTCATAAAAATCTTTAGCAAGTTGGCCTCTCCTTTGTTTGGGTTCTGTTGTGCTGTATAACAGCCCCCCATTTCATAAAATTTTTCTTTAAAAATCATAATATGAAATGGGTCCCTTTTAAACATAGATGTGTGAATAAATTGGTATTAACTCATTATTAGAAAAATCCCTCATCAAAGGTCCGACTGAAATGTGATATACCTTTCAAACAATGATAAAATAGGTCTTTTAAACAAATCATAAAGCTTTTTATTATTACGATAAAGCAATTGCAAGATCGCATATCACAATAATAAGAAAACCATATATAAAGACCCATTGAATTACTCTGATCTGAAAAGGGAAATTGCTATCGGATATCGGGGAAAGGCAAAGCGCATCGTATATATAAGCCCCCCCCATTCCTTCGATGTGATAAAAGGTATCACTATCGGCAATCAGCTATGGCAATCAATTCATTAATTGTGACACCTTCAAATCCCCCGATGCGATAAGTCATATCGCCATCGACGATCGGTGATTTCACAATAGCGTAAGTAAAGTGACTCGAGCCCCTTCCCGATTGTGACACATTAAATCAAGGCGCGTGTTTCTAAGCATATTAAAGATTTGCATGCATTATACCACCTTTGGTGATTGAACGATATTTTGGACTATTATTAAAACCCTCCCTTTTACGTCACCAATCATCAAATGCAATTAGCCGCCAAAAATCTAAGCCACGCTTGAATCAATTATTCACCATTTAGACGTTATGATGGATATTTAAAAGCTCCCTTATCATGATTGATAGGTGAAGCGGCCAATTAATGAAGCAGTTATGCCGAGATTTTCCACTTAGATTCTATCTACGACAATTTCACGATGATCTTTGATTATTCGTTAAAGATATAACTCTTTCATATTGGCTTATGTTATCTATTTCTCTATATCACGCTGGCTTCCTTGTGCAGAATTCTGTCGAAATATCAAGTTTTAAGCAAATGGGAAAGAAATCCAAGAGATCCGCAGCAGCAGCGGCCCCTGTAGTAACAGTCCAGCCCACTAGTGACCCAGGACCAAGCAAAAAGGGCCTAATCTCAGACACTACATGTCTTGGCCTTGGAAATACAAGCTGGAAAAGCATCTATAATTTAATTGAGGCAGAAGAACTGGAGGAAGTGTCGGAAGAAGCTACTGCAGGCTCAACTAATAAATTAGACGCCTCCCTGAAAGATTTGGTCGACTCATTTTTGCATAGGATAGCAGCTTGGGAGAAAATTCTTCCTTACACTGATGTGGTCAGATGGGTGGTCGAACAAATTCCAGTTTCTAATAGGATGTTTTGCATAGTTGATGGAAGAGTTTTTGGTTCATTTCAGCCTGACGACTTAAGGAAAATGTATCATTTGCCTGAACCTAAAAAGAAATACAACAAAGCTTTTCTGGAGAAATTTGCAGAGGAGAATGAGACAGAATCAGCCCCGATTAGACAATGGAGACAGAATCCCGCAAAGCACAAACATGAATCATCGGGTAAGTACTCCGTGGATTCCCTGTCATCTCCTTACTGTTATGCTGGGGCAATGATGTGTAGGATATGGGGAATGCATGATTCAGCAAAATTTACTATCGAAATGGTTCCTTTAATGGAAGCGGCTGTTAGTAGTTATGTCATGGATTGGGAAAATATATTTTCTGATAAATTAGCCTCTGCAATTCTTGATTTTAGATCCAATTCACGCAAAACCACCAGGACTATTCCCCCCTTCTATTACAATGCTTATGTTATGGATATGCTTTGCTTTAATTCCGAATACCTGATACTTGGGTGCAGGTGGACGCCACAGGACCCTAAGCCAATCCACATCTATCATCAGATGTTATGGAAGGCACATTATAAAGACCACTTGTATCAAATCTGCAATGGTTTCATGTTGCTTATCTATTATGCCATTTTTGATAAGCCTACCCCAAGGATTTCCGAGGAGGCAGAAGTTGACTTGACTGCTGTGGGGAATTGGTTCGGGGAAGATAAGTTCACATATATAAGGGTGTTTGGTAGTGCTATAAGACCCCATGCCCTCCCATTGTATGTACCTGATAAACTGTTGGCACGAGAGTTAGCTTACCAAATAACAACCACGGGAACATCCAAAACTCTTAGGACTTCTAAAAAGCAATCATGGCCTATATTCCCTTTGAGATGTGGTGTTTATACTCTACTTGATTACAAACATGCTGAGAAGGAGACAGGAAAAATAAATATGCTCAATCTTGCGACCATTCCTAACAGGCAATTCGATCCCCGGAAGGTTGTCTATAATTTTCTTGAACAGGCCAAACTTACTAAGTTTGACCATGAAAAAGATGAATTTGACGACCTATTTTCTTTAGCAGAATCATTGTCTCAGGTTAAAACATTGGCCAAGATGAGATATAATGATGAAGGACTAGTATAATTCAATAGGCTCAGAGAACAGAGGTTGCAAACTTTGCCTCTGGACTTATTGGCTACTACACCAACAACTAAGTCAAGCGAGCCTGAACAGAAGAGTATTGACGAGCCTCCTGCTACAAAGAAAATTCCCGAAAAAGGAAAAGAGCAAGAAACAGAGCAGGAGAAAGAAAAGAAGCAGGACAGTGAAGTTATTGATTTAGAGACTCAAATTGATCCCAAACTCCTCAAAGAGTGGCAACAATTTGACTCTATTATAAGCAATCCCGAGACTTCACAAGGATTCGGCACACCCCAAGTAACAGTCAGTCAAGAAACGACCACGACTACGGTTCCAATTGAAGGAACCAACGGCCTACCCATTAGCAAAGATGTGGAAATAATTCCTAAAGATCCATCCGATCAGATTGTTTTACAGATAGAAGACATACCACCATTAGATGTCTTTTACAGTCCAGAACACAGGGCTGTGGTTAAAAAAAAAGGGAAAAGGAGGAGACTTGATCAATCTTCCCTTTTGCCAAATCAAAAAGAGATGGCTAATGTGGTGTGGAAGGAGGAATTTAACCCTTCTGATGACCTTACAAAACTATCCCAGTACTTCGGAGCGTATTCGGCAGCCACGATGGATAAAGCCTCGGAAGTAAGCAATATCCTTAAGGAAAAAGATCAAATGATTGGTTCATTGCAGTCGCAGGTGTCTAAAACACAACAAAAAATAGAACAGTTAGAACAACAACTATCAATACAGCAGTAGACAAACACCCAATTAAATGAGCAATTGCTCAAAGAGAAACAGAGGATAGACTTGAGCGCAGTACAGAAACAAAAGGAATTGTCCAAAGCATTGGCTAGATTAAAGGCGATGAATGAACAAATGAGCAAAACTAAGGATGAGCGAATCACTCAACTGTCACAAGAAGTAGAAAAGTTAAGGAGCCTTCCTCAAGTAGCAGAGTTCAGAACAGAAGCTCTACAAATCAATAAGGCATTGATTACACAGCTAAAACTGCTATGTCATAACATTTCTTTGGTTGAGTCTCTTTGTGAGATTACTACATCAATAGTTGATAAATCAGTTGAAGCTAGGCAGGATTTAGAACAGGCCGATGAGACCTTAACCAGCTTTCTCGCTTGGCAAGACTCCCGTGAAGGACAAGCTGCAGATCTGCCCAAAATTATAGAGTCACACAAAGACATCCTTTTCCTAGAATGGCAGTCGCAACTAATGAAGGCAGAAAGAGAAACCTTAAGATGTCAGTTATCTACTAGCAATTTAATTGAATTTGTCAATGACACTCTTTATCTATCTAACATGATTTCACAATGTAATCCAGGTAAATTGACATCGGCCAAATCCTTGGAACAAACATGCAATCAGGAATTGGAAGAATGGAAGACTAATCGCTGGCATCCAAAGTTTAACTTGGGATGCCTTTTGGTTTTTCTTAATCAAGCCATACAGTCAAAAGGCCGCACTCAAATGTTTAATTGATGCCATTGGTTGCATGATCCCTGAGATCCAAGATGCCACATATTCAGCCCAACTGAATTCTCATCTAAGTCGCCCTCTAGAATTGCAACCGATGCTAGATATCTTCCAGCTCAAGCCAAAGGGAGATCATCTGAAACAATGAATCATGCTGCCGACTGAGGACAAGCTGATTTTGAGGAGATATTCATAATATAGTTGTACCAATTAAATAGCACTTTTATTTTGTAATTAGTTAGCTTAATTAGTATTTATAGGCCCTTTCATGCATTTGGAAAGGGTCCTCAGTTTTTGTATAAACTCAAATCAGTAAGTCACACTATTGTGCTTCTGATCTATTTTTTATGAAGATTGGGCCAGTATTCTGAATTTTGATGAAGAAAGCTTTGATGACATGTGCACTATTGCCTTTTGTGGAAGTGTTTCTAAGTTAGAAGAAGGAATTTGAATGCGATTGATATAGGGACTGATTCAGATAACATATGGTACTATTATCTAAGCTCTTGTGTCATTCTTTTACGTGAATTGACATTCGTTTAAATTTTGCTATCATTGAATATATGTATGTGTTTTAACAACAATCCTTGTACTTTTCACTATTGAATGTCTAAGGACTGTTATTCTTTCAATCATATCTATGTCTATGATATATATGAGGAATAGTGTAATAATGTTTGCTTGATTGCTTTGTTCAACTATTTGGGCTTAGTAATTATCATATGAATAAATATCTTTGTTTACCAACAAGAGTCATCTATATGCCTGCTTATGGATGAAGACCATCAAATGTTACGCTAAAAGCAGCAATTTCCTGGGATAGTATAGTTGTTTATAATTTTACTTTTAGATTAAATCATTCATCCATTATCATTATATATTAGAGAATTAATCATTTATCCATACTATTTACCAATCATTGGGAAACTGGTCCCATTATATCCAGTCGGAGCCACCACACCAAATGGAAAAGGAGCTGCCTTTAAGGTCCAGACCGGGTGGTTATCCCCAATGTTGATGCAGCGATTTTCGAGGCATCAATAGGTTCTTGGCCAGAGATTCTGAGTTTATATGGTCAAAGAGCTGTCAAGAGACCTTAGACATTCTAAAGGATAAGTTAACCACTACACCAATTCTTCGAGGCCCAAATTGGGCCCTCCCTTTTCATATTCATGTTGATGCCTCACACAAAGCCATAGGAAAATCCTTAGGTCAGGAAGAGGAGAAATTACCCTATGCCATCTATTTTACCAGTAAGAACCTGTCAAAGACTGAGCTAAATTATAATGTGACCGAAAAGGAACTCCTCACTGTTGTGCATTCATTAAAAAAATTTAGGCATTACATTATAGGCTATTATACATTTGTGCATACTAACCATGCTGCAATCAAATATTTAATGAACAAACCATATGTGAATGCTAGAATTATAAGTTGGTTGCTTTTATTACAACAATTTGATCTAACAATTGTTGATAAGCATAGTAAGGAAAACATTGTTGCAGACTTTCTATCAAGGATGAATCTGCCTACAGGTGAAGAAGGAATGGTGGATGACCATTTACCAGATGAAAATTTGTTTTCTATTTTAGTTCTCTCCCCATGGTTTGTTGATATAGCAAACTATTTGGTATCAACAAAGTTCCCACCAAACTTGCCCCCAAAAGAAAAGAGAAAGATAGTCAGGAAAAGCACCCCCTTCACCTAGATTGGGGGCAATCTATTGAAACTTGGCCTAGATCAAATCTTGAGAAGGTCTCTAAGGGAAGAGGAATTCTTTGACATCCTTTTGACCTATCATGATGGGTCTTGTGGAGGTCACTTTGTAGAAAAGAGGAAAACATTCAAAGTTTTGCAAGCCGGCTTTTATTGGCTAATCTTCATCAGGATGTGAAAAAGTACATTAATCAGTGTGATGAATTTTAGAGGATGGGAAAGCCTACTCCAAGAGATGAAACGCCCCTACAACCTCAACTGAATTTCGAGCCATTTGACAAGTAGGGCATGAAATTCATTGGGCCTATCAACCCTCCTTTAGAGCAAAAGCATTACATTATTGTGTGCACTGATTATTTGACTAAGTGGGCTGAAACTAAGGTGATTAAGGCAACAATAGAAGAGAAGGTGGTTGAGTTCCTAAGGGAGAATGTACTCTACAAATTTGGGTACCCTAGAGAGCTAGTCATAGACCAAGGTAGCCAATTTATCTCCAACATGATTGAAGAATTGCTCAATCTTCACAAAATTAAGCATAGGACCTCCACTCCTTATCATCCACAAGCTAACGGGTAAGTGGAGGTGACCAAAAAGGCACTGGAGAACATCTTAACCAAGGAAGTGAGTAGTAGTAGGAAGGATTGCATAAAGAGACTAGTTGAGGCCACCTGGGCCTATAATACAACATGGAAGACCACCACTAGTTTTACACCCTATGGACTGGTCTATGGGAGAGAGGCTTTGCTATCCATTGAGTTTGAATATAACACAGTGAAGATGGCATCCTAACTAGATTTCGATCTCAGTCATGCACATAAAGAAATATTGTTCCATTTAAATGGCTTGGATGAATTTAGAATGCAGGCCCTCCTACATACAAAGATAGTTCAACTTTAGAGGAAGATCTGGCATGAAAAACATATTAAGGAGAAGCAATTTCAAGAGGGAGACTAGGCATTGCTATATGATTCTAGGTATAAATACTTCAAGGGCAAGCTATGGACAAGATGGCTCGGAGGTTATGTGGTGGAAAGATGCCATGACAATGGTTCAGTGCAAATCAGAACTATAGATGAAGAAGCCATTCCATTGCTATTTAATGGACACTGGTTGAAAATGTACAAGAGGCCTTTATCAAAACAAGAGTTCATTGACAATATCAATAAGATAATGATGATGGTGGAGCAAGTTCCAGCTCCTCCCTCATCAGGTCATTGAAAAAGAGAAAAAAGAATAAGGATTCAGGTGAAATCCTCTATGAGGCACCTGAGTCCCATCTTTGGGTTGAAAACCTCGTGAGGCAGCCCAAGGATGAGAAAAATGAAAAGGATAGGAAGATCCCTAGGTGAAAACCTTCCTTGAGGCACCTAGGGAAAATATCTAGGGTGAAAACCTCTTTGAGGGAGCCTAGGTGTTTTTCAAAAAAATAATAATAATAATAAAAGAAAAAAGGAGAAAAAAAACATAATTGTTATTTGCAGGTGGGTGAGAAAGACAATCAAGGAGCAAAGAGAAGATCCAAAGGGAACCCTGCCTCACATATATTCATCTCCTCCACTCCTTACCATGCATCCCTCCATCAATTCCATTTTTTTTTTACTTCATTGCTTCAATTTAAGGTGAAGATTATGTTTTCTACAGGATCCCCTGAATGGTAGATTGGTTACATCCCCAAAATTCATTCTAGACATGATCTAACCCCTCACCTCATCCATTACCATCATCCCCACATCCACACACACTTCTACTCCCTCTGTCGATTCATTGCAGCATCCTCATAGCCCCAGCAAGCAACAGGACATCTTGTAGGAAATCTTGTGGCAGTCTATCCCATAGAATATCAATCATCAGCTATAGGTCTTCACTAGGATGATCCAGGAGCTCCACAATAGTAGCAGCAACAACATCAAATCTCTAGTCATAGATACCTGCAAAAGCTAATAAACCATTAACAAACAACAGAGGAGGAAGAAGAATGAACATACAGCAAATGAACAACGCAACACCTTTGACCCTCAACAAACTACAACATGGCATCGAGACCACAACTAAGTATCGTACTCACTCACTCATATGCATTATTTGATCAAAAGTTACAAAGGTTACAAGGTATCTGGTTTGTAAGTGAAAAGGTGGCCAGTTAACTTGGCCACCTTCGTTCAGTGATCACATACAAAGCACGGTGTCCTCTCACACATGGCTATAGTCAACTCAAAGAATAAAGGAGGGGTAGGACAAGAAGTGGTTAACTATGGATTTAACAACTGTGGGAGCTGATTGCAACGAGTATAAAGGGAAACAAAACATCGTCTGCATGCATTCATGCATTCCACCTCCTTGAAAATCCCTCACTCAAGTAGCTCTCATAACTCTAGCCACCCACTAGAAGCAAGGATCCATCATTCTGCAAGAGAATTCCTATAAGAACAGTCTACAGGAGCAGTCTACAGGATACACAGATTCAGTCTACATAATAGGCAGAGAGGGGTTCAAGAGGGAATATCAAGAGGACTTTCCACTGCCACCATTCTAAAGAGGTAGGATCTAAAAATCCATCCCCATTTACAAGAAAATGAACTAGAAGTCCTCTAAAAATATAGTGGATTACATACACATGAAACTTTGTTTTCTCAAGAATTTTCTCATTCCCTCACTACACATAGCAAAATACGTGCCACTATTATATTTAGAGGGCTCATTATAGATCTCACCCCTGATTTCATCAATAGGGTCACCACACTTACCCTAGGAAATGCATGGAGAAAAGAAGACAAAGCAGATAGTCAAGTGGAAAAAAGGAAATTATTTTTAGAAGGTGAAGAACCCATAGAGGATAAAATGGAGTAAGGAGGGATAGTCTGCCATACCCATGGAGTGAGGTAGGCTAGAAACTCATCAAATATATCTCATATGAGGGTATATATAGTGTTGTTTATGGCTACCATTTTAGGATGCTTGAAGAACTAAGATTTGGGGTAGAAACACCAGTTCACCAAAGACTAAACATACCCTATTTCTTGATGCAATCACTCATAGACTCCAACAATAAAGAAATGAAGGGAATTCCCAATAGTTGTCTCACCATGGTTTGATCAGAATTCTCATTGAGGATGCCCTCCAAAACCTCAGGATCCCTATAAAATGGTCAGTCTTCAGAGACTTACCAACAGAGGATGACATCAAAACCCTCATGTATGATGTTAGTCCTTCTGTCAGAGAGGAAGAAGGCATTGAAACAGAAGGGGAATAACATAAGGAGGAGTCACCTAGGGTGTCTTCAGAGGCCCCTGAGAGGACAACTACAGGAAAAGAAAAACCAACTAGCATGTATGGCCAACCTCTCCTTGGAGGCCATCCAGTGTATGATGCCGACTAAATCCTATGCTCTTTAACTTAGAGAACAATGGCTGCAATTTCAGATTAAAACACTAGCACAAAGGGGCACCATGCCATTTAAGGACTATAGGCAGTTTATTGATCTTTGTGATCAAGGTGCATTAGAGGATAGGGCCAAAATGGCTAAGTTTTACTTGCACAACATGGCCCTCACAGACATGAATATTTTGGATCCTAATGTAGCGCTAGGAGATCTAAAATTAATGGCTTAGGCATCATCGATGAACCATGAGAAGTCAAGGGCTACAAAGATGAAAAAAATATTGGCTAGGGAGAAAAATGAACTTCTTTTCATCAGAGCTGAACAATTAAATACCATGGCCCTAATCAACACCCATAATCTAATTGCAAATGATCCTCAGCTGGCACCTAGATATATTGCTGCCCAAGAGCAAGCAATTTCACATTTTGAGGATATGTTTAGGCTGCTAAGAGATGATAATATACATGCTTGCTAAAGGATATGGAACACACTGCCACATAGCTTGAAGATCAACGAATATCACTCCCCTCAAAGGTTGAAAGAGACACTCAATAGGAAACCTATGTATAAGCAATCAATGCAAAGGTTGAAGGTCAATTGGATAGGCCTAAAACTCAGTCCACCACTACTCGTAGGGATGCTAGAAGGGAGAAAAGAAGAAGAGGAAGAGAGGCAGTGGGAAGAAGTAGAAAGGAAATCAAGCTTCAATGAACAAGAAGAAGAGACCACAGTAGAAGCATGGGATGTTAGAGAGGCTACTAGAGCCATGAAGGACATGGACATTGACTAAGATGCTCAGAGAATGAGCAACACTTTCAGTAGGGGGGTGAAGAAAAGCCCCATCATTAGGTAATTATATGGGCCTTAATTGGCCTTAATTCACCTCGTAGCCTAGTCAAACCAACTATTCTCACAACTTATTGCATACTTTTGATCATATTTTGTTATGAGATGAGTTAGAGTTGGATATTTTGCTTTGTGGTCTAATGTGTATTTAATGTAGGAATAAAGGATAAAAGCAAGGAAAATGCAGGAATAAAGGGTAAAAGCAAGGAGCTACGTCAAAGACCTTGGTAGAAGCTCGAATGGGACAAGGGAGGGGAATTATACGACGTAAATCCTCCTCATTTACTACCACTCCATTCGAATATTCCTCCACCATCTCGAAGTGCAAACAACCAAATCATGGGACTAGAAGACAGTCGAGCAAGTGAAAGTGACAGAAACCAATTTATCTTGAGTGGGGAGTCGAGCCTCCCTAATTTGAAGGAATTCGTTGGAGACTTCAGATGTATAAGTAGAGAGGCTTAGGACCTCAGTAGGATTCAAATTTTTATGGTAGAACTCTACTTTATTTTCGAGCTGCAAGACTTGTGACAGTTTTTGATGTAATCCATGGTTTTCATAATGAATATGAGTTTTGTTTTGAGCCAGCACTGAGTTAACTCAGAGGGCTGAAGCTCTTGGGTTAAAGCCCAACCCGAGCAGCCAAAGCTCCTCTTTACTGTACATGTATTCCAGCATAGATTCCTAGTTTTTTGTTCATTTTCTTAAGTAGCTGCATTTTCATTACAACAATATAGCGTAGATTTATGGTTTTCTATTCATTTTCTTAAGTAGTCTCATTTTGATTACAACAATATAGCGTATATTTATGGTTTTCTGTTCAATCGCTTAAGTAGCTGCATTTCGATTACAGCAGTATAGAATAGATAATTCATGGTTTCAATGTTCAATTGCTTAAGTAGAAGCATTCCCATTACAATAGTGTAGAGTAGATCAATTGTGCTTTAGTTTACGTCCATTTGTGCCTTCTTTCAATTAGCAGGTTAGCTAGGAGAAAAAGATCACCATAAGGTTGTTTGCAGGTGTCTCAACCTCACCTCCTCCCTCTGGGACCATGACTTGAGGAAGAGACCCTTCAACAACCCCAAAAACATAGGTTTCTAGTTTTTGCATGAGCTTTGGAGTTTGTTGTTTGATGCAATTACTCATTTCGTTTCACTGTCATTGTTTTCCATCACTCTCGGTCCACCCTCACCCTCACTAGTTTTTTTGTCATTTTCATTTGAAACATCCTTCAGCACGTTCTTCATGCATTGTTTCCTCACCGTCCGATCCATAACAAACCTAACCAATCATTGTCTAATTCATTAGTTTACCAAACAGCCATCGCACGCAAAGTCTTCCACATAATTTATGCACTGTAATCTCCACAACCAATCTGTCTCTTGATCCAACAGCTATCACATCACCTCAATACTTTATGCGCCCCAATCTCCACCGCCGATCTATCTAGCCTGATCCAATGGATATCATGAAATATCATGTGCATTCTTGCACTACCATTATCCGCTTGAGAGCATGCGAGAAAATTGGTTTTCCATGCTACGTGTCACCCAGTTAGGCTAATCACGTGAAATTTCAAAATACAACATACAACTTTGAGGACACGCGAGAAATTTCTTACCACCTCTGAAAACTCACTCCATCATTTCCGCACGTTTCTTTCATGATAAGATCTCCGTCATTCATCTGTCGATTAACCCTATTTTTCCATCCATTCACTTGATTCCTCGCGATAAGATCTCCACTGTTCATCTACTTCGTTACCCTGTTAGTCCATCCATTCACTTAATTCCTTGTGATAAGATCTCTGCCATTCATTTTCTTCGTTACCTTGTTCGTCCATCCTTTCACTTAATTCCTCACGATAATATCTTTATCGTTCATCTGTTCGTTAATCCTATTGATCCATATATTTCACTTAAGACCCTACGATAAGATCTCTACCATCCATGTTTTGTTTGTTGATCAATCCAATGGTCCCTATGCTCTATTGCATCCTTACATCCTCCTTTCACCAATTTTGATATCGGACTACTCTTTCGCTTGAAAACAGATTTAGTTTAGTTCCTTTGCTTACACCTTAGTATAGTTTAATGCTCTTTACCTCTACAACTTAGATAGTAGTATTAGGTTAGTGTTGATTTATCAATTCTGTTTAACATAGCTGTTTAGATGGTTAGTTAGGTTATGGTGTGGTTTAGCATTACATGTTGTTTTCTTCTTTACTGCAATAGAGTAGCTCTCTCTTATAAATTTTTTTTTTTTCTTTCATCAAATAATTAAGCTTCTTTTGACCTTATAGAAGTCTGGCTTGGAACCCCAGGGGTCTCTTGCCAGATGAGCATTGACAATAGGCAGCACCTTCACTTTTACTTGTGCATATAGCAATGTCACCTCCAAGTTTGTATGAACCCAGGTTGATAAGTAAAGCAGGTAGCCTTGGGAGTTGTAACATTCTTGTTGTAACACCTAGGATCATCAATTATTATTATTATTACATATGTTCAAATTAGAAATATTAATATTATTGTTAAAACCTATATCAACATTTAAACTATTATGAAATGTAAATTGAGAAGGGAGGGATGACTGCTTAGGAGAGAGGGGAACCAGATAAATGCCATAGGGATCAGGATAGAGAACCCAACGTTGGGAAGGAGAAGAACCAGGGGAAAGGTGAGAAGGAGGGACATTGGCGATGCTATCGATGGAAACGACCAGGACCAGGGAATGGGTCAAGGAAAGGACTAGGGAATGGGTTAAGGGATGTTGGTCAGAGAGGGGAAGTGAGGGTAGGATGGAGGGGGTAGTGGAGATCAAGGAATTGGTCCATTTGCTGGAGTAAGGGAGAACCAGATAGGCCTGCGATAATGGAAGGGAAAGAATGCCCGAGGCGGAAATTTGACAGGAGACTAAGAAACCTAATGTTGAGCAGTCTGGATTATCAAAGGAGGTGAAGGGGAGGTAACCAACGCTAGGACACTCGAGAGGGGGTCAATCTTCAGCCACGGAATTGACTTCATCAATGGAAGGAATCACAATAAACCTTGATCCACCATCCTTGTTGGATCTGGAAGCTGCTCCAGTCCGATCCCCATTAATATTGCCGTGAACCCAGGAGCTAAGGGCCGCCACTTGATCACTGCTGATCTTGCTATTAGAGGAGAAGCCAGAGATGTCGAATTTGGGATAAAGGTATCACCAAATAATATTAAATATATTATTTGAAAAGACTTCATTGTTATTCTTAGGAAAGCTAAGCCCCATAATAATAACATCAGCAAAGGTGAGTTCAAAGCCCTAAAATTCCTAAACAGGAACCCTAACATTGTCGTCTTAAAAGCTGACAATGGGGAGGTTGTTGTTATCCTTGATAAGGAAGATTATCAGAAGAAGATGGTGGATCATCTCATCAATAGTGGAAGCTACAGAAAGCTTGACAAGAATCCATTGAAAAATATTTCTAAGACTGTCGCTCTTGCTATTAAATCTAGTAGCTCGGTTGGCTCCTTTAGTCATAAGATGATTGAAAGTAGCCCTATCACTCCTAGGATTTATAGGCTTTCCAAAATCCATAAAAAGGGAGTCCACTTTAGACCCATTGTCAACACCATTGGTGGGCCATCCTACCTTTTAGCTAAATGTCTAGCCATGAAGCTGAAACCCCTGGTAGGGTAGACGAAGTCATTTTTCAAATACTCCTCTTCTTTTGTTAAAGTATTAAAAGATATGATATTTGAACTAGGTGACAATATTGTTAGTTTTGATGTAGTTTCCCTATACACTAGCATCCCCATTAAGGAAGCCCTTGATGTCATCTTTCACCTTACTAATCCTGACACGGCCAAATTAGTTGAGATCTGCCTCACTTCTAGTTTTTCTATTTTGAAGGTGAGTTCTATGAACAAACCTATGGGGTTTCCATGGGTTCCCCCCTATCCCCTATCATTGCTAACCTGTTCATGGAAGATTTTGAATCCAAGGCTTTATCCTCAGCTTTATTTAAACCCAAGCTTTGGAAAAGATTTGTTGATGACACCTGCACCATATGGCAGCATGGACTTGATAAATTAGACCTTTTTTTCCAACATCTCAATAATCAATCTAACTCCATCCAGTTTACGATGGAGCATGAGGTCAATGGTTGCCTTCCTTTTCTTGATGTCCTCATTTCTAGGAAGGTTGATGGATCTTTCTCCCATGAGGTATATCAGAAAAAGACTCATACTAAACAGTATCTTCATGCCAATTCTCATGATTTTCCTACTCAAAAGATAGGTGTTCTCAACACATTAGCCACTCGGGCTCTTAGAATTTCTAATGAAGACTACTTTTCTAAGGAAAAATCCCATCTCCTTAATTTTTTTGTCCAAAATGGCTATAGTAGGTAGCAGGGTGTCAAAGCTTTCCTCAAAGCAAGCAAAGGTCCCAAGGTCAAGAAAGAACCCATTGATTGCAGTTCAGGAGTCCACCTCCCATTCATCCAAGGGCCGACTGAAAATATTGATAGAATGCTAAAAAACCACAATATTCCCTCGACCTTTAGACCCCTCAGCACCATTAGAAATCCCCTTAAGTTTGTTAAAGACTGCGCAAACCATATGGATATGAAAGGTGTTTATATCATCCCTTGTTCTTGTGGAACCTCATACATCGATGAAACTGGTCATTCTATTAACCAGAGGATTAAGGAACATGCTACTAATATCAAGCACGAGAGGAACAAGTATTCAACTTTGGCCAAACATGTAGAGAATACCAAGCATCATATAAGCATTGAGGATGCTAGGGTTATCGCTAACATTCCTCATTTCCACCATCATAAGTTTAGGGAAGCTATTGAAATTGAGAGGTCTTCTAGTAATATTAATAGGGACGACAACTGGAAAATTAGTAGCTATTGGATTTTAGCCCTCTCTTCTTAGTTTTCTCCATCATTGTCTAGCCCCTTTATTTTTTTTTTAGGATTATTATTATTATGAACAATATTTTATTATTAATAATATAATTATTAGCATTATTATTATTTATACTATTGTTTAGCAATATTAAAACCTTCTTTTTATTAACTTTTAATATTTAATTAATCTCTCTCTCTCTCTCTCTCTCTCTCTCTATATATATATATATATATATATATATATATATATATATAGATATAATATATATTTAATCTTTATTAGTAATTTAATATTTGATTATATCATTATATATATAAATAAAATAAAAAGAACCAAATATTTCTAAAACTGTAATCCTTAGTTTTTCTATATATAGATCATTATAAATAATTAATTTTGATTCTTTATATTTAGAATTAACATATTATTAATGTTATATAGCAAAATGACCCCCTCATCAGCTCAGAGGGGAAAGACATGATAGCTGAAGCAAAGACCAAGATCACAGGCCTTGTTTCCACACTAACGCTAGCTATGCACTGACAACCTGCTTTATAAAGCTTCTCAGCAAGCCTAAGGGAGTGTTAGTGACCCTACTAACTCTAGTTGTTAGTTCAGGAACAACATTAGTGGATCCTAATGAATTTATAGAGGTCAAAGGAGTGAATTGACTCATAAATATCTAGATATTTGCTCCTAAATCTACTCAAGAAAAGAAAGGAAACATCTCAAGTTTGACGTATTTGGGGGATTTTTAATCCTAATGAAGGAGACAAATGGGAAAGAGCTGCAAAGCATGGAAACTTCATTGCTTTTACCCTAAGGAACTCATGGAGGAACTTGGAAACCCTAACTCAATTGCTACATAAGCAAAGCTAGTGCTATGGTGATAGAGGTCAGATCATTTGAAAGGATAGAATACTTGATTGTTGAGCATTGTCTCAAATTAGAAGAAGTTGGTAAGAAGGGAGAGAGAGAGAGAGAAGCTGGAGGGGTAAGGGAAGGCTGATGCAATAGATGGTTTTAATCACTCTTCCGACATTAATATAGAACTGCAGTTGTATTGTTTACTCTGTGGTGTTGGTACTATCATTCATTTAGTTGTTTGTCCAATACCTTTTAGCACGAGTAGCTTAGTTATGTGTAATTATATGTTCTTTTATGTATTCATGTATTAGTTATCAGAGTTGTATGTTGTGATTATGATTGTCTCTTCTGTGTGCAAGACCTGATCTAGAGCCGGCTTAGGGGACTTCCACGTAGCTGCATTGTGCTCTCCAGCAAATATACACGGAGGATTGAGGTAATCTATTTGTCATAATTTGATAGTTAGTTATTGTTTATGAACATACATGTAACTTTGTGATGGTTGCAGATAATCTTACAGTCTGAGAAAGGTCCCGGGAAGACCTTTGAGGGTATCTCCATTCTCCATATTCATGCATTTTATCCTACAACAGAATTGGAGACTCCAATGGGGACTATACATCTAGTTCCCGGTTTACCTAGATAGTTTTGAGTTTCCTCCTCCTTCTAAGACCTCCCTATACTTCTACATTCCCTTTCTGAGCCACCAAAACCTTGCTACATTCTGCCTTCACATATTCAACCTTGAATCTGATCCAAAAGGACCTGTTTTGAGCTATTTTCCCACACTAACGCAGCTTAGTAGACTACAGAGTGCTTTATAAAGCTCTGTGTCTACATACACAGAGTGTTAGTGGACCCAGTAACTCTCTGTCGCCACTACTACAAAGCATTATTCCTTTAAAAACTTGATATACAACTGTTTCTGAAAACTCAAGAGGATAGGAAGCTTGTTCATGGACTGAAAGAGGGTCTGCAATTTCATTTTGTTAGCAAGATAGGTGTCCTGAAAGATTTTTTTTTTTTAGGAAATAAGTTGTTTTTCTTTCTTAAAAACATTTTTTATGAAAGAAAGATCAACATCCTTTTATTCATTCTTCTGTTTAGCTGGTTAAAAGCTGCTTTATTTTGGTTTCAAGTAGTTGTTAGGAAAGCATTGGAAAGATTTTTGTTGGTTATGCATGTGTTATAATGACTAAGATGCATGGAACAAATATGAATATGTGAAAGAATCTCACCTGTAGAATACAACTTGTTTTCATCGAATTGAATATTTTTTAAAAGCATTGTCTTGTGCATGATTTTTGAGTCAGAGTCCCATCACATTTCATACGTCAACTCCCCTACCTAAGACAATAAAAAAATACACATAAAATTTACCTAAACTCAATCAGTAACTCTTTATTGAACAAACAAACATTAGGTCAGGCTAGGACCTTGTGATAGGCAGTGTGAGTAAACTTCCCAAGATCAGAAACCAAAACTAGTGTCATTAAAAGAGAGAAAATTCCTTCTACACTCATACTACTAGGGCCACTCTAGTCAAAGCGGAGCTAAATACGATAAAATCTTGGATTGTAAGTGAAGGTATCCCGCCTTTGCTTGCAACTCCTTTGGGTGTTATGTGTATTGGGGATCCCTTTGGGGATTTCAAAGCTGAGTTGGGGACTCAGGCATCCTGCCCACACAACATACTGTCTATGACTATGTCCCCCCTGGTAGTGTCTGTGATTTGAGGTATCCTTAGTGGACAAGATTTTAGCGACTTACACAAGGTGATTGGGGCGGGCTGCCTTGGTACCTAACACAGATGGACCTACTCTGTCTTCAGTTTTTGGGAGGGTGCTCTTCTTCATGAGAGTACTTAGCCCCTCAATCAGAGGTTCAGGTGAAGCTCAAGAGTAATTGTAACTGTACATTTGGCCAGCCCTCTTTGTTATTCATTGTGATACTATGTTTCATCTCCAGTGATCAGTGCTTATCAGACAGGGTCATTTCCCTCTATTTGCTGATTGATCAACTTAGTGTATTTTTTATATTTTTTAGGCACTTGAGTGTTATCATTTGAGACTTTAACAAATATCACGATAAAATTTATTGATAAAAATTAATGGTCATCGTGGTTACATCCAGCCCTCATCGTTAATCTAGATGATTGTTAGGACTTCCTCCACTCATTGTGGAAGATCCAATGAGCTCCAGTGGCCAGATTCCCCATCTTCGAGGAATCAGTCTCCTAGATCTCACACGAAATTTGTTTGGAGAACCAATGATTCAAGTTTGCCGGAAGATTTGTTTACAAAAGGATTCCTTCCTACCTTTAACCCTTTGCTTACAAATCCATTGGACCCACTCTTGGTTCCAGTGGCACCTGTACTCCCTGTTTCTGTAGGTGGAACATTTCCATCCATCCCGTCGACGACTAACAAGTTGTGGAACTTTGTGGACACTTTTGGTCCTCCACCACTTCCCCAGTCGATAGTCACCACCACACCGTTGATGGTGAACCCTGCTATCCCATTTGTCCCAGGTACAAACACTCACATGACACCCTCCACGAGTGGAACCCAGCTGATGCCAGGTTCCACCCCTTTAGTGTCAAACTGTATACATTCGACAAGTGCTACATACAACGCTCCTTATAATGCTCAATATAGCACTATTAGCATGGTTCCCGTCAACCAACAATATGGTCGGCAACCATTGTACAGTTCAAACCCCCAGATTCAAGTATATGGGTGCATTCACAATATGCACAGATTGGTTGAGAATGTAACAGTTCCCCCTCCATTCTCAGGCATGCATGGTCAGTCACTGATTGACATGAGTGTTCCTTATGTCAATCAAGGACATATGGTTAGTTCTGTGGCGGGAGGGAATCCTCAAGGAGGTCCCAACCAATCCATGGGGGCACCCTACTCACAAATTCAAATGATTCAAGGGGGCACTACTTATCCTGGGGGCAATTCGATACCCCAACATCACAATCCCCATGGAAATCCACATTACAATGCCATACCCCAAGGCAACTACTATACCACGCAACCTATGTATAATATTGGGACTCAAATGATGGGAGGACCGCAAGGATCCTCAAGTCATATGTCATCACCTTGGTCCAAGTCGGGGGCACCACATGCTCTGCCTTTCTTGGCAACATTGGATATCCCCGACTTGTACAAACTTACAAATGACCCCATCTATCATAATTTAATTTGGCTACCGATCCCGCATAAAATACCAACAGACATCCCCAAGTTTGATGGAAAATAAGGGGAGGATCCGGGCACCCATATCACCACCTATCATCTTTGGTGTGTTTCTAACTCCATGGTGGATGATAGTGTCTGGTTACGTCTTCTTCCCTGCACCCTCACTAGCAACACAGCTAAGTGGTACATTGAGTTACCATGCACGTTAGTAAATACCTTTGATTCTCTAGCGATGGAATTCCTAAAGCACTTCTAGCTACCCATCCACTATAAGACTAGGATAGAGCTCCTCACTTCACTACGTCAGGATACTACCACCCACATCTTTGATCATATAAATGAATGGAGACGTAGGCGAAGGTTAGTCAAAGCTGCCCTCCCAAACTATCTCTTAGCGGACTAGTTCTACAAGTCCCTACTCCCCCAAATCACTAAGGATGTTGCCGTAGGTGGTGCAGTCATAGAAGACCAATCCATATGTCATGCCCAACACTTAGATATGATATATTCATAGTCTGGCACTCTTTACGACGTAATCCCCAATGCCCCTCGTAACTCCAATGTCTCCGCTACTCAGCACCCCGGAGTGCATGCCGATGGGATTGTCGGAAAAACCTTTGGGGTTGCTATAAAACAAATCAGCAATCACATTGCCCAGATTTGAGTGGACCCCTCTACCAAATCGACTACTCTTCCTACCATCGCGATAAACTCTGTGTAGTCTATGCAAAAACCCGGTGGTAAGAACAAGAAGAATAAGAAAAAGACCACTCCTTCTGAGGAGTAGTCAACAAAGTAGAAAAACCCAAAATAGAAGGTTGCTGCACCTCTTGATGATGGAAAGGATGAACCCACCAGATTCCCTTATAAAATTTGTGTTGAAGACCACATGACCTATCATTGCTCGCATCTTCAGGAATGCACATAATACATTGGTAAAAAGGATACTGGTAGGACCCCTGCTATCCTTAATAATCCTTTCCCCGCTAAGTAGCAGAAAAACCTTATCGCAAACCAACCCCAACCCCTGCAAGGGGGAAATGGTGGTTCACAACATCCCTTAGCTGGTGAAGGATCCTCTACTATTTACACCTTTGAAATGGTAGATCTACAAACAAGAGCCAAATCCTATGGAGCTCTTGTCACTCATGTAGAGGAACCTTCCTAAAGTCAAAACCCACCGCCGCCCAATGATTTGCATATTGAACGGCCGGTTGTTGACCTTGTAATTTTCCCCCCCAAAGGGGCACTTCAACACACAATACACAATACATCTGCACATGCCGCCCAAAACTACAACATTGTAAAAGATTTGGCGCAGGCGTTGTCGGCTATGCCGGCGCTCGAAGTATTACAAACATGCCCAACACAAAGGAAAGATTTGTTTTCAGCTATTGGTGGTATTGACCCACAGGATTCCATGCTTTCAATTTTTGACATGGAAAAGTGTAAACCTCCCCTTTCCCACTAACTTTCATTTCAAGTGCAATTTTTTTCGAACGGTAAAGGTATACATAGAACTGTCATCGATGAAGGTGCTTCTACCTGCATCATGTCGACTTCATGTTGCCTCGCTCTAGGTTCTCCAACCCTATCTCTACCATCGAATTCCCTTAAAGCTTTTGACGACCACACTTTCATCCCAAAAGGTTGTGTTGACACCTAATCCAAAACGGATGGGTGAACTGGACAGTCATCTAGAAGATGAACTGATCCATCATATGTATGTATATAAATAATGTGTTAGCTAATGAATAAAATCAATCAGTTTTGTCTCTCGTTCAATGTGGAGTTACCCTGGCCTGACATGGTATCAGAGCACAGGTCCCAAAATAGGTTGTAACTCCTGCCCTGAGCACTGTGCTGCTCTGTCCTGCGCCACTCTGTCCTGTCTGTCCTGCGCTGCTCTGTCTCTGCCTGGCGCAGAAAGAATCAATGCCTGGCCATGCCTGAACGTTTCATTCTCTGCGCATTCGGTCATGGCAGCCATGTCTGCGGTCTCTAAAATACCCACCACCGTTTTTTTCAAATCTCAATTAAGTGTTGCTGCAAGACCTGTGGATTCCCGTGGCGAATGTGGCTGTGGAGAATCATTTATGACATAGTCACAGATATTAAACTGCTCTTGAATAACATCACATTGTTTTCAGAAGCTGCCCTCGAGAGAGGGAAATAAAAGGTTCCTTTCATCAAGCGATTCTTTGATGGGATTTAACGTCTTTTCGTAAACCAATTCAGGCAGAACTTTGACATGTATAGCTATATTTAAAGAAGAAATTGTGTTCACAATCGTGAAAGGGGAGATTGTGTTGTGTTATATGATATGCGTTGAATGTCTTTTAAGATCGTGACCTGGTGCATGTGTTTGAACTGTATGTGACTTCAAAGACCCTGTATGGTGCGTTTGAGATTTTGCTGTCCGTTGGTGCGTTTGAGATTTTGAGATTTTTTGAGATAAACTGTCTATTCTCCTTCTGCAAAAGGAGAATTCGTTGCCCAGGTGCGCTGTCGGTTATCGTGTGAAGTTGAAGAGCCTCCGTAAAGAGTGAAGGAAAGCCTGTGGGTTAATCCTGGGACGTCGGTGCAGCGTGGAACATCGTGGAATTGGTGTGAGGTTTGCATAAGAGTATCTGCAGTCTTTGCTGTGTGAGGAGCCGAATCCATCGTCGCTGTCAGTTGGAGGATAAACTGCCAATTTTGTCGTTGTTGCCTTTAACCTTTTGTCCGCTGCATTATAGAATTATGTATTGAAACCGTGCCATAGAATTACATATTGAGGTTCTGTATTGACAAATTGTATTGAAACCGTGCCATAGAATTACATATTGACACCGATGCCGAGGTTTTGTATTGACAAATTGTATTGAAACGGATGCCATAGAATTATGTATTGAGACTGATGCCTGAGGTTTATATAAACGGTAATGAAGACTGCGTTTTTATTGTAATGAAGACTGCGTTCTATTAATGAAGACTGCGTTTTTATGGTATTGAAGACTGCGCTCATTGATTCCTCTGAAGCCTGAAGCGTTGATACGTTTCTGGTGACTGCGCTTTTGGTATTGAAGACTGAAGACTGCTTGTGCTTGAATGACATGGTTAAGAATCTTCATGGTGTGAAGGATGGATGGTCTTGGATGGCTCGATTTTTAAGTGCACTCCCGCAGCTGCTTTAGATATATTTTTGAAGATAGCTGGTTTCCGTCTCTATCAAGCATATCCTAGACCTTTCACATTGGATGAAGTTTTTTCGGTATTTATAGTTTTCCATTGTATTCAAAATACTGGCAAGCTTCAGTTATTGAAATTGTATTGTAAGCAGTTTTCAAAGGGGTTATATAAGCTGTTTTCAAAAGCAGTCAAAGTCATATCAGTCAGAACATTTGCACAGTTTGTTTTTTATACTGTATTGAAGCACAAAAGTGTTATAATATTTCAATGAAATTCTGATGCCTTCTGTCACATATTAGAGGGATTTAAAAGGCTGTAAAGTGAGGATTTTTTTGGCAGAAGTAATTTTTTATCAGCAAAATTATTTTTCTATCAGCAAAAATAATTTTTGTTACAGTATGCATTCAAGAGAAAGAGAAAGATATTTCAGAGGCAGGGGGGGCAGACACCCTCAAGAAGAAAAGGCAGACTTACATTGCATTTGCTGCAAACAAAATGGATCTCATGATGCTTCTACATGCAAGCTACCATGGGAAAAGAATGAGCAGAGAAGAAATCAGCAGAAAGGTAAAACTGATGACACAGACAAAGGTAAAGCACCTAAATCCGCTCACTATATTGAGGCACAATGTAACATTGGAGTAAATGAAGATCTGTTTAATGCTTCACTTACTTCTTCAAAAAATGACTGGTTGCTTGATTCAGGAGCAACCTGTCATATGACTCATAGGAAAGATTTTTTTGAAGATTTCACTGATAATGTTGATGGAGCAGTATACTTTGCAGATCAGTCAAAAATCAAGCCATCAGGGCTTGGCACAGTCAGGCTTAAACTGCCTGGTCTTCCAGACTTTCTTCTGGATCATGTTCTATATCTCCCACAGCTCAAGAGAAACTTGCTGTCCCTAGTTCACATCCGCCAGCAAGGTCACTCCATTCATATGTTTGATGGAAAGCTTGAGGTAGGAAAGGCATCTGACCATTCACTTGTCATGAGGGGTATAGAAGAAGAAAGACTTCTTAAACTGCAAGGAACCTCTGCTCATGCACAACATTTTTCATATATTTCTCATCATGATGAAGGTACACTTCCATCAAGTTTATTATGGCATGCTAGATTTGGACATTTAAACTATGATAGTCTCCGCTTGTTGAAGAAAAATGGTGTTGCTGGTTTGCCTACAATTCCTAGAAAACATAAACAATGTGATGCTTGCATTCTAGGAAAGCATAGCAAACAGTCTTTTCATGATTCACATTCAAGAGCACATAGGAAGCTTGAACTTATTCATTCAGATTTATGTGGTCCAATGCCTGTTCCTTCTGCAAATGGAAATAAGTATATCATGACATTTATTGATGATTACACCAGAATGTGTTGGGTTTACTTATTGAAGAACAAATCTGATGCTTTTCAAACATTCAAGAATTTTCATAAATGGATTGAAAATGATGCACAATCTCATATTGGGTCTATTCGCACTGATAATGGAAAAGAATATACATTAAATGAATTTGAACACTATCTTCGCCAACATGGGATTAAACATCAAACAACTGTGCCTTATAATCCTCAACAGAATGGTGTAGCTGAAAGAATGAACAGAACAATTTTGAATATGGTACGATCCATGCTTTTCTTCAAAAATGTAAAGACAATGTTTTGGGCTGATGCTGTTCTATGTGCTGCATATATAAAGAATAGATGTCCATCTAGTGCTATAAGAAACAATACTCCTTATGAATTGTGGTATGGACATGTTCCTTCGGTAAAACATCTCAGGATATTTGGTTCCACCTGTTATGCTTTAATACCAAAGGTACATAGAAACAAACTTGGTGCTAGAAGTCGTAAGTGTATCTTCCTGGGGTATTCAAACACATCTAAAGCATACCGCCTTTATGATGAAGTAAATAAAAAGTTTGTTTTATCTAGAGATGTCATTTTTCTTGAATCATCCAAATCTGACAGTGGTTTTGAGCGGCAACTTGATCGCTTGGATAGATTCACAAAACCGAAATCATTTCAAGAGTTTGATAATCAGATTTCACATCTTGAAGGGGGGATTCCTATACTATATCAACATGTGGAATCTTCTTCTGAAGAACAATCTCCCCTGCATGACACTCCAACAACGGATGATGCTTTAAGTGATGTAATTGATAGAATTGGGAGACTCAATCTTGATTCAGACCCAACTCAATCAACAGAACAGCCTGGACCATCTCAGAAAGGTCCCCCAAAGTGGCTGACAAAGACACTTGAAAGTGTTCATCGTGATGAAATTGGAAAAACAGGAACCAGAAATACAAACCGACAAGATGGAGGTGATCTAGATAATTCTAATTCACCTGTTGATATGGATGTTACTTATGATTGTGAATTGAACTTGTCTACAGATTTTGAACCAACTTCCTTCAAAGAAGCTGCTTCTCATGATGAATGGAAAGAAGCGATGCAGAAGGAGTATGATGCCCTCATAAAGAATGGCACTTGGAAGCTGGTTGATCCTCCATTTGGAACCAAACCAATTGGCTGCAAGTGGGTCTACAAGAACAAGTACAAAGCTGATGGCTCACTTGACAAGCACAAAGCTAGGCTTGTGGCAAAAGGTTTTGCACAGAAGGAAGGGGTTGATTATGAGGAAACTTTTGCTCCCATAGCAAAATGGGCCACCATCCGGTCACTCTTTGCACTAGCTGCTCAGAACGGTTGGAAAGTCCATCAAATGGATGTAAAAACTGCATTCTTGAATGGAGATCTAAAAGAGAATGTTTTTATGTCCCATCCTAAAGGATTTGCTGTGAAAGGACATGAACACAAAGTATGCAAACTTGTGAAGTCCTTGTATGGCCTCAAACAAGCACCACGAGCCTGGTATGAAAAACTAACTGAGCATCTTCTGAAACTCAACTTCAAACATTTTGATCTTGATGATGCAACTTTATTTGTCAAGAAAGTTGGCAAAACAGTTGTATATCTTGTGGTATATGTAGATGATCTTTTAATGACAGGGAACAATGAAAGCTATATTGCATCCATAAAGAAAGAATTAGGAAATTTTTTTGAAATGACTGATTTGGGCTATGTTCATTACTATCTTGGCATTGAAGTAACCCAACATCCAAAGTCCATATTTCTTTCTCAAAAGAAATACATTGGAGATTTGTTAAACAGATTTGGCATGACAGAGTGCAATCCCCTTTCTACTCCAATGGAACAAAACTTGAAGCTCACATCTATTGAAGGAAAGGAATTTGAGGATGCAACAAAGTATAGACAGCTTGTAGGAAGTCTCATCTACCTCACTACTACCAGACCAGACATTTCATTTGTTGTTGGAATCCTCTCCAGGTTTATGCAAAAGCCTTGTGAGGGACATTGGTCTGCTGCAAAAAGAGTTCTAAGGTACTTGAAGGGAACTCAAGACCTTGGAATCAAGTATACACAGGTGGACGACTTCAACTTGATTGGATACTCTGATTCAGACTTCGATGGAGACAAAGAAACTGGGGTATCTACTTTAGGATATGCTATGAGTCTTGGATCAGGAGCTGTCTCCTGGAGATCACGCAAACAATCAGTACCAGCAGATTCCACAACAGAAGCAGAATATGTGGCAGCAGCTGAAGCAACGAAAGAAATTGTGTGGCTCAGGAAAATTCTTGAAGATTTGCAGGTAAAACAAATACAATCAACTCCACTCATGATTGATAACACATCTGCAATAAAGTTGGCCAAGAACCCAAAGTTCCATGATCGTACTAAGCACATCAATACTAAATATCATCTGATCCGACATCATGTTGAGGCCAAAACAATCCATCTCCGTCATTGTTCCACAAACGAGTAAATTGCAGACATCTTCACCAAAGCGCTTGGAAGAGAAACGCTTGAAAGATTCAGAATGATGCTTGGACTCACCAACATCCCTTCAGATTAAGGGGGGGAATGTTGACACCTAATCCGAAACGGATGGGTGAACTAGACAGTCATCTAGAAGATGAACTGATCCATCATATGTATGTATATAAATAATGTGTTAGCTAGTGAATAAAATCAATCAGTTTTGTCTCTCGTTCAATGTGGAGTTACCCTGGCCTGACAAGTTGCCTAGCTATCTACCCCATCACTTTGTATGGGGAAAAGGTAACGGTGGGCATAGAAGTCATAGATAAAAAACTCGACTATAATCTCTTGCTGGGTCGTAGTTGGACATATGCCATGATGGCCATTGTATCTACTGTCTTACGCATCATCCTATTTCCATTGGATGGAAAGTCAGTTACAGTAGATCAACTGTCATTCTGCACCCTTGATTATTCCCCATTACCAAGTGGCTTTGTACCCCTAGTAGGTGGTGTACCTAACTCTTACGTTAGTATCGGTACCGGTCTACTGAAGGCTTCTTCCCTCATGGGTTGTTTCCATCTTTAGCCACCCAAGGTTTCATAGATGGTTAATATGCTTTCATCTATTCCTCATGGATAAACCGATCCATGGATCCTACCAGATCCTTCAGACATTGACATATACGGAGAACAAATGCCAATGTCACCAGCTGAATTGGCCTACCAAGCCATTCAATCTGCATCAACATCTTGGGTCACTTTGGTTATAGCCAATGATACCACTGCCCCTCCCATAAATGCTCCTTCTTTCGATCCACTCAATCAAGTCCTACCTATGAATGAGGCTATTCGAGAAATCATGAGTTTAGAATAGTGACCTTGGGAGGATTCACACCATCATGTTTCGATATTTGATTCAGACACGATGCCTCTTCAAATCTTGTCATCTGACACACCTGAAATTTTTTCCTCACCATATATGACTATCCAACCTTTGGAATCGGCGGGAAACATGGGCAATCTTTCAAAGACATTGCTCATCGATATTTCAGTCAAGACAACCACCATGGAAATCATACAGATTGGAGCCAATCACAATCTTGAGGAAATTGTGCACTTCACCTACCCTTTTAAGGATTTCCGTGATGTTTTTTCTTGGTCTTATGAGGAAATGCATGGCATAGACCCTTCTATGGTCAAGCATGAGATCAAGAAAGATCGAGCATTCTTTTTTTGGTATTTTTCTTGCTCATTAATTCTAAAAATCCTCAAGTCTCCTTCTTCGGGCTCATTAAACTACCATGAAGGAGATCGAGCATTCTTTTTAGGGTATTTTTCTTGCTCGTTAATCTGAAAAATCCTTGAGTCTCCTTCTTCAGGCTTGTTAAACTAACATGAAGATGATCGAGCATTCTTTTTATGGTATTTTTCTTGCTCATTAATCTGAAAAACCTTGAGTCTCCTTCTTTGAGCTCATTAAACTCCTACAAAGAAGATATGAACATGTTCTTTTTTGGGACTTTTTCTTGATCTTGAACTGAAAAATCCTTGAGTTTGTCATCGTTGGGCTCATTAAACACATATGACAATGGTCCGAGCAACTCTTTTTTGCTCTTTTTCTGGCTCATCATTAGAGCATTCTTTTTAGGCACTTTTTTCTCGCTCATAAAACTAAAAAAATCCCAAGTTTTTCTTTAGGCTTGTTAAACATTTATAAAGATGACCTGAGCATTATTTTTGGTACTTTTCTCACTCGTTAAACTGAAAAATCCTGAGTTTTTATCATCGGGCTTGTTAAAAATCTATTGTAGCAACAAGAGCACTTGCTTTTCTGGGACAATTTCTCACTCTTAAATAAAAAAAATCCCTGAGTTTTCTCCCTTCTTAGGTCTCGTTAAATATATGAAGAAGGAATGAGTAGTTCTTTTACCTATTTTTCCTTGCTCAATAAAATGAAAAAGATACTTTGAGTTTTCTTCATTTGACTCATTAAAATTTGATGAAGGTATTGAGTTTGTCATTGCATTACTCATTAAAAATTCATGACAAAAAACGAGTTTAGTCTGTCTCCTCGTACTCGTAAACAAAACGAGGTCGACATCTATTGAACATAGGTTTCTCTTTATCCGGATTCAGTAGATTAACTAACGAAAAAGTAACCGATCTATGTATACTATTAACCTTTTGTCGCACCCGATTAACAACTATGACAAAGGGACCACCATGGAGTCATTCTTTACAATCTTTTCAGTCTCTCTAAATATGAAAAGACCACCGAGTTCTCTTGTCTGGACTCATTAAATTAAACAGACAAGATATAGAGTCGCTCTTTCTACGATCATTTTCAGACTCTCAAAACATGAAAAGATCAATGAGTTTGCTTGTCTGGACTCCTTAAACTAATCAGATAGGGCATAGAGTCGCTCTTTTCGCGGTCCTTTTAAGACTCTTAAAATATGAAAAGATCGACGAGTTTACCCATTTGGACTCACTAAACTAATTAGACGGGGAAAGTAGACAATACACCTGCATTCAGTATTAGAAAGTGTGGTTTAGGAGCAATCATTCCCTTAAACATGGCACTCCCTCAGATAAACCTTCCTTGTGGCAGCCTTTCAATATGAATCCTACCATCCGATGAGTTTAGCCTAAATACCCTGATATTCCTGCATCTCTGTATCCTAACACTCTTTTGTGTTCATGAGTCTAGTGTTGCATGGTTAAAACCATTGTTGTGCCTTATATTGTTCAAGGGTTAACCTTTTATTTCCTCCATCATCCCATCAAGCATATCCTTTCATCATGTCCTCTATTGTTTAGACCCAATACTCAAAGATTCCTCAAAAAACAAATCATTATTGTCCTGTTTCATGTCGATTGATGTAGGACACATTATTTCTTACCTTTCGACAAGTATCTTCCTATCGACTTCAACACTCTATCTAGGAAGACAACCTAGAAACACATTCAGTGCCTTGGTACTTGCAGACATTAGTGGCAGGTCGCCTTGTGTTTAATTAGGGGTTCTCATTATTGGCTCCTAGTTAAGCGATTCTACGGGTGTTCAACGACAAAAACATCTTTCGCACTCATTAGATTGTATTGTACATCTTGGAGACCATCACCATTATTGGTGGCCTTCCTCGCATCTATTAATGATCTCCATTATTGACTGGTAATTAAATGATTTCGTGCATGTTTGACATCAACGCATATATTCACATGTATCGATCTATGATGTTCAGTGAAGCGAAAACCAAGACCTTGGGTAGAGGCTTCCATCAATCAGCATTACTTCCTCTCCCAAGTTGCGTATATTGTTTTTTGGAGACAGCTAATCAGAATGATCCTATTATGACATCAAATCCGCATTGTGCTTATCGACAGCTAATATCATCATATCTCTTTTATGAGAAAATCACTCTGACATAGCTACTGAGCATGGGAATGGCCGACTCAGGACATAATTTTAGTAGTTTTACATATATGTGTTGTATCAGGTTTCCCGTACCACTCAAAGCTCTGACCCTCTCTCTCTCTTTGTCGAAGAAGGAAAATTACAGTTAAGTAAAGTATTTTGGCCATCGTCGTAGCCTCTGATCTCACACTTTAGGGGGCATATGTTATATAACAAAATGACCCCCTCATCAGCTCAGAGGGGAAAGACATGATAGCTGAAGCAAAGACCAAGATCATAGGACTTGTTTCCACACTAAGGCTAGCTATGCACTAACAACCTGCTTTATAGAGCTTCTCAAAATTCCTAAGGGAGCGTTAGTGATACTACTAACTCTAGTTGTTAGTTCATGAATAACTTTAGTGGATCCTAATGAAGTTATAGAGGTCAAAGGAGTGAATTGACTCATAAATATCTAGATATTTACTCCTAAATCTACTAAAGAAAAGCAAGGAAACATCTCATGTTCAACCTATTTGGGGGATTTCTAATCCTAATGAAGGAGGCAAATGGGAAAGAGCTAAAAAGCATGGAAACTTCATTACTTTTACCCTAAGGAACTCATGGAGGAACTTGGAAACCCTAACTCAATTGCTACATAAGCAAAGCTAGGGCTATGGTGATAGAGGTCAGATCATTTGAAAGGATAGCATACTTGATTGTTGAGCATTGTCTCAAATCAGAAGAAGTTGGTAAGAAGGGAGAGAGAGAGAGAGAGAAGCTGGAGGGGTAAGGGAAGGTTGATGCAACAGATGGTTGTAATCACTCTTCTGACATTAATATAGAACTGCAGTTGTACTGTCTACTCCGTGGTGTTGGTACTATCATTCATTTAGTTGTTTGTCCAATACCTTTTAGCATGAGTAGCTTAGTTATGTGTAACTAGATGTTCTTTTATGTATTCATGTATTAGTTATCAGAGTTGTATGTTGTGATTATGCTTGTCTCTTTTATGTGCAGGACTTGATCTGGAGTCGGCTCAGGGGACTTCCACCTAGCTGCATTGTGCTCTCCAACAAATCTACATGGAGGCTTGAGGTAATCTATTTGTCCTACCTTGATAGTTAGTTATTGTTTATGAACATGCATGTAACTTTGTGACGGTTGCAGATAATCTTACAGCCTGCCAAAGGTCCTGGGAAGACCTTTGAGGGTATCTCCATTCTCCATACACCGTGCATTTTATCCTACATCAATTAAATATTACATATATCGATATAAATAACCATATTATATATTTATATATATATGTATTAATTACTATATAATTTTTATATATTTAAAAAATATATAATATAAATATTATTTATTACTATATTATAATTTAATTGAATATAATACAATAAAAGTATTATTCATTATTATTTTTAATCTTTGATTACTATATTCAATTATATTGATAAATTAAATAAATGAGTCAAATATCATTAAAACCCTTATCAAATATAGCCATTATTAAGTTGATATATATATATATATATATATATATATATATATATATATATATATATATATATATATATATATATATATATATATATATATATATATATATATATATATATATAATAAACAATTAATAAAATTTATCTAAATACTATTAAAAATTCCCCTTTCCCTCCTCTAGTCAAATATAGTTGTTATCTTCTAGTTGTTAGGTTGACATGTCTCCCTATTTGACCTTCTTCCTAGATTTCTTTCTTCATCGTGTCTTGATGATGAACCACACTCGTTGGTTCGAAATGCGTCAAACAAAATCTTTAATGTGATTTCATCCAAAAAATTCTTTATACATTTGTAGGTCTCATCAAGCATTGAAGAACTACATCAAGTCACACAAGGGATTTTCATTAGGAAATTTGAGAAATAGGTAAGAGGCTCATCCATTAGCTATATTGCTTATAATGCGAACAAGTTCAACTTAGGGAAAGAGTTAGTTCAATTTTCATGATTGTTTCTAGTTTCATTAGGATCTAGGAAGATCGCTCTTGTCCGCCAGAGGGACTGTCTAGTGTAACAAAATGTTGACCATATTGGGGAACGTCTCTGTTCTAGACTTTTTCCTTAGTCTGGCTTTCTGATTTCTCCAATTTATCCACACCCGAGTCTTCATAAATCAATGGATTTTTAGATTTAAGTGGTTGATTCTTTGATTTTATTCTTTTCTTAGGTTTTACTCCCTGCATTGTTTCTATTTGTTAACAGAGCACAGTTCTATGCCCTTTGTGCCTTAGAAACGGAGCACATGCGCTCTGTTTTCTACTGAATACCTGCACAGGCCTTGGAAATTTTTGAAAAAAATGTTTTTGCTTCAACCCGGACCTGAATTTGTTTTTTTGAAAGTTTCATTATCTTTGTTTGGAATGTGTTGTGTCTCTTCTGAACTCAGTTGATTTCTTTGTTGATGATTTATGATAATTAGGTCTTTTTGAAAAAGATCCTTAGGGTTTTGCCTTCTTGATTTGCTGATTGATCAAAATAAGATAGGGTGTCCTTCTGATTATGATATTCTTATTTTGTTTTATCAAATACACTAGTTAAGTCCTAATTGTTGCTTATGTGTGGTCACAATCATTTTAATTGCAAATTAGGGTTCTTAAGACCTTGTGCTTTTGTGAAAGAATTGTACTTCTTTTCTCTTGATAAAAGGAATTTTTACTTTCATCTTGGAAAAATTTTCATGATTGCACTGATTGTTATCATTAGATCAAATCATTCATAGGAGAATATGTCTTTTCTCCAACTCTCTTGATTGATTCTTGCGTGCTTGAAAGTTTTGAGTGATTAAAAAATAGTATTTTGGCTTCTTTGATGATTAAGGAAACCTGGAAATTAGTTTTTTGACTGCATTTTCATTACAAAATAGTGAAATTGGTTGCTTTAGAAAATTGGAAAAGTTGTGAGTTTTTGCATTTCATTTCTCAAAAAATCAAATAAACTCTTTCTTTTCTCTAAACATAATTTCATCAAATTTGAAATTTCTATTGCATTTTAGAGTGCATTAATATTTCGAGTCGTGTCATAATATCATAAGTTTCACCTTCATCACCTATTGAGTAAAGTACAACTTAATAATACATCGTCAATTAAAATTCATCTAGAATTTTGTATATTTTTAGGGTTGTTGTCACCTACAATAGCTTAAGTGTAAGGCTTTGGAATAGGGAAGAAGATACAAACGAACAATAGAACCTTGGGTTAGGGAGAGAAAATCCAATTATTTTTGTTTTTCTCTAGGAAGCTCTTCTTATACATGAGTTAAGCATGAGGTTGTGTCGAATCTGGTGAATTGATCTTACCCACTTCATTGGCCTAGATACAATGATTTTCACGTATTACAATGGTACCGAAAGGTACTTGGGGTCACTTGAAAGTAAAATTCCAATTGATCATGTGGAGGAGCCTTCAAGGGGTTGATCTTATTACTCTACCCTTGCGTGTCCATCCGATCTACGACTGTCCCCCCAGGTAAAATTGTTGTATTTGGTAAAATTAGTGACTATAATCCTAGGGCTCTACCTATGATGGCGGTAGAGGGAAGGCCCTATTGTAAATGGAACAAACGTTAGATAGACTTGGAGTTTTTGGAGGGTAATCTTTGCTCGAGATGGTTTATAGCAGAGTTACTTACATGAGATTGTTTCATTAAACATGTTGTCAAGGTAACTGGTTCCAAATACTCATTTTCTATAAAAAGTTTCACCTTGATCTCTACAATGTTGGATTTCATCACCAACTAGTAATTATTGATCTTTGTGAAGAGTAAGTTTGTATGGTTTGAACTCCTAGATTTTTAGCGCGTGGTACTTTCTGTGTGGTTTTTACTTTTTAGAGACTTTAGGTTTAATTTAGATATTTTATAATCGATGAATTGAAAATTTTTCATTGTGGTAGAACTACCAAGACAATCATGTAGGATACCTAGGGATCCCCTTGAGTATACACTGAGTCAGTTAGAAAATATTAAAGAAAAAAAATCGAAATTATCTGAGACTAGAACTGCAACAGAAATTGAAACTTCTACTATTATAGATTCTAATGTAAGAGGAACTAAAGTTAATCAGCTAATAACATCTGATATTTTAGGCCTTGAAGTAACAGAAACTAAATTTGATCAAACTCAGAATTTAACATCACACTCAACAACAACTGATTTACAAATTACTGAACTCGTTCAAACTGAACCAGATACTGGAGAAATTTCGGATAGAAACCTCGTTTCTGAACTAGATATTGACAAACATGAGTATGATATTGTTAGGCCCCTATACTATTAGGGTAACCCCTTATTGTTATTAGTACAACCCCCTTATTATATTGATGTACCCATGTAGTGCCCATATTGTTACTATTGTGCCCCATAGAAGCCCACTATTGTTATTATTGTGCCCCTACATTATTATTGTTATGTCGGCTCTGATTATATCATGACCCCTTAGACTCCTACAAATAGAAAGGAGGTCTTTTCATTTGTATCATCCAAGAATTGTTTATTTGTGTAATGTAAAGGAGTTTTTCCCTTCGAAGAGGCTGAATTCTAAGGTGTTGTTCTATCTTTTCTATCTTTTTGTGAGCTGGTTTCATAACATTTGGTATCGGAGCTTTGAATTCTAGGGTTTCGCTATTCCAAATAGGTCATCGTAGAATTTTCGCTATAACTATTTTTCTGTGACGTTTCAAAAGCAAACAAAAAAACCCATTTGAGACAAAATCACGTAGAACCTCAGGTCTGAATTTCAGAGCCCTTTGTGCTATATTTGCGGAGATATGATCTAAGGAAGTTGGTCTTTTTGTAGACTCCTGAATTACATTCCAAATAGGCGACTTGGGGAAAATCATCATGACTTTTTCTGAGAGCATCGGATTGAAATTTCATAAGAAGGTACAAAAAGAGGACGAAATTTAGTTTCTTGTATATATTTTTCAGAGCCAAAGGTTGAAACAGTGACACGTGGCACGTCATACAAGTTTGCTCTACTGAACTAGTCTATAATCAGGTCACTGTGGGAGATTTGGCATAACACTTCCTTGGAGAATGAAATTTGGATTAGACTGGTGGAATTGAAAAGAGGACACAGAGGGCTACTATAGATCATGATCTCAAAACTAGAAGATCTGAAATTACAGAGTTACAGTCATTTCAAGATCGAGATCCTAATATCAAGAAAACGCGAGATAAGGAAGTTTGATGTCAAGGATCCGGTAAATTGGATACTACAAATGGAGAAATATTTTGATCTACATGGTGTACCATTGTTACAAAAGGTATATATTGCATATTCATATTTAGAACTGGATCAATTTTTATGGTATAAAGGGCTTTGTTCTCGTAAAAAACTTGTTACATGGTTAATTTTCATGGAGGAAATGATAGCACATTATGAGGATACAAAGAGCAACACCACAACAATTGGAAAGAGTAAAAGAGCTTTGTTACATAGTGGAAAGTAAAATTATGGCAACAAGGAAGTCTACCCCTCACAACTATAATAATGGAAGTGTTGTTTCTCCTAGCCTTCCACAACCTACAAGGGTTACACCACAACAATTGGAAGAGAAAAGAGAAAAAGGGCTTTGTTACAATTGTGATAGTAAATGCACTAAAGGTCATAAGTGTGCTGAGAAGAAATTATTTTACATAGAGTATGAAGAGGAGGAATAAAAGGATCAAGAAACATCAAAAGAAGAGGATATACACCAGGACCCAACTCCAGAGAAAGAACAAATGAATCAGACCATATCTTGTAAAGCATTGGCAAGAATTACCACTCCTCAAACTCTCAAGATAGAAGGATATATCAAGAAGAAAAATGTGCAAGAAGTGAAAGATCACATCGAGAAAGAAGAAATGAATCCAACCATATCTTGTAATTCATTGGTCGGAATTACCACTCCTCAAGCTATCAAGATAGAAGGACATATCAAGAATAAAAAAGTTCAAGAAGTGAAAGATCACATCGAGCATCAAGAAATGAATCTGACCATATCTTGTAAAGGATTGGAAGAAATTAACACTCCTCAAACTCTAAATATAGAAGGACATATCAAGAAGAAAAAGGTTCAAGCAGTGAAATATCACATCGAGCATCAACAACAAGTTCTCCAACTTTTAAAGGATAATGCCACTTTGGTGCAAAATCGAATGAAACAATAGGTAGATCAACATCATAGTGAAAAATGTTTTGATGTAGGTTATTGGGTATTTTTACTACTACATCTCAAGCAAGCTATTTATGAGAAGGAAATGTTGGAAATACTACATGCACTTAAGAAATGGCAACCTTACCGAATGGGAAGACACTTCAAGGCAAAAATGGATCATGATAGTCTTAAATACTTTTTAAAACAACTATTATCTTTAGAAGAATAGAAAAAATGTGTCACAAATATGATGGGTTATGACTTTGACATCATCTATAGAAAATGGAAGCAAAATTTTGTTGCAGATGCACTCTCAAGAAAGGATGAGGATGTGGAAGCATTTTTTTGTGCTATTTCTATTATCCAACCAGATTGGATAAACGAAGCAAGGGATGAATGGAAGAAGGACGAAGAAGTATGGCCACTTATTCAAAAGTTGCAAAAGATCCCAATTCAAACAATATCGCCAGAAATTGAAGAGGAAGGAAAAATCATATTGGAACTTGGAGAAGTCACAGAAACAAGAACCCGACAGCTATGAAATCAATCAATTTCAGAGTATCTCATCAAGTGGAAGAACTTACTTGCTAAATATTCCACATGGGAGGACACGAATTTTATACATAAGCATCAAGAAGTACTCAAGTGTTGAGGACAACACTTTTTGAAGGAGAGGGGCATGTTAGGCCCCTATACTATTAGGGTAACCCCTTATTTTTATTAGTACAACCCCCTTATTATATTGATGTACCCATGTAGTGCCCATATTGTTACTATTGTGCCCCATAGAAGCCCACTATTGTTATTATTGTGCCCTTACATTATTATTTTTATGTCGGCTTTTATTATATTATGACCCCTTAGACTCCTATATATAGAAAGGAGGTCTTTTCATTTGTATCATCCAAGAATTGTTCATTTGTGTAATGTAAAGGAGGTTTCCCCCTCGAAGAGGCTGAATTCTAAGGCATTGTTCTATCTTTTCTATCTTTTTGTGAGCTGGTTTCATAACAGATATTTCCGATCCTGAAATTCATAAATATGCTACAACACATATTCTAGATTCTCCACTCTCACCACATGTGGAACTCATTATTACTGATAATCTCCCTCCTAGTCTCATTGCCATTGAAGAACTTGTTTCAGACTAAGAGGAAGAACCTATATTTTCTACTAATGAACTTTTACATATATCAAAACTTTTGTTTCGATCTCTTCACCCCAACCCTTGGTATTTTACACCCTCGAAATTTTTTGGATAAGGGATTCCACACTACATGACTCCTTATTCTATCGTACTAGGTTTTGACTAGTCTACAATGACTGCTAGAAGTACCACATCAGATACATCCATGTTTTCTACTTCTCCAGAGTCAACATTGTATGGTGGTTTTTTACCACCTGGATATCACTCTCTCGCAAGAGCTTATTCAGGAGCTTCTTCCTCAAACTCATCTTCGAACATGTCAATTGGTGTAATTAACCCTACCAATGAAGGTTTGACATTTGAACAATATATTAATATGATTTCTGGTAATGTTGGTAACCCACAAGCTAACCTAACAGGTGGTTATTATTTGCCTGGGGGAAACTGTCATATCCTCCGCCAGGAGGACAACCTTTTGGTGGGCCTTACCCTGCAATTGGGGGGCAACCCCCTACCAGAAATTACTTTAATTATTCTCAAATGCCTAAAACTAGTTTTGATCAGCCTATTATGAATTAACCCACCGTTGGAATGCCTTACCCTCGATTGAATACAATCTGGAACCCTTCTCAACAACCAGTTCTCATTGCTTCTCTAGTGCCTTTGTATCAACCTGGCCAACCTCTTGGACAACCTATGTAGAAAATTCCTTTTCAAGGTATGCCTTTTCAAGTCCAATCAAATGTCTAGGCTAACCCATCGACACCTGGCCATCAACTGCTTCAATGATCTGTCCCGAGTACTCATCAAACCTTGGTGCAATCTGCCATGCCAACGAATGTTTAGAACCTAGGTCTGGGTTCGCCTAAAACTCTGATTCTAGGAGTATCACAAGTAATTGTCTCACTTACCTCATAGGCTACTATGAAAACCCTTTTTTAGTATTTAACTCAGGCATCTGGTGTTCAATCCATTTCTATGATTCCATCAACACCTCAAATACATGTTGTACAACCTAGCATCCCATATATGCAAGTACCTTTTCAAGGAATACCTTTCCAAGGTTTACCCCAGAGTCAGTTTGTTCAGGGTCCACCTTTTCAAACTCAATTTCTCTAAGGTAGACCCTTGCAAAGCCAATCCTTTCAAGGACAATTAGTTCAAGGTCAAATGGGTTAGAGTCTCCCCTTTTAGAATCAACCATACCCATGTCATATGTTTCAAAAACCTATTCAGCCACAATACAGTATTGCTCATCCTGGATACCCAGGACGTATGAAAATCCCAACTGCTTAGGTTATCCCAGGATATCCTAGATATCCTCCTCCCAGTATAGGACTCACCTATTAGGGTTATCAATATCCATCACAGGACCCTAATCGCCAGTTGCCCTTCATTGCAACTTTGGATTTTCCTGACCTTTCTTGGTTAACTAATGATCCACTTCTTTATTTACCATTTTGGTTGGCTATTCCTAATAAGTTTCCCAATGATATTCCTAAGTTCAAAGGTAATTCGGGTGAAGATCCATCCAACCATGTTATGACCTATCATCTTTGGTGTGCATCTAACTCATTAAATGACAATTCTATTAGATTACGTCTCTTTCAATAAACCTTAATTGGTTCGGTAGCCAAATGGTATGTAGAATTTCTGTGTGCGTCCTTCAACATGTTTAATTCTCTTGCTACAACATTTTTGACACACTTTCAGTTTCCCATTTGGTATGATAATGGAAATTAACTTTTAACTTCCTTAAAGCAATCAACGTCAACCCATATCTCAGATCACATTCACGAATGGAGACGAAGATGTCACTTAGTTAAAGTTTACATTCTAGACCAGATTTTGGCCGAATGGTTCATAAAATCTCTTTTACCAGTAATAACTAAAGATGTGACCAAAGGGTGTGTTGTAACTGAAGAGCAGGTAATTGCTCGTGCTCAATACCTTGATCTTGTTTATACTCAGTCTGGTACTTTGTATGAAAAGATCCCAGATTTACCCCGATCTACCCCAAATAATCCACCTCTTCCAGGATCACATGTTACTAATGGCATGATTGGTTTCATGAGCCAGAAATCTAAGAACAAAAAGAAAAATTCTAAGAAACTTTAGGTTTCAGCTCTATTTGATTCACCTGACGAAGATCCTTCTCCCAAAATTACTTCAGAAATTAATGTTGTAGATTCATATAATGGCAAGGGTATGCAATCCGTAAATAAGGAAAAGGGAAAATGAAAAACTAAACAAGATAACATTTCTAAGGAGAAATAAAAAAAGAATGAACCGTATGATGAAAAGAGGAAACCTCGATATCCTTCCTTAATTTGTGAGGAATATCATTACAAGAAGGAGTGCCCTCATCGGTCCAAAGTTTCCAAATTCATCAAAAGTTCACCCACACCTGTTGTTTTGAAGGATCATTTTCCTCCATGAGACAACGAAACGGTTTCTCATGACCAATCCTCCTCATCTACATCGGAAGATATCACGATGATGTCTTCTAGAGTTATGTTAGCAATGAGATCCAAATAGAGGCTTGTTGAAGATGGAGATGACTCCAGCTCACCTGGTCAAACTTCCGTGTCTACTCCTCCTTCTTTTGAACCGTTACATATTGAAAAACTAAACCCTGATATGATAATTTGTCCACCTCCTAAGGGTACGCTTCATAAGTCATCTTTTAATCCTCATGTGAGGGCTACCCAAAAATATAACATCATTGAAGATATGGTTATGTCACCTTCATCCATGTCTTCCCTTGAAGTGCTGCAAGCATGCCCAACATAAAGGAATTTATTATTATCAACAATAGGAGTAGTAGATCCTCAAGGCTCCCATTTGATTGATTTTTATCTCAAAAATCATGTCCCGTGTCTCCCACACTAAATAAATTTTCAGATACTAGTTCACGTCAAAAATCGACAAGTTTTTTGAACAGTGATTAACGAAGGAGCATAGACATGCATTATGTCCATTTCCTATTGGAAAGCCTTGATTTCTCTAAAAATAAATCAATCTCCCATGACTTTGAAGGCATTCGATGGAAGAGGTTTCCATCCGTATGGGCTTTTAAATAATTTACCAATCGAATTAGAGGGAAAAATAGTTGCAATAGATGTTGAAATTGTTGATGCTCAACTTGACTATAACCTTTTTCTTGGTCTGAGTTGGACTTATGCCATGGCGGCAGTAGTCTCGTCATATTTTAGGATGATTATGTTTCTTCAAAAAAGAAGAATTGTAAAAGTAGATCAATTATCCTACTATACCTCAGACCCTAATTCCATGGTTAGTATTCCATTTGTTCGAAAATTGACCACTCCATATGAGGAAGTTGGTGTTGGCTTGCTCAAAGACTCATCTTTGATGGGAAATTTGGTGTTTCCTCCACCCATTTTCCCTCATAATGATGCTAAGATTAATATGATTACATCAAGTACTTTTGAATCGGGAGATCCGTGGAAAGTACCTTCAGAATAGGAAATGATCTGGCGATGAAATGCCTCATATCCCTTTTGAGTTAGCCTATGAGGAAATTCAGTCTTTTTCCAACCCATCAACATTTAATAATGATCAAATGAATACGATTATATTCTCATTTGTCATGCTTCGAACCAATCTCTATTTCGGATCCTTTCAACACAAATTTTTTAACTAATGAAGGGATTATGGAAGTTATGACCTTGGATTAAATTCCATGGGACTATACTCATCATTGGTCAAATTTCTTGCCATACTTTCAAAAAATTGAGAATAATTTCTCATCTATGTTTTCATCTGAGACCCTTAGTTATCCTCAATGTCCAATATCTATGCTTTCTTCCAGTTTTGAACAGAACTTAGGGAACATATCAGCAATGATACCTATAGATGTCTCAATGAAACCAAGAATAACTGAAAATATTCATATAGGCACTTGTTGTTCATTAGAAGAGATTTCAACTTACAAAGCCCTATTTGAGGAATTCCATGACATTTTTGCTTGTTCTTACGAAGAGATGCTAGGAATTGACCCTAACATTGTTTTACATGAGAGAAAAACTTATCCATATGAAAATCCAATTAGACAACAATTATGTCCGATACATCCATGAAAAGTTGTCACTATCAAAACTAAGGTTGAAAAATTGTTGTAAGCAGCTTCCATTTACCCCGTTCCTTTAACCGATTTGGTGTCAAATATTGTGCTTGTTAATAAAAGCAAGGAACTATTCGAGTGTGTGTTGATTACCTAGATATCAATAAAGCTTTTCCCAAGGACAATTATCCAACTCCTTATATCGACCAAATTGTCGATGAATATGCCAAAAATGAAATTTTTTCCTTTATAGATGGATTTTTTGGCTACAATCAAATAAACATACTCCCTGTTGATCAATATAAAACCGCATTTATATTCCCATGGGGAACTTTTTCTTATCGCAAATTGTTTTTTGGCCTAATGTTGGTACGATTTTTCAGTGACCAATGCCTTATGCATTCCATGATATCAAGCATATTGTTCAGCCTTATTTAGATGACCTACCAGCTCATTCTATGAAATGACAACATCACCAATTGCACTTAAAAGAAATTTTCATTAGGTGCAAGCATTAAAATATTTGCCTGAGTCTGCAAAATTGTGTCTTTTTTGTACAATTAGGATGACTTCTAGGTTTCATTGTTTCAAAGGAAGGCATTCATGTCGATCTGCTCAAGGTAGAGGCAATATTGAACTTGCCTGCTCCTTCTAGCCTTACTCAACTCCAAAGTTTGCAAGGGAACGCAAACTTTTTGCGTAGATTCATCCACAATTTTATGCTAAACTAACCTAGGGTTTTACTCGGCTGTTGAAAAAGGGTATCCCATTTTTCTAGGATGAGCTTGTTGATAAATATTTTGATGCATTAAAACATGCACTGACTAATGCACCATTACTGCATCCACGAGATTATGATTGAGACTACTTTTGTACTTTGTTGCATTTGATGCCACCATTGGCATGGTGTTAGTCCAAGAGGATGATTTTAGTAGCGAACATGTGATTTACTCTTTCAGTAGGAGTCTCACTAAAACTGAGATTAAATAGACACGTGTGGAGAAGCTAGCCTTGGAAGCTGCGCAAGCTGTTAAATGATTTCGTCACTATATACTTCTCTAAAAAACAACTTTCATTTCAGATTACAACCCCATGATGTACATTCTTATGAAACAATTGCTAGGGGGAAATATTAAAAGTGGATAGTTATTTTTCTAGAGTTTGATTTGGAATTTGAAAAATCCAAATCAAAGAAATCCTTGATTTTTGTCGAACTATTGTGTGACTTTACTCATAGTCATACAGAAACTGTAGCAGAAGATTCTTTTGTTGACAAATCTCTCTTATTAGTACATTAGATCCGTGGCATGGAGACATCATTGTATATATCAAAACACAAAATTTTAGGCCCAAGTTATCCAAAACTGATCATCGGTGAATTAGATACCAATCCCAACAATACAATATTATTGGCGACACTCTTTACCATTATGGTGTTGATTCTGTATTCCAACGTTGTTTAGCTTTTCAAGAAGCTGGAAAAAATTTGAATGATTGCCACTCAAGAGCGTGTGGTGGTTAAGTGTCTGGGTATGCTATTGCCAAAAAGATATTACGTGCTGCCTATTTTTGGTCATCAATGTTTAAAGACTGCATCACTATAGTCCACAAATGCCATAATTGCCAAATCTATTATCGAAAAATGAAAGCACCCCCAGCCCCTCTTCACCCTATCATTGTTGTCGATCCTTTTTCCAAATGGGGCATCGACTTCATCACATTTAACCCTCACTTGTCTGGGGGGCATGGATACATTATCCTTGCATTTGATTACTTTACAAAATGGGTCGAGGTGATGCCTACATATATAGATGACGGCGAAACTGCAGAAATTTTCATTTTCAATCATGTAATTACTCGGTTCAGTTTCCCACAAACTATTGTTACAAACCATGGTAGTCATTCTCATAATTTTAGGATGGCCGAACTATCCACATAACTAGAACTTCACCATGATAGCTCTACTCTGTATTATGCACAACCTAATTATCAGGTCGAAGCTGTCAATAAATTTTTAACCAATATTATTAAATATACGCATAAAGGAAACTGGCATTCTATGCTCTTATCAACACTGTGGGCTTACCGTACTACTATAAAAACATCGATTGGTTTTACTCCTTTCCATCTATTTATGATTTGGAATTTGTATTACCTATTGAATGTGAAATGCCATCCCTCAAGCTAGCTAATGAATTATTACCTGCTACCTCTACAGACGAAGAATGCTTTGTACATTTAGCACATTTAGATGAAAATCATTGTAATGCCGTATTGGCTAGAGAAGCTCACTAGGAATGTGTCAAAGACCAATATGATCAAAACATTAATCCTCGTACATATTCAAAAGGTGACATAGTCTTGGTTTATGATCAAGCTCATGACAAGTTAGGTGCAGGGAAATTCGAGCCCACGTGGCATGGCCCTTACATCATAAAATGTGTATTAGCTAAAGGTGCCTATGAGCTGGTTGATTACAATGGTGTTCCTTTGGGAAAGCCTAGAAATGGTCTTTACCTAAATAAATATTTTGCATAAAATTTTGGTGAAGATTTGTACATTATTTACCATTTTTTAGGAACATGTGCTTAATGTTTTTTATATTTTCTACTACTTCCCGTGCTTATCTTATTTTTACACTTGATTTGTAGATGTCGACATTCTCTTAGACTTACATTGGATTTGTTGATGACACTAGTTTTAGTACTCAGAATTTATCTTCCGCAGCCTGGGTTATCTATTCACCCAGTGATGAGTTAGTTTCTATTCAGGGAATATGCCTCATTCAAACAACGAACAATATAGCAGAATATAGCATAGTCATTGAGCTATTAGATGATTCCATCACATTTGGTATTCGACGTTTTATTGTTATGTTAGATTTGTAGCTCGTGGTATTTCATTTAAATGGTGTCTATACAGTAAGGAGTCGAAACATGTTAAGAGTATTTTTACGAGTCCATCTCTTGGAAAGGCAATTTGATTACATCGAATATCAACACATTCTGAGATATTTAAACACATTAACACATGCATTGGTGAATCATGTGTTAAATAGACATTTGAAACATATGTAAATTAAAAACAATATTCATTCATACATTGATCAAGATAAACATAGGTAAAAAGTAGTAGGTTTTTCATTAAAATAGAGTTTGGTTGTGTCTACAAAATATGGCATCCTAGAACACGAGGCCCCATGGCCTTTTATTTTCGGAATATGATAACACCAAAACATCAAAAATGGTCCTGGAAACTAGAACAACTAAGCATGATGATTCTCATGGTAACACACGATAGCATGAGCAACTCGACATAACAAATGTCTGAGAGACCCTGGAAACCTAACTACATGCCTTTGATAGGCACATGGAATGTCATCGGTCCCAATCTCTGGGATGTTGGAAGTCAACCTCTCAAGGTTATGCTCCAACTTTCTCAAGATGTTCTTTGCCTCTAGGTTTGTCACCACAACTACTATAGGCTGCTCACCTTATCTATCGTATCGTCTCAGCCCAGCTGGTCAGGTTGGACCCACATCCTCACATGCATTTCAGATAATTAGCCTTTGAAGAAAAAAAACACATAAAAGTTTGAAACTTTGAAAATATTTCAAAATGAGAAATTCTTACATACATCATCCCACTGAGTTTCAGCAGGAAGTAGTCAGGATCACCTCTGTAATCCATCCCGGCATACAGAAAGTCCTCAATCTGAACAATTTGCTGGCCCAACTAGTCAAAAAACTCTGTCGTATACCTCACTAAGGGATCATCACCTCCATGGCATACCATCAGTGCAACCCACCTCATCATGCGTGGATCCCTCAGACTACCCTCATCTGCCAAAATCTATTGTGGTTGAAGAATAGGAACCCTCTCTAGGGAAAAAGCAACAAGAATGGAACCATAACTGAAGTTTTTCAACTTACCATTCTTATACCTAGGTAATTGTCCCTTCATGTTCACCATTAATGCCTCGCACCAGTTTTATACCATGGATTCACTGCATTCCATAACCATCTGCATTTGTGCTCGTGTGGCTAGATGAAGGGAAACACTGCCACATAGTTTTCAAATTGAAAGCAATGGTCCTGAAGGGTAAACGTTAGATGGACTAAATGTCAATTCATCCATATTTGGGTGGGTGATGGTTCACCCCTCCATAAGCACCGTAGGTATCCATTAGTAGTATCTCTCCCTGCTCTTAATAAAAATAGTGAAAGATCGGCTCCCTGATGAGACAACCTAGTTAGGAAGTAGATGTTATCAGCATCAATGTTGAGGCAATAATCAACGATCAAAAAACATTGTTCCTGGACATTCCAGGTCCTCACCAACCATGTCATCAGATCTACCTAGGCTTTCATCCCAGGGATAAGCCAGTATTTCAGGAGGCTAAAACTCCTGAGAGCCTCTAAAGTGGCTAGATCTGGCAAAGCTGCCAAATCATTGGCTTCATTCTCACTTTCCCTCCACTCCATTTTCGAGCAATCAAATGACTTTAAATTAACATTTTAAAGCAGTTAGAAACATTTTTTAAATTCATTTCACAATTTTTATGGCTAAAAAGTTGTTTAAAAATTAGCCCCCTATACCTACGTGGCCGCCATTTTATGGACAGGGCGTAGCTATGTAGATTTTTCCCATAGAATTCTGTGCAGTCTGTGATTTTCCTTGTGGAAACTTTTATCGGCCTACATGGGTCGGATTGAAAAAAAGTCACAAAAGGCCGAGGGTGCATTTTTGAACAAGTTTTTGCTCCAAAAAATAAAATGAAAGCTTAAAATGAAAAACTAAACAGATACAAAGCTAAGTTATGGAGATATTTTCTACCTAGAAGAAATGGTGTGTGATTTCGTCCATCACTTGGCTCAAAATCAGTCCTGGAAGTTTGATGGTAAAAATTTCCCTCTCTACTCTGAACTGGTGAAAATACAAAAGGTAAAATTAAATTACTTTTTACCAATTTTATAAGTTTTTTGAAGCTTAAAAAATATTACTTTGTTATGTTTTGAACCCTTTTTGGAGAGAAAAATGCCCCTTTTGAGCAATTATGACGAGTTTTTGAGTTTAAGTGTGCAGGATTGTTTACGAAGTAAAGATAATCATTTTTGACATTTTAGTAGACCTTTATCACTTTTCATGCTCTTAAAAAATTATGAAAAGAGAAAATCATGGAGTCCTCTTTTAAGCCCTTTTCAGACTCTTAAAATGTGAAAAGATCATCGAGTACTTGCTTGTTCTAACTCGTAAAAGTAAATGAAAAACCGTCCACCCAATATAATTTTACCCCTTTTATGGGATGACATAGGACTGTTTACAAAGAAGGTATACATTGATCAAACATGGTCAATAGAGTTCTCTCTTGTATTATTTTATCTTTTTCGGACCTGAGAGACTAAACTGATGGAAAAGAACCTGATGGAGTCTACTTATGTTTTTCTTCTGACTCTCTAAAAATGAAAAACACTGATCTTTACTTTTTCTAGGCTCATTAAAATTTTACTGTAAAGGAACTGAACGAGTTTCCTTTTTATGTATTTTTCAAACTCTTAAAAGAAAACGACATTGAGTTACCCCTTTACTGGACTTGTAAAAATTAAACAGTATAAGAATCGTTAAGCATAATGAGACTGAACCACTCCTTCTTAGGGTTCTATTGTGCTATACAACAACCCCTCCCATTTCAATTTTTAAACTCTTAGTCTTAAAATACTAAATATGAAATGGGTCCCCTTCTGAATATAAATAAAAGTAATAAACTTTCAAATAAAATAATTTTTCCATTTGAAGTCATATTAAAATTTCTTTTATAGTAGTTAGGACCGCTCATCACAAATCACATTTCTTTAAAACATGTGAAAATCCATTTGAAGAGCTTGGGATGTGATCATAGTCGTAACAAAACCCTCATTCCAAAGTTTTATCAATGTAAGTCTTTTATACACATGAATTAATAAAGTTATCGCAACTCGCACAATTTTAATCCCATGGGATGATTTAAAGTGGCATTGAAACTTTGCGATGCAATAAGGCTATCACAAATTGCATATCGCTAATTCATAAGTGAAGCATTCATAAAACTCCATTGAAATCTTACGATGCGATAAGTCTATCGCAAATCACATATCACTAATTCATAAAGAAGCATCCAACATACTGCATTGAAGAATCGCGATGCGATTTAATTATCACATGGCACGCTCTCAATAAAAATAAAGTGATAAATATTAGGAATACATGCGGTAAAGGGATAAATCGATTACAAAGAAATAATGTGATTTGCCAAGATTAAAACCCATTGTCTCCCCATGCCAACTCAACACTCATCGCAATCGCAACTATGCAAACAAATCTTTTTAGTATGGCACTTGTAACTCCCGATTTGTGATACACGATTATTAAAAAAACATTAAAGTAACGCAATCGTTGATTGCAAATCACGGAGTCACGACACCTATTCTACAAAAGACCGTTGCAAGACTTGCGATGCGACATATGGTTTTAGCATTAAAGTTACACATTGGAAGTTATGATGAAATATTAAGGAGAAGTTACGGGGACGTCCTTCGAAGATTTCATTTGAGATAGCTACAACATAACATCTCATGCATCTAATGCACTTAACTACATTTACTCTGTAATTTGTATTATCTCTGTTCAAGTTTTTCGACTGTTACACTCCTCTTTCTTATTTTGCAGAGCTGAATGAGAATTACAAAATCAAGTAGGATGTCTAAGAAATCTTGGAAAGAAAAGGCCCCTATTGTAGTGGAAGAAACACCAGTGAAATTGGTGGTAATTGCATATACTACATATCTACAACTCGGTAAAATTTAGTGGGAAGGAATCTATGCTTTACTCAAAGCAGAAGAGCCAATGGAGATACAAGAAGAAGCAACAACAGATGGAACCGATGAAATAGAAAGCATGCTCAATGATTTGGCTAGCTCCTTCCTCCATAAAATAGCAGCTCGAGCCCAAGTCGTACCATATAATGATCTAGTGATATGGGTGATCGAAAGTATTAATCTAATAGATAGAGCCTTCTTCACAACCGATGGGAAGATGTTAGGGACATTCAAGCCTGAAGATGTTAAGAAGATGTATCATTTGCCAGATCCCCAACGGCAATACAACAAGGCATTTCTGGAAGCTTTCGCTAAGGAGAATGACCTAGAGTCAGACCCTATCAAATAGTGGAGACAATTTCCAAACAAGCATAAACATGAATCTTCTGGTATGTACTCCATGGACTCTCTAGCATCCCCATATCATTATGTTGCTGCAATGGTATGTAGGCTCTTTGGAATATCAGACTCTGCTAGGTTTTCTATAGAAATGGTCCCATTAATAGAAGCAGCATCCAACTATTTTATTATGGATTGGGCAAACATTTTATCAGATAAAATGGCCAGTCAAATATTAGATTATAGAAGAAACAGATTTGTTTCCACTTGAATCATGCCCCCATTTTATATGAGTGCCTACATAATGGATACAATCTGTTTTAATTTTTGACTTTCCCATTTTGTGTTGGAAATGGACTGTTCAAGACCCAACCCCTATCTATATTTATCACAAATATCTATGGAAGTTGGACTAAAAAAATCACATATACAGAATTTTCCATGGTTTTTTTTTACCTGTTCATCAAGCCATTTTTAGAAAAACTGCTCGTCGGGTCTTTGATGAAGCTAACGCTGACTTAGCTTCAATCAGTAGTTGGTTTGGGGAGGAGAATTTCACCTATATTAGAGTTTTTGGGAGTATAACAGACCCTCATGTCCTTCCACTCTATATCCCAGACAAGCTATTAGCTAGGGAAATAGCATACCAGATGGTGGAGAAGGGAATGACTAGAAACCTCAGAGACTCTAAAAAACAAGTGTGGCCTCCATTTCCCCTCCGCTGTGGCACTTACACATTGCATGACTTTAAACATGCTAAGAAAGAGGTAGAGAAAACTAAAGACCTGAGTCTAGCAATGATTCCTAAGAGACAGTATGATCCAAACAAGGTCGCCTAGAATTTCACCAGTCAAGTGAAAATTGCTAAATTTATACATGAGAAAGATGAGTTTGATGATTTATTTGCTTCTACAGAGTTATTTCCACAAGTGACTCATCTAGCAAGATTCAAACTAGGAGCCGCAAAAGTGGACAAATTCATGGAATACAAGACAAGGAGGTTACAGAAATTGCCTCTATATTTACTGAATACTATGCCTACTATGCAACAAGAAGAACATAGCGGGGAGCAGAATATTGAAGAGATTTTTAAGAAAGGGGAAATAGTGGAAAAGACTAGTGAAACCCTTGGCACAGATGTTCATATTGAACCCATCTTGATAAAAGAATGGGAACAATTCGATCAGTAGATCAAAAACCAGAGCGACCCCCAAAACAATATTGCATCAGCATCACCCACAACTCAACAACCCATCGTTACTGAGGGCATGATTGAAGAGACACCAAGTATAGTCATAACTAAGAAAGAAGCTGAAATAATCCCTAAAAACCCTTTAGGTGAAATTACATTAAATATTGAGGAGATACCACCTTTTGATGTCTTTTACAGTCCTGAGCACAGGGCTGTAGTCAGAAAATAGAGGAAAAAGAGGAAAATTGACCAAACATCATCCATATCTCAATCATAATTTATGAATGTTATATGGAAGGATTCAAAGGTCAATCCTTTTGAGGATTTAACGAAGCTATCCCAATATACAGGGGCTTACATAGCTGCCACAATTGATAAGGCCACTGAGGTTAATATATTAAACAAAAATATCAAAGCATTGCTCAGCTTGAAGAGCAAACAACAGCAAAAAAATAGAAGATTAATTGGCCTGAGGAATAGCTGGCCGAAGAAAAACAGAGGAACGAGCAGCTCAAAGTTCAATTAAACTTGTAGAAACAAAAGATTTACCAGCACGCCATTTAGAAACAACAATAGTTGTCCCAGCAACTTGAACAACTTCAATTGACACATCAACAAGAAATGAAGGCAAAAGAGGAGGAAATATCATAGTTTCAACTATATACACAACAATTCATAGATTATCCTAAAGTCAAGGAGTTCAAGAAGCAAGCCCTAGAAGAAAATAAGGCCTTATTGCAACAGCTCAACCTCCATTGGCATAAAATATCGCTCTTTGACCCATTATGCATCATAACTACATCGCTGATCGATTAGGAAGTTAATACAATATTATAATTTGAAGACGTTGATGACAAGGTCACCAATTTCCTCAAATGGAAAAACATAGTTTTAGGCAGAGCTGCTAACCTACCAAAAATTCAAGAGTCACATAAAGAAGTATTATTTTCGGAATGGGAAACACAGTTAATAAAGGTAGAAAGGGCTACTTCCAGGGATAGAGCTATAATGAACAATGTGATAGAGCTGGTAAATGATAATTTATATGGAGTAAATTTTATTTCTGACTGTTCCCCTGGAAAGCTCCCAAAAGCGAAAATGTTAGAAAATCAATGGAAGCAGGATTTGGCCACCAAAGAAGAACAACTCAATAGAGTACAAAGCCTTACTTGGGATGCATTTTGGTCCTTTTTGGTTAAGACACACAGTCAACAGATGACTATCAAATGCCTTACCGACATTGTTGATCGCATGGTGCCTGAGCTTTCAGATGCCACTTACACGGGACAACTACACTCAAGGATGAGTCATCCTTTGGAAATGCAAAACATGCTCTCAATTTGTCAGTTACAGGTACAAGAGAAGAAATAGATACAATGAATCCTTTTCAAAAGCAATCGCACTACTATTTTTGCAATGCAAATCCCAGATTTGCATATTTACAGTTCCAACAACTCTAAGCGATTTATATTGACAGTTTGTTTTAGTTCTATTATATAAACCCTTTCATGTTATTGAGGAAAGGGTCCTCAATTTGTACAAAAATTAGACTTGAGAAGTTGCACTTCTATGCTTCTAAATTTATTTTTTATAAGCAGTGGATCAACATTTTAGATTTTTGTGAAAGAACGTTTTCAAGACCTGCATTTTTGTATCTCCTGGAAGTTTCTAGAATAAAGAGGTGGAACTGGAAATGTTATTTACATATCAATACTCAAATGCATGTGGTATTTCTATCACTATTATTTTTGTCTTGATTTAATTATCATTTCATTTATTTTTTCTATTGTTGATGTATTCATACACTTCAAATAATTCTATATTGAGTCATTTCTGAATGATTTAGAATTGTTACAATTAGAGATATATATCAATGATAAATATTATGATGTCATGCGATATGTTTTCATAATTACTTTGTTTAATTTCATAAACAAAGTAATCATTATTTAAATGCACCTTTCTATAGATAAGTAAATCATCTATATGATTGTTTGTCTGATAGGAATTATCAAGAATCACATTGTTATAAGATTACCCGGGCTATGTAGGTATATTTTTATATTTTAAAGTCATAGATCAAACCACCTACCATCTCTGATATACTTATTTAAAACATTCATTCATTAAACCACACATTATTGGGAAACTGGTCCCATAACCCCCAGTCGGAGCCACCATCCCAAACAGAAAAGGAGTTGTACTAAGGTCCAGACTGGGTGGTTATCCCCCAATGTTGGTGCTACAATTTTAGAGGCATCAACATTTTTGGTGCTAGGAGGAGGGCCATACTATGAATGGTGAGTAAATCTAAATCCACAGGCCATTCTAAGAGTAAAAATCCCTCACCATCTTCTCCAACTTCTCCTTTGCATTATATATCTTCTATTCCTAAGTGAGAAGTTGAAAAGAATAATACAACACCCACTGCTAAAATCCTAAACACACTAGATAATTATTCTCCTGAACCCCCTGAGGTACAGTCTTTGATTCATAAACTACAAGGGTTTTCGATATCCCAAGAACAATCTGAGTTATCCCAAGGTAGTGTAACTTCACAATATATCCCATCCCAGCCGCTTACTAGAGCGAAGAGTGAAAAACTTGGTATACCACCAGTCGAATTTCCTCTACCAAGTCGAAAAAGGGCTAGGAAAACACCATCTGAATCTAATAGTGAGACTTTGTCATCATCACCATCTATTCCATCCATACCATTGCAAGATCATTCATCCCTTTCCCAACTTCAAATCATAGTCCAAATAGGTACAGGAACTTCAACATCCTCTACCCAATCACTTTCTACCCCTTCATCACCCTCTTCTACTGTTAGCTCCACGATGGCACATAATCAACCTCAACCAAGGCCATGGACCAATCTAGGAGCAGTTAGAATGGCTACACCTTTAAGCTAATTTCCAGCTCATCTTGAAAAATGGTTAGCGAAATTTAATCTTGACATTGGCCTATTAGCAGAAGAACATATAAATAATTTCAAGTTATCCATCGACTTGAATGGAGTAACTAAAGAAGATGTTGTTGTTAGACTATTTCCATACACTCTACAAGGAGCAGCAGGATTGTGGTACTTTTCATTACCACCAGGTTCTGTCAATAGTTGGGATGCTTTTCAGGAGAAATTTCTAACTAAGTTTGGAGATGATAGGTCTACAATAACTCTCATCAATGATCTCTCCAATATTAAATCCAAATCAAAGGAACCTATCAAAGACTTCAACTCACGCTTCAATAAGTTGTTGAATAAAATTCCTCTGACATCCAAGCCTAGTGAGGAAGTCCGAAATGAATGGTATATCTATGCCTTGCCTTCAAATATAGCCATTTTTGTTGATAGGGCTACTAAACCAACATTAGCAGAAAATATGAAGGAAGCAATCATTGTTGAAAAGCGTATCCTAGCTTTGGAAAAGAAAAATTCTATAGAAGAAAGGAAATCTAAAAAAGTTACCTTCAGAGATGATTCAAAGAAGAAAGCAATCAAGGATCCATATGACATGGAAGGTTTACAAAAAGTTCTTAAAACTATGTCTAATGAAATGGTTGAAATAAAGAAGTAGGTAGCTAAGACTTCTACCAAAAATCCTTTTAGGAATTTTAAAAGAAATCAGCCAACTGATCCTAAACCACCTAATGCGATATCTAATGCCGAATCTGATCTGGAAGATGATGAAGATGAAGATATAGTTTTATCAGCTGAAGAAACGGATGAAGATGAAACAGTTGAATGTCATGGAATGTGGGACTTTATCTTACCCAATTCTGATAATGAAAGTGAACAGGAAGCTCTCCCAGTAAATACTAAAAGAAAAAGCATAGCTGAGCCTAATCAGGTAAATTCTAAGAAGAAAAACTCAAGTCCTGTTACTAAAGACAAAACTCCCATAAAGAAAACTCTAGTTGTACCTCCCCACAATCAACCATCATCTTCTAATCCTCCCTCATCATCTAAAATGCTAGTAGTTTCAGACTCCATGGATTATAACATTGTGGAAAATATGAAGAAGACTCGAGCTAATATTTCTTTGAATGAACTTAGTAAGCTCAAACATCAACAAAATTTGCTGCTCAAAGAATTAAATGCCATACCTTCTTCTCCTCTTCCAACTAGTGTATTTTCCAAGGCTGCTAAAGGATCATGTAAGCCACCATATGATAAGGTAGCTACTACTGATGCTAGTTTAATTGGGGACAGGTAAAATTCTCATACTCCTCCTTTTCTCTTAACTTATGAGATCTACAATAGAAATTTTCATAACTGCTTGATAGATTCAGGTGCTTCATTAAATATTATGCTAGCCTCTATTTTCTCCAAATTAAATATTGAACCCCAGAAGTCCATAGTTCACATTGTTCAATTAGATCGAACTAAGGTCGAATTTTTAGGAGAGATAAATTCAGTTACTATCAGATTAGCAGCTGATCCCAGGGTTGTCCAAAGAATTGATATATTAATCGATGACATCCCTGAGCTTTATGGTTTGATTCTGAGCAAAGATTGGTCTGAAAAACTTCACAGTTATATTTCAACTAATTGGTCTCACATGTGGCTTCCCTATAATGGAAAACCAAATCAAATCAGGATAGATCGTGAAAAACATTTGACTCATATAGTAACTGAGTTTGAACAAGAGAATCAACCTGTAGCCTTCAATAATAATATTCTCGGTAACTATTTGGCTGAGTCATTTTTTGGGAATTTTAATGCTCAACAATCTCCTTTCCCTGTTAATAGTGTCATATCGCAAATTGAAAATTTCTCTCATGCTGATACCTCAAAATGTGTTAGTGTTACAGATGAACTTGTAAATAAGCCTGTAAATAAGCCTTTATTTTGGTCTTTGTATTTCGATGGATCAAAATCCAATGACAGTGCAGGAGCAGGATGTATTTTAGTTAGTCTAGAAGGGGAAAAATGATGTTATCATGTAGATTGGAATTTGAGTGTACCAATAACACTGCAGAATATGAGGCATTGATTCAAGGGTTCTATAAAGCAATAGGCCTGAATATCCAATATCTGAAAGTATTTGGTGATTCTGAGATTGTTATCAAGCAAGTAAGAAATACTATCCATTGTCTCTCAGGTCATCTCAAACATTATCAGTCACCTGTTCAAGATATCATAACACATTTTCTGGCATTTGATATATCTCCTATTCCTATATCACAGAATGCATTAGCTGACCATTTATCTAATGGCGCTTCTAAGCTCCTTCCATTCGAGGATTATAATCCTGATAGATTTTCAATTCAATTAATTTTTCGACCATCTATCCCAGATAATGTCACCAATTGGCATGTATTTAATCATGATGAGGATATCTTAAATCTCCTAACTTCTGAAGGATCTTATGATGAGCAGATTATTGATGAAAGCGATCATGATCTTCAATTGAAACAAAGACTCAATGAAAATCCTATTCCTAAATCCGTGGTCAAGCTAGAAGATCTTTAAGATATTAAGGATAGATTCAAAAAGGTTACTAATGCAAAACTTCAAAGTTATACTTTAAAGTTTGAATTAGTAAATCTTGGCACTAAGGCCAAACCCCAGAACGTCAATCTAGGACTTGGAATTTCATCAGAGGAAATATTTGCCTTCATCAGATTATTAAAAAATACAAAAATGTTTTCTCTTAGAATTACGAAGATCTAAAAACATATGATACCTCTATCATTCAATACACAATTCCAATGATTTATGATGAGAAACCCGTACAACAAAATCTTAGGAAAATTCACCCAAATCTTGAAATTCAAATCAAAGTAGAGTTGAACAAACTCCTTAAGGCTAAAATAATCTTTATTATCAGACATTCTAAATGGGTCTCAAACTTAGTACCCGTAAGGAAGAAGAATGGTGACATTAGAATTTGCATAGATTTTAGAAATCTCAACAAAGCATGTTTGAAGGATAATTTCCCATTACCAACCATGGAACAGATACTTCAATCAGTTGCTGGCTCAAAGTTATTGTATTTCTTGATGGTTTTTCAGGATATAATCAAATACTAGTACATCTAGATGATAGATTAATGACTACATTCCAGACTAAATGGGGAATGTATGTGTTATAGACATTTTTTGGCACTGCAACCCCAATCATAAATATCAATAAACCAAGGGCTCTTAAGTCCCTAAAAGTGTTGTTCCGACCCCTAAAGGAACAAGGTCAACTGATTACATCTTCTCCCAGAAGTTCTCCATGAGAAACTACTTAGAACTGGTCAAAACTAGACCATTTCACCTGCTCCATAATCAAAGTGCGTTGCATCCCACCTGAATATACACAATAGGTGTGATTCATGTCAAAAAGCCCTTCTATGGGGTGCGATGGGCGAGAAGGTACAAATGGTAGGGTCAATCCGCAAGGTGGAGGAGCATGGAATCTTACAAAAACTTCTCTTGTGACACTTGCCTCTCTGAATTCGACCAGGGATGAGTAAGAGATCATCAATCTCCAAGTGGAATCAAGAACTATCAGAGATAAGATACTAATCAAATCTCAAAAGCTGACTCACCCCCCTTGCAAACATTTATATATGGATCCCTCATCCTAGAGATCCAGAGGCTGGAATTTTGTATCTTGTAAGGAAGTTCTGCTGGTTTCTTGGTGCAATATCATAGTGTTGGGTGATCTAAGCTTTTCATGAGGTGAAGAAGGGCTTCTTGCTAAGAGGATGATGCTGGGTCAGAACAATTGGTTGTAATTCTCTTGGCTCTTTCTTGATTATCAATAAAGCTATTCAAGTTTTCCTCCACATGTTTGTATGATTAATGTTTTATGCATTTGTGTGGTCAATGTACATCTGATCCTATATTGTTTATGATAATAGATCTATGTTCTTGGATAGTATTATGCTTCTTTGATTCTACAGGTACCCTGTGAAGCTGGGTGGACAAGGAAGCGAGTAGCAAAATATCTATTAGAAGGGAGAGGCATCAAACAAGGAACCAAGTGCAAGACAGAGGTTGGTCTCCTTTATTCTTCTCTCATCTATCTCTCATAAAGGAAAATGAAAGTAGTTTTAGTTTGTTTGTTTCTAAGGTAACTACCAGCCTTAGTGGGATTAGAAGCTCTGCATAGACACTATTCCCGGTAACAAAATGGCGACTCCACTGGGGAGCGAGTAGATTGTTTGTTCATCTACATTTGTTTACTTTATAAACTTACAGACAGAGCCTGAAGTCAAGCCAGCTAGCCTTCGAACTGCATTTGCTATGCAAGTGCAAAGTAGATCAACGCTGCTTCAGTCAATCTCTGGGTTTTGTTTATGAATTAAACAATTGATTTACAAGCTCTCTAATTGCCCTTGTGGTGGCTCTAGTAACCTCCTTAGATCTACCCTTGTGATTGATTTACTGATTGCCACTTGCTCGTCCTAAATCCCTGAAATGAACTGCAAACTATGACCCGAAACCCAATCAAAGTCTTGACCTTGGTCCAGCGCACTGTCTGTTCTGTCAACTTCAAATGCAGTGCACTTCCCGAGTGTAGTAGGTGCGTTGCATTTCAGTTTCACTATGTTACAGGTGCGCTGATCAGACAAGGCCTTGTTCCTAAATTTTGGTTTCTGTGTTCACTCTTTTCAGATCTATTCAGGAGTTTTGCTGCCTGTAGTCAGTACACCTCTGTTTGAAACCCCTTTCCTTGCTGTTATTCTGCCTCCATTGTGTAAAGAACTGTAAATGTTTTTATGTATTTTTTGAGTCATTTTCAGTTCTCCTTTACAAAGAAGTAGCATAATTGTACTGTCGTTTCTTGATTTGAAAGTGTCGCAAGTGTCGTTTTCAGTCATAGAAGAGAATCTGATTGTTCTTGATAGTCGATTACACTGTTACTCTTGTATTTGATCTGAATTAGTAGTTTTTTCTAGTGTCGAAAGCAAGTTTTCAATTCCAAATTGCAAAGTGTTGTCATTTTCCTCATTTTGTCTTGAAAAGAAACTTGTTAGTAATTGTCGCTTTGAAAAAATAATTCAGATTTGCGCTTAGCTTTCTTTTTATCATTTACACATTAAGAAGGCTAAAAACAAATACATGCATGTGCATTTGCATTTAGACTATTTGTTGGTTTGATTTAGGACAATGCATATAGTGTGTGCTCTTGTCTCTTTGTTGAAAGAATGCCATCTCTCTTTCCTTAGTAGCTAGGATTGTCATTTGCAAAAAGAAGACTAAACGACGGTTTATCATCTTAGATTGCATTTTAGGAATTGTACATCTACATCACATGGTGAACCTGAAAGGAAAATTTATTAAGCAAGATCAATTATAAAATAAATTTAATGAATCTAAAAACGCTTTGGAACCTAACGCACAACATCTAGAAGTCTAGGCTAGAGATGTATTCCAGCGTCGTAAAGCCTGGTAATTGTTGTTTTCACTATTGGTTGGGTGATTTCTCCACTTTGAGACGATAACTGCCAGTACGGACTTGTGCTCCCACATACCGTCGAGTATATTTTGGGAGACCACAGTAGGCTTAATCCTTTATCCATAGGAAGCCGTGTCTGCCGCCCTATCAATCGCAATGCACTGAACACAGCATTCGGGAAGATTGACTGCCATAAAGTAAAAAGTATTCTGCAGTTTTGTGATTGGTTTGGTAATCCCTTTGTCTAGATTTCCAGAGCAGTCCCTTTCGTTCCTTTTCAGACTCCTTAACGGAAAAGGTCCATCTGAGCACTTGTCACTTTAGGCTCATTAAAAATCGAAGGCGACTAGAGTAATCTTTTGTTTTTTCTCGACTCTTAAAAATTGAAAAAACAAGTTGTGTCAAAGCGTCTAAAATTTATTTTAAACGGAATAATTATCACCTTTCCTACATTGGTATTAGGTTGAGGAAAATGGAGTCCACCAACCAAGGAGTTCCCCTTAGAGGAAATCCTAGTCCCTTCTCTTGGGGAGATGTTGGTGCACCCCATATGGCCACATTGTTGCTTCCAGGATTGACAATTGGCTTACCCGTATGGCTCTTCTCAACCTCCGTCATTCAGAACATCGCGAGTCCTGAACAATCGAGTCAGCAACTAAATGATTAAAGAGTTACCCCCCAACCCTCTACTTCATCCAATTTTTCCTCTCCTCCTTCCTCTTCACTTGATGAAGCTGGTAAAGCCAAAAATCAAGTACCTGAGAAGAAGAAGGAAAAGAAGAAGAAAGAGAAGAAGAATAAGGAGCCAAAGGTGAAAAGGGGCAACCAAGCATCGTCTAGCGAAAATCCACACACTGCACCGACTAGGCCTAAATTGCCATGTGTCATTTGCAAAGGAGACCACTATCATCGAGATTTTCCTTGCATCCCTCGGATCTTAAGGGACTGGTCTCCTCGTTTGCACAATCTGCTGTCGTCAACCTCTGGTGATCATGTTGAAAGTACACCGTCAACTAGTGAAAGTGAAGCCCCTGAACAAAAAGGAAAATGTAAATTTCCTTGTAAACTGTGTGAAGGCGATCACGCCATCCACCATTGTCCCTTCTTAGATGAGGCTAAAAGAGTTTTGGACGACCGTCTGGTTTCACCGTTATGGCTCCCTCCTAGATATAAGAAACTCTTGCCAAGTCTGTCACTAGTGGAAAATCAAGTTGGCATGCCCTTGTGGTCGGCCGAAGCATCTATCATTGAAGAAAACCATCTAAATCCATAACAGACGAAAGTCAAAAGGTCGAGGCGGCAGTTGACCTGGTCTTGCCTTTAGAGGATCCATCTTCAGATGATACAATCACCGAAGAGAACAAGAATGACACCATTCAAATTCTCTTCGTAAACACAGACTCCAATGAACATGGGAGAAATCTACCCATTCCTTTACCGAAGGAAGTAAGTTCGTCAGAGTCATATCCGGCCGTCTATTCGGTTCCACCTCCAAGCAACCTGGTTGTTTCCTTTGACTGGAATCTACTAGGCAGACCTCGTTTACCAGCTAGTGTACCATTCTGAATCATCGCTCAAGTATATAGAATGGTTATGGCCGGTACCATCATAGATGAAGGGGCTTTTGTGAGTATCCTTTCCTCAACTGCTTGGAAAGTGCTTGGTTCACCATCGCTTTTGCCTGACATGAGAAATCTAACAGCCTTTGACAAAGGAACCAGTCGACCGTTAGGGATCCTTCCCAATGTGCCCATAACATTGAGAGGGAAAACCATTCACATGAACGTAATGGTAGTCCAAGGACCCCTGGATTATAATCTACTCCTTGGTCGAGACTATATTTATTGCATGGGAGCCATTGTCTCATCACTCTTTAGAGTAATGTGTTTTCCGCACGAAGGAAGAGTGGTCAAGCTCGTAGACCAGCTTTCATTTCCAGGTTCACACATAGCAAATAGTCATATACCAACCTTGAATGGTCTTTTCATGCAAAGAATGTCTCATCAATCCCGAGTCTGTCCTCCTGATGAGCGCGAGTGATTTGGAGGATATGACTGAAACCCAGGGGGCATGCACTCTTGTCTACTTCGGCAGGAAAACTTCAGGTATAGGGTAGGTTTCCGTGAGGGATATATGACTAGTCTGACACACCCGTCTGTTTTGGAAAATGGGATTAGACTGGAATAAGATTCCCTCATCAAAGTTATGTGAGTGGAGGTATCTGTGCCACTCACCTTTGTCTATTTCGGTAGACATCGCCGAAGAAGTGTTTTGTTTGTAACACAGATAGAACAATCTTTGGTAACCTGAAAGAGGTAGGCCTTTCCTGATAAAACAAATGTTTTGTCTGCGAATTGAGGGGTAACCTCGAAACTCTATTTCACTATACCTGGGGGCATGCAAACCTTTTGGCATGCAAGCAAACAACAGCCATTTTTTAAATTTGTAGGTCCTCTAACCCTTTAAACTCGTAGGATTGGTCGTTTCCTAACTTGCATAAAGAAAGGGTGTGGGGCAAAGCTTTTAAAAAATGTCGTTTTTTAGATGAGACATTCTTATTACACGACTGAATCCAGCAGTTTTAACGCGGACTTCAAGCTCGTTAAAAAATAAACATAAGCAATGACCAAGTGTTTTCCCCAATGTTTAAGCTTATTTTAAAGTAAAAATGAACCAATTTCCGGTAAATAACCGTCGTGAATGTAGTATTTCAGCCTTTAAAGCCTTGGTCGTCTTCTCATCATCATCTCCACTCTATATTGGCTGATCATTCACCTCCACTTGATTGTTTACCCCTTTTGAGGAACAACTGCGAAGAGTGATCCTGTTAGCCATCCTTGTAACACTGCCGTGATTGAAAAATTCCAAACCTTACCTGGAATCAGCTGCTACCCGAATTTATCACTCGTTCCTCAAAGATGAGTCTCCTTTAAGCTCTTTTCAACTGACTCGTAAAATATGAAAAGATTGCCGAGCCATTGGCCTCTCCAGCTCATTAAAGTGACTGGAAGTGCTATCCCTCCTTTAGATTTTAATATTTTTGGACCTGAGGGATTATTACACAAAAAAATCGAGCGCTTGTTGTGTTCGGCTCATTAAAAGTATCGAAAATTCATCCATTCTGTATTATTTTATACTTTTTCGGACTTAAGGGATTAGATGATGAAAAAGGATTTTTGGAGTTTCCTTTACATCCGTTTTCAGACTCTCTAAAATTGAAAAGGACCAATTTATCTTTGTCATTAAACTCATTAAAAACTAATAGCGACAAACTTGTCCATAACAGACAAGAACGAGTTTGACTATTGCTAGGCTCGTTAAAACATAGGGATGGGTTTTCCCGAAGGGAAAATTATAGAACAAGCATATGTTATCCTCCTCAAGCTTGACAAAAATAAAGAGGTAGTGGTCAGCAATGACTGGGGAAAAATTGGGAAGAAAACTTGAAGAAACTTTGTTGGTAGCAAGTCGCTCTTGAACATGACACTTTCACTCTGCATCCAAGTCAGGTTGGGTTGTTCCATTCACTGGTCACATCACCATGGTTCCATCACACCATCCACATTTGGGGTTAATGCTACCGATCCATCATGTCAGTGTCGCCGATATGTTCAAGAGAAGTCGCTCAGAGAATTCACCTGTGTCTCACCCACTGCAATACATTTACGCTCCATTCTTTCATGACTACCACCCTGAACCTTATATCACCAGATCGTTTTCACCTCCATTAAAATCATTTGCTCCATTCCATGTCATTTATGTGGGATTCACTAAGGCCCTCCTATGATGGATCGCTTCTTGTCGAGATTAGCTCATTATCCAAGAAGTCGATCTAGGAACAACCCTTTCAGTACTTTGAAGCTTGCATGCCTCAATGGAAAGTTTCTCACTTCCGGCGATAGGTTTACATCAATGGCCTTCGACTGAAAGATTTTGCGTGGTGTTAGACGCCAAGTCCTTTATTCACACCACATAAATTGTACTGTAGCACCTTGAGGGTCATCATCATTATCGGTGATTACTCTCATGCCTGTTAACGGCTTACATCATTAGCTGGTAATCAGGCAATGTCTCTCCATGTTCGACTCTAGAACATCTCTCACATGGATCGACTTGTACTTTGAGTGAAGATTGAACGAGATTGAAGACCCTGGATCTAGTTTCATCCATCCAGGCTGCGATATATATTCAGGAAAATAAAGACATCAAATGTACATTATTGCTGCACAGATAATCATCCAATCTAAGGGATGATGGCTCTACCAGAATCATCAGTCTACACTCATACGATTGTCTGTCTCATGTACATGAAAAATGAATTTATAAAGCTGAGCATGGGAATGCCTGCCTCAGCTAGATCATGAAAATATTATGAAGATAATGTATTGTATTATATCTTATTACAGGTCTCCTTCCAGCTTGAAAGAACTTCAGATCCTCATGATAAAGCATTCCACCTGACATCAACAAATTAACGACCTCATGGTTTAGGGGGAAACTGTTATAAACATTTTTTGGCACTGCAACCCCAATCATAAATGTCAATAAACCAAGGGCTCTTAAGTCCCTAAAAGTGTTGTTCCGAACCCTAAAAGAACAAGGTCAACTGATTACATCTTCTCCCAGAAGTTCTCCATGAAAAACTACTCAGAACTAGTCAAAACTAGACCATTTCACCTATTCCATAAGCAAAGTGAATTGCATCCCACCTGAATATACACAGTAGGTGCGATGCATGTCAAAAATCCCTTCTATGGGGTGTGATGGGCAAGAAGAGACAAATGGCAGGGTCAATCTGTAAGGTGGAGGAGCATGGAATCTTCCAGAAACTTCTCCTATGACACTTGCCTCTCTGAATTCGACGAAGGATGAGTAAGAGATCATCAATCTCCAAGTGGAATGAAGAACTATTAGAGATAAGACACTAATCAAATCTCAAAAGCTGACTCACCCCCCTTGCAAACATCTATATATGGATCCCTCATCCCAGAGATCCAGAGGCTGGAATTTTGTATCTTGTAAGGAAGTGCTGCTGGTTTCTTGGTGCAATATCATAGTGTTGGGTGATCTAAGCTTTTCATGAGGTGAAGAAGGGCTTCTTGCTGAGAGGATGATGTTGGGTCAGAACAATTGGTTGTAATTCTCTTGGCTCTTTCTTGATTATCAATAAAGCTATTCAAGTTTTCCTCCACATGTTTGTATGATTAATGTTTTATGCATTTGTGTGGTCAATGTACATCTGATCCTATATTGTTTATGATAATAGATCTATGTTCTTGGATAGTATTATGCTGCTTTGATTCTACAGGTACCCTGTGAAGCTGGGTGGACAAGGAAGCGAGTAGCAAAATATCTATCAGAAGGGAGAGGAATCAAACAAGGAACCAAGCGCAAGACAAAGGTTGGTCTCCTTTATTCTTCTCTCATCTATCTCTCATAAAGGAAAATGAAAGTAGTTTTAGTTTGTTTGTTTCTGAGGTAGCTACCAGCCTTAGTGGGATTAGAAGCTCTGCATAGACACTATTCCCGGTAACAAAATGGCGACTCCGCTGGGGAGCGAGTAGATTGTTTGTTCATCTACATTTGTTTACTTTATAAACTTACAGACGGAGCCTGAAGTCAAGCCAGCTAGCCTTCGAACTGCATTTGCTATGCAAGTGCAAAGTAGATCAACGCTGCTTCAGTCAATCTCCGGGTTTTGCTTATGAATTAAACAATTGATTTACAAGATCTCTAATTGCCCTTGTGGTGGCTCTAGTAACCTCCTTAGATCTACCCTTGTGATTGATTTACTGATTGCCACTTTCTCGGCCTAAATCCCTGAAATGAACTGCAAACTGTGACCCGGAACCCAATCAAAGTCTTGACCCTGGTCCAGCGCACTGTCTGTTCTGTCAACTTCAAATGCAGCGCACTTCCCGAGTGTAGCGTAATTTGCTCTTAAGAGAGGTTTTAAGTTAAAATACTCTACAAATTACTATCCTCAAGGAAATGGCTTAGTAGAGTCAACTAATAAGAATCTCATCAAGATTATCAAAAGAAATGTTGATCAAAACCAAAATAATTGGCATAAATCTTTGATATTTGCATTATGGGAAGATCACATAACTTAGAAGGCCTCAATAGGTACTTCTCCTTTTAACTTAGTGTATGGGAAAGAAGTTGTAATACCTCCAAATTTAGTACTCCCATCTCTATCCCTAGGGAAATTTATTGAAGAAATCCATTCTTCCTCTATTCAATTGAGGTTTAGTCAAATCCTTAAATTGGATGAGGAAAGAGAAAAGGACAGAATTACTCATTCTAAACATCAAAAAATCACTAAATCTTCTTTTGATGCAAGTTCTGTCAGCTCAATATCATTACAGACTAGTGGTCTCGTTTTGAAATGGGATAAAGCACATGAAGACAAAGATAAGCATACCAAATTTAAAAAGATGTGGCTTGGACCATTTCAAATCATTGAAAAGATAGGCTCATCAACATTTCTACTGCAAGATTTGTCAGAAAAGAGAGATTCTTTTCCTGTGAATGGGCTTATCTTAAATAAATTTTTCTCCTAAGGAGGTAACCCCTTCTTACCTGTACATATTTTTTATGCAAGCTAGTTTCTTTTAGAAAATAATGTTGTAAATAGTCTCCAATTGACTTTTCACTATTGAAAAGCTCTTTGAAAGAATATTGTGAATACTTGCTTTCAACAATAGAACCTTCTAAGGAAGTGATTACAGTTTTGGGAATTAGATAAAACATGAAACTCTGAGAACCTCATTAATTTTTTGAAATATTCCAATCCTTGAAAATACAGTAAATCATTTTGAAGTTTTATAAAGTTAAGAAAGGTTATTTATAAAAACGTAAATACTTTCTCTAGCTAAGCATCCACAAACTCTTAAGGAGTAAGTCATTCACCCCATCCACTAAGTTTATGATTTTTCAGAGTGTAATTCTAAAACATATATGATTTAAAAGATAAGAGGTCTCATGACGAGCCTGCTTACCATGATCATAAGGAACTAATTAAACTGACATTACCAATACTGCATATCAAAACAGGGTAATGGCTTATAATCATAAGACAAGGGGTCTCATTACGAGCTAGCTTGTTCAGTTCAATTACAACCAGTGAATGGCATTGTCATCATCTGGCTCCCAAACCAGGACAATGGCTTTTATTCCAAAAAATGAAAAAGTAAAAAAATAAAAAATATATATGTAAACATATCTTTTGGATTTATCTCTCAAAAATTTATACTCTTAGATGGATGGGACATTGAATGACTAATGGTTAAAAGGTTCCTATCGAGACTATAGATGTTTGCTAGTAGCAGAGGCACTACCTGTGGCAAAGGAGTAAATTAAAAAAAAAAAAAAAAACTAAGTTGGAGGAGCCCCCTGCTTTATATTTAGCAACCAATAAATGCTAAAAAAAACCAAAAATGTTTTTATTTTATCATAAGGGTTTGTACAAGAAGTTGCAGAATTCATATATTTTTATTTCAGAGTAAAGTTCTATCTAACCAATTCTTAGATAGTTGTCTTTTCCTCAATTGATTCTACATAAGAAAGTTTTAGAAATTTCATTATTTTTCCAAAGATAGCTGATTCTCCCAGTGAATCGCCAATTGTTGTGCTATACAACAACCCCCCCATTTCAATTTTTAAACTCTTAGTCTTAAAATACTAAATAAGAAATGGGTCCCCTTTTGAATATAAATAAAAGCAATAAACTTTCAAATAAAATAAATTTTCCATAGAAGTCATATTAAAATTGCTTTTAGAGTAGTTAGGACCGCTCATCGCAAATCACATTTCTTTAGAACCCATGAAAATCCATTTGAAGAGCTTGCGATGCGATCATAGTCATAACAAAACCCTCATTGCAAAGTTTTATTAAGGTAAGCCTTTTATACGCATGAATTAATAAAATTGTCGCATCTCGCACAATGTTAATCCCATGGGATGATTTAAAGCGGCATTGAAACTTTGTGATGCGATAAGGCTATCGCAAATTGCATATCGTTGATTCATAAGAAAAGAATTCATAAAACTCCATTGAAATCTTGCGATGTGATAAGGCTATCGCAAATAACATATCACTGATTCATAAAGAAGCATCCAACATACTGCATTGAAGAATCGCGATGTGATTTAATTATCACATGGTGTGCTCTCAATACAAAAAAAGTGATAAATATTAGACATACTTGGGGTAAAGGGATAAATTGATTACAAATAAATAACGTGATTTTCCAAGATTAAAACTCGTTGTCTCCCCATGCCAGCTCAGCACTCATCGCAATCGCAACTATGCAAACAAATCTTTTTAGTATGGCACTTGTAAGTCCCGATTTTTGATACGCGATTATTAAAAAATATTAAAGTAACACAATCACTAATCGTAAATTGTGGAGTCACGGAACCTATTCTACAAAAGACCATTACAAGAATTGCGATGCGACATATGGTTTCAGCATTAAAGTTTCACATTGGAAGTTACAGCGAAACATTAAGGAGTAGTTATGGGTACGTCCTTTGAAGATTTCATCTGAGATAGCTAAGTACAACATAACATCTCATGCATCTAATGCACCTAACTACGTTTAGTCTGTAAATTGTATTATCTTTGTTCAAATTTTTTGACTATTGTGCTCCTCTTTCTTATTTTGCAGAGCTGAATGAGAATCACATAATTAGGCAGGATGTCTAAGAAATCTCGAAAGGCAAAGGCCCCTATTGTAGTGGAAGAAACACCAACGAAATTGGTGGTAATTGCAGATACTACTTGTCTGGGAAATTTCATGGGAAGGCATCTATGCTTTACTTGAAGCAGAAGAACCAATGGAGATAAAAAGAAGCAACAATGGATGGAACCAATAAAACAGAAATCACGCTCAATGATTTAGCTAGCTCCTTCCTCCATAAAATAGCAGCCCAAGCCAAAGTCTTACCATATAATGATCTAGTCAGATGGGTGATCGAAAGTATCAATATAATAGATAGAGCCTTCTTCACAGCCGAAGGGAAGATGTTTGGGACATTCAAGCTTGAAGATGTTAAGAAGATGTATCATTTGCCGGATCCCCAGCGACACTACAACAAGGCATTTTTGGAAGCTTTCGCTAAGGAGAATGACCTAGAGTTAGACCCTATCAAATAGTGGAGACATTTTCCAAACAAGCATAAACACGAATCTTCTGGTATACACTCTGTGGACTCTCTAGCATCCGCGTATTGGTATGCTGCTACAATGGTATGTAGGTTCTTTGGAAGCCCAGACTCTGCTACATTTTCTATAGAAATGGTTCCATTAATAGAAGCAGCAGTCAACTCTTTTATTATGGATTGGGCAACCATTTTATCAAATAAAATGCCTAGTCAAATATTAGATTATAGAAGAAACAGATTTGTTTCCACCCGAATTGTGCCCCCATTTTATATGAGTGCCTACATAATGGACATAATCTATTTTAATTCTAACTTTCCCATTCTATGTTGGAAATGGACTATAAATACCCAACCCCTATCCATATTTATCACAAATATCTATTGAATTTGGACTGCTAAAATCACATATACAGAATTTTCCATGGTTTTGTTTTACTTGTTCATCAAGCCATTTTTAACAAACCTACTCCTCGAGTCTCTGACGAAGCCAACATTGACTTAACTTCAATCGGTAGTTGGTTTGGGGAGGATAATTTCACCTATATTAGAGTTTTTGGGAGTATAACAGACCCTCATGTCCTTCCACTCTATATCCCAGACAAGCTATTAGCTAGGGAAATAGCATACCAGATGGTGGAGAAGGGAATGACTAGAAATCTCAGAAACTCTAAAAAACAAGTGTGACCTCCATTTCCCCTCTGCTATGGCACTTACACATTGCATGACTTTAAACATGCTGAAAAGAGGCAGAGAAAACTAAATACTTGAGTCTAGTAGTGATTCCTAAGAGACAGTATGATCCAATCAAGGTCGCTTACAATTTCACGAGTCAAGTGAAAATTTCTAAATTTATACATGAGGAATATGAGTTTGATGATTTATTCACTTCTGTAGAGTTATTTTCACAAGTAACTCATCTGGAAAGATTCAAACCAGGAGCTAAAAAAGTGGATAAATTCATGGAAGACAAGACAAGGAGGTTACAAACGTTGCCTCTAGATTTACTGAATACTACCCTACTGTGCAACAGGAAGAACACAATGAGGAGTAAACTACTCAAGAAATTTCCAGGAAAGGGGAAACAGTTGAAAAGACCAGTGAACCCCTTGGCACAGATGTTCATATTGACCCCATCTTGATAAAAGAATGGGAACAATTTTATCAGTAGATCAAAAACCTGAGCAACCCCCAAAATAATATCGCATCAACATCATCCACAACTCAACAGCCCATCATTACTGAGAGCACGATTGAAGACACACCCAGTATAGTCATAGCTCCGAAAGAAGTTGAAATAATCCCTTAAAACCCTTTAGGTGAAATTACATTAAATATTGAGGAGATACCACCTTTGGATGCCTTTTACAGTCCTAAGTGTTGGGCCCCAGTATTGCAGCAATAATGCTGCAACTTCTGGGACTCCTTCTTTAATTTTATCAACCCGGTAGTTCGTAACAAACTTGGAAGTGACGATGTTGTATGCACAAGTACTAGCTCTTGTTGTGGTTGTCACTTGGTCAGCTGGCACAAGTCCGTTAGGAGCTTAATCCAACTTCTATGAGCTCTTAGAAGAAGCTTTTTAACTGATGGACGAAAGATAACTCAAAGAAGGCTAATCTTCTTGCAGAAAGAAATTGGAAAGCTGAAAGGAAAAGCAAACCCTAACAAACCCTAATTTTACTAGCTAGCCCTACTGATGCAAGAAAGAGGATGCAAGCTACTGAAAAAGATGCCATTGACTTCTAGGAAGGTAAAATGCATGTGTCTAAGCTACTTCTATAGTAACATCTGAAAAAAACATCTTTTTGTACTTTTTGAATAAGTTGTCAGAATTATCATGCATGTGCTTTGACTGTTTTGACTGTGCAGAGGTGGATTGGTGAGAGGAAATGCTTGCAGAAGGTTGGGAAGGTTCGAAGAGGGCCTAAGGTGTCCCTATCACCCTTATAGAGAGTTTCACAAAGTTTGGCTATCAAGAAACCACTCTTGTGACCTTCTACAGGAAGTCTGCAGGGGTTCTACAGGATGTTCTGAAATTTCTACAAGATGTTCCGAAAAGAGGATTTTGGAGGGTTGATGGAGGAGAAATGGTGGGAAAGTGGAAATTGAGGTTGGATAATGATTTTAAGGGGTCTTGGACTTGGTGAATGGGGCTAAGGAGTGATTGGGTTTGTTCGAGGATGGAGGAAGCCATGATGCACAAGAATGTAGAAATTAGGGCAAGGTGGGAAAAGTATGGCAAATGAAGGGTAGGAATCATGGATTAAGGGTTGGAGTAGATTATCTGATGGAGGAAAGGTAGATAGAGAGGTAATACAAGTGATTTGAAATTTATTTCTCAAACTGAATAAACAAAGACTCGGAAAACCAATGACATAGCTACTTTATTCTAATCTGGCCTAAGTAACAGCAAAGGAAATCAACAGAAGTTTACTTGCAATGAAATCACGTGTAATAGTTATGAAAACTAAGCAATCATGAATCTAAACACTTAACCACAAATGGTACCAACTTCTGCAAATGAGAATCTCACACTAATGATTGCATGGTGAGGCAAAGACAGTGTTTTTGTTGGCAGCAAGGTCACCTTTGTCCCAGCTCATGATCCCACTGAGGGAGAGGTGAGATCAGAGATGCTTGATGGCCTTTTTCTGAAGATATTCCCTGTTAATAACCTATCAAATCAATCTAAACATAAAAATCCTTTTTAATCATCAAAAGCAATCTAAATAACAAATCAAGATTTAAATCTAAATAGCATATTTTATTCTAAGAATGCAGCAAAAACACATAAAAGTAAACAAAAGAGGTACTAGGCACTTGAGTTGGGCCCAACCCCAAGAGTTACAGCCTCCTAAGAGAGATTAGAGCTGGTGCAAAGCTAGATTCATCTTTATTGAGCAAGAAATAATAGTTACATCAAAAACTGTCCACAAGGGAGAGCTTGAAAGTGTGCTGAAATACAGAGCTAATTTACTGCCTAAAAAATGACTAAAATCGAACTACAAACTAGCTAACTTCTGCCTACAAAGTGACTAACTGAAATGAGGCCCTAAGCCCTCTTATTTATACAAATTGAGGATGCCAACAACCCTCCTAAACTTTAGGAACTCCGCTGCCAAAACTTGTAGTTAACAACACTTTTACTAGCCCTTGCTCAGTTGCCCTTGTGATAATCGATTTGGTGGCCCTTGAACTCCAAGTTGATGGTGGATAATTCAAGGTAAGGGCCCATAAATGAAGGGGACACCTTCCTAAAAATCCTCTCCACGAATTTCGCTGCCAAGTGGTCATTTAAACCTTCGATTTTTTCTCCAAATTGACCAAAAACACTGCATAAAGCACACATTAGACTTGTTGGCATAATGACTAACCCAATTCACTCTATTAGCATAAATATAATCAAAAACATGCAATAAACTAATGAGAATGGTGTATTAAGTCGAATTAAGAGGCTGAATGAGCCCATATAATTATCCATTTTTGGGGCTCATCGTCACCCCCCTACTGAAAGTGTTTCTCATCCTCTGAGCAACTAATCTATCTCCTCATCTTTGATGGCCCTGGTGGCCTCCCTATCATGCCAAGCTTCTGAAGTAATGTCCTTTTCTCGGTCATGAAACCATGCTTTTCTCTCAACTTCTTCCCACTACCTGTGCTCCTTTTGTTGTAGCAGTTTTGTTAGCGCCTCAACCTCAGCCTACAGATTGTCCTCTCTTTGCTATTCATCAGAGTTTTCCTTGTCTTTCCTTCTTCCTGTGATTGTTTGGCCACATTTTCCTCCAATTTCTCGGTCTCTTTTATCCTAGCCAGTGTTTCCTATAGAACAGTCTCAACATCCTATAGAGAGGCCTTTGTGTCCAACATTTTCATTCTTTCTCTCCAGGTGGATGTCTTCGGGCTTCCCCGTTCATAGGTGATGGTTATCTTTGAATGAGACTCCTCCTTTTGTTTAGTTGTGGCGTCCTCAATAGCAATTGGCTCTTTTGACTGTGGCTGGGGTCTACCAGCTTTTATCCTCATGCTCCTTCTTGCCTTAAAGTACATGGAAGGCTCCCTCTTTCGCTTCCCTTTTTGCTTTGGAGATGTGCTTAGGGTGGCCAGCATAGCTGTTGCCTCCCTGGCTAAAATCTCATGCGATTTTTCCTTTTGTTGCCCTGTCTCCATGCTTCCTATAGAAAGTCCTGTGCTGACTGTTTTCTGGATTCCTGTAGAAATTGTTTTTTGGCTTCCTGTAGACACTGTTTTCATTGTTTTTGTCTGCTTGGCTGGGGGTGCCTTCCCTTTTAATTTTGGTGTGGTTGTCTTGGTTGTGTCCTCACTTGATTGGACTTTTTTAGTCCTCTCTGCTCTGCTCTGCAATCGTTTCTCCCTTCGTATTTGTGCCTTTGTTCCACCCACACTTTTGGGCTCAGGAGCTTGGCCTTTCCCTCATTTCTCTTCTTGTTATTTCTGTGGTGGTCTGTCCTGTGTTTCCTTGCCCCTGGCTTTCTCTCCTGCCTCAATGTGTTCCCTGTCTTCACTACTGGATGAAGTGAGTTCTTCAGCCAGAATTCGAATATCATCATCCTTGGACATGTTGTAGAAAATCTCACAGGAGAGAGGGAGAGTGTAGGTATGCAGGGCGTCTTCTACTAATAATTTGATGAGCCCATGATGGGCCAACTGGTCTGGAATCCCTTCATTCATTTTTGTGGCACATTCACTTAATGACTGCAAAATAAAATAGGGAATGCTTAACTTCTTTTCTAGAGGTGAATCAATTCCATGTTTAAGTTCACACAGCAACCTGAAATGATAACCATGGATAATGCTGAATTATGAATCCCCCTGGACTCAAGGAATAATTCCTCATCTGTTTGATATCAATGAACAATAATTCCCTGGTTTCAAGACTTTTTTTTCCCAAATACTCGGTCATCCGTGTATAACAGGAAGACTTAGGTTTCCACAGACAGGGTACAACACTTCAATTTTTACTCCCAACATACATACAAACGTGCAACTTCAATTTTATTTTATTTTTTTTTTTTTTTTTTTTATGTACAAGCTAGCCCTCATAGTGATTTATCTTTTCTGTAAGAGAAAAAATGTTTTAACAGGAACTGTGGAGGAGAATATTGACGCAGAACCGACCAAGAAATTCCATGCAACACAGGAAAACTGTTGTTTTTGACTCACGACAGACTTGTCTCTAACCCTCCAATTCAAAACAACTCAATTCATCACCTTTTTTGAGTATGTCATGCATGGAAGAGTGTTTTTGATCCTACCTTTCTCAGGACTCCAAATTTTTCGAAGAAAAACTATGCTTCTCTGTTTTGGAAGGCTATGTCATACTTCTTGTAGAATTTCTTGCTAGCTTCTGTAGGATGTCCCTGCGCCTCTGAACGAGCTTAGTACGTGGGAGAGCTTTGAAACAGGCTGAAAAGCTTGGTGGAGGATGACAGGTTAATAGATTGTGGGAGTAGAGGACGCGTACTTCGGCTAAGAATGTTGTAGGTGCAAATGAATTAGTGGGTGGTGAGAGTCAGCCAAGCATTTTTTTAATTACGACGTGATTTGTGGTGAGGGAGTGAAGTGGCCAGGGGTACGTGGCCACATGCAGACTATAGTGCTATCATGAACTACATGTTCTCTTCTTGATCAATTGCACTGGAGTTCAAACGGCCAACACTCCCTCTTTTTTAAATTTTCACGTGAGTTGACTATCCACGTATACTACATGATTTCCGGCTGAGTGCTAGAGAAGGCAATGTCGGGTTAACTTTGCTAGATTCCTGGCTTAATCTCACCATTTCATTCGTTTAAGCACTTTCGAATCATATTGATGCAAATAGAGGAACTGGTTTAGACGCATACCTGTAAGTCGATGTGCTGCTGAGTCCTTTTTGTTGCTGCATGCATTTGTTTCTGTGGTTGCATGATGGCTTGGTGGCTGGTTCATGGCTATTTTTCTTGTGCAGGTATCCTCTGGCCGAATCCATGCTGTAGGAGTTGGCTTCACGTTTATATTTGCACCCTCATATTGTTGACGCTGAATTTTCATGGGATAGAAACTTGTTTTTTCCATTGCTCCCGAACGATAAACCGGATCGATCTGAAACTTTCTGAGCATGTTCCTCTCATCATTATGCACCTCCCATAGCAAAATTAGGATCAATGGATGCACAGATTTCAAGAGAAACGGAAAATGGTTAAATATTACAGAGATCAATTTAACCGTGCATCGGAATCGGCTAAAACTGCTTGGGTAGGTTACTATCACCTATATTCATCTCCCCATGAAATAGGTTTTGAAACGGATGCACGGATAGGGATAAAATGCAAAAATGGTTGAAGGTGATGGAGGCTGATTTCTTGGAAACCGTGCACTGGAATTGGCTGAAATTGCTCAAGCATGTTGCCATCATCCCTATACAACTCCCCGTAAAACGGTTTTGCAAATGGATTCACGGTTTTCAAGCTAGGGAAAAACAAATTTCAGCACGATGTATTTTTGCTTCCAAGCATTCTGCAGTTTTTTGCATGGTAAGAAAAATAAGCTTGGGCAGTGATGTAGGCATGGAATTGATGGGAGAGAGGTTTGAGGATTGTAGGAGGACTTATGAACCCGTGAGGAAGCTATCATGTTCGCCAAACTGCCTTTTTGAAATCCATTTCTAGCTTCCTGTAGAAATCCTGTAATTTCTACAAGAACCTCCTATAGAACACGCAGTTTTTAGGAAAGAAGCACAATGAGATGGAAAAAATGATGGAGAAGGGTGAGGGATGGAAATATGGATGCTTGCAGGCCTCATGGACATATTCCTAGCCTTCCGGTCCTCTTTGGAGATCAATTTTGGCTTGTTTGTAGGCTTCCTGTAGAAGACACAGACCTTCCTATAGAAGGCACAAAACTTCCTCTATCTTTGTTTTAAGCGATCCTCCTAACCTGCAATGTCCTTGCTGCAACCTGCAATTATTCAATGGAAATTAGGTTTACTTTTTCTTCTTCCTTTTTTTTTTTTGAAAACAACTAGGGCACCTCATGGAGGTTTTCACCCTAATTGCGTGCCCTGGGCGCCTCCAAGGGAGGTTTTCACCCAGGGATCTTATTCTTTTTTCTTTTCTTTTTTTTCCAACCCATTGACCAACTCATGGAGGTTTTCAATCAATGAGCCAATCTAAGGTGCCTAAGAGGAGGTTTTCACCTTAGATTTTTTCTTTTATTTTCATTTTTTCCTTTTTCCTTTTGTTTCTTTTTTTTTTCTCTACCCCACCCTACTTGAAAAACAAAATTCTTTTCAAGTATAAGAATACTTCCAATAGAGCCATGTGCACACTGAGATTAGAGACAAAATGATGTGGAGGCTTGAAATGCATGCTTTGACAACTATCCGGATTTCAGAGACCAAATGATTTGAATTTGAAGGGATCAAACATAGCTGAGGAAGAGAGTATTGCTGCAACTTAGTGATCGTCTAAAACCATATCTCAATATAGCTCTGATATCCTTGGTCCTTTTGCTGATCTGGATCATTCTCCATATCTTCTTCTATCATGACCTTCACATCTTCCTCTTTTTGCTGATTTTTCTCTTGAATACCTAGAGGATTTGATGGTAACCATGATGGAACTCCTTCGATCTCTGATTTTGATGTCTTCTCTTCATCAAGTGTAGCCCATGGTTCTTTGGTCTCCTCCTTCGAATCTTCTTTTGTTGGGTGTGGTCCTTCAATGATTTCAATATAATCTCTTTTTTGCAATGCTCTTCCTGAGCTATGGTGAATATCATTGAGCTCAAGAGGAGTCATTTGGACATGTTGTGCCTTAGCTTTGCAATTGGGTTGAGCTACTCCAATGGGCAGGTTTGGAAATGGTGGTACGGGTAGTTGAGAGGGGGTGTATATTTGAGATGGATGTGGATGGGGTTGTGGCTGGGTAGGTATTTGGGGCTGCCTTGGTGGAGGAGGAGGTGATGGTTTCGGTTGAGCAGGTGGTGGAGGCAAAGGAGTGGGAGGAGAGTTGTACTAAGGCCTCCACCCTTGATGAGGTGCATTCCGCTGAGGTTGTGGCTGAGCATAGGGGTGAAACGAATGAGCAACTGGAGGAGCATGGTATTGAGGAGGATACGACCAAGGAGGGGTTGTGGACCAGGAAGGATGAGCAGGGGGACCCCAAGAAGGCATGGAAGTGGCTTGATAGGGGTTATAATAGGTCTAGGATGTCTCTTGCATTCCCTCCTTGTAAGCTATGGGTCCATGTGGTCTCCTTTGGTTCATATAATAGAGTGATTCAGTGACTCTTTTGGCCCTTTGATATGCAGTTTTAATTCTGGGCGAGGAAGGGCACTGATTCGTAGGATGGTCTCTTTCATAGACAAAACACACTTCTATGGAGTGCAATGGACATTCGTTCCTAGGATGCTTTCTAGTGCACCTGGGAAAAAAGATGGCCAAAGCACTCTTAGCTTCCTCTCGCTTCCTTTGGATCTGCAGGTATCCAGTTGCATGGCAAGAAACTGCCTCATCTCGCTCTTGAAATCTTCCATCTGATTTGCAAATTCATTTTTGGATAAGGTACTGCTCCCAACATTTCTGCTTGTAGCCATTTGCTCCAGAGGAATGTTTTCTTCTTCTTCTCCCCTAGAGGTTGTTCAAATATGTTTTGTTGTCCACCTAGGGGTTCTTTAATCACAGCCATCGAAGAGGAGAGAAGGTTGGCTGTGTGAAGCAGTGGGGGTGTTGTGCAATCATTTTTCTGAATTATCTCTACTCCTACAAGGCATGAAAGGAAATCTTTTTGGTTGATTTTTGTTTTTTTCTGCTTGTACCTACAAAACTAAAATAGATTGAACTGCAACTAACTATCTTGCTGAAATGAAAGCAGGAAAGGACTAATCTATTTTGCTCAAATGAAATTGTAGGAATGAAATGCTAATCTATGCTTTCAGAATTGAAATTACAGAATTGAAATGCTAATCTATGAAAGCAGGAAATCTCTAATCTACTTTTGTAGAAATGACATTGCAAAATGGAAATGAAACAATCTACTCTACGCTTGCTGAAATAAGCTACTTAGCAGAAGGTTGTAGTAGAAAATAGAAGAAAAGCATCAATCACCAATACTCTGACGCTTCCTCGGCAACGGCGCCAAAACGATGGTGGGCCCCAGTATTGCAGCAATAATGCTGCAACTCCTGGGGCTCCCTTCTTTAATTTTATCAACCCGGTAGTTCGTAACAAACTTGGAAGCGACGGCGTTGTATGCACAAGTACTAGCTTTTGCCGCGGCTGTCACTTGGTCAGCTGGCACAAGTCTGCTAGGAGCTTAAGCCAACTTCTATGAGCTCTTAGAAGAATATTTTTAACTGATGGATGAAAGCTAACTCAAAGAAGGCTAATCTACTTGCAGAAAGAAACTGGAAAGCTGAAAGGAAACGTAAACCCTAGCAAACCCTAATTTTACCAGCTAGCCCTACTGATGCAAGAAAGAGGATGCAAGCTACTGAAAAATATTCCATTGACTTCTAAGAAGATAAAATGAATGTGTGTAAGCTAATTCTACAGTAACATCTGAAAAAACATCTTTTTGTATTTTTTGAATAAGTTGTCATAATTATCATGCATGTGATTTGACTGTTTTGATTGTGTAGAGGTCGATTGGCGAGAGGAAATGTGTGCAGAAGGTTTGGAAGGTTCAAAGAGGGCCTAAGGGGTCCCTAGCACCCTTCCAAAGAGTTTCACAAAGTTTGGCTATCAAGAAACTGCTCTCGTGAGCTTCTACAGGAAGTCTGCAGGGGTTCTACAAGATGTTCCGAAAAGAGGATTTTGGAGGGTTGATGGAGGAAAAATGGTGGGAAAGTGGAAATGGAGGTTGTATAATGATTTTAAGGGGTCTAGGACTTGGTGAATGGGGCTAAGGAGTGATTGGATTTGTTCGAGGATGGAGGAAGCGATGATGCACAAGAATGTAGAAATTAGGGCAAGGTGGGAAAAGTATGGCAAATGAAGGGTAGGAATCATGGATTAAGGGTTGGAGCAGATTATCTAATGGAGGAAAGGTAGATAGAGAGGTAATATAGGTGCTCTGCAAGTTATTTCTCAAACTGAATAAACAAAGACTCGGAAAAGCAATGACCTAGCTACTTTATTCTAATATGGCCTAAGTAACAGCAAAGGAAATGAACAAAAATTTATTTGCAATGAAATCACGTGTAATAGTTATGCAAACTAAGTAATCATGAATCTGAACGCTTAACCACAACTGGTACCAACTTCTACAAATGAGAATCTAACACTAATGGTTGCATGGTGAGGCAAAGACAATGTTTTTGTCGGCAACAAGGTCACATTTGTCCCAGCTCATGATCCCACTGAGGGAGAGGTTAGATCAGAGGTGCTTGATTGCCTTTTTCTAAAGATCTTCCCTATTAATAACCTATCAAATCAATCTGAACATAAAAATCCTTTTTAATCATAAAAATCAATCTAAATAACAAAGCAAGATTTAAATCTAAATAGCAGATTTTATTCTAAGAATGCAGCAAAAACACATAAAGGTAAACAAAGGAGGTACTGGGCACTTGAGTTGGGCCCAACCCCAAGAGCTACAGCCTCCTAAGAGAGATTAGAGCTGGTGCAAAGCTAGATTCATCTTTATTGAGCAAGAAATAATAGTTACATCAAAAACTGTCCACAAGGGAAAGCTTGAAAGTGTGCTGAAATGCAGAGCTAATCTACTGCCTAAAAAATGACTAAAATCGAACTACAAACTAGCTAACTTCTGCCTACAAAGTGACTAACTAAAATGAGGCCCTAAGCCCTCTTATTTATACAAATTGAGGACCCCAACAACCCTTCTAAACTTTAGGAACTCAGCTGCCAAAACTTGTAGTTAACAACACCTTTACTAGCCCTTGCTGGGTTGCCCTTGTGGTAATCGATTTGGTGGCCCTTGAACTCCGAGCTGATGGTGGAGAATTCGAGGTAAGGGCCCATAAATGAAGGGGACACCTTCCTAAAAATCCTCTCCACGAATTTTGCTGCCAAGTGCTCATTTAAACCTTTGATTTTGTCTCCAAATTGACCAGAAACACTGCATAAAGCACACATTAGACTTGTTGGCATAATGACTAACCCAATTCACTCTATTAGCATAAATATAATAAAAACATGCAATAAACTAATGATAATGGTGGATTAAGTTGAATTAGGAGGCTGAATGAGCCCATATAATTATCCATTTTTGGGGCTCATCATCAAGCATAGGGCTATAGTAAAAAAACAGAGGAAAAAGAGGAAAATTTACCAGACATCATCCATAGCTCCTCAATTAGAATTTATGAATGTTATAAGGAAGGATTCAGAGGTCAATCCTTATGAGGATTTGACTAAGCTATCCCAATATGCATGGGCTTACACAACTACCACAATTGATAAGGCCATTGAGGTTAATATATTAATCTAAGAAAAAGATCAAAGGATTGCTCAGCTTGAAGAGAAAATAGCAGCAGAAAAACAGAAGATTAATCAGCTTGAGGAATAGTTGGCCAAAGAAAAATAGAGAAATGAGTAGCTCAAAGTTCAATAAAACTTGGAGAAACAAAAGATTGACCAGCACGCCATTCAGAAACAACAACAGTTGTCCCAGCAGCTCGAACAACTTCAATTGACACATCAACAAGGAATGAAGGAAAAAGAGGAGGAAATCTCATAGCTTCAACTATATACACAACAATTAAGAGATTATCCTAAAGTCGAGGAATTCAAGGAAGCCTAAAAAGAAAATAAGGCCTTATTGCAATAGCTGAACCTCCTTTGCCATAAAATATTGCTTGTCGACCCATTATGCATCATAACTGCATTGTTGATCGGTCAAGCAATTAATATCATATTAGAATTTGAAGATGGAGATGACAAGGTCACCAATTTCCTCAAATGACAAAGCACAGTGGAAGGCAGAGCTGCTAACCTACCAAAAATTCAAGAGTCACATAAAGAAGTATTATTTTCAGAATGGGAAACACAGTTAATAAAGGCAGAAAGGGCTACTTCTAGGGCCAGAGCTATAATGAACAATGTGATAGAGCTGGTAAATGATAATTTATATGGAGTAAATTTGATTTTTGGCTGTTTTCCTAGAAAGCTCCCAAAAGCAAAAATGTTAGAAAATCAATGGAAGCAAGATTTGGCCACGAAAGAAGAACAACTCAATAGAGTACAAAGCCCGACTTGGGATGCTTTTTGGTCCTTTTTGGTTAAGACGCACAGTCAACAGATGACTATCAAATGCCTTATTGGTGTTGTTGATCGCATGGTGCCCGAGCTTTTAGATGCCACATACACGGGACAACTACACTCAAGGATGCATCATCCTCTAGAAATCCAAAACATGCTCTCAATTTGTCAGTTATAGGTACAAGAGAAGAAATAGATACAATGAATCCTTTTCAAAAGCAATCACACTACTATTTTTGCAATGCAAATCCTAGATTTTCATATTTATAGTTCCAACAACTCTAAGCGATTTATATTAACAGTTTGCTTTAGTTCTATTATATAAACCCTTTCATGTTATTGAGGAAAGGGTCCTCAATTTGTAAAAAAATTATACTTGAGAAGTTGCACTTCTGCGCTTCTAAATTTATTTTTTATAAGCAGTGGATCAAGGTTTCAGATTTTTGTGAAAGAACCTTTTCAAGACTTTCATTTTTGTATCTCCTCGAAGTTTCTAGAATAAAGAGGTGGAACCAGAAATATTATTTACTAATCAAGGTTGAAATGCATGCGATATTTCTATCACTGTTCTCTTTGTCTTGATTTAATTATGTTAGGGTCCAACCCTAACCCCCTTATTTATGTAATAGGATCGAGTCATAGTTATAGTTAAGTGAAGAGTCAATAAAGCCCATATTAATAATTGTAAGTGGTTAAACTGCATTTAATGAAGGGATCACAGTTGCAAATGGGCCATGGTATTAGATAGATGGTATTAATAAGAACCATGGTATTTCCCATGGTATTGCATGTATGAATCCTATATAAAGGATAGAGACTCCCCTCGAGGAGCATCATGTCTTATTTTGTAAGTGAGCTGAGCTCTATTGGAGGTTACCCCCTCGAAGAGGCAAGTGAACATTGTTTTTTGAATAATAAAATACTTGCTGTTATTTCTCATTGTTCTAGGTTCTGGGTATATTTCTTCGCATATTTGGTATTCTGGTAACATATTGCAGGTTAAGAGCATAAAAAATTAGCATTTCATTAATTTTTCTATTGTTGATGTATTCATATGCTTCAATTAATTCTATATTGAGTCATTTCTTAACGATTTAGAATTGTTACAATTAGAGATATATATCAACAATAAATATTACGATGTCATACAATATGTTTTCATAATTACTTTGTTTAATTTCTTAAACAAAGTAATCATTATTTAAATGCGCCTTTCTATAGATAAGTAAATCATCTATATGATTGTTTGTCTGATAGGAATTATCAAGAATCTCATTGTTATAAGATTACCCGGGCTATTTAGGTATATTTGTATATTTTGAAGTCATAGATCAAACCACCTACCATATTTGATATACTTATTTAAAACATTCATTCATTAAACCACACATTTTTGGGAAACTGGTCCCATAACCCCCAGTCAGAGCCATCGTCCCAAATGGAAAAGGAGCTGTACTAAGGTTTGAACTAGGTGGTTATCCCCCAATGTTGGTGCTACGATTTTAGAGGCATCAACAGGTTCATTACAAATACCTTGATGGAATCATCCGAAGGATGAGCTTACAGTCCAAGCATATGTTATCCTCCTCAAGCTTGTAAAAAATAAAGAGGTACTTGCCAGTGATGGTGGGGGAAAATTGGGGAAGGTGTCCATTTTACACTTCCAATTTTTAAAGTTAGCATGTTGCTCTTGAATGCAACACTCCATCACATTTATGTCTAGGTACGAAATCCATTTTCCTTATAGTTAATCAAACCTCATTGAAATTCTTCATGGTTTTGGGTATTATCGTTAAGTCAAATGTTGCCAATTCATTGTCATGTCGTTATGTGTTCAAGAGAAGTTCAACCTCAGTTCAAAATCTTTTGCAAATTATATGACTTCATTTGCATCGGCCATCCTTGAGTCAGTCCTTGCAAAGTATTTTTAAAAACTTGATATCATGTTTCGCGTTGTAGGCTTTCCTACGATGGACTGCTTCCTATCGACTTTAGCTCATAATCTAGGAAGATGATCTAGAAACCTTCAGTGCCTTGAAGCCTGCATGCCTTAATGGTAGGTTTCTAGCTTTCAATTATAGGTTATCATCACTGGCCCTCAATCGAATGATTCTATGAGTGTTTGACTTCAGATCACTTATTCACACTTCATAGATTGTAATGGGAGTACCTAGAGAGCCATTTTAATTATTGGTGGTTTCTCTCATGCTTGTTAATGATTCACACTATTGATTGGTAATCAAGTGGTTTCTGCCATGTTTGACTTCGAGAAAATCACTCGCATGGTTAGAATCTTATTGTGGATCAATAGATGGATATCAAGACCGTGGATCTAGTTTCATCAATCCAGGTTGCGAGGAAATTTTATATTCATGATTATGTAGATAGGTGGTTGCGTCCATGTTGTGTCTAATATCTATATGATCTTAGTTTTTCCATGCTTTTTTATTGAGTTCAGTTTACTCTGAGTATGGAAATTCCTACCTCAAAGATGATTTTTTGACATATATTTTCATTATGTTCCTTGAATGTTGATTGCAGGTTTTTGACCATTGCTTCTCATCCGATCCTTGGAATGTAAATCACTTCAATCATTAAAATTATTTTTTCAGATTTCAAACTTTAGGGGGCTATCTATTACATGTCAATTTGTCGCAATGACACTTAATTAGTTTACATATGCTTTTACCATCTGTGAACATGTTTGAACCAGCGCCCTCAGAAGTCAAACAACCCAAAATATGCTGAAGTACATGAGAAATTTGAGTCAAATAGCTGTCACACCTTGTTAAGTTCCACCTGTACCGATTTCTCTAGAGTTTCCCATGCATGCAATGAAATTGACTCTGAGAGAAATGCAGAGCTATGCTCTTTCTGTAACTATAAACTGGCATAGGTGAATTCTAGAAAGTAAAAATAATAAGTACATTCTAGAAACATAGTTGGCCAAATATTTCCCAACTAAAAGCTTCTAGGTGATGACTATTAAAACTATAACCCTCAAAAGGTGCATCTCCATCCCTTTTCTCATGGTAACCTAATCCCTAAATAAAGGAGTCTCATCCTCCTCTAATGGATTTGAAACTTTCTCCTCTTAGCCTATAAAATGACTAGAGGGTAGAGGGATTGAGGAGGTCAGAATTGAGAGAAACTAAACTTATGTTGTTGGTTTGAGATTTGCAAGCTTTTCATATAAGGGGGAGATTGAAGGAATTTAAGAGGGACCTCAAGACATCAAGGCGAAGGTTGTAAGGCTCCTCTTATTTTCTAATTAATAAAAATGAACACTTTCTCCCATTTATTTTGTCTTATGTAAATGATGAATGGTTTACAATTATTTATAATGTTTATTAAGGAAAATTCAATCCCTAATTTCCTTGATCATTAGGCTAAGTTGTTTGGATTATTATATCACATGTGATTTTGATCCTTTTCTAATCGATGTTTGCAAGTCTTATCAAGCGTTGAAGAACTACATCAAGTCACGACAAGGGATCTTCATCAGGCATTTTGTGAAATAGGTAAGAGGGTCATCCATTAGCTATACTGCTTATAATTTGAACAAGTTCAACTTAGGGAAAGAGTCAGTTCAATTTTCTTGATTGTTTCTAGTTTCCATTTAGGATTTATGGATATCTCTCTTATCCGCAAGAATGATTGTTCAGTGTAACACACCCTTAGGAAACAATGGTCCCCATTGCGTTGAGTGCCTCCATGAGATGGGGAAACATTTGTTGAAATTGGTCCCTAGTGAAGGAGTTGGACTGCTTTAACAACTCGATATAGCTAGATCCTCTATTGGCAAGTGTTATTTATATGAGTTTCCATGATCTAATCAGTTGTGGATTGTTCTATGCAGTTTTGGCTTAACTCTGTTGGTGTGAGTTGTTTTTCAATGTCTAATGTGTCTAACAATGGTGGAAAGTGTGTTCGAAGGAGATCCACATAGGATATTGTGTGTAAGCCAAGGAACGATGGAATGTTTAGCTTGAAGGAATTGTCCTCTATAGTCTTCGTGATGGTGTATGGCCCATATCATAGCGGGCAAAGCTTGTGGTGGGGCCTAGCATGATGTTCCTTCTGCATATGTAGCCAAACTTTGTTGCCCACCAGGAACTTGTGTGGAACCCGATGCTGATCATTTCAATGCTTGTAGTTAGAATTGGCTCTATCCAATATGTCATGCATCTGCTGGAAGATGAGTTAAATGCACTCGATGAAGTTGTTAGCCCTGTTAGCTTCAGATTGGACATGAGAATAATCTGCTTGAGTAGCTACAAATAGTATGGCCACATCAATGGGACATAGTGAATGGAATCCCAATCCCATATGAAAGGGGTTGTGGCTAGTTGAGATATGGAGAACTCTGTTGTAGCTATGATGGACATAAGGGAGGTTTTCATCCCATGTACATGGATGCTTCAAGTTGTACATGCATAGAATGTGTACGATCATCATGTTGGTGGCCTTTGTTTGGCCATTGGTTTGGGGGTGGAAAGTTGTGGACTTAGTGAGCTTGGTATCCAACGTCGACCATAGAATCGACCAAAATGTGCTTAGGAACCTGCTGTATCGATTTGAGATAATGGGCTATGGGGTCCTAAAGAGTACCCACACTCGTTCAAAGAAGATATTAGTAATCGCTTCTTCTTCTAGGCCACTAGAATGGCCATATTATAGAATCTGTTGATGAACATGAAAACGCAGTTGTTTTTAGGCTTAGTAGAAGGAAGGCCCAACATGTAATCCATGGAGATGGATTACAAAGGTCGATTAGGAGTAGGCAGAGGAGTATATAGGCCTTGATTCTTGATGGTCAATTTGGGAATGCCATAGAAAATGCAATATCTAGTGTACTCCCCAACATCCCATTGAAGGTTTGGCTAATAAGATTACTTTTGTAGCACTACCACTATTTTCTATACCTCGAAATGTCCAGTGACATGACTATAATGCACGTCCCAAATCATCTTGGAACGCTCACTTGAAGGAACATAGAGGTGACCCAGGTGACATAATAGTGCATCCTAGAGGTGAAAATTTTGAACTTACTTGCCTTTCAGGAGTATCTCATTTGTGTTTCCAAATTTTGGATCCCTCTTGTAAAGATGAGGCCACCCTAGATTCTCGTGCCCACAAGAGTTGAGCACAATGGTCAGAACCATGACCGACAGTCAGCTGAGGTAGTCTGCAACATTGTTGGTGCTACCCTTGTACTTAATGTTCAAATGGAATTGTTGCAGGTATGAGTACCATTTCTGATGGTGGTCGTTCTGCAACTTCCCCTATGTCTGTATGAATTGTATGGGTTAGTGATCTGTGTGGATGACAATTTTCTTTCCCAGAATGTAATGCTTATATTGTCAGTAGGCTTACATAATGGAGTACATCTCCTTTTCATAGGAGGTATGCTTTTAGACTATTTCTAAAAGTGTCTCACTATGATATGGCACTAGATTCCCCTACTGGGTAAGAACTGCACCAATATAATAGTCAAAGGAATATGTCTCGATCCCAAATGATTGTTGCAAGTCTAGTAATGTAAACATTGGTGTATAGCATAGGTGATGCTTCAACTCGTAAAATTCCTTGTGTTGGGGTTTGTAACAAATCAACTTTTCTTTCGCTCCTCCCTTGGTGACTTGACTTAAAGGCCAAGTGATATGAGAGAACCCCAACACAAACCTGTGGTAGAAGTTGGCAAGACTGAGAAAGATGCGAAACTCTGTTAGAGTAGTTGGGGCTTGCCAACCCCAAATGAATTTTATCTTGGCTGGGTCGACATGCACACCCTGTTCATCAATGGCATAGCCCAGATATTGAAATTGGGTCATACCAAAAGTGCATTTCTCCAAATAGGCACACAACTTGTGTTGTTGCAGGTTTTGAAGGACTTGTCGAATATGGTGGAGGTGTTCTTCCCAACTCGAGTTGAATATCAGAATGTTATCCAAATACACCACCATGAATGAGTTGGTGAAGGGTCGCAAGATGTCATCCATTAGCCTCATGAAGGCTACATGGGTATTCGTCAACCCGAAAGGCATGACCATCCATTCAAAAGGCCCCTCCTTGGATTTGAAGGTAGTATTCCACACATTGGAGGGTTCGATTGGTACCTGGTGGTAACTAGACTTCAAGTCAATCTTGATGAAATACTTAGCCCCATTGAGTTGGTCTAGAGGGTCATCAATCTGCGAGATTGGATACCTATTCTAGACAGTGATCTTGTTCAGTTCCCGATAGTCAATACAAAGTATCCAGGAGAATTCTTCTTTTGTACCAACATTTTTGGGCTTCGACAGGGTGATGAACTTGGTCCAATATGCCCTTTCTGCAATAACTCCTAAATCTGCCTCTTGATTTCATGATTCTCCATAATCGAGCATTGATATATTGGTCATATCGATGGACTGCTTGACCTGACAATGTAGAGGTACCCTTGTGGGTGAAGTGAAGATGCCCCTATACTCCTCCACAACCTTTTCCATCTCATGTTGCTATTGTGCGCAGGAGCCCTGTTTGGAGGCCATGGCCACAATATTATTCTTTCCCTGAGGGCAAATCATAAGGAAAACAAATTTTCTAGTCTGGGAAATGATCTTACTGCATTGCTTCACAATAATCAAAGAAATGGCAGTAGGCAGTTCTACCTCCGGTATCCTGTACAACTTATTGCCAAAAGATAATAAAAGTATGAGGCCTAGACTCATACACAACACATGCCTCTTCCACAAGTATGGTTGGCTTAATAATACATCATGAATGTCAAGAGGAGCAACATCACATAGTACCTCATCTGTGAAGGGCTTGTTGCTGTAGGGAAGGTGACGCTGTTGGCTGACATAGAGATCTCACCCTTGTTGAAGCCACCTGATGGTGTGAAAAAGTGAGTGTGGTGTGGTTGGTAGGCCTAACTACTTCAAAACATCTACTGAAATGAGGTTCTTTTGGCTCTTGCTATGGAAAATGAATTACAACAAAAAAACCTTCATCTACATTTGCGAGTGGAAGAGCTACTCCCCCTCCTCTATATCTTTGGGCTCATCCTTCTGGATCTTGGTGGTGGAAACAATGGCACTAGGCTCCGCATCGACAATCTACTTCCCTTTGTCATTACCCTTGTCGATTTCTGAATCAAATTCAGAACTTGCATCTGATTTGGAAGCCTTCAGCTTGGCCACCAGTGACTACCTGGATCGAAACTCACTTGTGTTATGAATGGGGCTCTTATGGAACTCACACCATTTCCCCATGTCCTTCTTTGTCTTCATGGTTTTTTCTTTGCTTGTGGCTTTGGTGGGTTGTCCTGTGTCGCCTCGCCTTGAAATTTTCCTTTATTTTTTGGTTTGGGGGCACCTTTCCCTTGTTTCAGATTCATAGATCCAAAGTCTTGCTTCTTCTATTTAAATTTATGCTAGATCTTGGAAGCATGTCGATGGGCGGTGTCAAGCAAGGATATGTCCAAGAACTCCATCTTGTCCTAGATTTACTTGTGTAGACATCCATGGTACTTGAGTACCAAATGCTGCTTATAATCCTTAATACCCAACTTTGTGCAAAGGGTATGGAAAACATTTGTGAAATATGACACATCTTGGTCCCTTCACAGACATAGTGTGGTCCACTTTATGTATTTATCTTCATATCTCTTGATAGGGTAATATTTTTCCTTGCTGGCATCTCATAAAGAATTCCAAGTGGGTGCGGATTAAAACAGTGAGGATTTCCTCTTGTCCTTTTGTTCATAGTAGGTTTCCCACTAGTCTTTGACATGTTAGGAGTGAAAATGTAATATTTTCCTTATTGGAAAAGTCATGAACTGAAAAATATCCTTCCAATAGATTTAACCATTTATCTATGACATCTGCATCTATCTGGACTTCAAATATGGGAGTGTCAAAGTCAAATTGTACCTTAAAAGTAATGGCGCCTCCAGAGTGGTTGCTAGATGAAGATGTGTCACATGTGGGTAGTCGCCAAATGATCTGGGCAAAGTTATCCATCATCACATTCCTTTTTTGCTCAAGGGCTTCCTTGAGCAATATTTTAAAAGGATATCCTACCCCTTCGTCTTTATTTTCTTCTGCCATGGGAGCCCATGGAGGTTTGCAAGTCTAGTTTTGGAAAGTTTCAACCAATTCAAGCCCTAACTCCTTAAACCCTCACCTCATTGGGGACATGTAAAGAAAAAAAGAGAATGAGTAGACAAATCTGATACCACTAATTAAGACTTATGCAAGAATGCAACAAAATATAGATATACACATAAACACAAAGGTGCAAAATAAATAAAACTTCATTTCATTAATATCAAAGAACTGAAATATGCTTACATACATAAATGGAAATAAACTAGCTCGGGTGATGGTAGCTTATCTATGAAAATATATGCGATGGCTACGCACCTCTGAAAAATGTTACAATGAGGCTTGATGGCATATTTATTATTGAGAAACAAAGGAAAACCCTAAACATCTGAAAACCTAACCCTAGGAGATGAACCGCCAAAACTATGGGCCCTATTGGGGTAAATTGGTATTTCAACTTCCTGGGGTCGTAACTTTGGCATACGATCTCTGTTTGATGTGCATGGCACCTCATTATAAATATATATTTTAGGAATATAAATTTCGAGTACAAACAATAGTTAATGACTCATTTTTTCCCGTTTAAAAAAAACATCGTTTAGGGCCTCTAAACAGCTTCAAAAATTCAAGACCCGAAAAACTGCGAAAAATAGTACATTGTGCTACGATTAAGGAAACTAAAAAACTAGAAGAAACAATGGTGGGGGTTCAAGTGGAATAGGTAGATGGCCACCAATATCCATTGGGATAATTGGATCTCTTTTGCAACACTTGCATGTTTGCTGCAAAATATTCACCGTCAACACTCCTCAATTCTTGCTTTCCTAAATTTCTCAATTCATAAATTTATTTGGATGCATATTATATACTATCTGAAATGGACTCATCCCTTTGCTTCTATAGGGTGAATCATTATATGAATATTCAACCTGAGAAACTACTTGATCCCGTTGTTTAGGATGCTCACTCACCAATCTCATAGTATTTCCTAAACTTTTGTTTACCACCTCAGTTTTTCCATATGTCTATGGGTGATATGTTGAACTAAAATTCAATTTATTGCCTAGTTTCTTCGACATAGTTCTTCTAAAATTTCTTACAAATATTGTATCTCTACATGAAACTATACTGTGAGGTAAACCATGCAACCTTATAATTTTTTAAAGAATATTTTAGCAACATTAGTTGCATCACTAGTCTTGGTAAAACCTATGCCAAATATATCTTCTTTGAAATATGTCTATGAACACATAAATTTAATCATTATCTTGTTGAGTTCAAAGAAACCCCAAAACAAAATCCATACTTACAAAGTCCCATGGTATACTTGAAATGGGTAATGGTTGATATAAATTTGTATTCTATCTCCTTCTTTTAGTATGTTGACATACTATACACCTTTCAACAAATCTCTTTGAATCAATTTGCATACCTAGCCAAAAATAAAAATAATTCAACAAATAAAATGTCTTATCTAGTCCAAATGTTTTGTCAACCCTCCATTGTGCCTTTTATTTATGAAATTTTCCTTCATTGAGTATTTTGGTATGCAAGCTTACTATATTTGAATAACAACCTTTCTGAATCAATCATTGACTTTTGTTTGTGCCAACTAGATTCTCACATGTTGAATATACATCCTTAAAATTTGTATCATCTCTAGACATATCCTTTAAGTCATCAAACCCCGAACTCTTAACTTGAAATTCATATAGAATTGAATTAATTGTACTCAATTCATCCACTACTTTATTTTATGAACCACTTGTGTGCTTACCCTGAATGTCTACTTTAGGTGATGTCTTTGACCTTACAGGAAGATCTACTCATTGGTTGTTAAAGCTCCAACAAATAGTTTATTTATCCACTACTAAGGAAGAGTATATTATTTTTTCACATGCCTATAAGGAGGGAATTTTGTTGAAGGGTCTTTTAGGTGATTATGGAAGAATGTAGGACAATGCCACTGTATATTGTGATGGTCAAATTTCCATCCATTTTACTAGCAATTCAATGTATCATAGCAATACTAAGCATATTTATAGTAATTGTCATTCTGTAAGAAAAATTATTGACGGAGGTGGAGTATATCTTAAAAATGTCCACACTCAAGAAACATTTGAAAACATGTTTACAAAACTAGTATTGTTAGAGAAGCTGTGATGGTGTTGGCTTCTCTTGGCTTACAAAATATGTGATGAATGAGCTTGGGAAAGGTACTGGGTAAGTTTTTGTGAAGGTTGATATAATTATAATTCATGACAAAAATCAATAAATTAATGTATTGTAAGATCTGAAATTTACTTCACGTAATTTTTTGGGTGGTTAGTATAATGGTGGTGGTTTACTAAATGGGTGGTAGTTAGTTTAATGAATGTAATGATGTAAAATTAGATATATCTATATAGACCTCAAAACAATAAGAACATCTATTTATTTATTTTTAGAAAACATAAATTAGAAACATAAAAAATTAAAAAGGAGAATTATAAATTAGAAACATGGAAAATTCAAAGCTCTACCCATAGTTTATTCCAAAGCGTTATCTCAAATCCATAAATACAAACTTTTATGAAAGACTTAAATTTGTTTGTTTTAAGATTGGGAGAGAGAAACACAAACTTTTTTGAAAAACTCCAATTTCTTTGTTTTATGATTAGAGTAAAGATTATTTTATAGGAAAAAGTTAGTTTTTTAGAATCCCATATTCCAATTTTATGAAAGCCACCAATTTTTTTGTTTCAAGATAGGGGTATGGATTATTTTATAGGTAAAAGTTAGGAATTTATGGTTCCATACTTGCTCTTTCAAAAAGGAAAAGATATTATTGTCGTTTTTTCTTTGGGGAATCCATTGATTTTGTGCCAAAAGCACATCTTGAGTGGATCATTTGGTGCTTCCAAATAAGAAACATATCTTGAGAAAATTTGATTATGATCCACAAAAACACATATCATAGTTAAAAGGTTTTCACCTTCTCTAAACTTGCATCCATCCACAACTTTGCAATATTAATGTTAAGGTTGAGTTTTAAGAGTATGTGATTAGTTATAGGTTTCCTTGATAACAATTTAAAATAACATTGATACCAAGGTTGGATTTTAAGAGTAGGGGATTACTTACAGGGAGACAAGAGAACATATATGAAACTTGAATCTTGGTTGTGGTTGTTGAAGTCATGTATATTAAGGACTATTGTGAAAATATGGCATGGAAACCTAAAGTAGTGCATATGTTTGAGTTGAACAATGGGGCTATTGAAGCTACCTATTAGATGTTTTTCATTTTTGATCAAGTAATCCTAGAGTTCTTCCTTTAGTTTTATAAAACATGGAACACATATAATTTATTATTATCCATTCATGAAATTATTTGTTTATACATTTAACTTTATAAGTTCAACATGTTAAGATTATGGAAACACATATATATGGAAAATGTTGAATATAAACCGATCTTAAGATAAGGAACAAGCACAAAAGTGTTTTTCTGTGCAAGCAATATGTAATTGTTTTTTGTTAAGATAATTATTGTTAAACATAATTTTTTCAATGATGCAAAACAATGCCATTGCGTTGAAGGGGATGCTTAAGGAAACAATAATTTCATTCATGAATCAAAGGAAGTAGTTTGACAACTTGATCTCTTACATAGTGAAGTAAAAAAGGTTTGAATTTTATTGAGTTTTTGTTAGCCTATTGAGTCTACGGATGGTGTGGTTGGATATTCCTCTCTTAGACCATTCCAACAATATATCTGGTGAGCCCCCAACTCTATTTATCAACCCGAAGTTCATAAAAACTTTGAGGTGACAGTGTTGTATACATAGTAGATGGAATTCTACTCTTGCCACCCTAAACTAGGTCATTTGATCATTAGGGATCCAAGACCATTCTTATACTAAATTAGGCGGGATTTAACTACTGATATTTCAATTCAAAAGCTAGCCTTGGTGTAGAAAAAGTAAATTCTTTTCAAATCTAACTTGTAAATACTACCCACTTGTAAAAGCTACTAAATCAATGCATGAAAGAACACAAGGGTTGTGCTACTTGCAGAAAGGAAATTACGCTAATTGAAATCAACCATATATTTATCAAATTCACTTGAAAACATAAAATTAGTCTACCAATTTGAAATTCAATATTTCATGCATCATCTATCTAATTCACACTTGCATATAGAGTAATGTCCTATTTTCCAAATCTATGATGAAGAAACTAATGTTATTTTCTCTTGCAGTGAAGGGAAAGGAACAGTGGGAATGGCCTAGGTGGTACCTATGATCATGGAAACCAAGCTGGGGAGTCAACCTACTCTTAAAATAAGCCACACTAGCATTAGAGGTCAAAACAAGGGAAAAACAGGCTGCTACAGGCATGCTATAGGAACCTGTTATAGGATCCTTGTATTGCTACAGGAAATCCTATAATGATACAGGAAGGCTTCTGAGAGGGTTTGGAAGGTAAGGATGAAGGGATCAAGGGATGGAAAGATGGATGAAGGTTGTGGTGGATGGATGGAAGGTGACCAACACCCCTAGCCAAGCTCAACACTTCAGGAAGGCCAGTTTTGGACTAAGAGGGCTGCTCACGGTGACCTAAAAAGAAAAGATCAAGAACAGTGGTTGGGATTCATCAAAAGAGAGTGGATAAGTCTTGGATGGAGATGGTGAAAAGGTCCCTTTCGTATAGGTCCAACAGTATTGCAACATCACATGCACCTTCTCTTCTTTTCATTTATAAAATATTATAACCAATGGTGGAAAAGATGAGTTGACTTTGGAAACTATCTAACTGACTCTAACAACTTTGATCTATGCAATGAATTAAATTCCAATCTACAAAAATCATATGTAAAACAATATAACTAATGTAGACCATTTTTCGAGAAATCATAAACAAGAAATAATCGCATAGTGTTTTTGGGCTATGATTGTAGAGTCCTCTAGTCAGGCTCCAATGAGAGAGAAGAGAGAGAGGCAACAATCACAGGCTTTTTTAGGAATTATATTCTACTAAAATGAAGCAACTAATAAAATTACAAGCTAAAAAGGAATTTCAATACACAAGAGGGACCTAAGGTACTGGGGTTGGGCCCAAACCCAAGAGCCTTGTCCCTCTGAACTAACTTAGTGATGGATCAATAAGAAGCTTCTCATTATCATTGCAGAACTGTCAAATACATCACATAACAAGTCAAAATTAGCAGTGACGAGTGCTTGAGCTCAAGATCTTCTTAACTTCCAACAAAATTCAAATCCTAATGACTTCCTTGGCATGTTTATCTATACAAAAGGGTAGCTACCAACATGTCAGTAGAAAATAGAGATGTTTGTCTCCAACACTCGAGAAAGGTGGATCTAGATCTTCCTTGAACTGCACTAGCTTGGATGCCAATGAACTCATCCTGCTTGGCTGCTAATGAACTTTAGTTGATGAGAGACAAATTGGTGATCTTGGTTGATTGAAGGAGCTAAGGAGGTGGAAAACCTCCTAGAATATTTCGCCATTGTCTACTCCAAGCTCCTACATTGAAATTATCTCAAAATTGTCTTAATTTCTGCATTTAAATCATGTTAGGCCACATGAAATAGAAACACATATTTTATCCCCTTCAATAAGCATAATATAAAAAATAATTTAAAAAAATGTGAGAAAGAGATAATTCTAAAGCTGGAGGATGGCATTATGACCCTTGTGATATACCTATTGATGAGCCTCATCATCACCCCCTACTAAAGTTGCTGCTCATCCCCTGAGAAACTCAATCATCTATGTCCATGTCTTTTGTTGTAGTGTTTTCTTCTCAACGATGTATGAGAAGAACCCACTTAATATTGTGGATGACAAATAATCTTAACAGTGTAAATGGCTACTAAACATTGTGGATCTGTAGCAACTGATAGAAACAAAACCTGCCAATGTCCGGATCTATGCCATAATCATAGTTAAATAGAAAAAAAAAAGACTAATAACTCCAATCATCCAATGGAAACCAGATACATAAAGAATACGTTTATTATAACACCTGTGAAGACAACAAATAAATGTTACTAGTCCTCCTCTATGGGATGGGTTCTTGGCTATCCTCAAACATATTTAGCTTGTGTACAATCTCTCTCCTCTATAATGCATAGACCCAACAAAATTATGGTGTGCGACAATGAAAATAATCAGAGTTACAACACTGAGTGCAACAATGAAAATAATAAAAGGTGAATAATGAATCAGAAACCCTTCTATTTATAACAAAATATTGAGTTTTCCTCGAATAATGAGCAATAATAAAATATTATTAATCCCATTCTTGGAATAACCACCTGGAATATTTTATTATATTTGTTTAAGAGGGAAAAAGTATTGAAACTTTTATTTAGAAATAATAAATAAATAAATGATTTATTTATCATCTCAAGGAATTAGTTAACGAATAATAAACAAATAAGGATTTATTTAATTATTCCTAAGGGATTTGGTCAAATTTGACAATGAATAATAATAAAACAATGGTTTAATTAATTGTTTCTCGAAGAAAATCAAATAAATAATGATGTATTTAATGATTCTTCATAGTTTTAACTAAAAATTACTTAACAAAGGTGGTTTATTAAGTAATTTCTCATAGTGAAAGCAATTTTACTATGGTAAAATTGGCTTTACATGGTGTACTTCGATCCATCTAGTAAATTAGGCTAGATGTTCAATTTTTTGGTGATAACATCTTTCATGGCCATGGTGGCCGCTATGACATCCGAAGGATCTTCAAATGGTGTGCCTTCTTAAGGATAAAAGCCTGCATCCTTTGCTACGTTTGCACACTGATTTCTCTCCTCTTCCTCGTCCCTTCCTTCCTATAGGCCTAGCAGCAAAGGTGGACTGAGCTTGAGTCCAATCCAGTTGATTTTTAATCTTTGCATGATTATTTTTTACAGGGGTGTCCTTTTCAATGCATTCCTCAACCTTCCAGGAGAGGGATACTCCATGATATGGACATTCTGGGGTAAGGAATTCCATCTTCTTTGGCATGCAATCTTGCTTTCTGTCCCTAACAACCTGAGTGTGTCTTCAAAATGTAATATTGTCTGGTATTATGTGGCAAGGTATCTGGGTGCTAGATCAACATCATTAGAGATGACGCTATGATTTCTAATGAAAGCCATTGGTATTATATGCTCTGCACTTATATATAGTATTTATCTCTCTTCCTTTTCCATTACTTTATTTATCTCCTTAACAATGGCCTCCTCAAGAGTAATCCAAGATGTTAGGACCATCAGTTTCATGTCCCCCAACTTTGCATTCGGATCCAAAACATTCATATCAGTTAAGGCGAGGTTATGTATGTAGAACTGAGTCAATGTTTCTTTGTCTTCTATGCTACTTTGGTCACATAGTTCAATGAATTATTTGTAGTCTTGAAATGGCATGGATCCATGTTGTGCTAGGGTGTTGATTTTGAATTTCATTCACTTCTCTTTGAGAAAGAGTGCATAAGACTTGGATGGTTGTTTGCACTGTAGTGTCTCCATGGAGAGGCTTGTCATTGTGGATAGTTGGGTTTCCTTCTCCTGTAGCTTCTCCCTCAACCATATTTTCTTTGAATGTAGTTTTTCCCTCATTGTGGTCTCTTTCTCTCTTAGCTCACTCATCTCTTTTCCCATTTTAAGGATCTTCTCTTCCATGAGGCCCACATATTCCACCTTTTTAGACTTAGCAATCTTCATCCATCTGCGGGTTCTTCCTCTTTCTACTTAAAGTTCAAAGAAAAGTGGGATTGTAAGTTTTTGGGGAATAACTCTCCCTTCTTCAATGCATTTATAATAGGAGCTCAAACTAGGCTATAGACTAGGCTCCTCTAGCTCTAGGAAGTCCTCCTAAAATGTTTTTGGGTAAGATGCCCCCTCCTATAGCTCATTCTTCCCTTCCTATAGAACCCTCTGCTCTTCCTATAGCACACTGTTTTTCCCATAGCATGCTCTATTCTTCTTGTAGCATGCTCTATTCTTGTTATAACTTCCCTTTTACTTTTTTTTGGAGGGTGGTGGGTGTCTTGGGTTGTTTAAAGGAGGTTGATATAGTGATTGGCATCGTCACATAAGACATGGGAGTATTTGATATGGTCTCTGGAGAGGTTACCTTCTCAAATTTTCTTTTAGTGGGCCCCATTTCCTCTTTTTTACTTGGGGACTCTTCAATTGTTATAGAGGCCTTTGTGGGAGTTTGAGGCATTCCTTGCTTAACCCTAGTTCTTTTCCTGGTCTGAAAGTAGAGGGGAGTTTTCCTATACCTCTTATTTTTGGGTTTCAATGGGTTACTCAAGGTAGTTAAGGTGGCAGCTACCTATTTTTCATTACATCCTGGAGACAACCTTGTTTGTTCTAGGGATACCCTTTCTTCTGTAGATTCATTAGTTTTCTCAAGGTTTGGTTTTTCCTCTTGCTCCCGCTTTTCCTCTTCATATTTCTCTTTCTCTACTTATACCTTTGGTTCTTCCTCTGTCTTCTTTGCCTTTGTCTCTCTTTCCTCTTCTTCCTCTACCTCTTCTTCTTCTCCTTTACCCTATCTTTCTCCAACACTGGAGGTTGGGGTCTCACCTAGTGTGAGGGTTTAAGTGTCAATGAAGGTCTCTATGTCCATATCAATGAATTTGGACCAAAAGATAGGGATCCTTGGTTTGTTAAAGGCATATAGCACCATTAGTTTAATGATTCCATGGTGGCCTCAGTGTTGGTGTTTTCCCCCTCTCACTTTTTGACTCATGTCCCTGATGGACTATAGGAGGAAGTATGATACACTGAGTCGTTGGGCTAGGGAAAATTCTTCCTGAAACCTTAGTTCATGGAGTAATAAAAAATGGTAGTCATATACTATGCTCAGACTTCCTTTACAAGAGATGTATTTTAGGATATGGTAGGCCACCTCATCCCAATGATAGGGTAGGATTTCCCTCCTAATTCCATTCTTATCTTGAATAGGTTTTTCATTCATAGTGAATAAGTTATTTTTAGCAATGGCACTGGTGGTTTTGTCTTCTATTTTCCATTGGATCCATAGGGGAAGGGTTGTCACCCTTCTAATTAGATCATGACTGATTGAAATAGCTAATCCCCTCACCATAGTGGTGTCACTGACTTCTATCTGAGAGCTTAAGGCCATGGAAAATTCATATGCAATGTCATCGTCATATCCCTTCAACAGTTCAAAGAATCCTAGCCACTAATTCTTTCTACGAATGTCTAATATAGGAGTGTGAATATGAATCATTTTAGTGTCTGAGGGCTCCCTTCTATTGAATCCTCCCCCCATCTATTTTATTTATTTTCAACTAAGTGAAGGAGGGATGATTCATGTAATATCTCTGATGTATAATTCAGTGGAAGTAGAGGGTTGAAATCTCTAGTTGATGACAATATTCTATATTCCCTCTAATCTACATCTAGAAAAGTTCTTGCAATCCAAAATTTGACTAATATTTCCTATAGAATTTAGGGTGCACTAGTATACAAGTTATGGAAAAATGAGGGAGAGGATGCACTTAATTTTACCCCATGGCCAGGAATAAATATGAAAAATTGGAGATCAATTCAACCCTTGGTGGCACTCTTTCACCCTTTCAAGCTTCCTGTAGCAGTTCCTAGGACTTCTAGTAGCTTTTGCAGGTTTCCTGTAGCATTTTCAGGCTTCATGTAGTGTCCTCCTTTAGAAATGGAAGAGAAGGGATTGATTCTCCTCGATGGATCTCCAGGATCATCCTCACCTTAACTGTTTGTTTACGGTGCTAGACCCGCCAACATGTCAGGGGATCTCCCTAGTAAGAAGTCCCAATTAGAGCTTAGACCATTTGGTGTAGGAGTCTCAGCAGTGGGTCGTATGGTAATGCCTTGACCGTGGTTTCATATAGAGGTGAGTAAGATAACTCTGTTGGTAGCAAGGGTGTGACATATGCAGTGAGCCAAGCAAGATGCATGAGAGGTTCTAGCACACGGGGGTTGAGATGAGTGCAACCCTGGAAACCTGTGATAGCATGGAGTTAAGAAGGGAACACACAAGCAAAGATGCATCAAAACATGGAAGGCGAGTTAGCTAGCAATCGAAAGTGATAGTTAAACCAATAGCACATTTCATAAAGATTCATACATACATACATAGAAATAGCTATACATGCATGCATAAGAAAACAAATAATATATTATTTAGAATAAACAGATAGCTGAAATACAATACAACATATGCATGAAATGTGTTGGCTCTTTTTATATTAAGAAGTGTAAGTTCCAGTCATACATTACAACCATGTCCAACCACTAGTTCCAATAGTGGAATATTACAGCCACAACCGCCTGCTTCTCTAAAGAGATGTACTAGCTCTGCATAGTGGAGAAGGCAAGGCTCATTACAATACTGTCCATGCTCTCTCTAAGATGGTCCTATTGGAAGCTTGGGTGACCAAAAGCCTTTACAATGAGTTATGAGGCTCTATTTATAGCAAAGGGTGGGGTGACCCTTGACATTCCCCTTTGTGATAGTTCATCTACCCTCATGAATCTTCATCTACTCTATGATTGTTACATCCAACTATCGACACTTGAACTTCCACTTGATAAGACATTACATTACAATGCACATGTGCACAAAATGGCTTGAGCAAGCCATGAAAGGCATCACTGACACTCGGTCCATTGTGGTGAGACCAACTCTTTGACATGCTTATGATGGTGAAGGTGGTGAGTTGATGCTAAGCTTGGTCATCCATGATGGTGTGCATGTGCTCCACGATGACATCTTACTGAAGTGAACTCTTGCCTCCATTGAATTCGGGTGCATTGGTATGGCTCCTCCATCCAATGCGTCTGCTATCATGCACATGGTCTTCTAGAGTGCGGCCGAACCGACATGTTGATGCATAGTGTCTGTGCTAATCTGCAAGCATGTGCTAGTGGCCATGCACATGTACTTGTTGAATTACATTTTTAGCTCTAGACATACTTTCTTCTTGTCTTCACCTCGGTGAGTGTGCCGAATGGGTGGGATCACATGTGTGCACACAATAACATGCATGTTGTTGCATTCCCTTGCATGTGATCAACAACACTACTCACCTTGTTTGCTCTGTGCCAGCTGTTGGGTTGCATCTATAACTTGTACGAGTGCAGTTTCTTCCATGAGTGAATGTTTCCCCCCGTGCTGTACCTGTTCCTACTGCAACTGATTCTCTCATCTGTGCAGCTCCTGTTCTTCCTTGAGTTGCTTCTTTAGCACATGCTACTGCTTCTTTGTTTTGTTCTCTACCTTCATGTGATCTTCATGTCACACCATCACCTCATAGCTTGAGTCTCCAAAGTTCCTTTCATCACAAGTGGATCTACTTGAGCTTGCAACTTTTTTCACCTTTGTGCTAATCAACAACCTTCCCCTTGCATTTATTGTATCTGGCATGCTGCCTTCAACTGTTGTTGATGGTGTTGCTTGCTGTGATGTTGCTGCTGCCATATCATCTTGATTCCCTTGTCCATGAACAACTTGATGTCTTCATAGATAGGAAATTTCATAGACACTTGACCATCTACATCACCAAGTGTGCTCTGAACGGTGTCTTTGACTATGCTCTGCTAAGAGCCATTGTACCTATGCTGCTAAGAGGCAGGGGAACACCTGCGATACCTAGAGACATAGAAACACTCATGGCAAGTAATATGTCAGTCGAAAACCAAAACAAACTTGAGAACTGACTTGCAACATACCTGTGTGACTGATCATGAAGGTTTTCTAATTTTCACCGACAAGTCGGGAGACCGACTACCAAAATTGCACAAGGCACAATCCAAGCTATTAGGAGGTTGAGCGACTACTGTAACTGTGAAATGCACAGTCCAAACTAGCCTGCTAAGGACTAAAATTTCACTATGCGCAATTTCAATCAACAGTGACATGTAACCAGAAAACTGCATTGCAGAGTTTCTAGTGCTGATGGGGCACTCCCTCCAAGAATTTCATAATGCAAGCCTGGAGGTTAGTGCTTGGCTAGGCTTGTGTAATTTCTGGAGGGAAGGTAGAGCCTTCGCTTCTGGAAATGCACAGTGCTAGCTAGGAAAGGCACGGTTCAGGCCAAGGTATCCCACTCCGGCTGACACGCGACTGAAAACAAGAGAACTATGAATGCATGATGGGATGAGTGCAAACAAGAGTGAATGATCATTCATGCAAACAACAAGAGTAGGATTCAAGAAACGGGAAAACATGCAAGTGTGTGAAGCGAGTTGCCCCAACGATGACCGTCCATGTAAAAATAGTGTCATGCATGTGAAAATAATGAGATGCAAACGAAAATTGAAATGGTGGTAGTACAAGCTAGTATGCATGTAAATGATAGCAAGCACTCACTGAAATCAAGTAGACAACACTCACACAAAGAAAAACAAAAAAAGTGACAGAAATGCAACACAAGACATGTAAGACAAGCTTACCCCAAAACATCTGAGATGAATGTGTCACGACTCCTAGATGCAATGTGGGATGTCAAAGCTACAAGGTCGATGTGACAAATGAGCTCTTCAACATCTGGTTCATGAATTTTGATAAAATCAAAGATGTGATGCACATGCCACAAATCTAGGAAGAGAGACACTTGATGGGAGGTTTCTGAAATGATCCTTGCATGCAACCTCCAGTTGCTAAAAGTAGATCCCTGAATCAAGGGATGCCTTTGTGTGTTGCCTTAGGAGAAGTAGCCCATGCATGCAAATCAATTTTTCTTAGTCCTAGAGGGAATCAATCAACTCAACTACACTTGCAACAGTTTGCTCAACTGGGAGGAAGAAATGCGCATTTCTGGGAGGGAGCTGGGCTAGTTGCCTAGAGGAATTGTGCAATTTCTGGGTAGAGCAACTGACTACTACCCAAAGTTATCCAACTTTTGGGCTGAGAAGCTCTACTGGGAGGAATTGTGCAATTTTTGCAGTGAACAGTGACAGGAAGAATTGCACAATTTTGGTGCTCAGCAGGCTGCCAGACAGAATTACGTAATTTCTGGAGGGAAGGTTGGTTTCCCTCCAGAATTGCAAAATTTCTTGAGGGAGCTACTCAACTTGCAGCTGGACCAAGTCCAGTGAAACAATCTGTGAGGGGAATGCAACAAGATTTGATGAACATGCTGTCATTCTGCAAGAAAATCACTAAAGCTTGTGTACTTGACAAGACAAGACATACTGCTATGAAAAGTTAGTAGGGAGGCTCCAAAATGAAGCTAAGGCAAAATTTTGGATGGTGGTTGTAGCCACTACAACACTTGGTGACACATTGGTAGAAATCCAACTCTCTAAATGGACCTTGTTCATAAAAATCATGTTTAACACCTCCGGAAGTATTGTCCAATTCTCAGTTCGTCTTGGTTTCCACACTACTTGATTGTAATATGTAGCATCTTCCAAGCCCTTGGTCAGTCAATGCACATTCCAAGCCAAGCCAACATAGTTTTTTCGATTGGGGTTGAGGAGTATATGATGCACAAGCAGTATATTCATCAGAGTCTTAGTTTTATCTCTGGTGTTGCTCCGCTGCCAGCGGGCCTGGAAAGTACCCCGGCGGAGTCGCGCAGGAACACAAGAATGGCTCCGCTACCAACGATCCTAGTCAATACCCCAGTAGAGTTACTTGCATCACCTCTCTCTATAGGAAGCCTTTCTCTTCTTTCGCCTTATTTATTTTTCATTTTTTTCAAAATTTTTTCACTTTTTCACTTTTTCATTTTTCATCTTCATAACTATGCATATCACTTATTCATTTCAAAGGTGGAAGAGGGATCCAGACTTATTGAGAGCAGCAAAGGTTGTTCCTTTAGAGAAGTATTTTATGTATACCTCTAACGTGCATGTTAAGGTTTTCCCCCTCACTTTACCCTACTTTACTGAGCTTACAAGGATTAACCTAGAAACAACTGACTAGAGTAGGTGATACTAGCTAGCATGCAAGCATTGTGTCTTCACCAAGGTTCACTTCAAACAATATGTATTTTCCATTGATGTATCATGGACTGAAGACAACAAGTTCTTACATAAGAAAGTGGACAACAGATAACCAAATGTTGATAGTTGTAAAAGTCCTCTTGTACTTTACCCAACTTGTTTCAAGAGTCGCACACGGTCCATGTGAAACTAAACTATAGACAATAACAAGCAAGCAAACCAAAAAGAAAAGAAAGAAATAGAAGCAAATACAGAAGCAAAGCGAGTAAGCAAACAAGAAAGCAAGAAAACAAACACACAAAGAAAGAAGCAAACATGCATGCAAACAAACAACTCAAAAGAAAACACTACTCCTACTCCTAAGCTAATAGTGCATGGGTAATCTCACGTGAAGTTATACTTCGAATGCAACCACCGACGCATTGGTTGACCCATGTTGGTGAAGGCATGGTTTGCTGGTTTGCGCAAATGAGCAAGCATGAAAGATATAATGATGAAGAGGAACACACTCCGAGCTTACAAGGGACCACATAACAAAGATGAGTGAAAGCACATGACATGCACTTTGTGGAGTTGCCATGGTGTTGTGCTACACTATGTGCAGATGTCGAGTGTATGCATTCTCTTGATTATGACATGAAAGTAAACATGAGAAAGGTAGACCACTTACATTGTCCATGTGTGCTTGCTATGTAAGATTCCTCCAATGCATGAGTGATGGGATCGTGTAGTTTGAGTGGAGGAATTGAAATCTGGGTGTTCGGTAGATCTTCAATGCAAAGCAGAGAGTGATGAGGAGCCTTGAGTGTTTCAAAAATTTCTTGACCGGAGGTGAAACCAACCTCAAGACAGTGAGGGCCTGACATAACCATCAACTCAGGCTAAAGTGCCTCAACAGTCTATGGGGTTTTGAATTCGTTGAAATATATATCATCGTAGACCAGTGTCTTAGATAGATTAACAACGATTGAATCAACATCGTTATTAGTTGAAGAAGTAGAGAGATCACGACAACCAAGATTACAAAATTCATGATGTTTTTCGACATCCTCATGATTTGATGAATAAGGTAGAGGGGTAGATGAGAAGTAAAGATGTTCACCCTCTATGTTTTTAGAAATGACAGATGATAGATTGGATGGATTTTCAGAGGAAGATGTGTCCTCTCTGCACTGTTATGACATACTAACATCTGATGTGTCCTGTGAATGATTGGAAGTAGAAAAATCCGGAAATGGGTTTTCACAGGGAAAATCAGCTATGGCAAAATCACAAGGGATATCAGGAAAAGTGGATGAGGCGTGGTTGGAAGGGAGTCATCCTTCACCACGAGTTATTCTTTAGATTCCCGCACACACACTCATCATGAATGATGGTGTAGGTTGGCTACATAACACCAATGTCGTCGACAATTTGATCCTCATTCACAACTAGTCAGGAGACTGGAATGGAGGAACACAAGATAGTACAATCCTGAGGATCAACAGAATGCGGGGATGAAGGTTGAGGGAATGAATCCACGTGATGACCAACATGCTTGCAAGAAAAATCTACACAAATATCAAGAGCAGGTGGGTCGGGAGGATGTGACAGTTCAACATATGTGTGTGCATGATATCCCACATCACTCCACCGCAGTGGCGTTGTTTGATGAGGTGAAGGTGGACAATCACTTGTGACAACAACTATGTCTACCTATGATTGCACAGCTCCATCACTGAAGTGTGCTGAGTAGGGTTTAGATACAGAGTGCCTCATGAGTTGGTATCCACCCTCTACTTGACGAGAAAGAAAAAAAAATAGGATTATGGATTTCTGTAATGGTTGCATAGGTTGCTACGGGAGGAGTTTTTCTTCCTGTTACAGTCCTTTTCTTCTCTTCCAAGATCTTTTAACTACATGGGAGTGATAAGAAAGGATGTAGAGGGCTTGGAGGATGATGCTAGGGCTCCGAGGGAGTAGTGTAGGTTTTTGAAAGTGGAGAGGATGTGCTCTGTGTAATTTTCAAGAATTGTTTTAGGGTGAGATAGAGTGGAGGGTTTGTTTTTGAAAAATATTAATTTTTCTTGTGAACTCGGATGGATGAATGATGGATAGATGGTGGACCATGGTGGGAGAGCATTGTTTACCTTTGGAAAGGTAATTCTTTGTGGTATTTTCATTCAGTCTTTCTTCTTGTAGATTTTTGGAGCCGTCCTATAGTGTTATAGGATCTTCTTGTAGCAATTACAGTCTTCCTACAACAATCCATAGAGTGGCTGAAATTTTATTTTTGAGCTACTACGATGATGGAGAGTGGTGATACATGAGTTTTGATGGTGGATATGAAGTTGATGAGGGGAGAGGTGAAGAGAATATTGAGTATATTATCCTTGTACCTATGGAATATTCCATTGTCTCTGAACCTACAAAATGACAAAAACAATTAACAGACATGTTGTGGATCCATGTCCTGGGATTTTTCTTTCTTTCCTTCTATGTTTATTTTGTCTATTTTTTTAGACACAAAAGCTGCTTCAGGGGAGGTTTTGAACATGTATGTCTTCCCTGAGTGCCTCAAGAGAGGTTTTCACCTAGGTATATTTATTGTTTTTCTTTTTCTTTACTCATGGGTTTCCTCAGGGAGGTTTTCAACCTACGAGTTGGCCTTCAATGCCTCATAAAGGTTTTCACCCAAGTCTATTATTATTTTTTTCCCTTTTTTCTTTAAACAATATCTGGGAATGGTTTGACTTGGAAACTATGAAACTTCCAATCACATTAACCTCTTTGTTGGTGGTGCTGATGATTTCTTCCTTAGACATAAGATTTCTGTGTACCTTCAATTTGTATCCATTGACAAGCAAGGGAATCCCTTCCTCATCAATGGTCTTGATTTGAACAACTCCATTGTCATGAAATTTCTCTATCAGGTATGGTCTTAACCATCTTGTTATCAATTTTCCTTTGAAATCCTTGAACCTAGAGTCATATAGTAAAGCCCAATCCCCTTCCTGAAAAACTTTGTCCTTGATATTCCTATCATGCAATACCTGCCTCTACATTTGTATAACTTCAGTGTGTAGGAGGGCTTGCATTTTGAACTCATTCAAGCTATTTAACTGGAGAAACCTTTCCCATTTTGCTTTGGTGACATTTAAGTCCAATTGGGCTACCACTCTCAAAGTATTATACTCAAACTCAATGGGGAGCACAACTTTCTTTCCGTAAACCAAATCATATGGAGTAAAACTAGTAGTTGTTTTCCAACTTGTGTTGTCGGCCCAGGTGGCCTCCATTAATTTGTCTGCCCAATCCATCCTGCTGCCGCTCACAACCTTGGTGAGGATGCCCTCTAATGCCATATTTTTAGCCTATACATGTCCATTTTCCTGAGAGTGATAGGAAGTAGATTTTTTGTGTTTGATATAATGTTGGATTAAAGATTCTCGGTCAGATGTTATGTGAATTGAGCTCCCCTATCAGTGAATATCTCTCTGGGGTACCCAAATTTGTAGAAGACATTTTCCCTTAAGAATTTAGACACGTTATCCTCTGTTTCTACCTTGACAACCTTTGTCTCAACCCACTTTTTCAAATAATCAGTGCACACAATGATGCACTTTTTCTGCCCTGATGGTGGATCAATCAGCCCAATGAAGTCCATGGCCCACTTTTCAAATGGCTCCAAGGCCACCTATGTCTGTAGGGGAATTTCATCCTTGGGTGTGGGTTTCTCCATCCTCTAGCACTAATCACATCTGTTGGTATACCTTCTTCCATCTTGGTGGAGAGTGGGCCAGTAATAACCAGCTTGTAGAGCTTTGAATTTTTTTCTCTTGGAAGAAAAATGACCTCCAGAGGGCCCATCATGACAGGATGAGAGGATGTCAAATAATTCCTATTCCCTGACACATATCCTTAATATATGATCTAGTCCTAGCTTGAAGAGCTTTCCCCCAATCCAAGTGAAAGGGGCACTCTTCCTTACAATTCTTCTCTTCTCCCTAGATGATAGATTTGGAGGAAATATTGCAGCCACTAGATAGTTGGTTGTGTCAGAAACCATGGGGAGAGAAATGAGATAGAAAATAAGTTCTCATCTAGAAGTTGATCATCAACCATCCCTTCATTACTTGTAGGCAAAGCAAGTCTAGACATAAAATCTACAACTACATTTTCTTTTCCTGGCTTATCAATGATAGTTAATTTTTTTTTTTGTAGTAATAGTAATCATCTAATGATTCTATAATTCACATTAGGATTATTCATCAAGTATCTGATAGATGCATGGTCAATGTGCACAAAGGTTTGGTATCCTATGATGTAGTGTCTGAATTTGTTCAAGGAGTGTATGCTAGCTAAGAGTTCTTTATCAGTTATAATGTAGTTCAATTCATTCTTAGAAATATTTTTTCTAATGAAGTAAATGAAATAAAGTAACTTATCATATATTTTCCCTAAAGCTTCCCCCATAGCTTCATCAGATGCATCAACATGGATATGGAAAGGTAGAGCCTAATTTGGGCCTCTAAGTATGGGTGCAGTGGCTAACTTTCCTTTCAAGATATGAAGGGCCTCTTGATAGTTATCTGTCCAACAGAATTCTGAGTCCTTGGCCAGCAACCCAAAAAATGATGAAGCCACTTTGATGAAGTCCTTGATAAACTTCCTATAGTATCCATCTAAGTCTAAGAAACTCCTAACATCCCTATGCTATTGAGGAGTACACACCCTTTTTATGATGGCAATTTTTTTTGGGTCCACTTGTATTCCCTCCTGAGATATCAAATGGCCAAGCACATCCCTTGCATTCATTAAGAATTCACACTTCTTAGGATTAAGCAAGAGGTTCATTTCAATGCACTTCTTCAAGACTTTCCCTAGGTTAGAGAGAGCCTCCAGGAAGTCACACCCATAGGGAGTGAAATCATCCATGTTGATCTCTACAAAGTCATGGACCAACTTAATAAAGATGCTCAAAACTTCCCTTTGAAAAGTGGTAGGGGAATTACATAAACCAAAAGGAAGGACCCTATAAGAAAAGGTACTACAAGGACATGTTAATGTATTTTTGTATTGATCCTTATGGCCAATATCTATCTGATTATAGCCATTGAATCCATCCAGGAAAGAGAAGAACTTATTTTCTGCAAGACCATCTAAAACTTTATCAATGAAAGGTAAAGGGAAATGGTCTTTGTTGGTGTATTTGTTCAATTCTCTGTAATTACCATAGATCCTCCACTTCCCATTCTTCTTTGGGACTAGAACTAGAGGGGACACCCAGTCACTATTTGAGATGGGGTATATGAACCCTGCATCCAACAACTTTTGCAACTCCTCCTTTACTATGTCCTTGAGGGCTAGGTTCATCCTCCTCTAAAGTTGGCACAAAGTTTTCATCCCTCCTTGATGTAGATGTGATGAGTATAGGCCAAAGTATGCACCCCCTTCATTTCTTTATAGCTCCAAGAAAAAGAATCTAAGTTCTCTCTCAACATTTTGTGCAACTTCTCTTCTTGGTTAGCTGAGACAAAGGGGTTAATATTCATGGTTTTAGATGGACCAAATTCTACAATTTTGACATGTGCAAGACTTTGGTCAACTAAGCATAACTTAGTCCAAGGATTACCCTCAGATTCCTTCACTAGATCAACAAGAGGCATGGTATTGGGGGGTTGGTTCCGGACGATTTCGTCAATGAGGCCATCTTCATCAGATCACCCCCCTCTTATAACAACTTCTAGGGTACATATTGGATGGGATTTTTTATGATACACTTCATCTTCCTCCTCCTATTTTAACCATAGGGGTAATTCATGCTCAATGGATGGCTGAGAAGGAGGGTACAATAACAATTGTTTGGACAAATGCCCATTCTTAATGGTCATGTTCCTAACCTTGAAAATTATGTAAGCATCAACAATGGCTAACCATGGTCTTCCTAGGATGAGAGGATAACCAATGAGTTTGGTTTTGTCTGGAGAACAAACAAGTTAGAGGGATGCTCCCATGAGTCGATAGAGGCCATTACATCCCCAACAAATCCCTCGAGAGCCATTGTGGATCTATCTGCAAGTTGCAACACTGTAGTGGTCTTTCTGAAGGATCCTTAGAGGTTTAGTTTTAGCATAATTTCCTTAGTCATCATATTGATGGCATCTTGAAGATCAATTAGGGTGTGAGGGAAAATGATGCTATCAATGTGCACATCTACAACTAGACTTCCAGATTCTAGATATTTTGGACAAATCACTCTCCCCAACATCAAATAAGATAATTGAATGATAACATTGATGGTGGGTGTTAGCTTTGCTATGCCAAAGGATAAAAAATGAATTCAAACACTCTCAAAGGCTGCAATTACACTTATAATTATGCCAAAAGATCCATGGTTGCTGTTGAAATCCTCAAATTATGGATAAAAGCTTTCCACCGATCAAAAAAATTGCCAGAGGAAAGCCCTTTGGAGGGCAGAAATACACTATTGGGAGGCGGAAATACCCCAAAAACCATGTAAAAATCAAAGTTATAGGCTTAACAATCCCCTTTAATCTCAGCCGTTGGATCTGGTCGATCAACGGTCCAGATCGCGTCGGCATTTCGCTATCGGGGTTGCCAAAGGGACAGGGCCTTCACATATGATATGCTTCCGACCCGATAAGCCGGACCTGATGACGTTATAAGTTGTTTTTGATAGATTATCGGGTCCGCAGCGATTGGGGCACAAGACATCGCCGATGAGTGATCGCCGATATCGCATCGGTGTTTCCAATGGAGCATGGCCTTTTGCATAGATATGAGCGATCGTCGATGGGCCAGACCCGACGACGGTGTTAATTCCTTCTGATAGATTATCGGGTCCGCGGCAATATCGCTATCGGCGCTTTCAAAGGGGTGGGCTTTAACATGAGTTATATTGTGATGCGATGGGCTGGACCCGATGGCCATACAGTACTCCATTTCATATTATTTCTGGTCCACGCCCTTTGCGTTTTTAATGTTTTTTATGTATTTTCTTTGTATAAAGAAATTACAAAGGAGGCCTTGGGCAGGTGCCGATTGCGATGGAGTTTGGACCCGATGGGTCAGACCCGATATTTTATGAATCATTGCTTATAAAATTTCAAATCCGCGCTTAAGCCATTTTCAATGGTTTTGGGTGCATTTTCTGTGTATAAGGAAATATAAAAAATACAAAGGATGGGCCTGTTATAATATGAATTGCGACCCTAAAGGCGGACCCGATAGTTGGATGAACCATGCATGCACCTCTTAAAAGTCAAAGTTGAAGCAATGATGGGCGGGAATGAACAGTTTGGGCAGCGTTTCACTGTTTTAAAGCAGCACAGTCATAATGGAGTTGTTTTTAATGATCAACAACAGAAATTAATCAGCAGTATGGCCGAGGAGGTAGCAGGACACCTCTGGGGAGTTCAGAGCATTCAATGGTTATGGTTCCATTGGTATTTCATGCCACCTGCTCAAAGGAGGACTGCAGAGCACCAGAGAGGTCAAATCCATTTACAACACAACCAGATTTGTATCAGCAACCCCATTTCTGAATGTAAATGTGGTTGGTGGCCATTTATGGGCTCCTCCATGCATAGCTAACAGGGAGATTGTGTAATGAGACACCATATATACTGAAAAAATAGAGGTAGTGAGGGAGGAGTGTTAGATGAAGGTGACTCTGTTGTAAGGTTCAACTTCTGGAGACTGTAACTAATTTTTAACCTGCAGCATCTGGCCTTCATTTCCAGCTAATACAAGCTTCTTTTGCTGTTAATTGCTCACTTTCCACTTCTCTTTCTTGTTCCAGGCTATGCCTGTTTGCATTTATTCATGTTCTATTAATGTTTAGCATTAGAGGGGCTATCATCCCACCTTTGTGTTAGGATTTAGCATGTATCATTGAACGGGTATGCGGGGTTCTGTGGTTTAATGCATAGAGAGCTGTCATCATGTCTGTGTATTAGAAACTATATTTACAGACCTTTTAACTGGTTGCAGCTGGCCATCACAGGGTCCTGTGCATCTACTGGTGTGGTCAGTCTTCTCCATTATCACCTTATCCTCAAACTGTGAGTAATTGGTGGTTAAAAGCCTTGTAGTCTGGGGGTGTTCACCCATGTCTGGGGTCAATCATAGTATAAGTGGTTATCTGGCTTGAATATGCAACATTTGTTTCATTCATCCACCGTTTATCCAACTATTTTGTTGAATTTGTAATGTTCCCGAGCATCACCGATATGCAAGCTAGGTGAGTTTCTTGGGGTGATAACATTAATTGGCGCTGTTGCTGGGGAGAAGAGAATCAAAGCTCAGCTTCCCTGGGAGATGACACAGCTTCAAGCTTTGATGACAGACAAGGTTTGAACACAGATTTTGGTTGTAATCATCTGTCTGGCGACTCCACATTGAAGTTCTGGCGCAGTTCATGAAGCATGCTAGGAGAAATCTTCAGAAATCACTAGCTGGCCAGTGCCTGATCCTGAGAATATTGTTAATTGAAGAAAACTTTCCAGACGGGAGCATCAGGATCAGGTAAGCCTTAAAGAATTTTATGTGTCTCTGTTAGTGAAGTTCACCTTCGGAGATTCATACAGCTCCCATTTATTCATTTCCCTTTCGGATCTATATCCATAAAAGCATTCTAAGATGTCCATCATTCTCCTCGGTCTCTGCTATCCTTTTCACTGATTCATATCACTTAGTTTACCAGTATCCCTTTAGAATACCTCAGTCATGGCAGGCCAGCAAGCCCTTTCAAAGATAAAACGAATAATTGTTGCTAGGTATGGACCCTTAGTCTTGCCTACACATTTAAATGCCATGCCTGCAGGAGACTATCAAGAATTTATGCCAAAGTTTACTGGTGCAGAAGGAGTATCAGCTGAAGAGCATCTTGAGTCATTTTATTTTTATGCTAATAACTTGGATATCAATGAAGAGGATGTTTGGATGAGGGTTTTTGTTCAAAGCCTAGATGGGGAGGCTAGAAAATGGTTTAGAGATTTACCCCCTAGGTCCATTGCAGACATTGGTGCTTTAGATGATGTATTTTTAAAGCACTGGGGAAATAATAAAGATCTGCTCTTCTATCATGATGAATTTGGGAACTTGCAGAGAGAAGATGGTGAGCTGCTATCTGATTTCAATATCAGATTAAATCATTTGTACAACAGAATGCCAACAGAAATAAAACCCACCCCTACTTCTGCCATGATTACTTATTCTAATGCCTTCGATTCTAGGTTCTGCCTACTATTAAGAGAACGAAGATGTACTTCTTTGGCTGATATGCAAGCTGCAACCTTTGAAGTAGAAGCAAATATTATGGCTGTAGAAAGACTTGAAGGTGATGATGAATGCAGAAGTCAGGGAGGTGAAACCTCATCATCCTATGAGCCTGAGATAGATAAATTGGCCAGGATGATAAAGCTATTGTCCTCTGAAGTTTCCAAGTTGAAAGTTGAGCAACATTTTGAAGAAGCATGAGCTCATTGTTCCAGTTTTTTTCCAACTCCAGATCCATGTAGACGAACACATGAGCATGCGCAGATTTTGCAGAGAAACAGAGTTACGAATGAAGATGAAGGGGTAAGGCCCCTTTCACAGAATATAGTCATGAAAGAAGAGCTGTTTGAAGAGGGGGAGGTCCATGGTTTGGAAGGTGTTCCTTTCCTAACCAGAGCTGCATATGAAGAAGCAGTATCCAGAGGCACTGCCTGTCAGTTTTTTGTACCTACAGAACAACAAGCTTATCAGCAAAAGCAGTCAGCAGCAGGTCCCTTCCTCCAAGAACCTGAGCTCCAAGCCAGCTCGTCCTCACATGGCTATGAAGATCTGAAAATTAGCCAACCTGCTATCATCCCCGACTCAGTAATCAAGAAGGGAGAAGAAATCTCCCCATCATCTTTTGTCCCTCCATTTGTTCTAGTGAAAAGCCCTCTAAGCTGCTCCCTGAACACTGAAGCAGAACAAGATTGGGCTCAAGGCTGAAAATGATCAATTCAGTCTTGATAGTATGAAACCTGCTCAGTTGGACTCTACACAGCATGAAGCAGCAGCTTATCAGATGACAGAGGAAGAGGGTATACAGTCATGGGACTCCTCCTTGGATGAGGATTGTTCAGAGAAAGATTCAGGAGCAGATTATGTTTTGTGTCCCCTACACATGAACATATTGGCACACAATTCATATTTATTATGCTAGCCATAGAAGACACAGACAAGTACACAGCCACCATTGTTATTTATCAGGTGTACAAAAGCTCCCATAAAGAACATCCAAGGAGGAGAATACACAGAGGGGAAATGAAATTTGATCCCTATCTACCTATCAAGCTCAAATGTCCTAAACTGTTTGAGGTGGGGGATCAAATAAATCATGTCCTACTGATCTATGATGAATGGGATGAGAGCAGGAGAAACAATTTTGGTGGCCCAGCAAATGGGAAAATTTTGAAGTTTACATTTTTAGGCTTTAATGTTTGTAATTAAGTTCTTTTATAGTTTTATGTTGTATGCTTAGTTGACTCCATGCCCAATGGACACTAGGCAAATGTTTTTTAAGCTTGTTTTGTATGAAGGCATTGATCTGCAGGTTCTTGAGACCTCACAGGGAGGATCTCATCCCTAGAAGGAGCCAGTGTTAGCTTTGCTATGCCAAAGGATAAAAAATGAATTCAAACACTCTCAAAGGCTGCAATTACACTTATAATTATGCCAAAAGATCCATGGTTGCTGTTGAAATCCTCAAATTATGGCAAAAAGCTTTCCACCGATCGAAAAAATTACAAGAGGAAAGCCCTTTGGAGGGCAGAAATACACTATCGGGAGGCGGAAATACCCCAAAAAACCATGTAAAAATCAAAGTTACAGGCTTAAGGATCCGCTTTAATCTCAGCCGTTGGATCTGGCCGATCAACGGTCCAGATCGCGTCGGCATTTCGCTATCGGGGTTGCCAAAGGGACAGGGCCTTCACATATGATATGCTTCCGACCCGATAAGCCAGACCCGATGGCGTTATAAGTTGTTTTTGATAGATTATCGGGTCCACAGCGATTGGGGCAGAAGACATCGCCGATGAGCGATCGTCGATATCGCATTAGCGTTTCCAATGGAGCATGGCCTTTTGTATAGATATGAGCGATCACCGATGGGCCGGACCCGACGATGGTGTTAATTCCTTCTGATAGATTATCGGGTCCGTGGCAATATCGCTATCGACACTTTCAAAGGGGCGGGCTTTAACATGAGTTATATTGCGATGCGATGGGCTGGACTCGATGGCCATACAGTACTCCATTTCATATTATTTCGGGTTCGCGCCCTTCGCATTTTTAATGTTTTTTATGTTTTTTATGTATTTTCTTTGTATAAAGAAATTACAAAGGAGGCCTTGGGCAGGTGTCGATTGCGATGGAGTTCGGACCCGATGGGTCAGACCTGATATTTTATGAATCATTGCTTATAAAATTTCAAATCCGCGCTTAAGCCATTTTCAATGGTTTTGGGCGCATTTTCTGTGTATAAAAATACAAAGGATGGGCCTGTTATAATATGAATTGCGACCCCAAAGGCAGACCCGATAGTTGGATGAACCATGCATGCACCTTTTAAAAGTCAAAGTTGAAGCAATGATGGGCGGGAATGAACAGTTTGGGCAGTGTTTCACTGTTTTAAAGCAGCACAGTCATAATGGAGTTGTTTTTAATGATCAACAGCAGAAATTAATCAGCAGTATGGCCGAGGAGGTAGCAGGACACCTCTATGGAGTTCAGAGAATTCAATGGTTATGGTTCCATTGGTATTTCATGCCACCTGCTCAAAGGAAGACTGCAGAGCACCAGAGAGGTCAAATCCATTTACAGCACAGCTAGATTTGTATCAGCAGCCCCATTTCTGAATGTAAATGTGGTTGGTGGCCATTTATGGGCTCCTCCATGCATAGCTAACAGGGAGATTGTGTAATGAGACACCATATACACTGAAAAAAACAGAGGTAGTGAGGGAGGAGTGTTAGATGAAGGTGACTCTATTGTAAGGTTCAACTTCTGGAGACTGTAACTACTTTGTAACCTGCAGCATCTGGTCTTCATTTCCAGCTAATACAAGCTTCTTTTGCTGTTAATTGCTCACTTTCCACTTCTCTTTCTTGTTCCAGGCTATGCCTGTTTGCATTGATTCATGTTCTGTTAATGTTTAGCATTAGAGGGGTTGTCATCCCACCTCTGTGTTAGGATTTAGCATGTATCATTGAACGTGTATGCGGGTTTCTGTGGTTTAATGCATAGAGAGCTGTCATCCTGTCTGTGTATTAGAAACTAGATTTACAGACCTTTTAACTGGTTGCAACCGGCCATCACAGGGTGCTGTGCATCTGCTGGTGTGGTCAGTCTTCTCCACTATCACCTTATCCTCAAACTGTGAGTAATTGGTGGTTAAAAGCCTTGTAGTATGGGGGTGTTCACCCATGTCTGGGGTCAATCATAGTAGAAGTGGTTATCTGGCTTGAATATGCAGCATTTGTTTCATTCATCCACAATTTATCCAACTATTTTGTTGAATATGTAATGTTCCCGAGCATCACCGATATGCAACCTAAGTGAGTTTCTTGGGGTGATAACAGTGGGGGGTGTCTCTTTTTCTCCTTCGAGGGTGTTTACAAAATTCTCTTTCATAATCTTATTGTAGATGGGAACATCCTTAATAACTTGGAGGAAGGGAATTTTAACAAACATATTCTTCAATTCCCCTCGAAGTTCACTCTCTTATGGGATGTGCTAGTTAGAATGGATCAATCTCTCAGGAAAAGGAGGTGTATTTACTTGAGGGCTGCTCTTTTCCTTTTCCTCTTCAAGCTCCTTAGGTGGATATGGAGGTTGGTTATCTGGGAGCACTCTTCTAGACCTGAGTTTGATTTCTTGAATCTCTGCAGCATAGGCAGGGTAAGATGCATCTCCATTGTAGACCTATTTTGCTTGCTTGTTACTCAGATTTCGATTGGGTTTAGCAGGCATTTTAGGTTTCTTGGGTGGAGAAGGATGAGTGAGCTATGGTTGAGATGGAGGTGGAGGAAGTAAAGTAGGAGTTTGGTTGAGTTGAGGCCTCCACCATGGTGATGGGTGATTCCACTGAGGATGTGAAGTATATGGATGAAATGGTTGATTGATAGGTTGGGGAGAGTATTGGCATGCATAATGCCAAGAAGGATGTGTGGACCATTATGGATGAGTGGAAGAGTAACAATTTGGAAATGGTGCATTTTGGTTGGGATGGTAATAAAGGTAGGATGCACCTTGCATGCCATGCTCGTATGGTCGAGGTCCTTGAGCCTTCCTTTGATTGATGAAACAAAGTTGCTCAACCCCACCTTCTACTCCTTGGTATACAACTTTCAATTCGGGCAAAGAAGTATATTTATCTATGGCATGGTTCTCCTCATAGACTGAGGAAACCTCAATGACATTTAAGGGAAACTCATTTCTCCGATGCCTTCAAGTGCACTTAGGGAAAAAAATAGCTAAGGTCCTCTCTGCTTCCTTTTGTCTCTACTTGATCGGCATGGTATCCATTTGCAAAGAAAAGGTATGCAACATTTCACTTTTTAAGTCCTCCAGTATGTTTCCAACTTCATTCTTGATGGATGTTTTGGAGGGAGAGGAACTAACCAAAGCTTTCCTATCTCTACCCTTCTCCCTCTTGGCATTATGTTTCTAGTATGGCTATATGTTACAGATGTTGTACTTGATGGCAACACCCGTGGCAAGGCTCTCAATATGTTGGAAATTAAGAAGTACGCAGGAGATCAGTTCAAAAAGTGTGTACCCGCAAGTACACCGTGAAGGGACCGCGGCCCGATACACAGGTCAGCCGTTCAGGAGGTGCATACCCCCAGTGCACTCATTTCAAGGCAGAGAAAAGCACACGTGGGGTTTCTTATGTTTAACCGTTGGTATTTAGCCGACGGTATTTGTGTTATTATGGTTTTGGCTCGTGGTATTGTTCCATGATTTTAGGAGGAGCTTGCCTATATAAAGCAAAGGAGATCACTTGGCTAAGCATCTTTTGCATTTGAATATCTTAAGAACTGAAATATTGGGTTATGGTCTTAAAAGCTTGATCTATATGTAAGGAAAGTTGAAAGCGAATCTGTGAAGGGTGATCTCTCGAGCACATGATCAGATCTGAGCAACTGTGCCACTCTGGTGGACTGCCTATTCGGCCCTAATCAGAAGTACGCAGGTGTTTAACAGGAGAGCTGCATGGGTATGCAGAGCAGAAACAGGAGATCTGCGTGGGTATGCAGAGTAGAAGAAGGAGAACTGTGTGGGTACGCAGAGCGACGAAGGTTCAGGTGCGTACGCATAGTAAAAGTACGCGGCGCGATAGTATCTCTGGGTGCGTACCTGCAGTAACAGTACACGGCGTGATAGTATCTCTGGGTGCATACCTGCAGTAACAGTACGCGACGCGATAGTGTCTCTGGGTGCGTACCTGTAGTAACAATACGCAGTGCGGTTGAAGGAACAGTGCGTGGACATGCAGTGTGGCAGAAGGATCTCTGCGGGTATACGCAGGGAAGCAGAAGGTGAAGTGCGTAGCGACGCAGGCCACAGAAGGGAAAACTGCGTATCTGTCTTAAGATCTTCTGTTGATTGAATTTTTCTGATTGATAAGGTGTTCTGCGTTAGTTCTGTTATTTCTGATCTGATAACTGTAGTGGACTGTAACTTATATGTACTGGATGATCATTTGATTCTTTATGAAAATAAGTAGGGGGTTGTAGCTCCCTTCCAGGAAAGATTGGAAAACGAGAGAGAGTTGTAGCTCTCTGCAGGTTGCAGCCTGCGTACTGGTAAAGGATTGCACCAGTACAAAACCATTGTAAAAGGAGTTTCTAATTTGAAAGAAGATAGAGACATATTGCAGCAGGTGGTTTTCACCCACATTGGGTTTCCACCTTACATATGGTGTTATTTGGTGTTTTTCTTGTTCATGCTCATTATTGTATGGTACTGATATGAAAAAATAATTCAAAGCATAAATAAGGAAGATTTGTTAAAAAGAATTTGATAATACTGATTCACCCCCCCCTCAGTATTATTTCCAACAATTGGTATCAGAGCAGGTTCTTCGGAGAAGCTTGATCGCTTGAAGGAAGATCATTCATCATGAGCAACTACGAGAGGGAAGCATCAATCAGACCACCAATTTTTGATGGGACAAACTTCAATTATTGGAAGGTAAGAGTTACTGCCTATCTTCAATCTCTTGGTACAGAAGTTTGGGATATCATAGATACAGGCTATGCTTTTCCTTCAGCTACTCCTACAGATGCGGCCGAAAAGAAGAAATATGAAACAAATGCTAAAGCATTCAATACTTTGCTGGGATTCTTATCTCAAACAGAATTCGTAAAGGTTATGCAATATAAATCCACAAAAGAAATATGGGACAAGATTGTCTTGAGCTATGAAGGAGATGAACAGGTAAAGCGTGCTAAACTTCAAACTCTCAGGATTCAGTATGAGAATCTCAGGATGTATAATCATGAAAGTGTGGCTAACTATTTTCTTCGGGTAGATGAGATTGTTAATTGCATGAAAAATTTGGGTGAAGAAATAAAAGAGGCTATTGTGGTCGAAAAGGTTCTAAGATCATTGTCCCCCAAGTTTGAATCTAAAGTATCTGCAATAGAAGAAAAGGAAAATCTACGAATTCTTACTATGTCTCAGCTACATGGAATTCTAACTGCTTATGAAATGAGAAAGGGAGGTCCATCAGACAGAAGAGAAGCTGCTTTCAAGGCATCAGGCAAAGGAGACTATTATGAAGCAAGTCACGTACCAGAAGAAGAAGAAGAAGAATCAAATTTTGTCAGAAATCTTCAAAGGGGTTCTGGAAGGTTCAGCGGTAAGTTACCTTTTAAATGCTTTGCTTGTGGAAGAGTAGGTCATTATGCTGCAAAATGTCCTTATAAGGATAAAGGAAAGGAACTTGCTAGATGGAACAAGAAACAGGGTGCAAATAAGAAAAGCTACTACACTCATGAAGATAGTGATGGTCTATCAAATAGTGATGAAGATGAACAAGGTAATGAATATAAACTGTTAATGGCATTTGAAGATGATGATTATATGGATGCTATAGATGTGGATAACCTTTTTGAAGAAATTACTAGACTCAAGAGATGTATAGAAGAAAAGAATATGATCATTGATACTCTACAATTTCAAATTGAAGAAAAGGAAAAACATCTTGAAAAATTAGAAGGTGAAATTGTTGCTCTTAGAAAAGAGATTGAGAAAAAAAAAGCTATTAATCTTAAGTTTGTCAAAGGATCTGAAACTCTGGATGAGATTATAAATGTACAACATTCTCCTCTAAACAAGACAGGTCTGGGCTATAATGAAGAAACTTCTCAAGCATCCACTTCAAAAAGTTATCTTGATGCAGCAAAAAAGAATGAGCAAAAGCACAATGGAGACTATCAGGTAAAGCAGGGACGAATTGCAAACAAAGACTATCAGGGGCAATCCGTCTTAAGAGTGAACAAAAGCTACAACCAGCCACAGGTAAAATCTTCTCAATTTGGTTCAAGAATGAATGACAATAGAGATTACAATCACTTGGCCGGTAGATTTGATAACCGCAGAAGTTTCTTCAATGGACAATGTTTTTCTTGTCATAACTTTGGTCACAAAGCAGCTCAATGTGTTGCATATAAAACAATCATGACTAGAGAAGCTCAAAAACAAAGAAGTATGATCGGGATTACAAAAAGGACCTATAACAACTTTTCGGCTCTTGAAAATGAAGTTGAATGTTCTATTTGCAATAACTTTGGTCATGAAGATTCTGAATGCAGGAGCAGGTTTCAGCAGAAAAAGGAACAAGCCTCAAGCACTAAAACATGGAGAATAAAGGAACCACAAACAGAAAGATGTGGGATAGCATTTTATGCAGAGGGACAGGAAAATCTATGGTACATTGACAGTGGATGTTCGAAGCATATGACAGGTGATAAAGAAAAACTTGAGTCATATTCTGCTCTAGAAAAGGGAAAGAAAGTTTCTTTTGGAAATGGTACTCCTGCAACTATAAAAGGAAAAGGCATTGCTCAGTTAAAAGAAAAGGTCAAGGTTGGAAATGTTTTGTATGTTGATGGATTGAAGCATAATCTTCTAAGTGTCAGCCAGATGTGTGATCAAAGAACCGAGGTGATATTCAGATCAAATGGATGTCTTGTTCGTGATCTTGATACAGGGAAAACAGTGATCAAAGGCAAAAGAACTCCAAATAATCTGTACATATTTGAAGAAGGACAACAAAAATGCTATCTGAGCAAGGATGATGAGCACTGGTTATGGCATCGGAGATTGGGACATCTAAGCTTTTCACAAATAAGGAAAGCATGCAAATGTCAGGCAGTTCGCGATCTTCCAGATATCAAAATTCCTGACAAAACCATATGCAAATCATGTCAGTTTGGAAAACAAACCAGAACTAACTTTCCAGAGAAGGAAGGATCAACTAGCATGCCTCTTGAGCTAGTACATACAGATACATGCGGTCCATTCAGGAAAAGAACACCTCGAGGAGAAGAATACTTGATATTATTCATTGACGATTTCTCCAGGTTTGTCTGGTTAGGACTGCTGGAAATAATACTGAGAGGGGGCGTGAATCAGTATTATCTAGCAATTTAATAAATCTTCCTTATTTGATCTTTGAATTATTTTTGCATGTCAGTACCATAAAATAATGAGCATGAACAAAGAAAACAGATAGTCACACCAAAGAACACAAGATGTAAGGTGGAAACCCAATGTGGGTGAAAACCACCTGCTGCAATATGTCTCTATCTTCTTTCAAATTAGAAACTTCTTTTACAATGATTTTGTACTGGTGCATTCCTTTACCAGTACGCAGGCTGCAACCTGCAGAGAGCTACAACTCTCTCTCTCTCTCGTTTTCCAGTCTACTCCTGGAAGGGAGCTACAACCCCCTACTTCTTTTCATAAAGCATCAGATGATCAACAAGTACATAACAGTTACAGTCCACTACAGATATTAGATCAATAACAGAACTAACCCAGAACACTTTATCAACAGAGAAATTCAATCAACAGAACATCTTAAGACAGAGATGCAGTTTTTCCTTCTGTGGCCTACGACCAGACGCAGTAAACCTTCTGCTACCCTGCGTCCACACGCAGATATCCTTCTGCTGCGCTGCGTGCCCACGCACTGTTCCTTTAACTGCTCAGCGTTCTGTTGCTTCAGGGACGCAACCAGAAACACTATCGCGCCACGTCTTTTTGCTACAGGGACGCACCCAAAAACACTATCGCGCCACGTCCTTTTGCTACAGGGACGCACCCAAAAACACTATCGCGCCGCGTCCTTTTGCTTCAGAGACGCACCTGAACCTTGATCGCTCTGCGTCCCCACGCAGATCTCTAGTCACTCAGCGGCGTCCAGACGCACCTGAACTTCGTCTGTCCTGCGTCCCCACGCAGATCTCCAGATTCTGCACTGCGTCCCGGCGCGCTTTCCTTTCACTGTACCTGCGTCCCTTCGGGTATGAAAGATTTCAAGACTTTAAGTGTAACCCAAACAGTCAGATCTACAGATCTGATCTTGCGCCAAAGAGATCTCAGTCCTTCAGTAGATTCGCCTTTTAGATCTAGACCAGATCTCACCCAATAAGATATTCAACCAAAGACATACCTAAGCCAAATGATCTTCTTTGCTTTATATAGGCAAGCTCCTCCTCAAATCATGGAACAATACCACGAGCCGACACCATAATAACACAATACCGTCGGCGGATACGAAGAGTAAAACACAAGAAACCCCCATGTGGGCTTTTCTCTGCCTAGAAATGTGTGCACTGGGTGGACGCACCTCCTGAAAGGCTGGCCTGCGACTCCGGACGCAGTCCCTGCATGGTGTACCTGCGGGTACGCACCTTCCGAACTGATATCCTGCGTCTTTCTTAATTTTTCATAAAATGAGAGCCCTGCCATGGGAGTTGCCATCAAGTACAACATCTGTAACATATAGCCATACCAGAAATCATAATGCCAACAATCTCCCCCTTTGGACTTGATGGCAACCTTACAAACTTCAGCTGCATTCTCCCCCTTTGACATCAAGGGCAAAGGGTTATGCTCCCCCTAAGATCATGCTCCCCCTGAACCAGATCTGTAACAAAGAACCATAATCCTCCATGAAAGAGATAGAGACATATTGCAGCTATTTCCAAGATCTCATTCTGACCATCCTCCATAATGCCAACAATGCATTATATGCTCCCCCTGAACCTGTACCATCAATCAGAAAAGGTTCAACAATAAGATGATGCATCAACAACCCCCAGCTTTTGCCTGAGGTACTCAAAAGTGTCCCTGGGCAATGGTTTGGTGAGAATATCAGCAACTTGTTCCTTAGAAGGAACATACTCCAACTTGACCTTCTGTTCAAGCAGTTGTTCCCGGAGAAAATGATACTTGATTGGTATGTGCTTGGTTTTTGAATGCATAACCGGATTCTTTGAGATGCTGATTGCACTTGTGTTATCACATAAGATGGGGATAGGTGGTGTACAAGTGATTTGAAAATCCTGCAAAGTCTGCATCATCCAAAGAAGTTGGGTGCAACAAGATGCAACAGCAACATATTCCGCTTCAGCTGTAGACAAGGCAATCGAACTTTGTTTCTTGCTGAACCAAGATACCAGTCTGGAACCCATAAAGAACGCACCACCACTTGTGCTTTTCCTGTCATCCACGCTTCTGGCCCAATCTGCATCTGTATAAGCATGAAGAGTAAGATCTGTATCTCTAGGATACCATAAGCCATAATTTTGAGTCCCTTGAAGATATTTGAAAATTCTCTTCACTGCCTGAAGATGAGTCTCCTTCGGATTTGCCTGATATCTTCCAACTATTCCAACTGCATGCATGATGTCCGGTCGGGTACCTGTCAAATATAGTAAACTTCCAATCATAGATCTGTAGGTTGGTTGATGTACTGCTGCAGATTCATCATTTGCACTGAGACTACATCCTATGACCATGGGTGTACATACAGGTTTTGCATCTTCCATGCCATATTTCTTCAAAATCTGTTTGAGATATTTGGTTTGAGATAAAAAGATTCCTCCTTCTTTTTGTTGGATTTGCAAACCAAGGAAATATGTCAGTTCTCCTAGCAAGGACATTTCAAATTCTTTCTGCATGACCGAGGCAAAGCTTTGACTCATAGCTTCTTCATTGCTGCCAAAAATAATGTCATCTACATACACAACAAGTATTAGCAATTTGTCATTTTCAAATTTTATATACAGATTGCTATCTGCTGAACCTTTTGAAAAACCTTGTTGATGAAGATATTTGTCCAACCGGTAGTACCAAGCCCTTGGAGCTTGTTTGAGACCATAGAGAGCCTTTTTCAATCTGCATACAAGATTTGGATCATTTCCAAGAATGAACCCATCTGGCTGTTCAATGTACACTTCTTCTTCCAAGTCTCCATTCTGAAAGGCTGATTTCACGTCCATTTGAAATACTTTGAAGTTTTGAAAACTTGAGAGAGCAAGGAACATTCGGATGGCCTCAAGTCTTGCAACAGGAGCAAAAGTTTCTTCAAAGTCTATTCCTTCTTGCTGCGCATACCCTTTACAAACAAGTCTGGCTTTGTTTCTAATTACTTCTCCATTTTCATTCAATTTATTTTTGAAGACCCATTTTGTTCCGATAACATTCTTATCCTTTGGTCTAGGAACCAGCTCCCAAGTGTTGTTCTTTTCGATTTGCTCAAGTTCTTCATCCATTGCTTTCACCCAACATTCATCTTTGCATGCTTCTTTCACATTTTGTGGTTCAGTAGAGGAGAGTAATGCCAAATAGCTTGAGGCTTCTGCAACTGTTCTTCTTGTTTGTACACCTACTTCTTTCTGCCCCATAATCTGAGATTCTGGATGATTCTTCTGAACATATCTGGATGGAGTCTTTTCTTCTATTCTTGTTTGCTCCTCTGGCTCTTCTTGAGGTTCTTCTTCTTCATCATTTTGTCTTTGAGGGTAGCCTTCATCTTCTTCAATGTCTTCATGATGGACTTGCCTAGGAATGTATCCCTTCTCATCAACCACTACATCTATGCTGTCAACAATTCTGCCAAGTCTTTTATTGTAGCACTTGTATGCTTTGCTATATGGAGAGTAACCAAGAAGAATGCCTTCATCTGCTCTAGGTTCAAGTTTGCCAAGCTACTCATCAGTATTCTTGATATAGCATTTGCTCCCAAAAATTTTGAAGTGCTTTACCGAAGGAGTCCTGCCACTCCAAAGCTCATGAGGAGTTTGAGTGTTGTTCACCCGGACATTTGTTTTGTTGAGAATAACAACCGCAGCATGTGCATCTTCACCCCAGAAAGTTGCGGGAGTTCCTGATTCATCAAGCATAGCACGAGCCATTTGTTGGATTGTTCTGTTCATTCTTTCAACTACTCCATTTTGCTGAGGAGTTCTAGCTGTAGAGAATTCTCTCCTTATCCCATGTTCATCACAGAAATCGAAAAATTCATTTGAAGTAAATTCCCCACCTCTGTCAGATCTGAGGCACTTAATTTTGTGACCTGATTCATTTTCAACCAAGGCTTTGAAGGATTTGAATTTTTCGAATGCTTCATCTTTGTGCTTCATAAGTCCTAACCAGAAAAACCTGGAGAAATCGTCAATAAATAATATCAAGTATTCCTCTCCTCTAGGTGTTCTTTTCCTGAATGGACCACATGTATCTGTATGTACTAGCTCAAGAGGCATGCTAGCTGATCCTTCTTTCTCTGGAAAGTTAGTTCTGGTTTTTTTTCCAAACTGACATGATCTGCATATGGTGTTGTCAGGAATTTTGATATTTGGAAGATCGCGAACTGCCTGATATTTGCATGCTTTCCTTATTTGTGAGAAGCTTAGATGTCCCAAACTTCGATGCCATAACCAATGTTCTTCATCCTTGCTCAGATAGCATTGTTGTTGTCCTTCTTCAAATATGTACAGATTATTTGGAGTTCTTTTGCCTTTGAGTACTGTTTTACCTGTATCAAGATCACGAACAAGACATCCATTCGATCTGAAAATAACCTCGGTTCTTTGATCACACATCTGGCTGACACTTAGAAGATTATGCTTCAATCCATCAACATACAAAACATTTCCAGCTTTGACCTTTTCTTTTAACTGAGCAATGCCTTTTCCTTTTATAGTTGCAGGAGTATCATTTCCAAAAGAGACTTTCTTTCCCTTTTCTAGAGCAGAATAAGATTCAAGTTTTTCTTTATCACCTGTCATATGCTTCGAACATCCACTGTCAATGTACCATAGATTTTCCTGTCCCTCTGCATAAAATGCTATTCCACGTCTTTCTGTTTGAGGTTCCTTTATTCTCCATGTTTTGGTGCTTGAGGCTTGCTCCTTTTTCTGCTGAAACCTGCTCCTGCATTCAGATTCTTCATGACCAAAGTTATTGCAAATAGAACATTCGACTTCATTTTCAAGAACCGAAAAGTTGTTATAGGTCCTTTTTGTAATCCCTGTCATACTTCTTTGTTTTTGAGCTTCCCTAGTCATGATTGTTTTATATGCAACACATTGAGCTGCTTTGTGACCAAAGTTATGACAAGAAAAGCATTGTCCATTGAAGAAACTTCTGCGGTTATCGAATCTACCAGCCAACTGATTGTAATTTCTATTTTCATCTATTCTTGGACCAAATTGAGAAGATTTTACCTGTGGCTGGTTCATCCTTAAGATGGATTGCCCTTGATAGTTTCTGTTTGTAATTCGTCCCTGCTTTACCTGATGATCTTCATTGTTCTTTTGCTCATTTCTTCTTGCTGCATCAAGATAACTCTTTGAGGTGGATGCTTGAGAGGTTTCTCCATTGTAGCCCAGACCTGTCTTGTTTAGAGGAGATCGCTGCACATTGATAATCTTATCCAAAGTTTCAGATCCTTTGACAAACTTAAGATTAATAGCTTTTGTTTTCTCAATCTCTTTTCTAAGACCAACAATTTCTCCTTCTAGTTTTTCAAGATGTTTTTCCTTTTCATCAATTTGAAATTGTAGAGTATCAATGATCACATTCTTTTCTTCTATACATCTCTTGAGTCTAGTGAATTCATCATAAAGGTTATCCACATCTATAGCATCCATATAATCATCATCTTCAAATGCCATTAATAACTTATATTCATTACCTCGTTCATCTTCATCACTGTTTGATAGACCATCACTATCTTCATGGGTGTAGTAGCTTTTCTTATTTGCACTTTGTTTCTTGTTCCATCTAGCAGGTTCCTTTCCTTTATCCTTATAAGGACATTTTGCAGCATAATGACCTACTCTTCCACAAGCAAAGCATTTGAAAGGTAGCTTACCTCTGAACCTTCCAGAACCCCTTTGAAGATTTCTGACAAAATTTTATTCTTCTTCCTCTTCTTCTGGAACATGGCTTGCTTCATAGTAATCTTCTTTGCCTGATGCCTTGAAAGTAGCTTCCCTTCTGTCTGATGGACCTCCCTTTCTCATTTCATAAGCAGTTAGAATTCCATGTAGCTGAGACATAGTGAGAATTCAGAGATTTTCTTTTTCTTCTATTGCAGATACTTTAGATTCAAACTTGGGGGATAATGATCTTAGAATCTTTTCAACTACTATGGCCTCTTTTATTTCTTCACCCAAATTTTTCATACAATTAAAGATCTCATCTACCCGAAGAAAATAATTAGCCACACTTTCATCATTATACATCTTGAGAGTCTCATACTGAATCCTGAGAGTTTGAAGTTTAGTTCGCTTTACCTGTTCATCTCCTTCATAGCTCGTGACCATTTTGTCCCATATCTCTTTTGCTGATTTGAAGTGCATTACATTCATGAATTCCGTTTGGGATATACTTCCTAATAGAGTACTGACTGCTTTTGCATTTGTTTCATACTTCTTTTTCTCAGCTGGATCTATAGGAGTAGCTGAAGGAAAAGCATAGCCTGTTTCTACAATGTCCCAAACTTCTGTACCAAGAGATTGAAGATATGTAGTAACTCTTACCTTCCAATAATTGAAGTTTGTCCCATCAAAAACTGGTGGCCTGATTGATGCTTCTCTCTCGTAGTTGCTCATGATGAACGATCTACCTTCAAGCGATCAAGCTTCTCTGAAGGACCTGCTCTGATACTAATTGTTGGAAATAATACTGAGAGGGGGGGGTGAATCAGTATTATCTAGCAATTTAATAAATCTTCCTTATTTGATCTTTGAATTATTTTTGCATGTCAGTACCATAAAATAATGAGCATGAACAAAGAAAACAGATAGTCACACCAAAGAACACAAGATGTAAGGTGGAAACCCAATGTGGGTGAAAACCACCTGCTGCAATATGTCTCTATCTTCTTTCAAATTAGAAACTTCTTTTACAATGATTTTGTACTGGTGTAGTCCTTTACCAGTACGCAGGCTGCAACCTGCAGAGAGCTACAACTCTCTCTCTCTCTCGTTTTCCAGTCTACTCCTGGAAGGGAGCTACAACCCCCTACTTCTTTTCATAAAGCATCAGATGATCAACAAGTACATAACAATTACAGTCCACTACAGATATCAGATCAATAACAGAACTAACCCAGAACACTTTATCAACAGAGAAATTCAATCAGCAGAACATCTTAAGACAGAGATGCAGTTTTTCCTTCTGTGGCCTGCGACCAGACGCAGTAAACCTTCTGCTACCCTGCGTCCACACGCAGATATCCTTCTGCTGCGCTGCGTGCCCACGCACTGTTCCTTTAACTGCTCAGCGTTCTGTTGCTTCAGGGACGCAACCAGAAACACTATCGCGCCGCGTCTTTTTGCTACAGGGACGCACCCAAAAACACTATCGCGCCACGTCCTTTTGCTACAGGGATGCACCCAAAAACACTATCGCGCCGCGTCCTTTTGCTTCATAGACGCACCTGAACCTTGATCGCTCTGCGTCCCCACGCAGATCTCTAGTCACTCAGCGGCGTCCAGACGCACCTGAACTTCGTCTGTCCTGCATCCCCACGCAGATCTCCAGATTCTGCACTGCGTCCCGGCGCGCTTTCCTTTCACTGTACCTGCGTCCCTTCGGGTATGAAAGATTTCAAGACTTTAAGTGTAACCCAAACAGTCAGATCTACAGATCTGATCTTGCGCCAAAGAGATCTCAGTCCTTTAGTAGATTCGCCTTTTAGATCTAGACCAGATCTCACCCAATAAGATATTCAACCAAAGACATACTTAAGCCAAATGATCTCCTTTGCTTTATATAGGCAAGCTCCTCCTCAGATCATGGAACAATACCACGAGCCGACACCATAATAACACAATACCGTCGGCGGATACCAAGAGTAAAACACAAGAAACCCCCATGTGGGCTTTTCTCTGCCTAGAAATGTGTGCACTGGGTGGACGCACCTCCTGAAAGGCTGGCCTGCGACTCTGGACGCAGTCCCTGCATGGTGTACCTGCAGGTATGCACCTTCTGAACTGATATCCTGCGTCTTTCTTAATTTTTCATAAAATGAGAGCCCTGCCATGGGAGTTGCCATCAAGTACAACATCTGTAACATATAGCCATACCAGAAATCATAATGCCAACAAGGACTTATGAAGCACAAAGATGAAGCATTCGAAAAATTCAAATCCTTCAAAGCCTTGGTTGAAAATGAATCAGGTCACAAAATTAAGTGCCTCAGATCCGACAGAGGTGGGGAATTTACCTCAAATGATTTTTTCGATTTCTGTGAAGAACATGGGATAAGAAGAGAATTCTCTACAGCTAGAACTCCTCAGCAAAATGGAGTTGTGGAAAGAATGAACAAAACAGTCCAACAAATGGCTCGTGCTATGCTTGATGAGTCAGGAACTCCCGCAACTTTCTGGGGTGAAGCTGCACATGCTGCGGTTGTTATTCTCAACAAAACAAATGTCCGGGTGAACAGCACTCAAACTCCTCATGAGCTCTGGAGTGGTAGGACTCCTTCGGTAAAGCACTTCAAAATCTTTGGGAGCAAATGCTATATCAAGAATACTGATGAGCAGCTTGGAAAACTTGAACCTAGAGCAGATGAAGGCATTCTTCTGGGTTACTCTCCACATAGCAAAGCATACAAATGCTACAATAAAAGACCTGGAAGAATTGTTGACAGCATTGATGTAGTGGTTGATGAGAAGGGATACATTCCTAGGCAAGTACATCATGAAGACATCGAAGAAGATGAAGGCTACCCTCAACGACAGAATGATGAAGAAGAAGAACCTCAAGAAGAACCAGAGGAGCAAACAAGGATAGAAGAAAAGACTCCATCCAGATATGTTCAGAAGAATCATCCAAAATCTCAGATTATGGGGCAGAAAGAAGCAGGTGTACAAACAAGAAGAACAGTTGCAGAAGCTTCAAGCTATTTGGAATTACTCTCCTCTACTGAACCACAAAATGTGAAAGAGGCATGCAAAGATGAATGTTGGGTGAAAGCAATGGATGAAGAACTTGAGCAGATCGAAAAGAACAACACTTGGGAGCTGGTTCCTAGACCAAAGGATAAGAATGTTATCGGAACAATATGGGTCTTCAAAAATAAATTGAATGAAAATGGAGAATTAATTAGAAACAAGGCCAGACTTGTTTGTAAAGGGTATGCGCAGCAAGAAGGAATAGACTTTGAAGAAACCTTTGCTCCTGTTGCAAGACTTGAGGCCATCTGAATGTTCCTTGCTCTCTCAAGTTTTCAAAACTTCAAAGTATTTCAAATGGACGTGAAATCAGCCTTTCTGAATGCAGACTTGGAAGAAGAAGTATACATTGAGCAGCCAGATGGGTTCATTCTTAGAAATGATCCAAATCTTGTATGCAGATTGAAAATGGCTCTCTATGGTCTCAAACAAGCTCCAAGGGCTTGGTACTACTGTTTGGACAAATATCTTCATCAACAAGGTTTTTCAAAAGGATCAGCAGATAGCAATCTTTATATAAAAGTTGAAAATGACAAATTGCTAATACTTGTTGTGTATGTAGATGACATTATTTTTGGCAGCAATGAAGAAGCTATGAGTCAAAGCTTTGCCTTGGTCATGCAGAAAGAATTTGAAATGTCCTTGCTAGGAGAACTGACATATTTCCTTGGTTTGCAAATCCAACAAAAAGAAGGAGGAATCTTTTTATCTCAAACCAAGTATCTCAAATAGATTTTGAAGAAATATGGCATGGAAGATGCAAAACCAGTATGTACACCCATGGTCACAGGATGTAGCCTCAGTGCAAATGATGAATCTGCAGTAGTACATCAACCAACCTACAGATCTATGATTGGAAGTTTACTTTATTTGACAGGTACCCGACCGGACATCATGCATGCAGTTGGAATAGTTGGAAGATTTTAGGAAAATCCGAAGGAGACTCATCTTCAGGCAGTGAAGAGAATTTTCAAATATCTTCAAGGGACTCAAAATTATGGCTTATGGTATCCTAGAGATACAGATCTCACACTTCATGCTTATACAGATGTAGATTGGGCCGGAAGCGTGGATGACAGGAAAAGCACAAGTGGTGGTGCATTCTTTATGGGTTCCAGATTGGTATCTTGGTTCAGCAAGAAACAGAGTTCGATTGCCTTGTCTACAGCTGAAGCGGAATATGTTGCTGCCGCATCTTGTTGCACTCAACTCCTTTGGATGATGCAGACTTTGCAGGATTTTCAAATCACTTGTACACCACCTATCCCCATATTATGTGATAACACAAGTGCAATCAGCATCTCAAAGAATCTTGTCATGCATTCAAAAACCAAGCACATACCAATCAAGTATCATTTTATCCGGCAACAAGTGCTTGAACAGAAAGTCAAGTTGGAGTATGTTCCTTCTAAGGAACAAGTTGTTGATATTCTCACCAAACCATTTCCCAGGGACACTTTTGAATACCTCAGGCAAAAGCTGGGGGTTGTTGATGCATCATCCTATTGTTGAAACTCTTCTGATTGATGGTTGTACGCATGGTTCATCTGGGGTATATGCGTACATGTGCTGGGTGGCTGATTGGTTGAAGATTGATCGCACAGGTTCAGGGGGAGCATATAATGCATTGTTGGCATTATGGAGGATGTTCAGAAGGAGATCATGGAAGTAGCTGCAATATGTCTCTATCTCTTTCATGGTGGATTATGGTTCATCGTTGCAGATCTGGTTCATATTCAGGGGGAGCATGTCCTTAGGGGGAGCATAACCCTTTTCCCTTGATGTCAAAGGGGGAGAATGAAGCTGAAGTTTTTGAGGTTGCCATCAAGTCCAAAGGGGGAGATTGTTGGCATTATGTTTCTAGTATGGCTATATGTTACAGATGTTGTACTTGATGGCAACACCCGTGGCAAGGCTCTCAATATGTTGGAAATTAAGAAGTACGTAGGAGATCAGTTCAGAAAGTGCGTACCTGCAGGTACACCGTGAAGGGACCACGGCCCGATACGCAGGTCAGCCGTTCAAGAGGTGCGTACCCCCAGTGCACTCATTTCAAGGCAGAGAAAAGCACACGTGGGGTTTCTTATGTTTAACCCTTGGTATTTAGCCCATGGTATTTGTGTTATTATGGTTTTGGCTCGTGGTATTGTTCCATGATTTTAGGAGGAGCTTGCCTATATAAAGCAAAGGAGATCACTTGGCTAAGCATCTTTTGCATTTGAATATCTTAAGAACTGAAATATTGGGTTATGGTCTTAAAAGCTTGATCTATATGTAAGGAAAGTTGAAAGCGAATCTGTGAAGGGTGATCTCTCGAGTGCATGATTAGATCTGAGCAACTGTGCCACTCTGGTGGACTGCCTATTCGGCCCTAATCAGAAGTACGCAGGTGTTTAACAGGAGAGCTGCGTGGGTACGCAGAGCAGAAACAGGAGATCTGCGTGGGTACGCAGAGCAGAAACGGGAGAGCTGCGTGGGTACGCAGAGCAGAAACAGGAGATCTGCGTGGGTACGCAGAGCGACGAAGGTTCAGGTGCGTACGCACAGTAAAAGTACGCGGCGTGATAGTATCTCTGGGTGCGTACCTGCAGTAACAGTACGCAGCGCGATAGTATCTCTGGGTGCGTACCTGCAGTAACAGTACGCGGCGCGATAGTGTCTTTGGGTGCGTACCTGCAGTAACAATATGCAGTGCGGTTGAAGGAACAGTGCGTGGACACGCAGTGCGGCAGAAGGATCTCTGCGGGTATACGCAGGGAAGCAGAAGGTGAAGTGCGTAGCGACGCAGGCCACAGAAGGGAAAACTGCGTATCTGTCTTAAGATCTTCTGTTGATTGAATTTTTCTGATTGATAAGGTGTTCTGGGTTAGTTCTGTTATTGCTGATCTGATAACTGTAGTGGACTGTAACTTATATGTACTGGATGATCATTTGATGCTTTATGAAAAGAAGTAGGGGGTTGTAGCTCCCTTCCAGGAAAGACTGGAAAACGAGAGAGAGTTGTAGCTCTTTGCAGGTTGCAGCCTGCGTACTGGTAAAGGACTGCACCAGTACAAAACCATTGTAAAAGGAGTTTCTAATTTGAAAGAAGATAGAGACATATTGCAGCAGGTGGTTTTCGCCCACATTGGGTTTCCACCTTACATCTGGTGTTCTTTGGTGTTTTTCTTGTTCATGCTCATTATTTTATGGTACTGATATGCAAAAATAATTCAAAGCATAAATAAGGAAGATTTGTTAAAAAGAATTTGATAATACTGATTCACCCCCCCTCTCAGTATTATTTCCAACACTCCCTAGAAACCCTGCAGTGGTTCTTGAACACTATTTTGATGTCTTCATAGGACAACTAATAGATGTCTCCCCTAGACAACATGTTGAGGATTTCTAGCATGTCCTCCCTAATTCCCCAGAGAAGAAATAAAGTGATTCAGGATCAAGGGTGCATCTAGTCCTCCTATAACTAAGCTGGAAACTTTCCTCATAGTCCTCTAGGGATTCATCAGGTCCAAGAATCATTCTAAAGATTTCTTTTTTGGGTTTCTTTTGACCTACAATAGTTCATGTACTTTTTGTTAAAGGCTTGCTACATTTGAGCCTAGGTAGTGATGTTATCCCTAGGAAGACCCATAAACCAATGCAAGGCTACATACTTAAGGGTATATGGGAATAACTTCAACTTATGGTCATCAGAGGTATAGCCATAGGTCCTACAGACAATAAAAAACTCAAACATAAAAGTATAAGGGTCCTCATAGGTTAAGCCATGGAAGTGAGGAAGGGTAGTAGGGATTATATTCTTCATTCCAGCCTCTCCATTATTTTCTATGATAGGAAAAGCCTCCTCATTATTTTTTTCATCCATGGTTTGGGTAGGTGAAATTGGTTCTTCTTCTTTCCCAATAGTTTCTTCAAAATATTAGGTTGTTCACCTAAGCGGTCTTCTAACTCCCCTGTAGTTAGAAAGGGAAGTTGACAGGCACCGAAGAAGAGTGAATGTTGACTATTTGATGGTGTGGGCTGTTTGGTAAGAATTTTCCTTGAGTATCTCTATTCCTATGAGGCATGAAAGAATATTTTTATTTTATGTGATTTTCTCAAACTGAATAAAAAATAGAAAGAAATTCTTAAGTAGAAATAACATCTACCTAGACACCTACCCTGAAATAGTGCCGAAAAGTGGTGAGTCTTGGTATGCAATAAGAGTTTTGTAACTCCCAGGGGCTCCTCAACTCTATTTATCAACCCAAGGTTCATACAAACTTCAAGGTGACCGTGTTGTATACACAGAAGATGGAATTCTACTCATGCCACCCTCAACTAGGTCATTTGGTCATTAGGGCTCCAAGACCATTCTTGTACTGAATTAGGGGGAATTAACTATTGAAAGTGCAATTCAAAAGCTATCCCTAGTGCAATTTCTACCCACTTGTAAAAGATGCTTAATCAATTCATGAAAGAACACAATAGTTATGCTACATGTTAGTGTCAGTATCTTCACACTTCCATCAGTGATCAAATTGCTCTTTTTGCATGCATATCAGGTGTCCCATTCAATCCGCTACATTCCATTAGGTCATGGATCAACTGATGGTAGTGGTTTCATGTCAATTTCCCTCATGTCATTCACCTGTTGAACTGTTCATAATTCTTTATTTTAGTCATTTACTGTCATCCTGTTTCATTTCATTTATAAAAAATCAGTTTAGGGTTTAGTCTCACTAGGTCTTAGGGTTTGTCATCATAGTCATCCTATTTGAATAAAAAGGTCAGCAGGCACATGAGGAGGATAAATAAACCCATAAAATCATAAATTTTACTTTTTTTTTATGCTCAATAACTCTTTTTTATCTCAAAACTCTGTTTTGAGGTGAAATCAGGGTTTTCTCCATTATTGTAAAAATTTCATGTAATTTCAATGTTTCTATATGTAATATGTATTCAATAGCTATTCTTGGTGACCTAGTGAGAAGGTCCACTCATTCCATTACAAAAAATCAATGTAAAAGTCCACCTGCAAAAAAGCAAAAGTCAGAATGTAAGTGAAACAGGGCATTTGTGAAAAAGCTAGAAAAACATTAGAAAATTGGGTTTGGTTAATGAAAAATTGAAAGAAAAGGGATATAAAAGCCAATCCATGTGTTTGAGTCTTCATTGTTGCAATTGAATGAGCTAAAGGGATAAAAATCACGTTTTTGAAGAAAGAGGGCAAACATAGAGGAAACATACAGTCATTTTTCCGGTGCTACGCACATGTTGCAGGTTTCCCATACAAATTTGGTCTGGTGCTGCACACCTGTTCCTTAGTGCTACGCATCTGTTCCAAAAGCCAGGAACACTTCAAAACCCATCTCAACTTCCTAAAACTCAAATAAAGGCTTGTTCCAAGTAAGTAAAGCATTCCTCCTTGCTCAGGGATATTGTGTTTGGTATCTTAGATGTTTGTGGTTTCCTTTAAGCAAAACCCTAGCTAAATTTCTAACATAAACCCTAGTCATCCTCCAAACTGTCTCATAGATTTGCAAGGGTACTTGCTTGCTACCATTTCCATTCCCTTAATCTATTTTCCATGAAATCCCATCCCCTCTCCAAAAATCATCAACACTCACTCCCCAAATCCCACTCCCATTTACCAAACCCTAACCTACACCCTATTCCCAAACCCTAATTCCCACATCCTATTCCTTCACTACATTCACTTCATTACCAAACCCTTCATTCCACATTCATAATACCAGTCATTTCCGTCATTCCCTAAAAGAAACCCTTCCTCCTAGCATTCACTTCCTATACACATTATTCACCCTCATATTTTAAAATCTCTTCATACTCATCAGCTTTCACTTCAAATTCATAAGCATGGAGATAGATCCAGACTATGAGAGGGAAGAGCAAACTCTCAGTGATTATTCCAGAGGAGCTCATGCACCAAGAAAGCCACATAAAGGGGGAAAAATCATCCAGGAGGAGCCCACCACTCTCACAAAATTACTTGCTTGCCATCTTGTTGTAACTTGCTTTTGACACCAATCTTGTTATCAGTTTTGTGAAATCGTAGAGAGGGTGAAATATCATCATGAGCTTGCTAGGTTGTTTGTTCTTCATCTTCACAATGGCCAGGTGAACCTTGCTGGTGTCTCTTTCACCTTGACACCTGAAACCATTACAGTAGCAATAGGCATCCCTAATGTAGGTGAACAGTGGAATAAGGGGTAGCATGTGGGCAGAGAACATTATGAGCCTTACATTAAGGCTGGATATCACAGGCAGATCAGCAGGGTTTTTCCTTTCAAATACTTGTAGAACATTTATGCTCCTCTCATCAAACTGATCATCAAGTATTTCACCTGTGAAGGGAGGTTTTCCCGCCTATATACATATCACGTCAGATTGTTGATGCATTTCACAAGAGTGAGGATGATGAACCTCCCATACTTTATATGCAAGAATATTGAGAAGATGGCTCTCTATGTGTAATGGAAACCTTTTCCTCAGAATTTCAATAACATTTACCACTTCTCACTGATTAAAATTGTTGTCTTGCATCAGCTAACCTTGCTGAACATACCATGGGATACCATTATTGCACATGAGATTTTCAAAGGCCCTCAGGTGATTCCATCAGTGCCTCAAGAGGAAGGAGGGCCATAAAGACAACTAGATGTTCATGAGACTGAAACTACAGGTGTGCTAGTGTTTGTCACTTATGAGAGAGGCACCAAGATGCTTTTTACTGCTGCTAGGTGAGTACTATCTCCACCAGGTGTGGAAGGGGTCTCTTTTTCTTCACCAGACCACAGGAAAATGTTATCTTCACCGGGGGTGAAAGGGGCTTTGCCTTCTTCTCTAGCTATACAGGTTGGCTAGCAATCAAAGAGAAAAGACAAAGGGAAGCAAAGGATGCATGAGGAGGGCCCTACTAAAGGGAAAGACTGGGGTTTTGTCTTGGTTGAGGAGGATGTCACTGATTTGGGGTCTCAAATCTCAAAACTCAAAGACATGATTATGAAAGAGAAGGAGGCTGAAATACAAGCCTCATCACTTGATATTGAGATGGCCAAATGGATTATCAATTTTCTTGAGTAGGAAAACAAGCAGCTAACAAATAAACAAACTATTATGGAGCTGCAAATGATTAGGGAGAATAGACAAATGACAAAGAAGAGAAAGATCGAGATGACCTCCATTGAGCAAGAAATTGAGGATGACCGGGAATCATGGTTAGAGAGGGAAAACATTCACTTGGAAAAGATGCTTGAGAAAGCAAAAAAAGAGAAGAAAATCTTGTGCCATATGGCCTATCACTACCTAACCCGGAAAAAAATTTGCAAAACAAGGGTGAAGAGGTTAAAGGCTAAGCGAAAAAGAGCTTTGAGGAGAAAAAAGGAGCAAGATAAGCTCAAGATCTTGGCTGAAGCATCATTGGCCCAGAAAAGCACCTAACAAAGATTTCTCATGCCAAATTTCAATAAATTTGGAGAATTTTTTGTCATTTTTGAAAATTTTAATGCAAAAAACAGGTTTTTTCATCAGGTGGCACTGCATCCTTGTTGGGGGCATCCATTTGCAAAAAGGTTTGAATTTTTGGAATCAACATGAAAAAATATGCATGCTCAGAAATGGCTGAGAATTTTGGATGAGTTCTAGGTTACCAAAAGGAAAAAAAATACCCAAAAGGTGCCCTCTCTGCCACTTTTTGCCACACAGGAAGCAGTCTTGGGAGATTCCATTTCTGGAGAGGTAAATGGACTCCAAATCCAGAAATTCAAGTTGTTCTAGAAAGTAGTCTAACCAAACTTTCCAACGTCGGAGCTATCCTACACCTGATTTGGACTTTAGGGAGCCTTCCAAAAGTGGCCTAGAAAAATCACTACGCATAGGATCAGTGGCGCTGCACATAGGAGGAATTTTGCTAGTTTTGCCTATTTTTCGAAATTTCGCCTAGTTTTCTCTGTAGTTGACTTTTGCTTACTTTCTTGGTGAAATTATCATAGTGAATGATGTAATTTTATGTAATTATGGATGTAAAACACTTAATAGGGTAGATACATCAAGTCAAAGGTGGTTTCGAACTGAATGAATTAGTTTCCATTGTTTTAGAGGCAAGCTGTTCCACTACCTATATTCCTGTTCCTAGTTTAGATATGGTTGAAACCACCCATTTTCTCATGGATTCGACCTTGATAGCTAGCTTGAGTAGTTTCCTTGCCTATATCATGTACTTTTTGATTCATTTGTAAAGGTTGGACTTTGGCAGAAGTGTTGGACTCAATGAACATTTTGTATAAGCAAAGGAATAAAACCAGGTTTCACAGCTATTTTTGTGGGATTCCTGTGACAGTGAGTTTTGTGTATTGTTTCTTCTATGTAATGAGTTTTTTCTAAAGTTTATATGTATCCACATATCTCTCTTTCTTATAAACTAAATGAATCAAGGTGAATAGACATAATACACTAGATTTACAGTGCTTTGTCTTGGGTTTTCATTTAGTTTTCAATGTTTTAACTATTTGAAGAGGATTCATAGTTTCTTATGCCCTCCTAAACTCCTCAGCTATATTTCTCCATCATCTCAATCCTTAGCTAGTACATGAACTCTTGTCTACCCTACCCCACAAGACATGATTGTATTCCTGAGTTGATTTCCTACACCCAAGCTGCCTTCTCCAATTGATCCAGCAACCAACCATCAAAATTAAACAAAATCCTCTGACCTAATATACCTAGCCTAAAATCAACATTCATTTTAGTCATCTCAAGCCCTAATTTCTGATATACTAATTGAGATTAATAAGGAGAGAGCCCTCTCCTGACCTAGTAGGGCTTTCTACTAGGTTAAGCATGGTTTGGTGTTACCCTAGACCTACCTTCCTTTAGCCTGAGGTAGATTTAGTCACTAACAATACCCACAGAAAGGAAATTACACTAATTGCAATCAACCATATAAATATAAAATTCACTTGAAGGCAGAAAATTGTTATACCAGCTGGCAACTCAAGATTTCATGCATCATCTATCTAATTCACACTTGCATATAGAGTAATGTCCTACTTTCCGAATCTCTGATGAAGAAACTAATGTTATTTCTCTTGCAATGAAGGGAAGTGAATGGTGGGAATGGCCTAGGTGGTACCTCTGATCATGGAGTGCAAGGTTGGGGGTCATCCTACTCCTAAACTAAGTTATAGTAGCATTGCAGGTCAAAACAAGGGCAAAACAGGCTACTACAAGAAGTCGCTATAGGATCCCTATATTGCTAGAGGAAGTCCTCTAATTCTCTGGGAAGGCTTTAGAGAGGTTTTGGAAGGTAAGGATGATGGGATCAATGGATGGAAATATGGATGAAGGTTGTGGTGGATGTATGGAAGGTGAAAAACACCCCTAGCCAAGCTAAACACTCGAGGAATTCCAGTTTTGGACTAAGAGGGCTGCTCACAGTGACCTAAAAAGCAAAGATCAAGAATAGTGGTAGGGATTCATCAAAAGAGAGTGGATGAGTCCTAGATGGAGATGGTGAAAAGGTCCCTTGCCTACAGGTCCAACAATACTGCAACATCACATGCACCTAATCTTCTTTTCATTTAAAAAATATTATAACCAATGGTGGAAAATATAATTTGAATTTGGAAACTATCTAACTGATGCTAAAAACTAAGATCTATGTAGTGGTTTAACTTCTAATATACCAAAATCATATGTAAATCAAGATAACTAATGTAGACCTTTTTCTAAGAAATCATCACATAGTGTTGTTGGGATGTGATTGTAGATTCCTCTAGTTAGGCTCCCATGAGAGAGATGAGATAGAGGCAACAATCACATGCTTTTTGAGGAATTAGATTCTACTAAAATGCAACAAATAATAAAATTCCAAGCTAGAAAGCAATATCAATACACAAGAGGTACCTACATGACTGTGGTTGAGCCCAAACCCAAGATCCTTATCCCTCTAAACTAACTCAATGATGGTTCAATAAGAAACTTCTCATTGTCATTGTAGAACTATCAAATAAATCACATAACAAGTCAAAATTAGCAGTGACAAGTGTTTGACCACAATAGCTTCGTAGCTTCCAACAAAATTCAAATCCTGATTAGTTCCTTGGCATGTTTATTTATACCAAAGGGTAGCTACCAACATGTTAGTAGAAATAGAGATGTTTGTCTCCAAAAACTTGAGAAAGGTGGATCTAGATCTCCCTTGAACTCCACTAGCTTGGATGCCAATGAACTCATCCTTCCTGGCTTCCAATGACTTCGATTTGATGAGAGACAAATTGGTGATATTGGCTAATTGAAGGAGTTAAGCAGGTGGAAAATATCCTAGAATATCTCCCTTTTGTCTACTCCGAACTCCTGCATTGAAATTATCTCAAAATTGTCCCAATTCTTGCATGTAAACCATGTTAGGCCACATGACATAGAAACACATCTTTTATTCTCCTCACTATGCATAATATAACAAAAACTGTAAATAAATATGAGAAAGAGATAATTCTAAAGTTGGAGAATGGCATTATGACCCTTGTGATATACTTATTGATGAGCTTCATCAATATCACACTTTCAAAAACTCCCCCCAAATGAGACGTTATGACCACTTGAAGATCACCATTAGTAAAGGACCTAAACTCTAATGAAAAACCCTCAAACCCAAGATTCATTAAAGATCACATATGTTCAAGAGTATATTAATGTTCCTTAGAGGGTTGATGGAGAACAATGTTGCAACTTGCACAAAACTTAATGATGTTAAAGGTCATGTAGCTATTCATAGTCACATAATGAAATAGAAGGAAGATTGTATAGAAACATGAAAAAAGTTTAGCCCTCTCGTCCGGGAAGGTAAGAACATAACACATGGCAAATGCATAGTGTAATTACACACGACGAACTGTGGTTGGTTGAAAGAAATGATGTGGCAACAAAGGTGACATTGCAATGATGTGGAGTGACATGTTAGTTTGATGACATCAGCAGGGAGACATGGTACCACGAGGGACTACCACATGGTAGGTAAAATTGGCAAATTTTTTATTGGTTAGATACCCAAAAAATATGTGACATGTGCCACCTCTCACAGACTACCATGTGGCATGATGATGCCATGTTGATGTCGATATGTTAATGACCATTGACACCTAAGGATCATGTCATGAGATATAGTCATATGGTTAACATCTCTAGCCCTGGGATCTATAATATACGACATGGTCACATGGTAAAAATGGCTAAGCCTTATTGGTCCAGCCGAAAAAAATGGTCATATGAGGCGGTCATGTTGCTTGAAGTGTCCAAGACTCCTCGCTTGAATGTTAACTTCCCTTGTTAGCCCTCTTATGCCCAAGTCCACATGAAAAATTATAAATCACGACTAAGGGTGCCAATTTCAGTCATTAAATCAAATCAATTGTGAGATACAATGAGTTCAAAATTCTAGCTTGGTTGGTTAGGGTTCACTATTTGAGAACAATTTTGGTTCAAATTTTGCTGATAAGTTTTGTTTGTGACGACAGTATTGGTGTTCAATGTTATGGTCACAAAGAATTTTTTTTCTTCTACAATATACATAGAGAAGGTGTTATTTGGGTCTAGAAATAGATATACATTTCTGGAGGTCGAGTTGCGCCATTGGAAAAGGCCAAAACCTCAGTTATTCAATCATGATCTATTGAGAAATATGTTGAAATTTTTCCAATAGGGGGAGAGATCACCGTTGAAAATTTATACAGATTATGGGGATATCATATATAGAGGCGAAACACACACTACATTCAATATAGTACATGTTATTTACTCCAGCGATGACAATTTCCTGTTAGATAAACCTGAATTCCAATGAAATGCAAAGTTTCAAGAAAAATAAATTGTTTCTCAAACTTCATTACTTGACATTCATCAACCTTGTTGAACAACCTCTCTCTCTCTCTCTCTCTCTCTCTCAAACTTCATTACTTGACTTTCATCAACCTTGTTGAACATTTCTCTCTCTCTCTCTCTCTCTCTCTCTCTCTCTCTCTCAAAATTCATTACTTGACTTTCATCAACCTTGTTGAATCTCTCTCTCTCTCTCTCTCTCAAACTTCATTACTTGAATTTCATCAACCTTGTTGAACATCTCTCTCTCTCTCTCTCTCTCTCAAACTTCATTACTTGACTTTCATCAACCTTGTTGAACATTTCTCTCTCTTTCTCTCTCTCAAACTTCATTACTTGACTTTCATCAACCTTGTTGAACATCTCTCTCTCTCTCTCTCTCTCTCTCTCTCTCCCTCTCTCTCGAGGTCAATGCGATGGAGTTTGTTTCTTGGTTGGAAAAACACACAGACACACACACACACAACAGAGTGCCATCGAAGGAAGATGACAATATTTGATTTGGAAACATATGTAACCTTGTGATTAGATCCCGAAAAAATGTAGACACATCGGATTTTATATTATGGTGAGTTGCGATGTTGGACGCTCATTAATCATGGGGTCAGACCCCATGCCCCCCTCTGTTGAGTTAACACATTCATAACATATGCATTTTGGAGTGAATGGCATTGCAAGTAACAACAAGAAATGAATTTGCTAGTGGGCCCAATTGACATGACAAAATTGTAGCTTTGAATTTTCTTTGTCATGAGGTTTGAGGTTTTAATTTTTTATTTGTCCAAGAATTGGAATTTTGTTGAATTGGTAAGCAAGTCGGAGAAGCGCTTTTTGTAGATCTCCTACCAAAAATTATCAATTTGTAGAATGTTATCAGATTGTGTTATTACGTAGAACCTTTAATATTTTTTTGTTTTATATTGTTTTTGGTGCTTTCCAGGCTCATTTCAAAGCCAAATTTGATTATGGAAGAAGAATGATGATCAAGGTTTAATTGTGAACATTTCAGAAGGCATGAAAATCCTTGTTGATATATTTTTGATGTCTAGAACCAATTTATGTGTTTTGGTGGCTTACAAGTCGGTTGCAATAAGTGGTGTATATGGCCAAAATAGGTTTTAGGAAGAGTTTTATGTAATCAAATAGATGAACAAGTTGTAAGAAAGCATAAAAATGATATGATAGGTTGATGATAGCGTTGTGATAATAGAAACATGATTAGTTTTGAATACCTATTTTGATTAAAAAGCATATGGATTCGGTTTGAAATATTATGAAAAATGGTCCACACAAAGTTGAAGGATGTGGGTGCCTCCACTGAGGCTGGTGCCTCAATCAGTGTGAAGCCTAGAACAACTTGAAGCTTGCACATTTTTAAGGTTGGTGCCTATTGAGGCCACAACACGTCCCCTTAATTTATTTTAAATTATGGGGCCCTCCGTATGAATTTGTTTAATGTCACACCTTGAATTACTTCGATTTTATTTATTTTGAGTGATTTTTGAATTTCTTTGAGTTTCATTTTGATACCTCCATTTCTTTAATTTTCCTGCTATCTTTCCAATGATATAAATTTTGCTTAATTTCACTACATGGATTGAAAGATATGATTGTCAAAGTTTGGTCATTTTTATCGCATGAGCATATAAACTATGTGAATATGTGCTTTACATTTTGTTTTATAAATTGTATAAATTTAATTAATTTTTTTTTTTTTTATTTTAGTTTTTTTTCCTGAGAAAACAAACCTATACTTTCATTTATATAATAAAATAAAATACATTTTGTATATACACCAAAGGTGTATTCTTCAAGGACCCCATCCTTGTGAGGAAAAAATTAAAAAACAATAAACAACAATCCAAAACATTACTTAGTACATTTTGTAGCAGATCAAGAAAATAGTCATGAACCCGAGGTCATGATGAATCCAAACAATAACATAATATAATGACATACAAAACATTGATGTATATACATACAAAAATTGTAAATGAAAATAGAAAAGTGGCATTCATAATAAGTTAAATATCAACCGCAACCAACCCATCCAAATAGTGCCGATGATAAAACTGAAGCTGCTCGGACCCCTTGGCTTTAGTTACCAACTTGAGTCCCTGAGCCATGATCAATCCATCCTTAGATAGTGTGTCAATGATCCCATTCCTCTCCCTAAAATGATAGCACCATGAAAAAAATGTGAAGAAGCATTTAATACGTTGAATATCCTCCGCAAGATAAACAAGAAAATATTTCTACAACACTAAATCATGTTAACCCTATTAACAACTAATAAAGAGTCCCTAGAAACAATGAAGTTGTGTGCATCCTTCCTTAGCTGCAATAAGGAAGTGACATCCAATAACCTCAACCCAGTTATTAATACCTCTTCCAAATCCCATCTTGACCTAGAAGCCACGATTTTATGAAATATGTAGCACAAAAACACCCCTAGACGAGTGCTCCTCCCCTTGAGAAGAAACATCGACATGGGATAGATATATTTAGATTGTTTACGCGAATAGGTCAAACACCCAAGGAGACCATAGATTGAAAATAATGTGGAAGGATTGCCAAACCATCTGCAACCACTTTCTATGGATAAGAAGAGGAATCCACGAAGATAACCCTATTGCAAGCAAGTCAAACCCCCCAACAAATTATAATGGGAAGAGCCTAGAAATGTCGAGGTGCCATGCTCGCGAACGAACTATGCTAAGAGAATTCAAATAATTTTCCATCCCATACACAATCTACCCCAATCAATGGTAGAATAACGTCCCACACCTTCTTACTAAAGAGGCAATGAATAAGCAGGTGTTCAATAGATTCCAAATTTTGTTTACAAAGAGCACACTAGCATGACCCCGTGACAAATCTATGCCGCAAAACCTCCCATATAGGAACCCTGTCCTCGATAATGCACTAGAATAGATTTTGATTTTGATTTTGATGGAAACTTGAATTTCCAAAGAGTTTGCCACCACTAGGCCATCCCGTCATTCAGAAGATCAGTAGTAAGAAAAAGGTAGCCAATTTTTGGAATATAGACACCATGTGCAGTGGTCATCCAAATCAATTCATCGTCATAATCATACAGTCTAATATGTGCATCCCACAAACCATAAATGTAATGTGACCAAAACTCCCAAAATTGATTCAGTAAAAAGAGAACATTTTTATTCATCCAACCCTGTTGTGAAAATGTGGGCCAATTCAAATAATTTATTTGTGAAAATTGGGTGATACCGTGATCTCTTAAGAAGGTGATGAGAACCTGAGGAAGAAAATGACCCATGTAACAACCAGGCCATGGATTTAATTCAAGCAGCAAGTTAAGCCCATCACCAATCTTCCAAGCCATACCGACAACCACTAGGCCAAAAGAATTAAGAACGACTTGCCAAATCACCAAATATTCTGTCTAGATATATTAGGATTTAAATTTAGTTCATTAAGTTAATTTTAAATTTAATTAATTTGTAAATATATTTTTTAATTAGTTTAGTTAATTTTATTAATTATTAATTTAGTTTTTATGTAAATTAAGTTTTAATTTAATCATCTAGTAATCACTTTTATTTTATTCTTTAATTAAGTTTTAATTGTAAGTATATTAAATATTTTATTTTAATTAATTAATATGTAAATATAAAAAAACCACCAATTAATCCCTTTATGTGTTATGTAGAAATTAATGTGTAGATCTGAAACTCCTAAAATTTACTAAATCACAAGATTCAAATCTACTCCATTATTCTATGAAATTCAATCCATGATCGAGAACACGAATCATAAACATGCAAGAAGAATTATCACACATGCACAAATATTTATATAGGGGAAATAAATTGCTCAAAACCCCTTCCTATCTATATTGCATTAATCAAAGAATATAGTTGAATACATATGCTTGCTCAACACTGAGCACAACTTGCAAGTGTATAGTCTATCTCTCTTCCTGACTGACTAACTCTGGCCAACACTTAGAAAAAAATGCAAGCCCTCCAAGCTCCTAATTATTTACGATGTTCCTCCAGGAAATTAGCCCCAATTATTTAGGGAATTCCCTCATCTAGATTGTGCAATTCCTATAGTTCCTTCCTCTGACTTCATGCACCACCTATACACTTCGGAATAGTCTACAACTGATAGTACACTGCCTTGGAATCTACATCTCAATTGGATAACTCAAATTCTCTACATGCATAAGATAATTTAGGTTGACTTATTATTTATCTATATGATCATTGAGTGTAGTTGAAGTTTCACTTCCTCAACTTGACCTTCCACTAGTTCCTCCAATAGTTAGAACTAGTTTAACAGACCATAACTCATTTTAACTAAAATAGATGGCTACAAATTGGAAATCAATCATACTAAACTGAACTGAATCTTCCCAAACTCAAATTAACTAAGTTAACTTAGTGAAAAATGCCATGTCACCTCAGTTAACTACCTCCAAGATTTCTACTAAAATAGAAATTCAAATTTTCTCTAGTTTGACGAAGGCAAAGTCAAACTAATATTTCCTTGCTGCATTTTCAACACTCCCTATCAACAAGAAAGGGATTATCAACTACCCCTATATAGCACCACTCTTGCACCTATCAAACTCAAACTTCCCTCTTAACAAGGACTTTTTCAAAATATCAACATCTTGTTCCTTTTTTCAGAATGTACTGCAACAACATAATCTTCCTTTGCACACAATCTCGTAAATGGTGATACCAGATATCGATATGCTTGGATAAATTGTGAAAAACATGATTTTCAGATATTTTGATGCAACTATGATTATCACAATAAATCACAATTGGATCCATCATTGGACCAAACAATCCAACATGTATCCTTATCATCCAGATCACCTCACATGTTACTTGACTTGTATCAATGTATTCTGCTCCTGCTGAGTTGAGTGCCACAAATATTTGATTCCTGTTGTACCAGGAAATCACTGCAAACCCAAAAATAAAAATTCCACTTGATTTACTCTTCTAGTCTGATGGACTTCCCGTCTGATCTACATCTATGAAGTCACACAACTTCACTTCCTTTCTTTATCTATACCATAGTCCAAATTTGGTGGTGCCTCTTAGGTACCATAGGACATGCCTAGTTTCCCTCTAAAATAGTTTGATTGGCCTAACCATGGTTTGGCTCAATTGGTGGATTTCGATGCACATATTTGGTCGCGTTTTCACAAAATAGAGTGAACCCACAAACTTTTGGTAAACAATAGAATCTACTTCCTCACTTTAAGTGGCATCCTACTTCCTCCAGTTGGTTAATAGAGGAGTCTCGATGGGTTTGCACCTCTCCATGCAGAAATTCTCAAGCATCTCATTGGCATACTTGTCATTAGAGACATATAGTTTCCCGTCACCTTTCCATACTTCCAATGCAAGGAAGTAGTGCATGAGACTCATGTCCTTCATCTCAAACTCTCTTGCAAGATCCTCCTTGCAAGATCTAATAAACTTCCCATCACGAGTCAAAATCAAGTCATCAACATATAATACAATAATAAACAATTTACCTTCTACCAAACTATGATATAGGCTTGTATCTGCTTCAGTTTTGGTGAAGCCCAAACTGGTGAGATAGCTATTAATACTCATGTACCAAGCACGGGGTGCTTACTTGAGACCATACAATGCTCGTTTGAGTTTGCACACATGAGATTCTCGATCAAAGGTCTCAAAGCCTTCTAGTTGCTCAATATAAACCTCCTCCTCAATAAATCCATTAAGGAGTGTTGTTTTTAGGTCCATCTAGTGGATCTTCCACCCAATCTATGCAGCCAAAGCAAGGATTGGTCTAATGGATGAGTACCTTGCTACAGGAGAAAAGGTATGCTTATAGTCAATCCCTTCCACATGAGAGTACCCCTTGGACACAAATTTTTCCTTGAACTTTCTATGCTTCTTTACGCTACATGCTTCACCTTGAAGACCCATCTTGAACCCACAACTGATTTATTTGCTAGCCCTGGGATCACCTCCCAAACACTATAGTTTACAATGGATTCATACTCCTCCATGATTACATCAACCCATATAGGTTGCTCTACTTCTTCATCGAAACAGGATGGCTCAGTTTCTAAGTGCTTAGTCATTAGAGCCATGTAGCTATTGTACCGATCTGATGACCTTCTCTTCATGTGCTGATTTGGAGGAGCACCCACATTCTCCCTCGCATCATGGAAATGTATCTTATCTCCCTTTGTTCTATCTCTACCTTTTCTGGATGGTTATGCTTCAGTGGCTATCTCCACTCTCTGCTCCTAAACTTATGGTTGCTCCTCAACATCCCAAGGCTCCTCCTTTGGAGCTAAAAGCTCCTCCTTGGTGGGATCTGAAGCTCCATCTCAAGAGAGTATTACATGGATTTTTCTTCATCAAATTTTACATCCTCTAACAAAAATGTCATTTTGAGGGATGGAAAATACACACGGTAGTTGTGTGGAGTTTCTGTGTAGTACTTAAATACTACCAACTCTATTGTTGGCTCCAACTTCTTCCTTGATTCTTTGGAGACATGGCAGCGAACAGAGGCTCAAAAAATATTGAAGTGTGACACATCAGGATTCCTCCTTGAGAAAGCCTACTCAGGTGTAATCATGCCAAGAATACAAGGACAATGTTGGGTGTGGAGCCTGATTATCTTCTGTATTCAAAGGTATTGCCGCATTGGACCCCAGCTCGTAATGAGGTGGCAACACCACCCATAAAATATTTGCTGTAGGGAGGGTCTAGTGGGGGGAGGCTGCGACCTTTGGGAGCCTCCCGCTAGTGGGGGGATCAGGGGAAGTGCCCCCAGAGCTAAAAATAGATGTAAAATTTCCTTGTAAGAGGTTTTAATTTCATAGTCAATCTAGGTCGTTCATTAGGTGGAGATCTAACAGTAGAAGTTATGTTTAATTTAGGGTTTTTTGCCCTAGAAGGAAACCCCTTGCTATATATGAGGGAATTGTATTGCGTCTATGTAGATCTATATTCTGAGTGAGGAAGAGAGAGGAGATTGAGAGCAAAGAGGGAATTACAGTGGATCTCCTCTAGGTTGTATCTCTTCAGTTTGCTGGATAATATAAAAGGAAGGGCTGGCTATTTTTCCGTGGATGTAGCCCAAACTGGGTGAACCAGACATATATGTGTCTCTCTTGTTTTATGTGTTTTCTGTGTTTATATTTATGCAATATTTTATGTGTTCCATTGCTCCGTAATATATAATTTTCTAACACAGGACTCCAATTCTACAAATAGAAAGCTTTGTTTCATGCTTCATCCCATAAATGTAGAGGTAGTATTTTCTCATGAAACACCACCCTTTCTACTCCCCCAATGCTACGATTTTTCCTTTCAGCCACCCCATTCTACTATGGGTTGTGGGGTGCTGTCAACTTTCGTCAAATGCCTTATTTTGCACAGAAAATTTTAAAATCATTCGACACATGCTCAGCTCCATTTTCATTGCTAAGAGCCTTCACCTTCTTTCCCATTTCTTTCTGAACCAATGCCTTGAACTCCAAGAACTTGGAGAAAGTATCATCGTTCTTCCCCATGAAGAAGGTACAACACTTCTACAAGAATTCATTTGTGCCTAGTAGTGGAGGCTGTTGAGAAAGGTCGACCAACATTAGAGTCTATCCTTTCAAAGACTACATGTGCTCTGCTATCCCAATCATGAAAAGTGACTTTTGTGTACTTCCTCGAGGTACACCCTTTCCATGTGTTATGTGGCTCTAGTGCCCCTTTGGGTAGACATGTGGTAATATACTACATGATCTTCAAAGCACCATGATGAAAATGGCCAAGCCTTCTATGCCAAAGTTCACTGACATCGCAACTCTGCACCTTCTCCACTTGTGCATTCAATGTAGCACAATCCTCCACATCTAGCTTATAGATGTTCTTCAAATGAACCCTGATATGCTTCGCCTATCCCGTGATTATGTGTCTCAGGAACTCCTTTCCTTTGATGAAGATCACATCATAACTACGATCTTCCAAAACTGCAATGAAGACATGACTCTTCTTTAAACCTGGAGAAAACATCAAATCCTTGAATTTGAGAGGGTAGCCTAAATGCCTCTAAAAGGTTATTATACCAATCCTGGTCTCATTTTACCTTCCATCATCTCCCATTGTGCATATGTAGATATTTATCCTCCAAATCACTGAAAAATCTCTATTCCCCGTCATATGGAACGAGGCATCGCTATTGAGATACCACATGCTCCCCATCACTGTGTTGGTCATGCATGAAATGAGAGTAAATTAAATCTTGAACTTTTAAGCCAAAGCTTCACCTACTGCTCCTCCTAAGGTCTTCTTTCTTGTCTTCTTGTGTGGACATTTTGTGGAATAGTGCCCAAATTCATGACAATGAAAGCACTTGATTCTAGACAAATCTTTCTTCTTACCCCCTGGACTAGATTGTGCTTTGGATAGGGATTTCTTCCCTTTCCCCTTATTTTCCTTTCCAGCCAAGGAATAGTTTTCTCCATCCCTGCCCTTGGATGAAGTCTCATCTTTGGTATTCTATTTTATTTCCTCCTGTACTAAATTAGACGATATATGTTCCCAATTTAGTAGTTTCTCTCTCTCATTCACTGAATCTTGGAGGTTGTGCCATCTATTGGGAAGGACTACAAGGGATAGGCTTACCAAATCATCCTTTGCTACAATAACAAAAACTTGACCAAGTTCATCATGACATTGTGTGAACCTGCTTAGGTACTATGGAATGGCCTCATTCTTCTACATCTTGATATTTCGAAGTTTGTCCTTGAGCAAAAAACTCATGTGGTCACTACTATTCTGTAACATATCTGTCAATGCCTACCACATTTCATACATAGTCTCTTTCTCATTGAGATTTGAGACAATATGGTCTCATAATCCCTCCAATATGATTCTCCTTGCATTGGATGCACACTTCTTCCATTTTGCTAGATCTTGAGGATCAGATGTTGTTGGTTTCAGAAATCATTATCAATGAATTCCTTCAACCCATTATCTTCCAACATTACCTCCATGTGGTCTTGTAGGTTTTAACTCCATACAGAAATTACTTGCATATGAATTCTTAAACACAGAAAATAAAAAATGCTAGAGCATAACACATAAAACACATATACACAGAGATTTTCCCCTGGATCCCAAAACCAGGACTACTAGCTTGATTTTTCATTATTTTCCTTTCAATATTACAATACATATTTATACATGCCGAAGCATCCAATACTATGGACCGAAAACCATCACGTCCAAAAAACATGTGCGAAAATCATGCACAAAACCATAGGTGGGTCTGCCTAACCTAACATACGGTCCAAAACCAAAATTTGTGAGGGCACTGCCTTAGACCCCATAAAGTGGGGTTACGGGCACGCCTCAAACCCCCTGTGACCTGCCCCCTTCTAACCCCCGGGTAACTATGTGGGCTAGTCGTGGAAAGAATATAACACAACCCAACATTCTCCCACTTGTTGTTTTCTTTCCACAGGGGGCCACAAGAGAGTTTAGGCATTTATCCAGCCCTGCAATGCCCATTGTTTCTCTACACCAAGAGAACTTCTTAGAGCTCATAGATTTTGTCAATGCATCTGTAGTATTCTTCAAAGTGTCCACCTTTACCAGCAACACCTTTTTGTCTTCTACCATATCCCACACAAAGTGATATTGAACATCAATGTGCTTTGTCTTTGAATGATATGCGGGGTTCTTTGCTAAGAAAATTTCACTTTGGCTATCATAGTCTATCCTTATAGCTCCCTATACTAACCCCATACTTGAACACAATCTTTGCAACCAAACTGCTTCCTTGCTTGCATGAGTGGCTGCCATGTATTCTGCCTCTATAGTTGATAGTGCCATTACAAATTGTTTCTTACTCATCCAACTGACTACACCTCCAAATAGGTTAAACACATACCCACTTGTAGATCTTCTTAGATCCAGATCTCCAGCCTAGTCTGCATCAACAAAGCCATGAATATCCAACATTCTATCCAATCCTGGTCTTCCTTGGTAGCACAAACCATAATCACTAGTGCCATGCAAATACCTGAAAACCTACTTCACTACTATACAATGCTCCTTCCTTGGTTTTGACATAAACCTGCTCAATACTCCCACTGCATGTGCAATGTCTGCTCTAGTACAGACCATTGCATACATCAAGCTACCAACTACACTTGCATATGGAACACGAGACATGTCCTCTTCCTTTTCTTGTGTCTTGGGACACTATTCAACAAATAACTTCACACCTACAGGAATAGGAACCTTCACCGGTTTACTATCCTGCATATTAAACCTCTACAATATTGTGTCGACATACCTCCTCTGGTTTAACCAGAGCTTCCTCTTTTTCTGATCTCTTTTAATTTCCATGCCCAAAATATAGTTTGTAGCACCAATATCTTTCATGTCGAATTTGGAAGACAATTGGGTCTTCAAATCCTGGATAATTGCTTTTTCATTTCCAACCAGCAACATATCATCCACATACAAGACCAAATAAATAACACGGTCACCAATTAATTTAAAATACACACAATGATCTTCTTTGCTTCTGGTGAAGCCAAGTCCCCGTATAAATGTATCCAATTTCTGATACCACATCCTTCGTGATTGTTTTAATCCATACACAGACTTCTTTAACTTGCATATCAGTTCTTTCTTACCCTTCACCGCAAAGCCTTCAGGTTGGTTCATGTATATTTCCTTTTATAGATCCTTGTGAAGAAATGTTGTCTTCACATCCATCTGTTCTACCTCAAAATTAAAAGTAGCAACAATAGATAAAAGTAATCTAATAGAAGTTACCTTGGCAACAGGAGAAAAAATATCACCAAAATCAATTCCCGACACCTGGGAATAACCTTTTGCTACCAACCAAGCTATGCATTTCTCCACCTTTCCTTCTGCATTTGTCTTCTTCCTGAATACCCATTTGCTACCAATGGATTTCCTTCCAGCCGGCAACTCCACCAGATCCCAAGCCTCATTTTTGTGCAAAGATGCCATTTCATCAACAATGGCCTCTTTCTAGAGTCTGCTATCCTCTGAATCTACTGCTTCCTTCACAGTTCTGGGATCATCGTCAGTAATAGATAAAGCAAAATTTGAATAGAAAGCAAATGGACTATACCTTTCTGGTTGCCTTCTTTCTCTAGCTGATCTTCTCACACCCGGAGTTTGTGTCTCTTCATCTTGTGATTCCTCCTCTGCTGTAGAGTCTGATTCTTCCTCCTTCAGCTCAAACTCTATCTTCTCAGGTTCCTTTGGTTCGACTTCATGTTTAATAACATATTTTACCTCTCTAAACACCACATCTCGGCTATACACATCCTTCCGTGTGACTGGGTTCCAAAGCTTATAACCCTTTAAACCATCCTTATACCCAATAGTGATGCACTTTTCAAATTTACTATCCAACTTGGTTCGTTTCTCCATTGGAACATGTACATATGCATCACATCCAAATACCCTCAGATGTGAAAGAGAGGGTTTCTTACCAGTCCATTCCTCTTGTGGAGTCTTATCCTCCAACACTAATTAAGGTGGCATGTTAACCAGGTAACATGCAGTATCCACTGCCTCTGCCCATAATCCCTGTCCTAACCTGGCACCACTGAGCATGCTTCCTACTATTTCCATCAACGTGTTATTCATTCTTTCTGCAACTCCATTTTGCTGAGGTGTATATGGAGTAGTCTTCTGTCATGCTATACCACACTTCTTACAGAATTCTTCAAATTCTTTGCTGAAAAGCTCTCCACCATTATCTATCCTCAGCACCTTTATCTTCTTCTCTGTCTTATTTTCCACGAGAGCCTTAAATTCTTTAAACCTGTCAAAGGCTTCAGATTTCTTCTTAAGGAAAGATATCCATGTATTCCTTGAGAAGTCATCTATAAATGATACATAGTACACAGACTTACCCAGTGATGGAACCTTCACAGGTCCAAACACATCACTATGCACAAGTTCTAATATCTGTTTCGCCCTCTTACTACCAGAGGGGAAACTCACCCGATTCTGCTTCCCATATACACAATTTTCACAGAAATCAAAATCCAAAGAGCTATTACTCATACCTACTACCATACCTTTAACATGAAGTATTCGAAGGCCCTTCTCTCCAATATGTCCAAGCCTTTGATGCCACAACATGGTTTTCTCTCTAGAGACCACTATATTTTCTACTCCACTTTTAGGAACCACAGAACTATTGCACCCATCAATAACAGTGCTACCTTGAAGCTTATACAGAGTTCCAATTCGAACTCTCCACATCAATATCAGTGCTCCCTGAACAATTTTCTAGGTATCCTTCTCAAACACTGTTTTTACACCTGCATCATCCAACTTGCTTAGAGAAATCAGATTTCTGGCCAATGCAGGAATATGCAGAACACTTGAAAGTGTTCTAACCCTTCCACCTTGTAACTTCAATTTTACTTTTCCACAACCAATGATTCTAGCCTTCCTGTCATTCCCTAAGAAGAAATCACCACCATCGTATTTCTCATACTCGCAGAACCACTCTCTATGGGGAGTGAAGTGAAAGGATGCACCTGAGTCAATCAACCATGCCTCATGATCTACATGTGTACTTGAAGAAGCCAAGTACACATCCCCACCTTCATCTGAGGTGGTTTTTGCCTTTGCAAAAGGAGCACATCAGATCCCTTTCTTTTATTAGGAGATTTAGATTTACAGTCCCTTTTGTAGTGCCCTTCCTTTCCACATTTCCGGCACACCAACTTTACAAGTTTTCCTGGAGATTTAGATCTCCCACTCGATGACTTATTTTTGTTTATGTTCTGGGACTGTCCTCTTACAAACAAGGCATCACCATTCTGGCTCTCCTTATTTTTCCGTCTCATCTCCTCTGTCAGCAAGGATGAGACTATTTCATCAAACTGTAAGGCAGTTTCATTGCTACCTATTGTAATAACCAGACTATCCCATGAACCTGGTAAAGAACACAACAAATTGATACACTTATATTCATTTGAAATTTTAATATCAATAGATGCTAACTGACTTACCACAGTATTAAATGCGTTCAGATGCTCTGTCACTGAGTCTCCATCTTTCATCCTTAGGTTATACAACTTTTTCTATAGGAACAATTTATTCACCAGAGACCTAGACTGGTACAAAGTCCCTAAATTGTCCCACAAAGCCTTCATCGTAGCTTGCCCTGATACATTCAGCAATACTAAATCTGAGACACACAATTGTATTGTGCTCTTTGCCTTCCGATCGAACTTCTTCCATTCTTCATCAGACACTTCCATTGGTTTAGTACCTAGATCTACCATGATCCATTGATCTTTATCCATCAACAGATCCTCCATCTTGAGTTTCCACAACTCAAAACTCTGACCATTAAATTTCCCGATCTCTATCTTTCCACTACTTGCCATCTTCTTTCACCACCAGAATCGATCTCTCAGATCTCCCGCTGAACAGGGTCTACCACAGGCCCGAGCGAAACCCCTCAGTAACAAACGCATTCCCTTCAAGCCAAAATAGCTGTAATACCAAATGTAGGTTTTAACCTCATATAGAAATTACCTGCATATGAATTCTTAAACACAGAAAATAAACAATGTGAGAGCATAACACATAAAACACATATAAATAGATATTTTCCCCTAGATCCAAAAACTGGGACTACCAGCTTGATTTTTCTTTATTTTCCTTTCAATGTTACAATACATATTTATACATGCCGAAGCATCCAATACCATGGACCAAAAACCATCGTGTCCAAAACCATGGACCGAAAACCATTGCGTCCGAAAAACATGTGCAAAAATCATGCACAAAACCATAGGTGGGTCCACCCAACCTAACATATGATCCAAAACCAAAATTTTTCAGGGTGCTGCCCTGGACCGCATAAAGTGGGGTTATAGGTATGCCTCAAACCCCCTCTGACCTGGCCCCTTCTAACCCCCGGGTAACTATGTGGGCTAGTCGTGGAAAGAATATAACACAACCCAATAGGTCCTTCCAAGAAACATAATTCGAGCTTCCCTCAAGGGCATACTTGAGCTTTAGTTAATAGAAATCCATCCTTCTAGCTATGAATAATTGATCCTACAAATCCTATCCTCCTGCAATGGAAACTTCAAAATATTTTCTCTACAGTGATTCCAACTCTGATATCATGTATAAATTAATGTGTATATCTGAAACTACTCATGAAATTTACTAAATCACAAGACTCAAATCTACTCTACTATTATGTAGAATTCAATTCACGATCGAGAACACAAATCATAAACATGCGAGAATAATTATCACACATGCACGATGATTTATCTAGGGGAAATAAACTTCTCAAAACCCCTTCCTATATGTATTGCATTAATTAAATAATAGAGACGAATACATATGCTTTCTCAACCCTGAGCACAACCTGCAAGTGTATAGTCTATCTCTCTACTTGATTGACTAACTATGGCCAAGACTTAGCCACTTTTCAAGCCCTCCAATCTCCTAATTCCTTGCATCATTCTTCTAGGAAATTGGACCCTATTATTTAGGAAATTCTCTCATTTGGGTTGCATAATTACTTTAGGTCCTTCCTCTGACTACATGCACCATCTGTACACTTCGAAATATTCTACAACTGATAGTACATTGTCTTGGAATCTCCATCTCAACTGGGAAACTCAAATTATATGAATTCATGAGATAATTTAGGATGATTTATTATTTATCTAGATGATCGCTAAGTGTAGTTGAAGTTCCACTTCCACAACTTGACCTTCCACTAGTTCCTCCAACATTTAGAACTAGTTTAAATGACCATAACTCAATTTAATTGAAGTAGATTGCTGCAAGTTAGCAATCAATCATACTGAAATGAACTCAAGCTTCCCCAATTCAAATTAACTGAGTTAAATGAGTGACAAGGGCGATGTCACCTCAGTTAACAACCTCCAAGATTTCTGTTGAAATAGAAATTCGAATTTTCTCTAGTTTGACCAAGGCAAACTCAACCTGAGATTTTATTGCTGCATTTTCAACATATATTATAACTAAAACATAAAAGATATAAATTCTCATAAAATAAACTGTAAATATATTAAAAATATAAATAGTAAAACTATTAATAAACAAAAACCACCATATCTAAGAACTTGAAATCAACCCAAGAATTTCATCTCGAGGATTCGATATGGTGCTCTCATAAAAAATTATCGAGATGAAACTCTAGGGGTGACGTGGAGCTAACATTTAAAATCATTTAAAATATATTAAGACTAGGGGAAAATGGTATAACATATCAAAAGGGGGTTGCGTTTTATTTTTTACATCATAGTGGAGAGAATCCTCTCCTTCCATTCACATAGACTCCCTTCACCATAACAAACATTAAATCACCAACATCAACCCCTTTATATTTTAATTTTCTATTATATTTTCTTGCTTATATATATATATATATATATATATATATATATATATATATATTAAATCAAAAAATAATAAAGCATGCCCATAATTTTGTTTAAAAACAAGCTTCAATCATATCTAGAACTTTGACTTTGGAGAGTGATATCTCGAATTCCACTCCATCAGATCAGGAAAATGAGGGCTTGTTGGACATCAATTTTCGAGGAGAAGAATATGGAAGTCATTATTTGATCAAATATGGCCATTTATTCCTCCAAAAAAAAACATAAATCAAGGTTGCAAATTTGCAACCAAATTGATTTTATGAGTTTGTTTTAGAGAAATCTCATTTGCCAAAAGGGTCTTGTTGTTACCAATTCACTTCAGATTTCTCATTTGCTAGAGAAATCTCAAAAACAATCAATGGATAACATGAATTTGTTTTATTAATTTATTAAGTTGGATTTTAATTCATTATTTTGTTTTTGAAAGATTTGAAATTTGGGTTTTGTATGCAAATTTGATATGTTTTTAATTATAATTTTGTGATTATTTTGCAAAGGTCGTTGGAGAAAGTCATGACCTAGAGCTTCTAAGGGATGGAATTGGAGAAATATAGAGGAAAATGATATTTATTTAACCTTCAAATCAAACTAAAAATCTTCACTCAACCTTCATGTAAACATAATTCCATTTTTGGATCTGATTTTTTAAATTATAAATAGAAGCTCAAAAGATGAGCTAGGGGTTCCAACTCTTTGCAAAAGGAACCTTTTGCACTACGGTAGAGACTTGTTTTTATAGGAAATTAACTATCTATTGGGCCAATAAAGAGAAAACTCTTTATTCTTGTAAGAATTTGGAGCACTATTGCCTTTTTGGAGACTCAATAAAGAGATCATGCATTCCTTATTCATTATATGGTTTTTATGGATATGATTTTCTTTTCCAACACTATTGTTTGATTAGGGAAAATAATATTTTTTTCAAACCAATGTAAAGATATCTTGCAGGTTTGGGAACAAATGAAATTTTCATCGATTATTGTATTTGGGCAACCCTTTATGCATTAAGATGATAGTTATGTATCAACTTAATACCATACTAGTTTTGTTCTATTCTTTTCATTTTATTTAGACTATTCTAGTATTTTGAAATGATACGTTGGCTCAAATGAAAATGTCATTTGGATATAAAAATATGTACATGGTGATATGATAACTATTTATTAGGTGTTTGTATGTGTATATCTGCTTGAACTAGCAACATGTCTTAGAACTATTTCTCTGGCTTGTTAGCTTCATTTTATTTTAGGTTCAAGTTGATTTGGATTTTAGTATCTTTCTCTTGATTAAGAGGAGATCTATATATTTTCCATAGGGTCTTCATTCAATGAACCTAAAACATATCACTTGCGTTCATGGCATACTAAACAATACCCTTAATTTGACTACATATTGGAAAATACCTCTAAAAATCACATTATTTAACTCCCTACCAATACAAACCCAGTACACCTTCCCAATTAAAAAAACCCGTAATTTCAAAACATGTTGTAGGTATCCATTTTTTCATTAACATTTTTAATACTCATTTATACTTTTTCATTAACTTTGAGCTCCATTTTTATACTTTCCAGTATAAACACCCTTTACCCCCTATCATATGCTCAATATATTATGTCATTTCCCCCTCAATATATATCCCCCAATATGAACACACATGGTATGGTATTTCTCCCCCAGTGAAGCTCTTGTGATATTTTCTTGATTGGGATAGATTTAGGTTTACTTTTGCGATTTGCATCTTAGATTAGATTACATTTACATTTGTATTTAGGAAACATTTGTAGAAGTCTCCTTTGGTAGGAGAAATCCCATTAATTGCTTGGTTGAGCCCTTATGTCATATTAAAGAATACTCTCTTGCAAGCATCCTGCAGGAAGGTTTGTCTGATGCCTCTTTTTGTTGAAAGTAGATAAGAATATCATAAATTAGCAGGGAGATTGAGGGGTAACTAGAACCTATTTAACTAGCCAGAATCATCATCCCAATGGATAGGGCATAATTGGGGCCCTGACCAGGTGATCTCCCCAATGTTTATTATGGTCAATTTTGGCCAACAACAGTGCGTTAATCAGGTTGTAGTCGATTGCAAGTGGGCACTTTCACATTTTGAGGTTGGTGCCTCAATCAGATTGCAAACCATTGGAAGTCACCTATTTGCACATTTTGGGAGCAGCTTCCTCCAATAGGTCGATGCCTACAAATCTATGTAAATGAATTAAAGAAGAAGAAGAAAAATAATTTATGGTTTTCTCCTGTAAGGGATTCCATGTAAAATCTTGTATCCTCTTCTGTTGATGTGATGATGGCTTATTTATTCTTAGTTTTGTTTATTGATATGATGCAAATTGTTATGGTACACTGCTACATGATTATTTATTGATGAAATTATTTGAAATTATATTTTTTCCACTACACTGATTCACCATCCCCCTAGTGTGATATTTGTTCTAACAAGTGGTATTAGAGTGGGTGCCTTTAGGAACAATTAACTACTGGAAGGTTGATTTCAAGAAAAATGGCCAATGTCAAATCATCGACCAAGCCTCCTTTGTTTACTGGATCTATGCTTTTGGGGGATAAGAATGTCACCATATCTCATTTTCTTAAGTGTTTATGCTTGGAAAAATATTGAGACAAAGTATAAATATCTTGATACTCCTACAAATACAGTTGTTAAGGCCCTTTATAAATCCAATGCAATATCTAGGCATGTTATTTTGAATGGTCTGTTACATTCATAATTTGTCAGAGTAGTGCAGTGTAAGTCAACTCATGACATATGGAACAAGATTAAAACTTGTTATGAAAGGGACAAGAAGTTAAAAGAAGCCAAGATACAATCTTACAGTGTTCAATTCAAAAGTTTGAAAATGGATATTGCTTCATTTTTTCTTCAAGTGGACAAGATTTTCAACTCTATTGCAGCTCTCAGTAATGAAATCAAGGGTGATATTTTTGTTAGAAAAATATTGAGATCTCTTCCACTAAGAATCATTCTCAAAGTGTCAACCCTTGAAAATCTACCAGATATGGATAAAATAAGCATGGATATACTTCATGGAACACTATCAAGATATGAGCTAAGGATAAAGAAGGATAAATTGGGAATCAAGGAAGAAATGTTCCAAGTAGCTAAAGAAGGAAGACAAATGATGTTCAATAACTACCTTTTCTTTTAAGAAGAAATTAACATTATAAAAACTAAAGAATTATCAAACAAATTTTTAAATAATTGTGTTTATTAATATAAAAATTGAATCATAATTATAACAAATGTTAAATTTAAACAAGCCTAGATCCATGTTAATTCCAGATCTATCAAGCGTTGAGAGGGATCAAACCTCTCGAGGTTCAAAACTCTTTTTCAAGTGCAAAACTTGAGGAAAGGTTTGCACCTTGAGATATTTGATCCCTCTTGGTGCTTGATAGATCCATGGTTAAGATGGATCAAGGCTGGTTTCAGTTGAGTGTGGTAATACAAAATTTGTTGAACATCTAATTATTTTGATCATTTTAAATATGTTAAATATGTTTAAGATTAATTTGGACAATTTAATTTTAAATTTGCATAGTTACCTCAATTTTTTTAGATGAGAGAGACTGTTAGTAACTTGAATGATGAAAAATGATGAAAAAAAATTTTGAGTGCAAAGTGGCAATGTAACAATATTGAATGATAGAAAATGTGAATAATAAGATTATAGTCAATTACAAACAATATTCATTGCAATCAATCTGAAATTATTTTCTTCTACTATTCTTATTGTCACACCTATTAGTTTTTCCATTTTCTCATATCTATCATATGACAAGGGAATTTTAAATCATAGGCCATTGCTATGAGCGTTCATCATTTTGAACATGCACACTTGCAGGTTTCCATGTTGAAATCAGATCTGGCATCCCTCAATAGATGTAGAGATTATTCCATCATTCCAGTGTTTGCTCAGATTAAACATCCCCTCAATATTCCCCCAAACCATCGTGTCCTTCTCAAGGCAAGTATTTCCCTGTTACGGTTAGAGATTTGCAGAATAAGAGGTGGTATTGATAGGCTATCTCGACATCTTATCTCTTTGCATTTGGAGCTCTCATGTATTATTTCTGCCACCTTATGGGCAAGAATCGATGCATGATCAATCCTTAAATCTTTGTAGGTGGAGGAGATCTGGAAGGAGAAGCAAGCTAGAAAATTTATAAAGTTATCAGGATCCATGACTCATAGTGGCCTCTTTGACCACTCTAGGCATTCTTCCACCAACAGGATTAATTCAGATCAAATTGGCATGTTGTATTTGTGGGTTAATTTTGGTTCTCGATCGATTTTTAATGTGATCTCTTCTCCTGCTTGTGTTAACAATTCTTTGATATCTTATTTTTAGCAGATTTCTAGTAATGATGTTAGCTCCAAGGGTAAGAGCTTGGCTCTTAGCATTCTGCTTCAAGTTCAAACAAGTGATGCTGATATGCCTCCCTCATCCTGTCCTTGAGACATTTTTGTGCCTTCTCTAGAGCTTTTGTTCGTGGTTGGTAACTCCTCCCTTGTGATCAAAGGTAGTCAAGAAAGTTATTTGTAGAATGTGAACCCTCCTTCTGAGGTTAGGGTTTTTAATGGCTCAGTTCATTTTCGATGGCCCTATCCCTTCACACTCTTCTAGCTTCCCATCTCATTCTTCTACTCTCTCCTCGCATCCATGCCCCTCGTCTCCTTCCAACACCCTCCCTTCTTGTTCTAAGTTTCATTCCTCCCCTGTTGGAAATAATCCTTCTTCCTCTACTTCCTTTGTTATCAGGATCGGTTTCCCTTCGGGTGGTCTCCTCTCTCGGGAGTCGGTAGATCTAGTTCTTGATTTCTCCTTGATGACAGTTTTCAACCCTGGTTATAAGTGTTTAAATAATGGTCGTTCATTGATGTTGGTTTGTAATTTTAATAATAATAGAGTAAAAACAATACGTAATAATAATAATAATAAGAATATAAAACAACATAACAATATTAACACAATTTACAAGATTTATAATGAAGAAGGTAGATTTAATAATGTATCTAATAATAATAATCCTTCTCATGATAATAAGGTTGTCAACCTGTCGATTTTTTCCTTTGACGTTCCAGTATTTAGGCTTTTGGAGAAGGATTTAAATTTTTCCCTTGCTTCGAAGAAAATCCTAGTGGATGATATTATATGTGACATCGAGTTTGGGATCATGGGAATATTAAAGATATTATTCGACAAGATTGTGTGGTTATCCTTAGGAAAGCCAAGCCCCCTAAGAATAAAATTAGCAAGGATGAGTTTAATACCCTCAAATATTTGAATAGGGACAAGGACATCGTTGTATTGAGAGTCGACAAAGGTGGGGCCACTATTATTCTTGATAAGGAGGATTATCGGAAGAAGATGTTAAATCACTTTTCTAATAGCAGAAGCTACAAAAATATTGTCAAAAATCCCTTGAAGGGGATCACCAAACTCGTTGCTCTAGCTATTAAGTCTAGTACCATCATTGGTTCCTTTAGCCACAAGCTTATCGAGAGTAGCCGTATCACGCCTTGGATCTATGGGCTTCCAAAAATTGATAAGGAGGAGGGGCCCCTTAGATCCATTGTCAACACCATAGGTGGCGAAACCTATCTTCTAGCTAAATATTTGGCTATGAAGCCTAAGCCCCTTGTTGGCCTTACAGATTCCTTTGTCAAATACTCCACGTCATTTGTCAATGCATTAAGAGACTTGAGATTTGACCCTATAGGAAATCTTGTCAGTTTTGATGTAGTCTCCCTTTACACTAATATTCACATTAACGAAGCCATTGAGGTCATTTATTGACTCACTAATCCTAACACTCCTAAATTAGTCGAGGTCTGCCTTACTTCTACATTTTTCTATTTTGAAGATGAGTTCTATAAACAAACCTATGGTGTGGCCATGGGCTCCCCCCTTTCATTGATTATTGATAAATTTTTTATGGAAGAATTTGAATCCAAAGATTTGGCCTCAACTTGATTTACGCCCAGGCCTTGGAAAACGTTTGTGGATGACACCTGTGCCATATGGCCGCATGGTCTTGAAAATTGAGATGTCTTTTTCCAACATCTTAATAATCAATCTAACTCCATTAAATTTACCATGGAGCAAGAAATTAATGGTTTCCTACCTTTCCTTAATGTCCTCATTTCGAGGAAGGATGATGGCTCTTTCTCCCACCAAGCATTTAGGAAGAAAACTCATGCTGATCAGTATCTTCATGCCAAGTCCCATCATTTTGTTGCTTAGAAGCAAGGTGTTCTTAATACGTTAGTTACCCGCACACTAGTGATTTTGGACGAAGACCACCTTTTCAAAGAGAAAAACCATCTCCTTAATGCTTTTGTTAATGATGGATATATAGGAAACAAGGTATTAAAGATTTCGTAAAAGTTAGCAAATGTCCAAAGGTTAAGAAAAACCCCAGTGATCATAATTCAGGGATTCATCTCCCTTTCATCCAAGGGACCATTGACAGGATTGAGAGATTCCTAAGAAACAATAATTTTCCCTCAACCTTTAGGCCCCTTAACACCATCAAAAGTTCCTTAAAATTTGTTAAATACCCAGTAAACCCTTTGGATATTAAAGGAGTTTATGTTATCCCATGTTCTTGTGGTACCTCATACATTGGTGAAATAGGTTGGTCTATAAATCAAAGGATTAAGGAATACACAGCCACCATCAAGCATGGGAGGACCTGCTCTTGAGCTCTATCTGAACATGTTGAGAGGACTAAGCATCATATATGCATTAAGGAGTTTAAGGTTATTGTGAATATTTATATTTTTCATCACCACAAGTTTAGGGAAGCCATTCAAATTGAAAAGAGATCAAGTAATTTAAACAAGGATGACAAATGGAAGATTAGTAGTTGTTTGATCCCTCCCCTTTCTTCTTGGTTTTCTCTTTCTTGATTTTGGGATTTTATTGAGTCCCTTGATTTATCCTTGATTTTGGTTTCCTTTGTTTTCTCCCCCTTGGGTTTTCTCATTCATCTTTGTTTCCCCTTTTCCTTTTCCTTTTTTATTTTTTGGAGATCTTAATTTAATTTATATTCTTCCTGTCTTAAGTATTTATACTTGAGCTGGTTTTCTTATTTATTAGAATTTTTTAATAAATCTCCCTTTATTTTATTAATAATCCCTATCCTCTTTTCATGGAATTTGTTATGATTATTCCTCCCTTATATATATATATATATATATATATATATATATATATATATATATATATATATATATTATCCTTAGTCAAGTCATAAGTTAATTTGTAATCCACGATCTTAATTTATATTTATATATGTTTAATTATTTAAATTATAAATTAGTTTGTAATCTAGGATCTAAATTTATATTTTTATACATATTCAATTATTTATATTATAATTAAAAGATTAAATTTCTCAGTTTAGTAAAAAATAATTTATTTTTTATGTCAAAACAATAATAATTTTTATTGATATTCCTTTGGATTAATTATTTAAATAACGATTTGAAAAATTTCCTTATTTTTTGACCTAATCCATAGTAGTCATTTGTTTATAGCTGTTGGAAGGATCTATCCATCTATTTAACATGCTCCCTTAATATAGTTCTTCATCTCGTCCTACGATGAACCACACAATGCGTTGACAAAATTTTACTTGATGTATTTTTATCAAAAAATCTTCTTATAATTCAATATGGATCACATAAGCCTAAACTGAATAATTATAACCATTCAAATACTTAACCCGAGCTACTGTAGTAAACATGATACCTTGTCTCTATTGTTCTCCAATATTAATAGTAGTTTTCTCCTAAGTCAATCATTGTGACTTATGGAGTCTTAAATCCCAAATATTTTTCAATGGTAGTTATTTTCTATTACCACGTTTGAATGCAAAGTGATTAACAATGTTGAATGATGAAAAATCAAAATAATAAGAGTGCACATAATTACAAATAGTTTACATGAAGCAAACATTTCAGGTAAGTGAACATTTTATTAAGGATGAAAATTCAAGTATTGTATTGTATTTATGGTTGAATCACTATAACACGAAAGTCATTGCACGACATGAATAATTTTTATGTGCTTACAATGAGAGAGAGTGTGTACGTTTTAGGGGTGAGATGGAGAGATAAGGGGAGCTAGAGATATAAATGGAGGGGGGGGGAGAGGAAAGAAGAATAGGAAAATATAGGGATGGAGGAAGAGATATATATGGAGAGAGAAGTGTTAAAGAGAGAGAAGGGGAGGAGAGAGGGCGGGGGGAAGGGAGAGGGAGAGAGAGATTGCAATATATGGAGAGAGTGTGTGTGTGTTTGGGTGGTGAGAAAGAGAGACGAAGAAGGAGAGACAATGAGAGATAGAGATATGGATTGAGGGAGTAGAGATGTTATTACACTAAAATCAATACATACTATTAATCTAATTACTTTGAAATTAATGTATATCATACATTTAGTTGCATCAAATCATAAATAAACATCTACATCGAAATCAATGCATCTAGTGAAAAAAATCAAATAGGATAAGAAACCAACATCCACACTAAGGTCAATGCATCTACTACAAGCAATGAAATAGGATTAGAAATCAATATCTACACTGAAACCAATGTATCCTGTGAAAGAAATCAAATAGGAGTAGAAATCAACATCTACACCAAAATTAATGCATATAGTGTAAGGTATTAAATAGGATTAGAAATGGACATCTACATTTAATTCAATGTATCTAGTGTAAGGTATTAAATAACATTAGATATTGACATCTACACTCAAATCAATGCATCTAGTTCAAGCGATAAAATGGGATTAGAAATCAATATCTACACTAAAACCAATGCATCCATTGCAAGCAATTAAATAGGAGTAGAAAACAAAAATCAACGCTGAAATTAATGCATCTAGTGTAAGGTGTTAAATAGGACTAGAAATCTACCTCTACATTGAAATCAATGCATCTAGTGCAAGCGATCAAATAGTATGAAAAATAAACAACTACATTGAAATTAATACATCTATTTTAGTGAAAAACCAAAATATTCATGAATTTCTAGATCCAACTTCTATGTATGTATTTGTCTTTGTGTGTCTCTTTATTCTTCCCTCTCTCTCCACATTCCATTCTGTGTCTATCTCCCTCCCTCTCTCATTTTATCTCTCCCACTCACTCTCCCCTTCTATCTCTCCCCCTCCTTCTCTCCCATGTCTCTCTCTCTCTCTCTCTCTCTCTCTCTCTCTGCCTCTCCCTCTCTCTATCTTTATCTTCTTCCCTCTCTCCCACTACCATCTATATTTATATCTCCCTCCATCTCTTCTTATTTCTCTCTCTATCTCACCCCCCTAAACACTTCTCTCTCTCTCTCTCTCTCTCTCTCTCTCTCTCTCTCTCTCCATTCTATCTCTCTCCTTGCCCCCTCTCTTTTCCTCTCCCTTTTGCCCTCTCACCCCCCTCCATATATATCTATATATGCCCTTTTCTCTCATTCTCACTCCCAAAACATACACCCTCTCTCTCCATATCTATCTATCACTCTCTCTCTGCCTCTTACTCTCCCTCTCTCTCTTCCCCTTCTCTCTCTCTCTTTCTCCCTCTCTCTCTTTGTCTCTCTCTCCTTCTCTCTCCCTCTCTCTTCCCTTTGTCTCCCTCTCTCTCTCTCCTTTGTCTCTCTCTTTTCCCTCTTTCTCTTCTCTCTCCCTCACCATATCTCCATCTCTCCCTTGTCACTCGCTCTCCCTCTCCACCTTTCTCTCTCTACATCTTTCTTTCCCTTCCAACTCAATATCTCTTTCCCCCCTCTGTCTCCTCTCTCTCTCTCTCCCTTCCTCTCTCTTCCTATTTCTCACACCTCCCTCTGTCTCTCTTCCCCTCTCTCTCCTCTCCATATATGCATCTCCCTATCTCTCTCTTCCCCTTCTTTCCCTATCTTTATCCTCTCATTTTCTCTCTCGTACCTCATCTCCTCTCTCCCTCATTGCATATTCATATCTCCCTTGTCACTCCTCTCTCTCCACCTCTATCTCTAAATGTCTTTGTTCTTCCTTCCCTCTCTTCCCCCCTCCAAATCCATCTCTCTCTCCCTCCCTCTATCCTCCACTTTCCCCCTCCTCTCTCTCTTAAATATGATCCCATTGTATCGTATTTAGGAAAGTATCTAAATTAAAAGAAACATAATTGGATGTAAAATTTTAAATCTATGTTTTGGATCAATCATGTCAAAGAAAATATAATAATAAAAACTTAAAAGAATCATGAATTATCTTTCCTCTATCATTGTTATTCACTTTGCTTTCTCTCTTCCCTTGGATCCTTGGTTAAGATGCATCTATCCTCGTTCTTTATAATATTATTTATATTATATAAATTTCACATATGTATATATAAAAAGTATTCTAATTTTTAATTTATTAAAACCTTGATTTACTCTATGGTAATATGTTTAGTACTCGTGATGATGGAGGATTTAGATATATCTCAAAAGTAATTATAATATTTCTGCTTTTAGATTTAATTAAAAAATGCTATAAAATTAAATTAAATTAAAGTATTTGTAAAATATTTTGATTTTGAAATAAGTTATGGTTTTTGGGCATGTGGTATTGATAAGCCATGGTATTGGCCCATGGTATTGTAACAAAATAATTGAAAGCCTAGATCCATAATATAATAATAATAATCCTAGATGGCCCATGGTATTGATAAACCATGGTATTAGCCCATGTTGTTATGATTTTATTCCCGCCTCTCCCTCTCTTCCTCCCTCTATATTTCTCTTTTTTCTTTTTTTGGGTATTGTCCCATGGTAATGTAAAAACCCTATTTAGAAGTTAATAATATCCATGGTAAATATTCATGATTAAAAGTCTTGTTATATTGTAAATATTGAATTTTTATCCGCTTATTAATTAAATTTAAATAAGGTTATGAAATCATTGTTTTAATTTATATGGTAAAATGGATGCTAATTTATAAGTACTATTTATATGTTATATATTTTAATGTGATATGTATATTATATTTTAAAACAAAATTAGAACATAAAAAAAATTGAATTTAAAAAATATCTCACATCTCACGCCTACACATCTACCCTATACACATCTAACATCTCACTTCTAACGCCCACACATCTACCCTATACACATCTAACATGTTACATCTAATGTATCACATCTAACACCCACACATCTACCCTATACACATCTAACATCTCACTTCTAATGCCCACACATCTACCCTATACTATAGAGAGCCTCTAGGTGCATTAAGTATTCAAGAATGGATTTGTCTTTAGACTTTTTGGACTTTCCAGTTCCGGTGGAAAAATTTGAGGTGAAAATTTGATTTGTGTTATTTAACTAGTTTTTTGACTGTATATCCGTGGAAAACCCCTAGGGCACTTTGATTGCACATGATTACCCATCAAGCTTGTGATTTCAATAAATTCCTGCTGAATTTTAGAGAAACCCCTAGGGCACTTTGATTGCACAGGATTACCCATCAAGCTTGTGATTTCAATAAATTCCTGCTGAATTCTAGAGAAATTTGACCGGAAAAACCCACCATAAAATCTTCCAAAAAGTCGCACTAAATAAAACTCCTTCAATAATTAAAAAAATCATTAAATTTAAATAAATATTGAATGATTGAAAAAAATTAAGAAATGAATTATTTTCTTACTCAATTACAATATTTGTTTAATTAATATTATATAATTGAAAACAAAATATATAGTTAAATTAACCATTAACTAATAGTTTTGTTTAAATATAAATTTGTGATATAATTACAAAATAAAGAAATTTAATTCGTTATTGCCTACAATCGAGTATGGGGGAGATCTTGTAGTGTTTATAAATGAGTGCAAAATATCTAAATGTTCTCTCAATATAGAGGAGAGGTTGTAGTGCTTGTAAATGAGTACAAACATTTAACGTGGGAGAAATGTTATAGAGGTGTTATTGGGAAATCTAGTGTCCACTCGGAGCTGCTAGTCCCACTAAGACTGGTAGCTATCTTAGAAACAAACAAACTAAAACTACTTTCATTTTCCTTTATGAGAAGTAGATAAGAGAGGAATGAAGGACACCAACCTCAGTCTTGCACTTGGTTCCTTTCTCGGTTCCTCTCCCTTCTGACATATCCTTGCCACTTCTCCTTCGTCTACCCAGCTTCAAAGAGCACCTGTGGAATCAAAGCAGCATAATACTATCGAAGAACAGAGATCTACAATCATAAACAATATAGGACCAGATATATATTGACCACACAAATGCATATATCATCAAACATACAAGAATGTGGAGGAAAACTTGAATAGCTTTATTAATATCAAGAATAGCAAAGAGGATTACAACCAATTGTTCTAACCCAACGTCATCCTCTAGCATGAAAGCCCTTCTTTCACCTCATGAAAAGCTTAGATCACCCAACACTATGATGTTACACCAAGAAACCAACAACACTTCCTTACAAGATACAAAATTCCAGCCTCTGGATCTCTGGGATGAGGGATCCATATATAGATGATTGTAGGGGGGTGAGTCAGCTTCTGGGATTTTGATTAGTGTCCTCTCTCTGATAGTTCTTGATTCCACTTGGAGATTGATGATCTCTTACTCATCCCTGGGCGAATTCAGAGAGGCAAGTGTCATAGGAGAAGTTTCTGGAAGATTCCATGATCATCCACCTCGCAAACTGTCTCTTCCATTTGTCCACTCTCACCCATCGCACCCTATAGAAGGGATTTTCAGTATGCATCACACCCTTTTCACTGGGCAGGTGAGATGCATCACACCCTCTGCATTGGGAAGTCTGTATGGTCTAGATTTGACCAGTTCTGAGTAGTTTTCTATGGAGAACTTATGGGAGATGATGTAATCAGCTGACCTTGTTCTTTTAGGGTGTGAAGCAACACTTTTAGGGACTTAGGAGCCCTTGGTTTATGGACATGTTTGATTGGAGTTGCAGTGCCAAAAAATTTCTATAACAGTTGCCCCCTAAAGCGTGAGGTTGTTAATCTTTTGATGTCAGGTGAAATGCTTTATCATGAGGATCCGAAGTTTTTTCGAGCCGGAAGGCGACCTGTAATAAGATACAATACAATACATTATCTTCATAATGTTTTTCATGATCTAGCTGAGGTGGGAATTCCCATGCTCATCTTTATAAATTCATTTTCATGTACATAAGACAAACAGTCGTCTGTGTGGTAGACTGATGATTCTGATAGAGTCATCATCCTTTGGTTTGGATGATCATCTATGTAGCAACAATTTACAATTGATGTTTTTATTTTCCTGAATATATCGCAGCCCAGATGGATGAAACTAGATCAAGGGTCTTCAAACTCGTTCAATCTTCACTCGGAGTACAAGTCGATCCATGTGAAAGATGTTCTGGAGTCGAACACAGAAAGACATCGCCTGATTACCAACCAATGATGTAAGATATTAACAGGCGTGAGAGGAATCATCGATAATGATGATGACCCTCAAGGTACTATAGTACAATTCGCGTGGTGTGAAAAGGGACTTGGCATCGAACACCACGCAAAATCTTTCAATCAAAGGCCATTGATGTAAACCTATCGACGGAAGTGAGAAACTTGCTATTGAGGCATGCAAGCTTCAAAGTACTGAAAGGGTTGTTCCTAAGTCAACTTCTTGGATAATGAGCTGATGTCGACAAGAGGCGACCCGTCATAGGAGGGCCTTAATGAATTCCACATCTACGACACGGAATGGAGTAAATGATTTTGGAGGTGATAACGGTCTAATGATACAAGGTTCAGGGTGGCGGTCATGAAATAATGGAGCGTGAATGTATTGCAGCGGATGATACACAGGTGAATTCTCTGAGTGACTTCTCTTCAACATACCGACGACACTGACATGGATTGGTAGTGTTAACCCCAAATATGGATGGTGTAGTGGACCAATGGTGATATGACCGGTGAATGGAACAACCCAACCTGACTCGGATGCGGAGTGAAAGTGTCATGTTCAAGAGTGACTTGCTACCAATAAAGTTTCTTCAAGTTTTCTTCCCAATTTCTCCCTAGTCATTGCTGACCAGTACCTCTTTATTTTTATCAAGCTTGAGGAGGATAACAAATGCTTGTTATATAATTTGCCCTTTGGGAAAACCCATCGCTATGTTTTAATGAGCCTAGCGACAGTGAAACTCGTTCTTGTCTATATGGACAAGTTTTTCGCTATTCAGTTTTAACGAGTTTAACGACAAAGATAACTCGGTCCTTTTCAATTTTAGAGAGTCTGAAAGGGACATAAAGGAAACTCCAATAATCCTTTTTCATCATATAATCCCTTAAGTCCAAAAAAGTATAAAATAATATGAAAGTGATGAACAAAACAAGTGCTCGATCTTTTTGTGTAATAATCCCTCAGGTCCAAAAATATTAAAATCTATAGGAGGGGTAGTACTTCCGGTAGCTTTAACGAGCTGGAGAGGCCAATTGCTCGGCAATATTTTCATATTTTATGAGTCAGATGAAAAGAGCTTAAAGGAGACTCGTTTTTTGAGGAACGAGTGATAATTTCAGGTAGCAGCTGATTCTAGGTAAGGTTTGGAATTTTCCAATCATGGCAGTGTCATAAGGATGGCTAACAGGACCACTCTTCATAGCTGTTACTCAAAAGGTGTAAACAATCAAATGGAGGTGAATGATCAGCCAAAACAGAGTGGAGGTGATGATGAGAACACGACCAGGGCTCAAAAGCTGATGATAATGCATTCACAATGGTTATTTACCGGAAATTGGTTCATTTTTTAACGAGCTTAAACTCTGGGGGAACGTTTGCTCATTGCTAAGGTTTAATTTTTAACGAGCTTGAACTTTGCATAAAAATTGCTCGTACCAATCGTATAATAAGGATGTCTCATCGATATGTTCAATTTTTAGGGAGCTTGCACCATTCAAAACTTTTCTCTGGATCCTTTCATTATCAAAGATAGGAACGACCAATCCTACGAGTTTAAAGGTTTGAGAAACTACAAAATAAGAAAATAAATGGTCGCTCTTCGCTTGCATGCAAAAAGGTTTGCATGCCCCCATGTATAGCAAAATAGAGTTTCCATGTTACCATATGAAAGCTCTCCATCCGCGTTGCAGACAAAATGCTTCCTTGGCGATGTCTACCGAAATAGAAAAAGGTGAGTGGCGCGGTCGCCTCCACTCACATAACTTTGACGAGGGAATCTTGTTCCGGTCTAATCCCATTTTCCTAAACAGACGGGTGTGTCAGACTAGTCATATTGTTAGAAATTATATATTATGGAGCAATGGAACACATAAAATATTGCAGAAATATAAACACAGAAAATGCATAAAACAAGAGAGACGCAGATATATGTGGTTCACCTAGTTTGGGCTATGTCCACCCCGAACAGTCAGTCCTTCCTTTTTATTATCCAGCAAAATGAAGAGACACAACTGTTGAGTCTTGAAAATGTCATTCATTTGCATTATACTTTCACTATTATGTCCATTATATCACCTCCATTTCACCTCCATTTCACTACTATGTCACCACATTCATCCCACTTTCATTATCATTGGGCCACCTTTATGTTTTTCCAATCTTTATTATTTCTAAGCCTTTTAAGTGAATTTGTGGTTAAACATTAGAAAATAATGTGCATATGCTTATACCTAACAAATGGGTTGAGGTTGTTGGCATGTGTAGGTTGAAAGGAGACTTCTAGAAGACCCTTATGTGGCACCCCAAGGCCAAATTCGAATTTGAGTGGAAAGAATCATGGGATCATGAGGATATGTGTCACATCTCCTAATTGTATTGTAACTCTAAAAAGACATGTGTCTTACCAGTTCCTATTCTGATTAGGACTCTAGAGGTAGAGGGAGAGATTCATGGATTATCATTAATGAGATGGCTCTCATCTTCTTGTATAAATAGGAGATCTCTCTCCTTCATTTGTTAGTCCTTTTTAGTCTTTTCTTAGTCCTTTTAGCTTGTTAGTCCCATGGCTTTTGAAAGCTTTTGTACTTTGCACTTTTGAAGAAATTTAATAAAGCTTTGATGTTCTCAACATGGAAGGAGATGTGAAGTAGATGTCATGGAGCATATTAGGATGTAAGTAGAGTAGATTTCATTTTGTAAATATTGCTTTGTAGAATGTAAGGTAGATTAGATTTTCATTCATGCAATTTTAATTTATGCAAGTGTGTTTAATTTTGCTTTGATTTCATAGGTGGTAGGGGGCCCCTGCCTTGTATAGTTGTCACTTTAATTTCTTGTATTTCTTTTTCTGATTTTCATGTATATTAATGTACAGTTTGAATTACTACATTTTATTTTCTTTTTAACATGTATATTATTGTACATAAATTGCTTTCAAGTTGATTGTAGATTAGTGATGCACATAGCCTTTTAATGAAATAATGACATGATAGAATCATCTTGTCCTTTTGCTGAAGCAGCAAGGATACTGGGTCTCATAGTCATTCTCTCATTATTTGATTATTGCATTTTATTTTGATTGAACTAGTTGTATATTTACAATTTTGTTTAAATACTAACTCCATCAATAACATGTTTTAAGTTCTTTTGAAGTGCTAAGTTTTGGAAGTTACCATTAAGGACATAGGCCTTGTCTTGAAATCTTTATCCATACTTGTCCTTTAAAAGTATTCTTAAGACCTTAGAAAACCAACAAAACGAAACCCCAAAAACAGCATAAACTATAAAACAACGAAGTAGGAGAAAGGTTAACTAAGCACATATAGTGCACCACACTTCATCAGTTTACGATACCCGGATTGATAGTTTATGTAGAGCAATTTAAGACATTAAATTGACTAGACATTTTGGCCCCGTTGCCGGGGAAGTGTAATTAGGAGACCTTATTTCTTACATCTGAAAAAAAGGGTTAACAATTCTTGAGTATGCTCTCCTCCTGCACTTTGCGTGATCTAGAGGATCAGAAAAAGGATTGTTAAGTAAACAAAAAAAGGGTTAATAATTATTGAGTATGCTCTCCTCTTGCACTTTGTGTGATCTGGAGGATCAGAAAAAGAATTGTTAAGAAGAAAATAGGAGACAAAATAAACTTCATCACTTCAATTGATTCAAGAAAAAAAAAAAGCAGAAGAGAAAAAATAAACTTCATTTCATTTCCATTTTCACTCCATGCCATCCATTTCATCAATAAAAGTTATTTCCCCATGATCATTCCCATTAAGATTGCCTAACTATCTCTATTTAGCTAAGTGGTTGCTGTGACACTGGTTTCCGCAGCCACCACTCTGTTTTTCACATTTACAGTCAAGATGTTAGTGCAATAAAATGAAAATGCAGGAATGACTAAGCAATATAAAAATTCACAATTTCAGAGAAAAAAACAATCTATGGCTATCTCCATTCCTAGGTATTCGGGAATAAGCTCCTCACAGTTGTTCATTATGAAAACCCTTCTCACATAAAGCTTAATATTGTTGAGCTTCTTCTTTGTATCAAAGAGATCGAATGGAGCCCTCTTCGGAACAAAGAGAACAGCCTTGAACTCCAATTGACCCTCTACAGAGAAATGCTTCACGGCCAAGTGATCCTCCCAATCATTGGTGAGACTCTTATAGAACGATGCATACTCTTCTTTTGTAATCTCCTCTGGCTTTCTCATCCAGATGGGCTTTTGCTTGTTGACAAGAGTTTATTCATGCGACACTTCCTTTACCTTCTTTTTCTTCTTATCTTTCTCCTTTTCCTCCTCCACTTCCTGGATATCCCCTTCATCTTCCTTCTTCTCCTCTGTCTCCTCTTCGTCGTCACTGACCTCCTTCTCGGTGGTCTTCTCAGTCCACAAATAAATGGGGTAGCTAATGAACTCGGAATTCTTCTTGATTAGATCCTTCAGCCACCTCTCCTCCAAGTATTCCATATATAAAAAAAAATTTCAAAATCAATTTCACAGCCAAATGCAGAACTGTTAACTCAGGAAAAATGCGTAAACACAGAAAAAACGTCAAACTTCAAACGTTCGATTTTCCCAAATGGAGACGAATTTCAAAAAAATAAAACATGAGTTTTTTTCCAAGTGGGTTAGTTAGATAACCCAGAAACCTTTTGAGAAAATTCGTGGCGGTCTGGGAAAAATGTTCAGTTCTTTGGAGCCTCTTTTTTGCCGCCGCATGAAGAAAAACGTGAGTTAACTGATAGTTTGATGTGTTCGGCGTACCTGAAGAAGGGGAATTCAAATTCGGTTCTATGCTGCCACCTCTACCACGTTCTTTGCCCATATGCCACCCGTTGCAATTCATTAAAACCAGCAGTGATCCAAGTGAAGACGGCTCTGTTTTCACTCCATTACGTGATTTGGTTGGATACGGCTCTTCACAGCCGATTGATAAACGTGGCATGAACCAAGTACGGCTCTTCTCCACCGTATAACTCTTATTTCCGTTGCTTGTCTTCCACTCCCTCACTCACTCACACCATTTCCACTCTTATTCTCGCTGCAAAATCCACGGTTCTGTTTTAAACTCCACGGCTTTGTTTCAAACCCCGCAGCTCTGTTTCAAGCTCCACAGTTCCGTTTCAAACTCGTATTACCTTGCATAACACTGCGGCTATTCCACTTACAGCCGTAGTCCATCCATCTTTCCCGTGAGCATCCTCCTTGAGCATCCATACACAGTCAAAGCTTCAGCCGAAGTTGAGATGGGGAAACTGCTTAGTTTGTTCTTCCCTTGAACGTCCACACACAGTAAAATTTTCAGCCGGAGTTGAAAGCCGAGAATGGGAAAGCTTGGCAAAGCTGAACCGTGAATTGCACTAGTTAAGTTAGTTGTCTTGAAGGGGCACATTTTTTTTCTCTTCCACGCACACAGCCACTCCATTTCATAGTACTTTCTACACTCTGCACTTTCCGCAGCCAATACAGCGTTTCCGCAGCTCACATAGGCTTTCCGTAGCCAATACAACGTTTCCGCAGCTGTTTTGTTAAACTCTAGGTTGCAGGTGTCATCAAGAAAAACAAGTCACATGGGTAGCTGGGGGAATGTTGGTACATGGATGGTGTCCTATTCGTTCGATCAAATTTGATGAAAAAGATCCCGGTCAAAGGGAAGTCAAATTGTGTGTTATCACAAAGTCGCCACACTGAGTCGCCACACTAAGTTGCTGCATGTCAAGAAAAAATAATAATTTTGAATCAATGAAATGAACAAGTTATTTTCTCACTTTTCTGAAGGTATTGATTAATTTTGGACTGATAATGAAAGATGAATGGCTAACTTTTTATTCAAGATTTTTAGCTACAGAGCTGTTCCCCAATTCCGCAGCCAGAAAAACATCATTGTTCAAATCAACCTATCTTTCTCATACAAAATCATATTTTGATGATTTAAGTACCATTGGAAAGATATCAACAAGATCTATACAATGAGAAATATATCATTAGAGTTTGAAATGGCAAATAATGAAATAAATTGCTGAAAAGAAGCAACATCAACTTGAGGCACTAATTCCAAAGCAGGTATAAATTCTTTTGATTTTTCCTTTGAGAACTTGTTTCATTAATACAAATTCTTTGTTTTGTGTGTAAATATCATAACTAGAGAGATTGATCACCTCTCTCCTTTGATAATCTTACATTCCATTGCAGAAGAAGTATTAGTTTTTTTTGCAGGTTTCAGGAGGAAGGACAAATGACTACAAGAGAATGGTGTCTCTCTAAGAGACCAATTTGTTTCATAAGAGGATGATCAGCAACATAGAGGAAATATGCTGATGCAAAATCAGATCCAAACACTTGAAAAACTTTCAGATACTATTGTCTCCATCATATCCATCCATCACATCCATACTTCATAATAAAACATTCACCTCATTCCACTCCATACTTTTCACTTACATTCACATACACTTTCCATCTATTTTTGTCCATTCATAACCCACAAATAAAAGCAAGGGGCTCATTCACATGCTTATTGCCATTGCCATTTCTGTTCTCCATTGCCATTTTCCATTTTCATTTTCCATTCCTTGTCATTTTCATTCCGCAAATAAGCCCTGCTTCAATGCAAATTAATGAGTCCATAGTCCTTTGAGTCTAAGTTCTTTGTAAAAACACCTTGAGGCTTGCATGCCTTAATGGCAAGTCCTCATGCTGACAAACAATGGGAATACATTAATGTCCCTTGTTCGTTAGATCTTCTAGGTGACTCGACATCAGCAAATTCATTCGTACCTAGCAAGATGTGTTTGGGCATCTTGACTCTCATTGTCATCAATGGTGAGAGTTCTCGTGTTGACTAGTGGCATCCATTAATGGCCACTAAGCCAACAATTTCCTACTATGTTCAACATCAGAACATCTTTTCACATAGTAGGAATTGTGCCAATGAGTTTTGAAGACATGAAGACTATTATTTTCAGCATTTTGGAGCAGATTCAGCAAGTTTTAGTAGAAGCAATAAAAAGTCATCTTATCTCTCTATCCATGACTCCTCTTGTTCAGCCACTTGAAGAAGAATATGATCAGAATTTTTCAGCCACCACACATACAACTCATCCATTCCAAAGGGTAAGTGAAGGTACATCATTTTCTAACTTTTGACCATATAATTCCATAAAAAGCTAGAATGATAATTGTTGGAAAAACATTTCTCTTCCTCATTTCATAAAATTGCCAATACCATCAGTTGGGGGGGGGATACATTCATATTCATATCTTGCCATGTCCATATCATATTCAAGAGCTCACATACTTCCAACATATATTAATTATTACATTGCTATTTTGAGCATACAATGGCTTTTGAAAAAGTGCTTAAAGGATAAATTGGATACAAACAAAATCATGGTTGTCACACAAGAACCAACCATCATGCAATCCAATAAAGATATACTTTGCAACAATAATCAAAATATCATTATGCAAATTTCAAAGACCAAAATAGAAGGCAACAATAAAAAAAAATGGTTGTAACACAAGAACCAACCATGTTGCAATTCAAGTGAAACACTTTGCAGAAATATGAAGTTATCAAATGATATCATGCAAAGTTAAGCCAAAGCTCAAGGATCAAAAGAGTTAATGTAATATATATTGCATGAGGACATGCAATAGCTTCAGTTGGGGGGTATGTTGAGTCTTGAAAATGTCATTCATTTGCATTATACTTTCACTATTATGTCCATTATATCACCTCCATTTCACCTCCATTTCACTACTATGTCACCACATTCATCCCACTTTCATTATCATTGGGCCACCTTTATGTTTTTCCAATCTTTATTATTTCTAAGCCTTTTAAGTGAATTTGTGGTTAAACATTAGAAAATAATGTGCATATGCTTATACCTAACAAATGGGTTGAGGTTGTTGACATGTGTAGGTTGAAAGGAGACTTCTAGATGACCCTTATGTGGCACCCCAAGGCCAAATTCGAATTTGAGTGGAAAGAATCATGGGATCATGAGGATATGTGTCACATCTCCTAATTGTATTGTAATTCTAAAAAGACATGTGTCTTACCAGTTCCTATTCTGATTAGGACTCTAGAGGTAGAGGGAGAGATTCATGGATTATCATTAATGAGATGGCTCTCATCTTCTTGTATAAATAGGAGATCTCTCTCCTTCATTTGTTAGTCCTTTTTAGTCTTTTCTTAGTCCTTTTAGCTTGTTAGTACCATGGCTTTTGAAATCTTTTGTACTTTGCACTTTTGAAGAAATTGAATAGTGCTTTGATGTTCTCAACATGGAAGGAGATGTGAAGTAGATGTCATGGAGCATATTAGGATGTAAGTAGAGTAGATTTCATTTTGTAAATATTGCTTTGTAGAATGTAAGGTAGATTAGATTTTCATTCATGCAATTTTAATTTATGCAAGTGTGTTTAATTTTGCTTTGATTTCATAGGTGGCAGGGGGCCCCTGCCTTGTATAGTTGTCACTTTAATTTCTTGTATTTCTTTTTCTGATTTTCATGTATATTAATGTACAGTTTGAATTACTGCATTTTATTTTCTTTTTAACATGTATATTATTGTACATAAATTGCTTTCAAGTTGATTGTAGATTAGTGATGCACATAGCCTTTTAATGAACTAATGACGTGACAGAATCATCTTGTCCTTTTGCTGAAGCAGCAAGGATACTGGGTCTCATAGTGATTCTCTCATTATTTGATTATTTCATTTTATTTTGATTGAACTAGCTGTATATTTACACTTTTGTTTAAATACTAACTCCATCAATAACACTGGGTTGTGCAAACGAGGAGACCAGTCCCTTAAGATCCGATGGATGCAAGGACAATCTCGATGATAGTGGAGTCCTTTGTAAATGACTCATGGATATTTAGGCTTGGATGGTGCAGTGTGTGGATTTTCACTAGACGATGCATGGTTACCCCTTTTCGCCTTTGGCTCCTTCTTCTTCTTCTCTTTCTTCTCCTTCCCTTTCTTCTCCTTCTCAGTTACTTGATTTTTGGCTTTACCAGCTTCATCAAGCGAAGAGGAAGGAGGAGAGGGAGAATTGGATGAAGTAGGAGGTTGGGGGGTAACTCTAGTATCATCTATTTTCTGACTCAATTGTTCAGGAATTACGGTGTTCTGAACGATGGAGGTCGAGAAGAGCCATATTGGCAAGCCAATAGTCAATCTTGGAAGTGACAATGTGGCCATATGAGGTGCACCAACATCTCCCCCAGAGGAGAAAGGACTAGGATTTCCTCCAAGGGGAAATCCTTGGTTGGTGGACTCCATTTTTCTTGACCTAAGACCAATGTGGGAATGGTGATATTATTCTGATTAAAATAAATTTTAGACGCTTTGACACAACTTGTTTTTTCAATTTTTAAGAGTCAAGAAAAAACAAAAGATGACTCTAGTTGCCTTCGATTTTTAATGAGCCTGAAGTGACAAGTGCTCAGATGGACCTTTTCCTTTAAGGAGTCTGAAAAGGAATGAAAGAGACTACTTTGGAAATCTAGATAGAGGGATTACCAAACCAATCGCAAAACTGTAGAATACCTTTTACGATACGATAGTCAATCTTCCCGAATGTTGTGTTCAGTACATTGCGATTGATAGGGCGGCAGACACGGCTTCCTATGGATAAAGGATATAGCCTATTATGGTCTCCCAATATATACTCGACGGTACGTGGGAGCAAAAGTCTGTACTGGCACTTTTCGTCTCAAAGAGGAGGAATCACCCAACCAACAGTGAAAGTGACAGTTACCAGGCTTTACGACGCCGGAATAAGTCTCTAGCATAGACTTCTAGATGTTGTGCGTTAGGTTCCAAAGCGTTTTTATGTTCATTAAATTTATTTTACAGTTGATATTTCTTAAGAAATTTTCCTTTTAGGTTCATCGCGTGATGTATATATAATTCCTAAAATGCAATCTAAGATGATAAACAATCATTTAATCTTCTTTTTGCAATGAAAATCCTAGCTACTAAACGGCCTAATGAACGGCCCAAATTGACTAGAAATTACTATACTTTTACAAGGCAATTTTATAGCTTTTTTAGCTTCAGGGGCGCTGCCCCCGAAACCCCCCACCGGGGGGGCTCCCAAAGGTCACAGCCGCCCCCCCCTGGACCCCCCTTGCAGCAAATAATTTACAGGCGGCGTTGCCACCCCTATTTCGAACTGGGGTCCAATGTGGTGATACCTTTGAATATAGAAGATAATCAGCCTCCACACCCAACACATATATCCTCGGCGGAAACCTACCCTATACCCAAAGTTTTCTTGCCGAAACAGACCAGGGTGCATGCCCCCTAGGTTTCAGTCATGTCCTCCCGAATCACTCGCACTCTTCAGGTGGACGGACTGGAGATTGATGAGACAATCCTTGCATGAAAAGACCATTTAGGGATGGAATTTGACTATTATCTATGTGTGAGCCGGGGAACGAAAGCTGGTCTACGAGCTTGACCACTCGGCCTTCATGCGGAAAACACATTACTCTGAAGAGTGAGGATATAATGGCTCCCATGCTATAAATATAGTCGCGTCGAAGGAGTATATTATAATATAGAGGTCCTCGGACTACCATTACGTTCATGTAAACGGTTTTCCTTCTCAACGTTATGGGCACATTGGGAAGGATCCCTAATGGTTGACTAGTTCCTTTATCGAAGTCTGTCAGATTTCTCATCTCAGGCAGAAGCGATGGCAAGCCAAGTGCTTCCCAAGCAGTTGAGGAAGGGATACTCATAGAAGCCCCTTCATCTATGATGGTACCGACCATGATCATTTTGTAAGCCTGTACAATGATTCGGAATGTTATATTAGTCGGTACCCGGGGTCTACCTAGTAGATTCCAATCGAAGGAAATGACTAGGTTGCTTGGAGGTGGGACCGAATAGACGGCCGGATATGACTCTGATGAACTTCCTTCCTACAGTAAAGGAATGGGTAGACTACCCCCATGCTCATCGGAGTTTGTGTTTACGAAAATAATTTGAACAGTGTTGTTTTGTGTCATCTGAAGATGGACCTTCCGAAGACAAGACCGGGTCAACTGCCGCTTCAACCTTTTGACTTTCATCTGGTATGGATTCAACAGGTTTATCTTCAATGACAGATGCTTCGACCGACCATAATGGCGTGTCGGTCGGATTTTCAACTGGTGATGGATTCGGCAAGAGTTTCTTGTATCTAGGAGGAGCCATAGCGGTGAAGCAGGACGGTTATCCAAAACTCTTTTAAATTCATCTAGGAAGGGACAACGGTGGATGACGTGATTGCCTTCACACAGTTTACAAGGAAATTTACATTTCCTTTTTTGTCCAAATGCTTCGCTTCCACTAGTTGATGGTGTACTTTCAACATGATCTTCAGAGGTTGATGACACTGGGTTGTGCAAACGAGGAGACCAGTCCCTTAAGATTCGATGGATGCAAGGACAATCTCGATGATAGTGGAGTCCTTTGCAAATGACTCATGGATATTTAGGCTTGGATGGTGCAGTGTGTGGATTTTCACTAGACGATGCATGGTTACCCCTTTTCGCCTTTGGCTCCTTCTTCTTCTTCTCTTTCTTCTCCTTCCCTTTCTTCTCCTTCTTAGTTACTTGATTTTTGGCTTTACCAGCTTCATCAAGCGAAGAGGAAGGAGGAGAGGGAGAATTGGATGAAGTAGAAGGTTGGGGGGTAACTCTAGTATCATCTATTTTCTGACTCGATTGTTCAGGAATTACGGTGTTCTGAACGATGGAGGTCGAGAAGAGCCATATTGGCAAGCCAATAGTCAATCCTGGAAGTGACAATGTGGCCATATGAGGTGCACCAACATCTCCCCAAGAGGAGAAAGGACTAGGATTTCCTCCAAGGGGAAATCCTTGGTTGGTGGACTCCATTTTTCTTGACCTAAGACCAATGTGGGAATGGTGATATTATTCTGATTAAAATAAATTTTAGACGCTTTGACACAACTTGTTTTTTCAATTTTTAAGAGTCAAGAAAAAACAAAAGATGACTCTAGTCGCCTTCGATTTTTAATGAGCCTGAAGTGACAAGTGCTCAGATGGACCTTTTCCTTTAAGGAGTCTGAAAAGGAATGAAAGAGAATACTCTGGAAATCTAGATAGAGGGATTACCAAACCAATCGCAAAACTGTAGAATACCTTTTACGATACGATAGTCAATCTTCCCGAATGCTGTGTTCAGTGCATTGCGATCGATAGGGCGGCAGACACGGCTTCCTATGGATAAAGGATATAGCCTATTATGGTCTCCCAATATATACTCGACGGTACGTGGGAGCAAAAGTCTGTACTGGCACTTTTCGTCTCAAAGAGGAGGAATCACCCAACCAACAGTGAAAGCGACAGTTACCAGGCTTTACGACGCCGGAATACGTCTCTAGCATAGACTTCTAGATGTTGTGCATTAGGTTCCAAAGCGTTTTTATGTTCATTAAATTTATTTTATAGTTGATATTTCTTAAGAAATTTTCCTTTTAGGTTCATCGCGTGATGTATATATAATTCCTAAAATGCAATCTAAGATGATAAATAATCATTTAATCTTCTTTTTGCAATGAAAATCCTAGCTACTAAAGAAAGAGAGACGATATTCTTTCAACATAGAGCAGAGAGCACACACTAGATGCACTGTCCTAAATCAAACCAACAAGCAGTCTAAATGAAAATGAACATGCATGTATTTGTTTTTAGCTTTCTTAATGTGTGAATGACAAGAAGAATGCTAAGTACAAATCTGAATTATCTTTTCAAAGCGACAGTACTAACAAATTTCTTTTCGAAAACGAAAGGAAGATAATGACGACCCTTTTCTATTTTGAATTGAAAAATGCTTTCGACACTTGAAAAATTAATAATTCAAATCAAATACAAGAGTAACTATATAATCGACCATCAAGAACAATAGAATGATTTTCTTTGACTGAAAACGACACTTGCGACACTTTCAAATCAGAAGACGACAGTTTGATTATGCTACTTCTTTGTGAAAGAAAACTGAAAATGGCACACAATACATAAAAACATTCACATTTATTTGCACAATGGAGGCGGAATGATGGAAAGGAAGGGAGTTTCCACATTGGTATACTGATCACAGACAGCAAAACTCCTGAATAGAGCTGAAGAGAGTGGACACAGGAACCAAAAATTGAGAGCAGAAGAGGTCTTGTCTGATCAGTGCACCTGTAACACAGGGAAAGTGCGATGCAGCACACCTACTACACACGGGAGGTGCGATGCATCCAGATTCCCAAGAGGAGAAGGTGGGATGGTCTAGGGACAAGACTTCAACTGGGTTCTGGGTCACAGTTTTCAGCTCAGTTCAGGGATTTAGGCCGAGCAAGTGATGTACAGTAAATAGAAATCACAGAGGCTGATCTAATAAGGTTACTAGAGCCACCATTAGGACAATTAGAAGGTTTACAAATCGGTTGTTCAGTTTATAAACAAAACCCGAAGATAGACTGAAGTAGCATTGATCGACTTTGCATTTGCATAGCAAATGCAGTTCGAAGGCTAGCTGGCTTGACTTCAGGCTCCATCTGTAAGTTTATAAAACAAAAAATCTATTCGCTCCCCAGCGGAGTCACCATTTTGTTATTGGGAAACCTAGTGTCCACTCAGAGTTTCTAGTCCCACTAAGACTGGTAGCTATCTTAGAAACAAACAAACTAAAACCACTTTCGTTTTCCTTTATGAGAAGTACGTAAGAGAGGAATGAAGGACACCAACCTCAGTCTTGTGCTTGGTTCCTTGCTCAGTTCCTCTCCCTTCTAACAGATCCTTGCCGCTTCTCTTTTGTCTACCCATCTTCAAAGAGCACCTGTGGAATCAAAGCAGTATAATACTATCGAAGAACAGATATCTAAAATCATAAACAATATAGGACCAGATATATATTGACCACACAAATGCATATATCATCAAACATACGAGAATGTGGAGGAAAACTTGAATAGCTTTATTAATATCAAGAATAGCAAAGAGGATTACAATCAATTGTTCTGACCCTGCGTCATCCTCTAGCATGAAATCATCCTATAGCATGAAAGCCCTTCTTTCACCTCATGAAAAACTTATATCACCCAACACTATGATGTTCCACCAAGAAACCAACAGCACTTCCTTACAAGATACAAAATTCCAGCCTCTGGATCTCTGGGATGAGGGATCCATATATAGATGATTGCAGGGGGGTGAGTCAGCTTCTGGGATTTTTACTAGTGTCCTCTCTATGATAGTTCTTGATTTCGCTTGGAGATTGATGATCTCTTACTCATCCTGGGCGAATTCAGAGAGGCAAGTGTCATAGGAGAAGTTTCTGGAAGATTCCATAATCATCCACCTTGCAAACTGTCTCTGCCATTTGTCCACTCTCGCCCATCGCACCCTATAGAAGGGATTTTCAGTATGCATCACACCCTTTTCACTAGGCAGGTGAGATGCATCGCACCCTTTGCACTAGGCAGTCTGTATGGTCCAACTTTGACCAGTTCTGAGCAGTTTTCTGTGGAGAACTTCTGGGAGATGATGTAATCTGCTGACCTTGTTCTTTTAGGGTGTGAAGCAACACTTTTAGGGACTTAGGAGCACTTGGTTGATGGAAATGTTTGATTGGGGTTGTAGTGCCCAAAAATGTCTATAATAAGAGGTATCCTTAAAATAAAACATAAAATGAAATAATAATAATAACAAAGAATAATTCCACTTAATTTAAAAAGTAATAAAAAGTAATAAGTAATAAAAATAATAAATTCATTGAATTCAATTTGCTGTAATGTAAATTTGTTTTTATTAAAAACTTTATACACACTTTTTTACAAGGAGAAATCATAATATACATATCACATTAAAATAAATTTAAACAAGAGAAACAAGTGCTCCATGGGAGCCTAGTCCCTGTCACTCAAGTTACAAAATTATGCTCTAGAAAATATTCCATCAAAAATTACATCCTACATATATCAATGCTAAATTAATATTAAAGTAGCCTAGTCCCTGCCACTCAAGTGACAAAATTATGCTGTAGAAAATATTCCATCAAAAATTATATCCTACATAGGTCAATGCTAAATTAATACTAAAGTAATAGTGGTCAATAGACAAATAAAATCATATATTTTTTCTTTGGTAGGAATTAATAAAGTGAGATTCGAGGTGGATAAATTAATTACTTAGGACTTGCATAAATATTGGAGGGTAGTAACCACTAGTAATTCTACACATTTACAATTTCCCATACATAACTACTGAGAAAAACATGTTGGGATAAGGAATTACTAAGAGGATGGGGGTTGAATCAGTAATTAATTCTAATTTTAATTGTTTAATCTCATATGAGTATTCATCACTAATTTGATAAGCAACGGAGTAACACATTCATATGAACACAAATCATTAACACGAGAAACATACACATATGGACACATGAGTTTTAACATGGAAATCCAAAAGGGGAAAAACATCAATCCTTTTGTTTGTGAGCACCCACTCACCACAGGTCTCAACCCCCTTAAAAATAACAAGCTACAACTTACCAAGTGGCACCAACCACTTATAGCTGTAGGCCACAACTTGCTTCAGCCAACTACCTTAATTTTCATATAATTTTCAAACTAAGTAACAAAGGCCTACTTCTATTACATAGAAATATAACAAACCTGGTCTTCTATGACACACAACTCCTCCTTCTATGCTTTGAACACACATACTCCATTGCTCACCTTACTGCTCCATTAGCTCTACTCTTGAGCCTCAATCCTTCTCATACAAAATCACAACCTATTGCAACAATTCACTCTTACTCACACACGCCACACTTGCCCAGACCACACCACAAAAAACACCACTCACTACACACCCACACTTAGTGTTTTCTTGAGCTTTTTTTTAACAAAAACAGAGTGAAAGATGCAATCTATTAGCTCATTAACTGGCACATTCAACATACAGTATGGCACACTGATCTTCAATTAAGAACATGTGTATGGGCTCAATTTACTCAACCAGGAGACACATGCATGGTCTAAATTGTAGCTTCGTAAGACTTTGCAAATATGATTACATGCTACCAAAGATTTAATTACACAATAGTTGCAACTGTAATAAATTAAAAAATATACTTTGGAGGTCTTTCCCTTCTTGAAATTAACTCTTGACCCTTCTGCAAAAACATAAAAATCCACCATTAAATTTTACTTTTCTAACCAACATTTCTCTCCACACCCAAAATGTAATTCAGCATGGTATTTAGAGATCTTTGTGTGATCTCCATTAATAAAAACAACTTGTGCATTCACACTGTGCATATCAAACAACTTCCAACTTATTCATTGCCTACATAATCCAACGTTAGATAGCTCCAAATATGAGATCGATGCCAATTATAGCACCTATTCCAAAATAGATTCTGACCCGTCCAAACATTCTCATTCAATTTGTAGTAGACCCCCAAATATCGCATAAGAGCCATGCATAACACATAATGTTGAAGATCTGCTGACCCGTTTATGTTTACAGGTACTAAGCCCCTTTTGAACTCCCCAAAACACATTTTCGTTAAAATAATCTCGAAGGCCCTCAACCAAAAAACACACAAAAACTCCACATAATTGAGACCAGGGTGTTCCTTTCGTTAATTGACGAAACTATCAAGTGTCAAAAATATTTCCATCCCCTGACTCCATTTTCCTTTCCTTTTCATAATGTGCCACCTTTGAGATTCACTCGAGAATAATCCTCCAGGATTATATATCATGTGGGGCCACATGCCACACTCATTGACCAATCATAAGGGTGCCAAGATGAATAATAACTGCCACTACAACGCCTTCAGGTCTCAACACTTAGTCAACCCATATGTCTATGCCCCTACACCTTTCTAAACCTTTCGAGGTATCCCTTCTAGGGAAGTGTCTCCAAATGGCATCATGATTACATTATCAATGCCATGTGCTTCTTCATTAGTGGTGACACATGTCACACATATTTGACCCACTTGGCCACTCAAAAATGCCAAAAAACCCTACCACGTCTCACCTGTCCTAGACTACCATATCACCATGCGTTTATGTCATTAGTACAGAAGGAGAGAGGGGGTCAAAGCCTTTGTTTTTCATTAAATTCCTTTATTAAATTTTTAAGGAACCCAAACCTATTCACCTATTCCATCAACTTCCACATATGTTCAGTGCCTTGTCATCCTAGTTCTTACCTTTGTGCCTCTTTTTTATTCTTTCAGGGAAGGTCTCTTGGATGAATTATCCCATGGGGAATCCATCTGCCAATCAATGCTCACTTGTTCTACCTACTTACTCCACCATGTCGTCCCAGAGTGTAGTCATCCTAGTACTTCAAACTAAAAAAGTTTTTGTAACACGTGAGGTCTACCTGCTTGGAATATGTGTCCTGGGTGAGACTTGTGTTGTGGTCATGCACTAATCAAATCCAACTCTAATTATTGTACTATTGCTCCAAGTACTTTTGCAACCTTTTCACCTTAAAAAATTACTTTACACCATCCTTTGAAGGCACCGAGGCTGATCTCCTAGGATTATGTGTCCCAGGTGAGACCCTGTACTATACCTCCTAAGATGAAATATGGCCAATCCTTCTTTGCTTATTCCATCATCCTACTTCACCACATCCTCCCAGAGTCTAGTAATCCCATGAATTCAGACTGCACTAGCTTTTGTAACACCTAGAGTCTACCTACTAGGATTATGTGTCCTAGGTAGGACCCAGATTATGGTCGTTCACCAATCAAAACCCACTCTAACTATTGTACTATTTCTCCATGTCCTCTTGGAGCCTTGTTGCCCTAAAATTTTACTTTTCACCATCCTTTGAAGTGTACAAGTATGACCTCTCAGGATTTCATGTCCAAGGTGGGACCTTGCAATATGTATGACGACCATGCTATGGGATCCATGTCCAGGTCACTAAGTTTGACTCTTAGGGTCAACCAATTTTGACGTATCATAATTTTTTATCTAGAAGCTATTTATTGGACTTTAGGATGTTGTTGGAAAGCTCTTTCTAAGCACTATCTAACTATGTCGCTTCCACGAGAATTTGAGTTGATATCCCGAGGAAAAAATGCCTTCAAATCCTAGGACTCCAAACCATCATGGTTTTAATATTTTATAGATTCTTCACTTATCCTATTACTATGATAATTCTCTACCAAATATTGCAAGAACCATAAGACTCCACCTGACCTTGATACACCATCCATCTTCCTATCTTTCCCATTTGGCATCAATACCAACATTATGTTCAATAATATCCCCCTTTGGCATCGATGGAAACATACCAAGCTACCCATGAAACCAACCAGGGTTTCCTCCATCTGTATACTCCCCATGATATCAATAACCATTCCACTGAGAGACTTGTTTTCCCCATTTGACATCAATGGAAAAGTATGCATAAAATGAAAGAGTCCCCCCCTGAAACTTTGTAGCTTACCCTTTAATTGAACCAATAAGTTAAGTAGCTACCAAAATTGAGTCAAATTGAGTCATTTTGTTGTAGGAGAGATAACTCCTATTTGTTTCCTAATATACACAAAGGGTTCTTATGCCAATGAATTTGTGAGTATATTTGTGAGTTTCATTAGTGGCCACATATTCAAGTCAAAAAATATTAGCATTAGCCTATTCTCTTAAGAAATGGAACTTAATTGGAATATGTTTGGTCTTTAAATGCATGACAGGATTCTTAGAGATGTTGATAACACTCATGTTGTCATATAGATTGGAATTGAATCAGTCAATTGTACCTTAATGTCCTTTGGGTCTACTTCATCCACAAAATTTACAATAGGTGGTTCTAGCAGTGTACCCCACTTCAACAGTTGATAATGAGATTGAGTGTTTTTCTTGTTGGCTCAAGATAATAGACAATCTCCCAAAAGGAATGCTACTCCAAAGGTGATTTTCTTGTCATGAAGGTTTCCTTCCCAATTATCATTAGTATAAGCTTTTATCTTAAAATATCTACCTATGGCATACCACAACCCATAGTTTGTTGTTCCTTGAAAATATTTGAAAATAATTTTTACAACAATGACATGGATCTCACAAGGGCATGCTTGAAATCTGGCCACCAAACCCATTGCTTGCACAATGTCTAATATTCAGGATGTGAGGTATAGCAAGATTCCAATCATCAATCCGTAGACTATTTTATTTACCAGAGGTGTTTCATCCTCTTTACATAGTTTATAGCCAATAACCATGGGTGTACCAACTGGCTTGCATTAGTCTGTTCCAAATTTCTTCAATGTCTCTCTTAAATACTTGGAGTGGGAGATGAAGATGCCATCTTTAGATTGAGAAATTTGCATATTTGAAAGAAGGATAGTTCCCCTATCACAGACATCTCAAATTATTTCTACCTAAACTCAGAAAATTAGTGTCCCAACTATTCCATATTATTACCAAAGATAATATCATTTACATAAACCACAACAATCAATAAGTGATCATCTTCAATTTTTATATACATATTAATATCTACAACGCCTTTCTTAAAACTTGTTGTTGAAGATATTTCTCCAACCTAACATACCAATCTCTAGGGGCTTGTTTGAGCCCATACAAAGGGGTTTTCAATCTGCAGAAATAACCTTCATTCTCTAAGAGCATGAATCCTTCTTGATGTTCTATATATACTTCTTCTTCCATATCGCCATTGAGAAACACGAATTTCACAGCCATTTGGTATTATTTGATGTTCTTATGATTGTAAAAAGCAAGAAAAATTCTGGTGGCTTTTAATCTTACTGCAGGAGCAAAGGTTTCTTCAAAATTTGTCCATTCTATCTGAGCATACCCTTTGCAGACTAGTTGTTCCTTGTTCCTTATCCCTTGGCCTTTCTCGTTTAGCTTATTTTTAAATACCCATTTGGTTCCTATAATTTTTTTCCATTTGGGTTTAGGGACAAGATCCCAAGTATCATTTTTCTTGATTTGGTCCAATTATTCATTCATTTCCTTCACCCAAAACTCATATTCACTTTCCTAACTAATACTTTTGGACTCAATTTGTGATAGCAAGCAAAGATTAGCACAACGTGGACTACCAAGGAGTTTCCTTCTAGTCTGAACACTGAGCCTATGATCACCAATAAATTGACTTTATGGATGTTTTTTATGCATATACATGGAAGGCATTTTGGGCCTTTATGTTTGATATATTTCTTCATATCCATCCTCTACTTATACTTTTTCCTAATATGAGAATATGTAGGCTAAACTTTCTCCTTCATCCGAGTTCTTATCTTCTTTGGATGGCTCTGATTGTGGCAGTATTTCATCCACTACAATATCAATGTAGTCTTCATCCTCTGATCCATGATATTCATATTTATAACATCTTTGGCTGCTTCATTCTTCAGAGAAAGTCTCTTGACATCACATGCAACTTGTATGTCTATATCATAGATGCATATTTGTTGATATTTTTGGTCTTTAATAATATATGATGTTGACATTGGTGACCTTTGAAAGTCTTTATTTATGGTGATGTTAGAAATATTATTGTTGGTTATGTTTTTTTGCTTGATCATGGTGTTTCCATCAATGCCAAAGGGGGAGATTGTTAAACTAATCCTGAAGGAACCTTGTAGCTATGATACCAATTGTTAGAAACAATGGAAATCAAGACTACTGAGAGGGGGGGTGGGGGGGAGGGGGGGTGAATCAATAGTGTTACCAAATTATACAAATCTTGACAATTTATACGTTTCAATCATTTTAGAAACTACTCATATAATTATAATCATAAATTAATCATGAAAAACATAACATCATAACCATTGTCATACATATGTCCAATAAAAGACATCAATCTTCTTTTCATTACTTTGAAAAATATAAGCTTCAATTTTTCTATTACGTGAAGATCCCACAAGCTATTACTTGTAGGTTTATCAACAAATTTTGAAAGGAACTTCTATCCCTACTTGTTTATTAGTTTTCACTGAAAGAGATTGCTGGCCCTGCTTGTTTATAAGTTTTCACTAAAAGGGACTCCTACACCTGCTCATATACCATCCACTACTGAAAGGGACTCTTGCCCCTGTTTGTTTATCATCCATTGTTGAAAGTGAATGTTGCCCCTTCTCATTTATCAATGACTATTGAAAGGGACTCTTGGCCTAAAATGCAAGCTACCACTTGTTGGCTCTGTTGATCCATATCTTTTCCATTTTCAAAGTCAAATCAATAGGCCACTTTCCTTCATAAATAAATAAACTGCTCACTTCAACTACTCACCAAAACCACCATTGAAACACCATCCCTAATCTATGATTACTAAACAAACACCAAACACATTAGTAATCACTAATCAATGATCAAACAACAAACATACACACCAACAACATCAATCCTTTGTGATTTGCCAATATCACCATAAAAGCCTCTTCATTAAAAAATCATTCAAACCATATCACCAATTGGACCTCATCAAATATCAAACCTGATCTTTGATTCACCCTTGATGCTTATTCACATTATGCATCAGGTTGCACCAACAACCTCTCACACTCCTTTGTCAATACAGTCACACTCTTGCATACTCCTTCACTTTGCAAATTTGATTATGCTTATAAACAATTATGGGTTGATATTTTTGGAATTGAAGATTTTTTTATCTTGCACTTGAATGCTTGCATGAATACTTTAATTTTCCCTTTTTCCTACTCAAATTGAGTCATCTTCATCTAATCTCCAAGTCATCTAACTCACCTTACTTGTTTCTACTAGAAAAATAAGTTTAATTGTTTAAATTTGTTGTTCTAGAATTTTTAGAAGATTTAGCAGTGCTCCATCTAATACGAAAAATATCCAAACTTAACGTTTTTTCTAAAACCACCTCTTTAACTGTCCTTGCCACTAAATTTTTCCACTAGGCCCATTCATGCTTATTTTAGAGCTATCAGTGGTGCGTTGTTATATATTTGGCATAACACCAATTTAATATTCTATTGACTCGTTCCATGCAAAAGCACTGCCAAATATATATCTATATGTCATATGCCTCATGAGCTTATTTTCATATGGCCCAAAGTGCTTTCAAATGTGATTTAATATAAAACATTGTCAATCCTGAAGTTTTATGCTATAGCCCCAAAGTGCTTTAAAATATAACTTAACTACATGTTAAAACTTCATGGACCCTTCAGATTTATTTTAGCCCCAAGTGATTATTTCACATTGCATATTTCCATTGGCCCTTAGTCATTTGATTAGTTTATGACCCGCACATGAATAAGGTGCTAAAAATTTTTAAAACGTGCATGTAATGCTTTTATATTGCAATTAGCCCGAAGGCCCGTGATCGACTAACACATAAAACTACCACAAAAATGTGACCTGGGCACACTCTATGTTAGTTGACATAACATCACTTGTTAGCAATCTTTCTATCTCCTGAGACGATTATCTTGACCATTTTTACCTGTGTGCCTTTACTTTCCCCCTGAGTTTTTCCTTGCGGGCTTATGCATGCAATGTGGGGTCATAATTTTCCTTTTCTGATTGGTTCATAGTAATGTCATATCACCACCACATCTTGACACAGTACAAGGAAAATACCTTCTAGTGGAGGTTTTTGCCGAAGCCCCTATAACAATAGCCCAAAAATACATTTGTAGCGGAGGTGGGCAGACGGATATTTTGGCAGATGTTTTTTAGACGGTTTCTTTAAAATCTATAAACACACCAGTGCTTTACTATCCATACATGCATCGGTGTTGTATATAGCATGGTGCACCATGGAAAATTTATTTTTTATAAACTAATAAAACAAGGTGCACTAAATAACACAACACATTGGTGTTTTCACAGTCAACAACACCAGTGTCCTTCATATAGTAAAACATCCCGATGCATACCTGTAAGGAGCACTGTTGTAGTTTTAAATTTCAAAAAAATGTGATGCTCTTTTCCAACTATCCCCCGATGCAGTAAAAACATAGTACTTGTGTAGTACTTGAATATAAACACCCTAGGGCATCTCAAGAAATGCACTACAACATTTTTTAATTAAAAGAACATGGTGTTTTTGGATAGATCCTACACTAGTGTAGTTAAAGGAACACACAAGAGGAAAATTAATTAAAAAAACTTCCTGGCCATAGTTTCTCATTTTTACCATCTATAGTGTGGGAGAGATCCTAAGCACTGATGTCACACTTTCCATATTGATAAGGTGCTCAATGTTAGGCTAAAAAATCAAAGTGTCAGAATTTTGATAAACTTAGCTTTAGATCGAAGAGCTCATCATTCTGATTCCAACGGTGGAAACATCACTCAAATCTAAGCTCATATGCAGAAGTTACAACAAGTCAAAGTTCAAGTTTGACTTAGACACATGGCAGGATTGGATGATGTGGCAAGGTCCTTTAGCGAATGAGAAGGCGAGATCGCCATTTTTGGGCATTCTAGATTGATTAGAACAAGTTTCAGAAAAATTTGAGCATTGTAAACATAGATTTTACACTTTTGAGCATAATTGATGAGCCCCAACTTTTGGTACAATTTGGGCTCATTTGGCCTACTTGCTTTGCTCAAACCATTCATCTTTTATTCCTTATGCATTCATTTCTTGGTTTATTCGTGTTGTTTGTAGGAAGAAGGGTAGGCATTCTATCTATGTGACTAATACATGATGATTTCGGGTTTTTGGCATCAAAAGGGAGCAAAAGACCACGAGAAAGGAGACCAGGAGACAGTAAGGTGGCACTGCTGGTTTTTAGGAGAGGATGTCCACAGTCTTGGGGACCTTCCTCGTGATTCCCACCATAGCTCCGAGCTCCAACCAATCTCCCCACCGAGCTTAGAGGCAGCCAACCGTTCTACAGGAACAACAGTTACAACTGTTCTACAGGATCAACAGTTTAACCTTCAGTTGGATAGCCGAGCTCCACAAATCAAGGAAACCTGTTGGATTATCATTTTGCATAAATACTGAGGCCGTAGCCTTTGATAGAAGCTTTTTGAACTTTGGCATTACTCTTGTAATTTGGAAGTACGAGCTACAGCTCGGTGTTGGTTCTTTTTGTAAGCCAGTTTTGGCATGACATCAGATTTTTGGTTATGAATAAAGGCAGGCAGATTTTGATCTCATTCTGAGTTTCTAAGGGAGCTATAGCTCTCAGGTTAGGGCCCAACCTGAGAGCAATAGACCTCCTCTGTGTTGTAATGTTATTTGCCTTTCGTTCCAGCACTTCGTTTCTTTACTTTGACATGCAATTCGAATTTACAGTCTGTTGATTTAGTTTTTATGAGATTGAATAGGATTAGTTTATGGTGAATTTGCTTCCAGTTGCTTAGGTTAGAAGAGGATGGTTATAATTCATTGGAGCTCCAGAAAAAGGTTGTTAGAGATCACTGCCATCTCTGCTTAGGGATTGGGGTGCAGTCCATATCAACCACCAAAAGGAAACGCAGCTCTTTTCACGTCCATGCAAGCTGCAACAGTTACTTTAGTCGTAGATCCATCCATGCATTTTGGTCTTGATCATTACTTCTTCATTCCACTTCCATGCACGAGTTTCTTTCACAAATTGCACTGCTGTTCATTGGTTCAAAATAGCACAGTTAACATAGGTTAAAGAGTTCTCGTTTTTGGTGACATTCATAGACAATTTGTTTCATCTACACTGCTCCACACCATTCCATTACCTTCCTCTTCTTGTCAACCACACCTGAAGCCACTCAACCGACCTCTGTTTAGCTCGTTTACCTTCCAGCTCTTCCATTACTCACGTAGCTCCATTTACTTAACCTTTTGTTGATCCCATCCTTCCAACCATCAACCCACTGCATGCACTCTTTCTCCATCTGACTTCTCTGCTCCTGAGCCATCACTAGTTCCATCTCCATCTCACCTATCCTCCCACACCACTCCATCACTTCACCATCTCCCAAAACTCCCACGGTCGAACATCCTGTAGAATTTCACAGACTTCCTGTAGAACCCCTGAGTTTCCTGTAGGATCCCCTGCAGACTTCCTGTAGAAGCCTGCAAACTCGGTTGCTGAGCATCCGAACGTGGTAGACTTCTGTGGACTGATGCTAGAGACCCTCTGGGACCTCTCCTAGCCATCCTGACCTTGCCCATGCTTTCCTTCCATTCGAACCGCTCCTGCACAGTCAAACCCTAATCCAAAGCATCATCACAATAAATCCAACCACTTAATGAAAAAATACAGAAACATGTCTTTTCAGATGCAAGTAGCTTAGATGCATGTATTTCAGCTCACTGCAAGTAATGGCATCATTGGTAGAAGGTTCATTCACAGTTTTGCATTGTAAGGGCCTAGCTAGTCAAATTAGGGTTTACTAGGGTTTTCATGCTTTGTTGGCTTTCAGTTTCTTTCTGCAAATAGATTAGCCTCCTTTGAGTTAGCTTTCATCCATCACTCATAAAGCTTCTTCTGTGAGCATATAGAAGTTGGCTTGAGCCCTAGCGGACTTGTGCCAGCTGACCAAGTGACAGCTGCGACAAGAGCTAGTACTTGTGCATACAACACCATCGCTTCCAAGTTTGTACGAACTACCGGGTTGATAAAATTAGAGATAGGAAGTTCCAGGAGTTGTAGCATTATTGCTACAATACTGGAGCTCACCATCTTTTTGGCGCCGTTGCCGGGGAAGCGTCAGAGTATTAGTAATTGTTGCTTTTCTTCTACTTTCTTACTCTTGCCTTCTGCTAAGTAATTTATTTCATTTCCATTCTGCAAAAGTAGCATAGACATTTCCTGCTTTCATATATTATCATTTCCTGCTTTCATAGATTAGCATTTCCTGCTTTCATATATTAGCATTTTCTTTCTGCAAGCATAGACTAGCATTTCCATTCTTGCAATTTCATTTGAGCAAAGTAGATTAGTTCTTTCCTGCTTTCAGTTTAATTCTGCATCTTTCATAGTTAGTTGTAGATCAATCTGTTTCAGTTTTGCAGGTACCAAAGGAAAAAAAGCAAAAACAATCAAAAGAAAAAGAAATTCTTTTCCATTTCATGCCTCGTAGGAACCGAGATAGATCAGGCAAATTCCTACCAAACACCCCCACCACATCACTGAGTCACCCTTCTCTCTTCTTTGGTGACAGTGACCCAGAAGAACCTATAGGTGAACATCCTAAGATATATAAAGATCCTATAGTAGAAGAAGAGTTAGAGACCACTCCATCTGAAGCTATGGCTGACAATAGAAGAGAAGATGAGAGAATAGAAGGTGCCTTTCCCATCCGAGAGACCAATGGAGAGATGAAAATGAAGAACATTAGCCCCTCCGCCTTACCTCACTTCCATGGGCTGACTACTGAGGATCCGGATACCTTCCTGTTTGAGTTTGCTGTCCTTTATAGAACCTATGACTATACTGAAGATGAGCAAAAGCTGAAACTTTTCCCTTCCACTCTTAAGGATGCAGCATTACGCTGGTTCATGGGCCTACCTGGGAATAGTATCACCACTTGGGCTCAGATGCAGCAAGCTTTCAATACCAAGTACCGGGATTACTGTAGGTCCAAGGAAACAAAGGGGGAAATCTTTCGGATGACCATGGGAAATGATGAGTCCTTAGAGGATTATGAGGAGAGGTTCCAACTAAGCTATAAGCGGGCCAGGTGCACACTTGACCCTGAATCCCTCAAGTTGGTCCTGCTCCGAGGAGTCCCTGAAGACCTCTTAGATACCCTTCACATGTTAGCCGGGGGGGACATTTACCAACTGCCTTATGAGGACATCAAGACTGTGTTTAGAAACCACTCCAGGGCAGCTCAGAAACGAGGTAGAGGAAACCTCCTCTCAGCTAGTGTCCCTTTCTCCAAACATGAGCTTGCAAATCAATTAGAAGATCTTAAGAGTGAGGTGAGACAGACCATTGCCATGCAGCTTGACACATTCAGGATTCAGCAAAAGAAAGAAGAAGCTGAGAGAGCCTTGGCTGTCTTCTGCCCTAGGTGCACAAGGAGACACCCTAAGAACGAATGTCCATTGCATTCGGTTGAAGTGTGTTTCGCTTGTGAGGAGGACCATCCCACAAATCAGTGTCCAACCTTACCTGGGTTTAAAGCCATGTACCAAGGGACAGAGGCTCCCACTGAACCTCTCTATTACCTCAACCAAAGGAGGCCACAAGGATCTAGACCTTATCAGCAGGGGATGCAAGGGGCATCTCAAGCTTATTACAGCCCCAACCAATCGACTCCTATGCCTTCCTGGGGTCCCCCTGCTCATCCTTCATGGTCCATGCCTCCTCCATGGTCTTATCCACCTTAGTACCCCACTCAACCTACTTCTCATTCATATCACTCACATGCCCAGCCACAACCTCAATGGAATGCACCTCAGTCGGGGTGGAGGCCCCAATACAACACTTCTCCTGCCATCTTACCTCCACCACCAGTTCAACCTCAGCCATTACCTCCTGCTCCTCCAAGGAAACCTCAAATGCCTGCTCAAACGAACCCGAACCCCAACAATAGACAGGCCCAGCAGGTATACACTGGGGAAACCTCATGCCCTACCTATGCTGTGGAGATCCAGGAGATCAATCTTCGATCTGGAAAGACTCTACCATATCACCAACCTCCTCCCCCAGAGGATGAGGAAGATAAACAGGAAAGTGAACCAAAGGCTATTCCACCCTTTCCTGAGAGACTAACAGCCACCACACAACCCAACCCAGAGGAGGATGAGCTTCTGGGTGAGCTCAAGCAGTTGTGTGTAAAAATACCACTTCTCCAAGCCATCAAGGATGTGCCAATATACAACAAACTGGTTAAGGAGAAGTGTTTCAAACACCCAGGCAGACGGAAGAAAGATGCTTCAACTATCAATGTCATAGGACAACTGTCTGACCTTATGTTGGGACAAGTCATCTGCCCAAAGTACCTAGATCCTGGAAGTCCTGTAGTAGATGTCCACATCAATGGCACCATTATACCTCACACCTTGATTGATCTGGGGGCTGCCATTAATGTGATGACCAGGGATACCATGCTTAAACTCAATCTTCAGGGTTCCTTGAGGAAGACCTCGACAGTACTGCAATTAGCAGATCACTCCACCGTGACTCCCGAAGGGATTGTGGAGGATGTCTTGGTCTCTATTGACTCTTGGGAATACCCTGCAGACTTCCTGGTTCTGCAACCAAAGGCAAAGCTCACTGGATATCCTCTCATTTTGGGAAGGCCTTGGTTAGCTACTGCAGATGCTTACATAAGTTGTCGTGCAGGAAACATGACCATCAAAAATGGGCCCATGTCTAAGCAACTAGTCCTATACCCTCCTGCCCAACCCTCCTTAGAGCATGACTTACCACTCTGGTTAGAAGAAGGAGAGGAAGACGAGGTGTACTCAGCACCTCTGTGCACCTTAGATACCACTAGAAGAGACCCCCCAACCGAGGATGACTTGATCGAGACCTTGATCCAGAATACACCTTCCAGTGCACTACCCTTAGAGAAATTGGTGGAGGATGCCCAAGCTAGCACCTTAGTGGATCTTTGTACAACCAACCCTGTTACTCCAAGAGTCAAGAATGTAGAGTTCGGCCCTGAGAAAGCATTGAAGATCAGCTCCTCCCTATCTCCGTCCCAGGAAAAGGAGCTGTGTGGTATGTTGGCCAACCACCTAGATGCTTTTGCTTGGAGCTATAAGGAAATGAAAGGAGTCCATCCTTCGGTCTGTACCCATCATATATACATCAAAGAGGATTGTAAACCGGTTAGGCAACCTTAGAGGAGAATGAATCCAGACCTTAAGGACATTGTCAAGGAAGAATTGCAAAAATTGTTGGATGCCGGGTTCATCTACCCCATCTCAGATAGTGAATGGGTGTCCCCTCTAGTTTTGGTTCCCAAGAAAAATGGGAAATGGAGAATCTGTGTGGACTACCGAGAACTGAACAAAGCTACCAAGAAAGACCATTTCCCTCTACCTTTCATAGATCAAGTGTTGGATGGACTAGCAGGAAAGAAGTTCTTCTCTTTCCTGGATGGGTTTAGCGGGTACAACCAAATCCAAATCAGCCCGGAAGACCAAGATAAGACCACCTTCACTTGTCCTTGGGGTACCTTTGCCTACCGAGTCCTTCCCTTTGGGCTATGCAATGCTCCTGCTACCTTCCAGAGAGCTGTCTTGAGCATCTTCTCGGAGCTGGTCCATGATGCAGTAGAAATCTATATGGATGACTTTACTCCTTATGGGGCCAACTTCCAGGAAGCATTGTCCAACCTGGGAAAAGTCCTAACCAAATGCACCGAGATGAACTTGTCCCTTAGTCCTGAAAAATGTGAATTCCTAATGACTGAAGGGACCGTGCTAGGCCATACCATTTCTTGCCAAGTGTTGCAGGTGGATCCTAACAAAATTGCTCTCATCAAGAGGGTTCCACCTCCTCAGAAGGTAAGGGATGTCCAGAGTTTCTTGGGATTAGCAGGATACTACCAGAGATTCATTAAAGATTTCAGCAAGCTAGCCTCGCCATTGTTTGGTCTGTTGGCAAAAGATGTGGAGTTTAAATGGATTGACGATTGTCAGAGGGCTTTAAATGAATTGAAGGAAAAGTTGGTGTCAGCCCCAATCCTGAGAGGTCCAAACTGGGCCCTACCTTTCCACATCCACACTGATGCCTCGAACAAGGCCATAGGTGCAGCTTTAGGACAAGTTGAGCAAAAACTTCCATATGCCATTTACTTTGTTAGCAAAAACTTGTCCAAAGCTGAGCTGAATTATACTGTAACCGAGAAAGAATTCTTGGCTGTGGTCCATGCACTGAACAAGTTCCGACATTATATTACCGGTTACCAGACCTTTGTACATACTGACCATGCTGCAATTAGATATTTAATGAATAAACCAGATGTGAATGCTCATATTATTAGATGGTTACTTTTATTGCAGCAGTTTGATTTGACCATTGTTGACAAACCAGGTAGAGAAAATGTTGTTGCTGACTTTTTATCTAGATTGGATTTGTCTGCAGATGAGGATGGAACAGTGGACGACCAGATGCCCGGTGACCATTTGTTTGCTATTTCAGTACTCTCTCCATGGTTTGCTGATATAGCAAACTATCTTGTTTCAGCACAGTTCCCTCCGCACCTATCTTCCAGAGAGAAGAGCAGAATCATCAGAAAAAGTGCCTCATTTACTTGGATCGGGGGCAATCTATTCAAGCTTGGCCCCGATCAGATCTTAAGGCGTTGTGTAAGGGAGGAGGAAGTCTTTGATATCCTCCTCACTTGTCATGATGGGCCTTGTGGAGGACATTTTGCAGCAAAGGGAACTGCCTTCAAAATCCTGCAGGCAGGCTACTATTGGCCCACACTTCATCAAGATGTCAGAAGATATGTCAGTCAGTGTGACCAATGCCAAAGAATGGGGAAACCGACCCAAAGGGATGAGATGCCTCTCCAACCTCAAGTGACTCTTGAGCCATTTGAGAAGTGGGGCATGGACTTTGTGGGCCCAATCAACCCCTCTTCGAGGCAAAGGTCTTACATCATTGTGTGTACCAACTATTTGAAAAAGTGGGCAGAGACCAAAGCAATCAAAGCAGCAACAGAAGAAAAGGTGGTCAAGTTCCTAAGAGAAAAAATCTTCTATAAGTTTGGCTATCCAAGAGAGCTGGTCACCGATCAAGGGAGCCAGTTCACCTCCAACTTGGTTGAAGATCTACTAGCTCATCACAAGATCAAGCATAGGACTTCCACCCCTTATCACCCTCAAGCAAATGGGCAGGTGGAAGTCACCAATAGAGCATTAGAAGGGATCTTGACTAAGGTGGTGAGCAGCAGCAGAAAGGACTGGGCAGATCGCCTGGTTGAAGCCACATGGGCTTACAACACCACTTGGAAGACCACCACCGGCTTCACACCGTATGAGCTGGTCTATGGGAAGAAAGCTTTGTTGTCCATTGAGTTTGAATACAACACTTTGAGGATGGCAGCTCAGCTAGACCTAGATCTCAGCCATGCACAACAAGAAAGGCTATTGCAGCTGAATGGCCTGGATGAGCACCGAATGCAGGCCCTCCTTCACTCAGAAGTGGTTCAACTTCATAGAAAGGTGTGGCATGACCAACATCTCCATGACAAGCAATTTCAGCCGGGAGATTGGGCTTTGTTGTATGACTCCAGATACAAAGATTTCAAGGGGAAGCTGAGAACTAGATGGCTAGGACCATATGCAGTGGACAAATGCCATGACAATGGATCTGTCTTTATTCGAACCATTGATGAGGAAGCCATTCCCATGCTTGTCAATGGGCATCGATTGAAGATCTACAGGAGACCTCTCTCAAGACGAGTTCATCAAAACTATGGAGAAATCTGTATTGGTCATAGAGAAGGGTTCTGCCTCTGCTTTTGGCATACCCTGAAGGATTAAAAAAAAAAAAGAAAAAAAAAAAGAGAAAAATAATAAAGATCCTTGGGTGAAAACCTCTCTGAGGCGCCCAAGGCAGGTGGTAGGGGTGAAAACCTCATTGAGGCGCCCCTATTGTCTTTCAAAAAAACAAAAAAAAGGAAAAGGTTTGAAAAATATCCTTGAGTGAAAACCTCTCTGAGGCGCTCAAGGCAGATTGCACGGGTGAAAACCTCTTTGAGGCGCCCCTGTTATCTTTCAAAAAAAAAAAAGAGAGAAAAGAAAGAAAAAAGAAAAAACAATAAGCAAAATATGGTAAAATTGCATGCAGGTTGCAGATGTTCTATGGGGGAGAGGAAGCCCTTCAACTCAAAGCCAAGGGTCCTTATCATGCTGTCAAGGGACCTCACCAACACCTCCTCCAAGGATACCCATGTTTTTTCAAGGTATGTGCAATTTTATCATGGTTTGAATCTTCTATAGGAAGATGCAGTCTTTCTACAGGAAGACGCGGATTTTCTACAGGAAAGTGCAGACTTTCTACAGGAAGCCCGAACTTCCTACAGGAAGATCTGTGTTCTACAGGAAACTTCCTGTAGAAGTTTGGGACGGCCCAAAATTCATTTTAAAAGGAAATCTAGCGACTACGGATCGGTTTGGACGCATGCAAGCCTCTGTTGGCACCCTTGCACATTGTTGTTAACTTGCTCCACCATCCTTGTCGACATGCAACCAAGTCCCCTGCACCAACAAAGCAGATCGATGAGTTCTCGCGGGAAAAGCCATTTTCAAAGATAAACAAGTGCTGAGATCTCATACCACAGGCATCAAAAGCTCCGGGAGCGTGATCGAAAGGCCAGATCCTCCGTTGTGCAGGATGCACCCAAGGAGGAAGAACTGTTACGAGACACCCCACGGGAATCCTGTAACAGTTAAACCTGCTAGAGTGGATACCATTCACAGCACCGCCATCTGCAATGAAATGCGGGTGCATGCAACCAAAGCATCCACTCCATCGTCGGCAGCCTGTAACCATGAGCCTTCGGGTCTGTGTAAGTTCACATGCAGCAGGTAGATCCACTCACCATCGTCCAAAAACTGGAAAAATCGTGTGCAGCCACGCAGGTAAGTGTCTCGACCCTTCCTTCCATCAAATCGCATGAATTTTACTTTGAATTGTTTGCACAACGTAAAAGTGAATGGTTGAGCGGCCGTATGGCCAGTCGACTGGCCACGTCGGCTAGTTATGGTATAGTTGGATGTTTGGGTGGCGGCCACGACAAAGAGAATGAGCAGCACGCACGTGAGAACACTCGCGTCGGAAGCAATGAGTTTAACAGAAAGAGGTGGCGGCAGATCTGTGGGAATGGATGCAGCAGCAAGTGAATACGCAGGCGAATGATGGATGATGTCGCCCAACGGTCCGGTGGGGACAGCTCACCCCCCCGCGCCACGGGTTGTGCCGATTCAAAATTTAATCGGCTAGATTGTGCGCATGCATTTATCAACCACCACTTCAAACTCGAGTGGCTATTCTGATCTCCTCTGCACTTTGATACGCCGAGCTTTTGGCTACCAGAACGCCGGTGAAGCACACCTCGAGCGCAGGCCAACTACATTCCTCCCCGAAATTTGCGCACTGCTCCTACAGGAACACAGTTTCTACAGGAACGCAGTCTCTACAGGAACGCAGTCTTCTACAGGGAAGCGGGTGCCTCACGTAAAAAGGTGGCCAATTAAAGAGGTAACCCTGAACTCTTCGTGCGACTGGTTAATAAGAGTGGCAAGATCATCGTCCACAGTCTGGTCATAAAGATATCGGTGAAATTGTTGTTTGATGTGCCTATACTGTCGTTCTACAGGATGTCAGTGTAATTAGGCTATGTTGAATTTTGTGGATTATGTGCATGCTCTGTCTCAATAGACCAAATCTCTTTCACATTTGCCACCTTTAGTTAAAACAACCGTGTGCATCATGCCAGGTGGGTTTATAAGATGGGAACCCACTGATTCAACCAAATTAAGGGAAAACCAGGACGTGGTAGAGCTCTTCACACGAGCACAATGGATGTCTTTTTGTGATAAGCTGCAGGGTTACGATGATGAAGTGACCGAAGAATTCTTGCAGGCTCTGAGGCCGAAATCCCAGACACTGGCCACAGTGAATTTCAGAGGTCTAAGCCTCAAGCTCACCCCGCAACATATCAGTTGGATCACAGAACTTCCTATGGGTTTGCCGTGGGATAAGGAAGAAAGAAAGTTGAGCCAGCAGGCAAAGAAAGAATTCTTTCCACCTGAGGAGGAATTCCCGGAGGACAAGAATGGGGTGTGAAGAATGAGTCTGTTGCCACCATGGAATGAAGTCAGTTTGCAAATCATGAAATATATCACTTGTGAAGGCCGTTTTAGCATCGTGTATGCATATCACTTTCGGTTGCTCACTGAATTGAGGCACCGGATTGATCTTCCTGTAGAACAAAAACTGAGCATCCCTTATTTCCTATTGCAGTCTCTAATGGAGTGTGCCACAAAGCTAAAAGAGGGCATACCAGATCAGATAGCCCACCATGGGTTGATCAAGCTTCTTGTGGAGGATGCGCTGCATTCATATAAGGTTCCCCTCTCATGGGAATCCTTCCGGAATTTGACAAAAGATGGAGACATTAAAATGTTGATCGAAGAAACGGGTTCCTCCAGCAGTGAGGAACAAGAAGCAGTGGCCGAGGGACAGAGAGGAAAAGGCCAGAAGACCCCGACCACAGTGCAGAAGAAAGAACAAAGGAAGAAGCATGAGGAAAAGGAGGACAAAGAAAAAGGTGGCACACCTATCTTGTCAGCGAGAGAAAAGAGGTTGAAGAGCAGAATGGACAAAGCTGAGGTGGTCCACGTCAGCCCAAGTACCTCAACAACACCTGCAACCAAAGAAAAAAGCAAAACTCAGGCAGGTAAGCAAGCAAAGTTGCAGACACCTGTGTCTACAGGAAAGCAGAAACAGGCTTCTACAGGAAGCCTGAAAATCATTGAGAAACAGGCTTCTACAGGAAGCCGGAAAACAGAGACAAAGGCTTCTACAGGAAGCCCGAAATTGTAGAAACGGGCTTCTACAGGAAGCCCTGAAAAGGTGAAACCCAAAGAGAAGAAGGTGGATATTCTGGCATGGGAGGTAGCAGCTGTATTAGCTGGCCTCAGCACGCCACCTAAGCCAAAAGAAAAGAGGAAGAGGGAGACCCCTGTATACTTTAAAGCTCGAAGAAGTGTTAGGATAAAGACGGGCAAGCCACAGCCTCAATCCAGCAGCCCGATTGTCATCGAAGATACACCTGCTTCTCCCAAGGAAAAGTCACCCTCCAAGATCAAATTCACCTATGAGAAGGGGAGTCCAAAGAAAAATACGTGGCAAGAAAGGTTAGACCTGTTGACTGAAAAAACTCGGCTACAGGAAGCTGAAAATGTTCTACAGGATACTCTGGCCCGGCTACAGGAAACGGAAAAGAGGGAAGGAGAAGGACCCTCATCACCACCAAGGGAGGGTGAGGTAGAACCGCCTGAAGAGATAGAAAGAGAACATATACTAGAACCTAGCCCTTCGCCTAATCTGAGTTCATACTACACCTTTTTAGAGGCGGGCAAAATCATACCGCAGAAATTTACTGTGCCTCTATTTTTTGCACTAGAGGAAGAAAGAGTCCATTCGCACACATGGATGCAGATCGCCAAATCAAAAGGTGTGGCGGACATAGGCCCTTTACAAGAGCAACTCAAGGAGGTCAGGAGTGAATTCACCATGGCTAAACATGTGGCTAATTGCCAACGTGTGCTTCTACAGGAAGAAAATCAGAAGCTGAGATTGCAGCTACAAGAACTAAGGGCAGGGGCAGGAACATCCTCCAAGGACATCACAAAAGAACAACAAAGCAAAAAGGAGCTGACCACCAGTCTTGAAGAGCCAATGACACTTCTACAGGAAGCAGAACAGCAAACAAAAATTGAAGTGCAAGCCCTAAAAGAACAGCTGCAACAAAAGGAAGCACAATTGGCCTGCATGGCCAGTTGGGCCATGGTGGCAATTCAGTGCAGACCACCTGCAAAATCCTATGGATTGTTCTTAAAAGATCAATGGCTGCAGTTCCAAATAAACACCTTGGCACAAAGAGGTATTTCACATATCCAAAACCCACAACAATTTTCTGAATTGTGCAGTACTAGTTCGTCAGAAGACAAAGCCAAATTAGCAGAGTTTTACCTCCACAATTTGGCTTTGCCTATTGAAGTCTCCTGGGATCCCAATATTGCCTTGGGTGATATGCAATTGATGGCGTTTGCCTCATGGTTAAACCATGAGGATCAAAGAGCAGCTGAAGCAAAATCGGTCATGAACCGAGAAGTGAGCGAGCCACTGTTCATTCGACCAGAACTAGAGGATCCGGCGACACTCATCTCAGCCCACCAACAGTTGGCTACGGATCCCACGGCTTCCTTGAGATTATGGACCAACAGGCCCAAGCCATAGCTCACTTTGAAGACATGGAAAGGTTGTTGGGAGAAAGTGCTGCCCAAGCATGTGCACCCAGATGGAATACCCTGGCACACAACTTGAAAATCCGAGAGTACCATACCCCCATTCGGATGAGGGAAGCTCTGGGAAGGGTTGACCTTTACAAGAAATCCATGCAAAGCCTCCAGGCCAACTGGATTGGCCTTAAACTCAGCCCACCACTACTGCTAGGACTGACTGAAGGCAATACAGAGGAGGATGACAGTCAACAATGGGAAGAGGTGAACAGGAAAGCAGGGTTTCATATCCACAGAGAGGACACTACCACAGAGCCTTGGGATGCAAGGGAAGCAGTGAAAGCAATGAAGGATGAGGATTTGGACTAAGTTGCTCAAGGATGAGCAAATAGTTTAGCTGGGGGGTGATGATGAGCCCCAATTTTTGGTACAATTTGGGCTCATTTGGCCTACTTGCTTTGCTCAAACCATTCATCTTTTATTGCTTATGCATTCATTTCTTGGTTTATTCGTGTTGTTTGTAGGAAGAAGGGTAGGCATTCTATCTACGTGACTAATACATGATGATTTCAGGTTTTTGGCATCAAAAGGGAGCAAAAGACCACGAGAAAGGAGACAAGGAGACAGTAAGGTGGCACTGCTGGTTTTTAGGAGAGGATGTCCACAGTCTTGGGGACCTTCCTCGTGATTCCCACCATAGCTCCGAGCTCCAACCAATCTCCCCACCGAGCTTAGAGGCAGCCAACCGTTCTACAGGAACAGCAGTTACAACTGTTCTACAGGATCAGCAGTTTAACCTTCAGTTAGACAGACGAGCTCCACAAATCAAGGAAACCTGTTGGATTATCATTTTGCATAAATACTGAGGCCGTAGCCTTTGATAGAAGCTTTTTGAACTTTGGCATTACTCTTGTAATTTGGAAGTACGAGCTACAGCTCGGTGTTGGTTCTTTTTGTAAGCCAGTTTTGGCATGACATCAGATTTTTGGTTATGAATAAAGGCAGGCAGATTTTGATCTCATTCTGAGTTTCTAAGGGAGCTATAGCTCTCAGGTTAGGGCCCAACCTGAGAGCAATAGACCTCCTCTGTGTTGTAATGTTATTTGCCTTTCGTTCCAGCACTTCGTTTCTTTACTTTGACATGCAATTCGAATTTACAGTCTGTTGATTTAGTTTTTATGAGATTGAATAGGATTAGTTTATGGTGAATTTGCTTCCAGTTTCTTAGGTTAGAAGAGGATAGTTATAATTCATTGGAGCTCCAGAAAAAGGTTGTTAGAGATCACTGCCATCTCTGCTTAGGGATTGGGGTGAAGTCCATATCAACCACCAAAAAGAAACGCAGCTCTTTTCACGTCCATGCAAGCTGCAACAATTACTTTAGTCGTAGATCCATCCATGCATTTTGGTCTTGATCATTACTTCTTCATTCCACTTCCATGCACGAGTTTCTTTCACAAATTTCACTGCTGTTCATTGGTTCAAAATAGCACAGTTAACATAGGTTAAAGAGTTCTCGTTTTTGGTGACATTCATAGACAATTTGTTTCATCTACACTGCTCCACACCATTCCATTACCTTCCTCTTCTTTTCAACCACACCTGAAGCCACTCAACCGACCTCTGTTCAGCTCGTTTACCTTCCAGCTCTTCCATTACTCACGTAGCTCCATTTACTTAACCTTTCGTTGATCCCATCCTTCCAACCATCAACCCACTGCATGCACTATTTCTCCATCTGACTTCTCTGCTCCTGATCCATCACCAGTTCCATCTCCATCTCACCTATCCTCCCACACCACTCCATCACTTCACCATCTCCCAAAACTCCCACGTCGAACATCCTGTAGAATTTCACAGACTTCCTGTAGAACCCTGAGTTTCCTGTAGGATCCCCTGCAGACTTCCTATAGAAGCCTGCAAACTCGGTTGCTGAGCATCCGAACATGGTAGACTTCTGTGGACTGATGCTAGAGACCCTCTGGGACCTCTCCTAGCCATCCTGACCTTGCCCATGCTTTCCTTCCATTCGAACCGCTCCTGCACAGTCAAACCCTAATCCAAAGCATCATCACAATAAATCCAACCTCTTAATGAAAAAATACAAAAACATGTCTTTTCAGATGCAAGTAGCTTAGATGCATGTATTTCAGCTCACTGCAAGTAATGGCATCATTGGTAGAAGGTTCATTCACAGTTTTGCATTGTAAGGGCCTAGCTAGTCAAATTAGGGTTTACTAGGGTTTTCATGCTTTGTTGGCTTTCAGTTTCTTTCTGCAAATAGATTAGCCTCCTTTGAGTTAGCTTTCATCCATCACTCATAAAGCTTCTTCTGTGAGTATATAGAAGTTGGCTTGAGCCCTAGCGGACTTGTGCCAGCTGACCAAGTGACAGCTGCGACAAGAGCTAGTACTTGTGCATACAACACCGTCGCTTCCAAGTTTGTACGAACTACCGGGTTGATAAAATTAGAGATAGGAAGTTCCAGGAGTTGTAGCATTATTGCTACAATACTGGAGCTCACCAATAATAGAGAGGCCCAAGCCATTGGAAGCTAGACCAAGGAGACGTAACACACGAGGGGTCAACTCCTTTATCATGTGCTTGTTGTAATGTGTTTTTGATGATGTTCTGTACATGTTTATGTTGATGTTTAGTTTCTGGTTTATGTTAAATTTCTCATAAAATTAACATAAGAACTCTTCATTTAACTTGCAAAAATTAATGAATCCTCAAGCAAAATGAAAGCATTTATTTATAATATGAGGGAGATCTTAGCACTGCAAACTAATATTCAAAATCAGATCAAATTTGGTATCAGATCATTAGGTTTTTCTTTGTGAAAGAAGGATTTAACTTTTTGCAAGTTTATGTCATTCTTACAAGGTTAAAACTCAAAAGGGGTGAAGGGAAGCTGGTTGGAAGCCCTAAAGTTGGGTCAAGGGAAAGAAGAGCAAGGTTGCCACAATCTCCAACACTATTTGAGCCTCAGGTTGTAGTTGAGACTCTAGAGATCATGGCTCATGAAGGAGAACATGAAAACATAACAGAAGATGAGAAGACCTTCAAAAAGGCTTTCTTTTATATGACAGAAATGGTGAAGGTCCTCTATGAAGAGAGAAATAACAATTTGCAAGGAGAAAGTTCCAAACCTCCCAAAGGAGAAGGCTCTTCAGGAGGAGGTAATAGAAAAGGAGGTAATGGGAATGGATACAAACATCCACCCTCTCCACCATCTTCTTCATCTTCTTTTTCACAAGCATCTTCACACACTTCCACTAACACAACCCTTACTCATACTCATCATTATACTTCAAAAGGAACTGGTAAATCACCTTTTTTAAAACTTGATGTTAAATTCGAGTTTCCCATGTATAATGGCGAAGTGAATGTATAGAATCCTGATAATTGGATTCATCAGTTGGAGGTATATTGTAGGATTCAAAACCTTCAAGATGATGACATAAATATTTAGTTAGCTTCCTTGATAATGGAGGGTGCAACACTAGTATGGTGGGAATCAAAGACCCAAGAGGAGATTAAAAAACACGGTAAGATCTCAATTTCTTGGAATGATTTCATTGCTACAATTAAAATACAATTCTACCCTCTAGTTTATATGCAAAAAGCCATCAAGAATTGGTAGAACTTTAGACATCTTAAAGGTAAAAATGTTCAAGATTACACCCAAGAATTCAAAAAAGGTCTCTGATGCTAGGTGTAGATTTGAAATCACAAGACACATTTATGAAGTACATAGGGGGTTTACACATTTACCTTAGGTATACTATCTTAATGTTTAATCCCAATAATCTAGATGATGTGTGTGTGTAAGCCACTCATCTTGAGGCAAGAAGGGAAAACACCCCAGAATAAGGTAGTAAAAAGTTATTTAAGGGTAAAGAGAAAGAAAAAGGTTTCAAGGGGAAGAAAAACGCATCCATTAAGAAGGAAGGAGAGGAAAAAATCGGTAAACATTGTTCTAGAGAGGGTCACGATGAATCTCACAGTTGGAAGCTTCATCTCGAAATGAAACCAAAGAAATTCAAAAACAAAGGAAAAGAAAAGACAACTGCAATCACTCAAGAAGAGGATTTGGGATCCAAATCGGGTGATGAAACAAAAATCACATCCATGGGGTTTCAAGGAAAGGAATCCATTTCCAGCACTAGTTCTTCAAACTCACATAATGAAACTCCAAATGAAAAGAGGAGAATAGAATTGTTTCACATAACGGTGATATTGAAACATAACAAGATTGATATGTTGTTTGATAGCGAATCTCAAGCCAATCTTATCTCAAAAGACATTGTCAAGAGTTTAAATCTCGAAGTTGTTCCACATCATAAACTGTATCCACTTGGATGGGTATGTGACAATGTGCAATTGCAAGTTATGGGAAAGTGTAAACTAAAATTTTCTCTCACTGCAAAACTCATATATGAAATGGAGCTTAACGTTGTGCTATTAGATATATGTGGCATCATTTTGGGCAGCCCGTACCTTTATGACATAAAAGCTATCTTCCATAAACATGAAAACAAATATCATTTATTCAAAGGTGGAGTAAAATATATTGTGAGAGTTCATAGCAAGAAAACAAATCTTTCGCTTGTTAATGGAGAGCAGAAGAAAAGGCTAGTGAATTCGAGCAAGAATCTTGTGCTTCTCATGATCAAACCTGAGAATCATATTGATTATGTAGCGTTTGATGGTTGTAATTCGAATTTGAAAACTGATTTGGTTGACGTTGTTAACCAATTTGATTAAATATTTTAGGAATCAAAGGGATTACTTCCCAAGAGGGGAATCCAACCTGAGTTATAGTTGCAGTAAAAGTGTCTTCTTCCTAACATTGTCATGTACATGATTCCAGTGATGGAAAGCGCAGAAATTAAGACACAAATCTAGGGATTGTTGAATAAAATGATGATTTGGCCTACTCCTTTACCGTGTGTTGCACCTCTTGTTTTGGTGCCCAAGAAGAATGGTAGGAATTTCCTTGAATGGGATTCAAGAAGTGGCTTTCATCAAAGTAGAGTTGTTGAAGGAGATATAGGGAAGTTTTTTTGAATGGCTTATTATGATTTTCGGACTTTGTCGTGCTCCTACTACTTTTACACATATGAAGAAAGATGTGTTGAATCCATTTCTAGACACAATAGTCTATTTGGATGACATTTTCATTTTCAGAAAATTTCATTATGAACATGTCATATGTGAGAAAAAAATACTTGATGTCATATTTCAAGAACATTTGTTTCGATGTTAAAGAATATGTTGGATAAAATTTCTTTAATGTACTTGAGCCATGAAATTGGTTCTTCCAAGTGTGTTCAGGTTCCCAAGGGTTTTTTGGCAGTCTACGTGGGATGTGGAGAAGGTGAGCTAGAGTTAAAACTCTCCAATATTGATGTCGTAATAGTCTGTGGTGGTATTGACTCCATTCCTACAGACATGGGTGAAATAATCATACATCCCCGTGAATCCACATATGCCTTTGATCTGTTCACAATTTACGCAGGAAGGCTCAAGATAGTCATTTGGATAAGAGGTTTTCTGGAAGTAGCCCAATGTTGGAGGAGAAATTTTCCTAATTTTTCTTCTATTGTAGTTCATTTGCATTCATTGGCAGTTGTGAAAAAGATCTTCCAGTGGGGAGGCAAACAACGAGAGGCATTTGAAGCTTTAAAAAAAAATATCAGTACAACTCTAGCACTTGCTTTTCCAGACTTGAGATAGTCATTTAAGTTTCAGGTTGTTGTATGTGACTATGCCATGGGAGCAGTCTTTTTGCAATGAGTAAGCCCATTTGTTTTCATTCAGAAATTTTCAATGATAAAGTGTTTAAGTTGTAGCGACAAAGGCACTTCCATTGGATGGGTTTTATTCTACTATTCCACTCGTTCAAAAGGTATAAGAAAGGTATAAGTGATAAGTTTGTTGATGTGCCTTCTAGGCCTATAATTTATATAACTATTTTCCTAAAGTATCATTTTGTTTTACATGAAAGTTATGTTTAGAAAAATACATATTTTCAAGATGTATATTCAAGCTCGAGTCAAAGGAATCAAGTGGAGGAATTTGTTTACCATTTGTATCATAATGTATTGTATCATCTTGGTAAGAAGGATCTTGCTACTGATAGTAACATGGAAAAGGCTAGACATTTCATTGAACGACTCCAAATGGTACATCAAACAGTGCAAGAACAACTTGCAAAGGGCAAGGCAAGTATACATCAAGGCATGACAAGCATCGTGCAGATCACAAGTTCCAATTAAGTGATTATTGGATCAAGATTGCAAAGGTGAGGGAATTGTACCCTCACATGTTGGTAAATTAAAAGATATATTTTTAGGTCCAAAAGACTTCCAGTGGAGGAGTGATCAAGTGCACAAAATTAGGCTCAAAAATCAAAGTGTCATAATCTTGATAAACTTAGCTCCAGATTAGAAAGCTCATCATTCTGATTCCAATGGTGTGAACGAAACTCATATCTAAGCTCATATGTAGAATTTAGAGAAAGTGAAAGTTCAAGTTTAACTTGGACACATGCCAGGATTGGATGATGTGGTAAGGTCCTTCAGCAAATGAGGAGGCACCAAGTGGCAAGTTGCCATTAGCCCCCGCATGTCGTAAATTGAAATTGTAGGTGGGTTGGCATTAAAAATCGGCCCCAGAACAACCAAGGTGTGATGCGATAAACGCAATCGCAGATCACAATCACAAACCGTAGGAAAATAAAGTCATGCATTATTATTACTTGTTGATTCACCGTCGAACTGCAATTTGCGATAAGTTCCCGATGCGAGATGTTTATCGGTTCCAGTTTATAATGTCCTCGGGTCCACCACATCGCAATCGCATAATTTTCTACCACGTACACAAACGTTAAGCCAACCGATCCTTGTCGATTGCAATTTGCGATGGGCAATCGGTGCCGATGGATTATGGCCTACCGCACAACAAAATGCTCGCTCGGTTAGCATATTTTTTGGAGCGAAATTGTTGGTTCCTATCGAATGTGGAGCAATTTATGGAACGAATATTGGGAGAACTAGGATAATTCATATCTTCTTGAATTTTTCACCAAATTGGATGCAAAAAGAGGCCAGATAGCCATTTTTGGACATTTTGGACTAATTGGAGCAGGTTTCAGAAGCATTTGAGCACTGCAAACAGAAATTTTTACACTTTTGAGCATAATAGAGAGGCCCAAGCTATTGGAAGTTAGACCAAGGAGATATAGCTAATGAAGGGTGAACTCCTTTATCATGTGCTTGTTTTAATGTGTTTTTTATGATTTTTTGTACATGTTTATGCTGCAATTCAATTTCTAGTTTATGTTAAATTACTCATAAAATTAACATAAAAATTCTTCATTTCACTTGCAAAAATTGATGAATGCTTAAGCATAATGAAAGCATTTTGTTTATAATTTGAGGAAGATCTTAGCACTACAAACTAATATTCAAAATCTGATCACATGTGCAAGCACCCTGACATTGATGCTTCTCTTTCTCACCATCCTTTCGTACTGTGCCCATTATCTGAGTTTCCAATTTTTTCAAATCATGTTAGAATTTGTTTTTCTCCATTACGTGTCCAAAATGCCTCCCTGACAATAAAATGCCCAGGTAATGTTTATGTTTTTTTGTAATTTAATTTTTATCGTATTATAATTGTAAATTAGGTTAAATTTGGCATTTCTTTTGAAAAGAAAAATTTCGTGGCCCAGTTCGCTCGATATGTTTGGCTCACATCGATAGTGGTGCACCCTATAAATTTACATGGAGCACATCATTTCTGTACGTGAACATAACACACTATAGTTGTTGCAATGGTTTTTGTAAATTAAAACACACTAGGAAAGATGCGACAGATTATACGTTGGTGCATCACGCCTGGTGCATTTATATTTAACAAATGCACTGCAAAAACAATATTTAAAAATATAGTTATAGCTCGATGCATTTGATAACCTGAATGTACCATATTGGTGTAAAATGGTTATTCATGTGCACCGATGCACAAGTATGTTGTACCACATTTACAAGTTAAATTTGAGAACCAACAATGGTGCGTCATATTTATGTGTGCACCGATTCCGGTGCGGTTATAGTTGAAAGCACACTGATGTTGGTGCGTGACTTTGTTTTGAGTGCACTAGTGATTTTTTCTTTTCATTGAAAGTTATGTTTCCATATTTATAAACAAATGTTTCATTTAATAAAAAAATGTATTTTATGTATGAGGCCAATGTATTTTATATGTCAATCATGTAGCATAGACATCAGTAGAGAGCAAAGTTTGGAAGTTTGTCTTAAAGTTTATAAACCTTGGTGAATCTTACTAGTCCCTAATATGCAAATTGTAAAATTTTTGTTGATATTTTTGTAGAAATATTTAGATTTCCAATGATTTTATATTATTCGATATAATATTTTGGCAATTTTTAAGGTAAAATAATGGTGTACTATAAAATTTGGGTGAATTATTTTAGAAAAAAAATGGAAATTGGCGAATCTTTTTTTTGGAAAAAGCATGGAAAATTAGCCCATCTGCGAATATTAGCCCCTAAAATTTTCCCTGGCAGAGGGAGCGCCATCAGTAGTAGGAGCACCTGGAAAACCCATATAATATCGTTCGAACATGGTAGGCTAGAGAGAGGAATGTAGGTCTCCTCAAGTACTATGAGGAGGCTACATCCTTTGATGGAGTGCCCAAGAGTATGATTTCTTTGTTAGTACTAGGGTGTGGTGTAGGCCCACTAAGGAGGATATATAATTTATCACTGGCCTATCCAAGAGAGGGAAGGATTTTTTCCTAGTTCCCTGATGTCCCCCATGGGGTTGTAGCTGAGAGTTAGCTTGTGTACACTAAGAGATATGTCAAGCCTCATGCAGTCCTCCCATAATATTTTTAGCTCTATGGTGGACAACTAAAGATTTCTTCTTTTACTAGAGATTGTTAGGAAATTCTGACACATAGGAAATAATTAAGTATAACTTGGTCTAGTGTATATTTAGGTAAAGTGTGTTTCTTTAGTATGTACTTTTTTTGACTTACAATCCAATGGTCACGATATGTTCTAGACATGAAATGATACAACGATTCATTCTCTCCTCAGTATTACAGACACTTGATTCATGGATTAACACCCGATTAGTCCATGATCTCTATTTAAAGATGGAGGGTCATTTGTTAGGTGACTATTCATGAGAGAATCTTATGTAAATTTTATTTCTTTTACATTAATAAATTGCATGAAGTGGCTGTGTTGGCTTAGGCCATGGACTGTTTCCCTTTTTAAGGGTTTTAACCATGTCAAGAATATTGGTGTACTAATCTATGATTTTCTTGTGAGCAGTTTACTTTGGTGTTCTATCCAAGGAAATTACCCTATAAATTACTACATGGTATCAGAACTATTCAAGGGCTGCATCCATTGGTGATCCAAATCTGAAGCTGGTACAACTGCATCTGACTGTCATTTCCTATATCTATTGTTTCTGAGTGATTTCAGGCTGAGAGGACTCCTCTATTGTCTTAGGAGCATCTATTCCAGTGAGAAACCCCTTTCGTTTCATGCAAAAAGGCTTCTGATAGCCCTAGCTACGTCATTTTTAAGATATGGAGGTATACAATCTTTATTTGCGGTTATAGTTATTTATCTCTCTATTTATTTCAGTTTATAGTCCTTTATAATTTATTTTAATACCGGATCGATACCTTCCATTTCTGTGTATGTTTTTTACCCCACGACTCTGTGTGATCTAGGAAAACTAGAAACGAAAAGGAAGGATTTTTCTCTTGCGTATGCTCTTTTCCATTGCGCCTTAGTGTGATCTCGGAAGATCAGAAACATTGAGGAAAATATCTAGTTTTTGGCCAATTTTAGCTTAAGTCAGAAGGCTTGGATACTTTTTCTTGTTTGTTTGGTTTGTGTGGCTTTTTTTTTGTAGGAAAAAAAGGGGTTTTCAAGTAAGCACGCACCCCAAAGAATCAGTCAGCGAAAAAAAAGAAAGAAAACCTTCCTCCTTTCCAACCATTAATAACCTTTTAAACTAGCTCACTTGGTCTAAAGTTACTTTATGAGAATAGAGATCTTGGGTTCAAGTCTTTCTTTTTGTTGAATTACTTTTTCAAAAAAACACATGTAACTTATGTTTTAAAGTTACTTTATGTAAAAGTGTTCTCACCCATTATAAAAATTGAGTCACTTATAATTCTAAAGTCACTTTATCTTTTATTTAAGTTACAATTTAGTGGATAGTTCATAAAGTACCATTGTAAAAGTGACTTTCACTTATTTATAAAAGTGGGTCACATAAAGTAATCTTTCTTTTAAAAGTGAGCTAATTAGATTAAGTTTGGAAAGGGGGGGATTTTTTTTTTAAATATAACATTATCATCAACTTGCCAACATTCACATGGTTCATTGGCATCTTCAACAACTTTTCTTCAAAAGGCCATAACTTCTTCATCCAAAAGCCATTTTTAGAGTAGGATTTTTTAATCAACCTAATATTTCGATATCTTTCCATTGGAACACTTAATTTTAACATATACAACTTTAGTTTCTTTTAAAATGGAAATTCCATGCCTAGTTATTATTGAAAACACCAACTACTTCTAATGGCTATCCTACATGGTGGATTTACTTAGAAGTAATGTTCTTTATAGAATAGCCTCAGGCCAAGAGTCTAAACATCATTATGAAGATAAGAAAGCCAAATGGGAAAATAAGCAAGATCAAGCATGAAGGTTGATAGGGATTTCTGTTTGTCCAAACCTCAAATTCCATATCACAAAAATTGATACCCCCGATGAAGCAATGAAAAAGCTCAATAAAGTTTTCGGAATTAATAACGAAATTAGAACCCATCAACTCAAAATTCGTACGTTGGACCCCAATAATTTTTCTTTCATTGAATATTTTTTGTCCAAGTTCAAGACCCTTAGAGTTCTCTTGTAAGGTGTTAAGGTTAAGAAATAAGATGGTAGCCTTATCTATTCCATTCTTACTAAGTTAGGACTAGCCTACTCTATGTTTGTTCCCACATTCCATTGTACTAGAAAAACATTTATTTCTCAAGGACAAGACTACAAGTCCCCCTCTTTTGATGCAATTTGTGATTCTTTAATAAGATAACAAGAAAAAATCTTACATCTTAGTCTTCTTAATATTGGAAACTCTTCTAAGAAATCCTTAGCATCCTAGCAACAAGCACATTCAAAGAATCCTAAGAAACAACATCCTAAAAAGAATGGTGCTAAACCAAGCAAGGGTCCTAAGCCATTTTAGTCTCGAAATGAAAAATCAACTCAACAAAATGATAAGGCCACTAAAAACAAAGGAAAGAAGATTGACATACATTGCAACTTTTGTAATCATGATGTCCACTTGGAATCCAAATGCTTTAAGAAGATCAAAGACTTGGAAGTAGCAATGAAGAAGCATAACATCCATTTGGAGCACTTTTCAACTTAAATTTCATCTTCAAGAATAACACTTTCTACATGTGGTTGTCAATCATCTCCTTTTGGTTATACACTAATTGTATATTCTTCTACTCATTGTTATGAGTGGCTTATTGATTATAGATCTTATTATCACATGGCCAAAAACAAAGCCATGTTTTATTCTTTAAATGATTGTAACACCAAAAATATATATGTTGGTGATGATAGATCTCTTAGTGTTGTAAGGACTGGAACTATTCATCTAGACAATGGTCAATTTAATGATATATTATGTGTTCCTACCTTACCCTGTAACCTTCTATCTGTATATCAGGTAACTCATTTAAGTGAAGGTAAAACCACTGAATTTTCACCTCATGATGTTCTAATTAAGGACCTAAGAGATCCTAGAAAGATTTTAGCTACTAGCATTGCTGATGATTCTACAAGGTTGTACAAGTTGAACAAATTTGGGTCATCAAATATTCCCTTGGTATTCGTTGCTCATAATGATGAAGTGAGAAAACTTTGGCATGAGTCATTTGGTCACTTAAACTATCGCTCCCTTCAAAATATATGTAAATAAACTATGGTGAAAAGTCTTCCTATGGTATCTTGCAGAGATGGTGTTTGTTCTACATGTGTACTCAAAAAACATCATCGAGATAGTTTTGAAAACTATGCCTCTTGGCACACCTCAACCCGTTTACAACTTGTGCATAGTGATTTATGTGGTCCACTTCCATTTGTTTCATTCTATGTCTACAAGTATTTCTTAACTTTCATTTATGATTTTTCTAGATGCACTTGGGTATAGTTATTAAAACTCAAGGGCGAAGTCTTTAACATGTTCTTGGCCTTTAAGGCCTTTGTTGAGAAGCAATCTAGACATCAAATTCTTAAGCTAAGATCTAATAATGGGGGAGAATATGTTAAAAAAAATTCATCAACTTTTTCGTTAAGCATGGAATTCAATTGCAATATATTGTTCCATATAGCCCATAGCAAAATGGTGCAACTAAAAAGAAGAATCGCACCTTAAAGGAAATGGCTAATTGTATGCTTCAATCTAAAGGACTTAGTCTTAAGTTTTGGGAAAAAGTGATTAACTATGAAAATTACATAGTAAATCACACACCTACTAAGGTTTTAAAGAATATCACTCCAGAAGAACCATGTAGCTCAATTAAACTAGATGTAAGTAACTTTGGCGTTTTTGGAAGTGAAGCATGGGCCCATATTCCCAATGAGAAACATAAATCCTTAGAACCTAAGAGTGAAAAATGTAATTTTGTTGGATATTCTAAAGATTTCAAAGCATATAAACTTCTTCAACCTAAATCCAAAAATATTATCATTAGAAGAGATGTAAAGTTTTTTGAAAATATATCGGTCTACGAGCCTAGTGTGACAAATGTGCCACCTCTCTCTATCCTTTCTACTTCTAAAAATTTTACTTCTTCAGATGATGACAGCGAGGATGAAAATACTCCCCCACCTTCTCAGGATCCTCCTTTAGCTCCTTAGCTTCCAAAATGGGTCCTCTCTACTTAGGATGAAGCAGGTGCTCTTACCAGTGATCCTATAGATAAACGTTGTACACGTTATCAGTTTGATATAACCTCTTCTTTATTAGCTCATGCTTAAGAAAATTTTGATCCTGACACCTTTACAGAAGCTTCAAGCCATCCATATTGGGATGCATCTATGAATGAAGAATATCGTTTAGTGTTGGAAAATGATACATGGGACCTTGTTCCTCTTCCAAAGGGGTGAAAACTTGTTAGATGAAAATGGGTTTACAGAACCAAGTTTGGACCAGATGAAAAAGTTGATAAACATAAAGCTCGCCTTGTTGCTAAGGGTTTTTCACAAGTTAAAGGCATTGACTACTCTGAAAACTTCTCCTCTGTTTCCAAAATAAACTATATCCTCCTTGTTCTTTCCCTTGCTACCTCTTTCAAATGGGAAGTCCATCAAATGTATGGTAAATCCACCTTCTTACATGGGGACTTGAATGAAGAAATCTATATGGAACAAGCTCCTGAATTTATACAAAAATACTCCAGCCTTGTATGTTGGCTTAAGAAATCCCTTTATGGTCTCAAGTAATCCCCTCGGGCTTGGTATGCCAAAATGGATAGCTTTCTTTTAGATACTAGCTTTTCCAAGTGTCATTCTGACAATACTGTCTACACCAAGAAAGTGGGTAAGTCTCTTATCATTCTTGTTCTTTATGTTGATGATCTTATCCTTATTGATAGTTATCCCAACCTTATAAAAAATGTGAAGTCCAACCTTAAAAACCAGTTTGAAATGACATACTTAGGACACTTGCATTATTTACTTGGTCTTCAAGCCTTGCAATCCAAAGAAGGTATTTCCCTTTCCCAGTCCAGGTATGCCTATCATATTCTACGCCAATTTCACATGGAAGACTGTAAGCTAACCCCTTCTCCCTTTCAGTCTGGAGCAAAACTTTCAGTCACTTGTACTTCCTTTGAAGTTGATGCTACCTTATATTTCCAGCTTGCTGGAAAAAAAATTTATCTGACCCATACCCATCCTAACCTTTCCTTTTTTGTTGGCCTTTTTTCTCGGTTTATGTAAAACCCACATGAAAATAGTTGGAAAGTAGCTAAAATAATACTTTGTTATGTTCGAGGTACAGTTTAGAAGCATCTCCTCTATTGGTTGGTTTCACTGATTCTGATTGGGTTGGTGACCTTGATGTTTGTAAGTCTACTACAGGTTCTATCTTCACTCTTGGTTCTAGACCTATTACATGGGTTTGAAAGAAACAAAGTGTCATTTCTCTTTCTTCAATAGAATTAGAGTATCCTGGTGCCGTTGAAGCTAGTAAGGAAGCCTTGTGGCTTCATCAGATTCTGTCAAAGTTTGGTTTTCAACAGCAGAATCCGACTACACTTTGGTGTGATAATGAAAGTTCAATTCAACTATGCAAAGATCCAGTCCAACATCAGCGCAAAAAACACATTGAAATACACATGCACTTCATCAGAAATATCATTCATGACCATGCTCTTGAAGTGCAATATTGTTCAACTAATGACAAAGTTTCAGACATATTTACAAAAGCTCTCATAGAGGCGAAGTTAACTAAACTTTGATTTATTGTTGTAGACATCTTTACAAAGGCTCTAATGCCTCCTTCCTTCTCCTATTGTGTCATATTTTTACATACTTCAGTCCGATCCCAAGTTGTTCTTAAGGGGGGATGTTCAGTCCTATCCCAAGTTGTTCTAGTGTATATTTAGGTAAATTGTGTTTCTTGATTATGTACTCTTGTAAATTACAATCTGATAATCACAATATGTTCTATACATGAAGTTACTTGACGATTCATTCTCTCCTTGGTATTACTGACACTTGATCCATGGATTAACAATGGATTGGTCCATGATCTCTATTTAAAGAGCACAAAGGGTCATTTGTTAGGTGATCGTTCACGAGAGAAGATTATGTAAATTTTATTTCTTTTACATTAATAAATTTCCTGAAGTGGTCGTTTTGGCTTAGGCCATGGACTGTTTCCATCTTTGAGGGTTTTAAACACGTTAAGAATAATGGTGTACTGATCTGTGATCTTTTTGTGAGGAGTGTCCTTTGGTGTTCTATCTAAGGAACTTACCCTATAAATTCCTACACAAAGGCAGTTAGGTGCCTCTCATTATTAGTCACCACGATTTTTAGTAGTGATGGGTAGCACATTATTTGACTTCTTTTGTATTATGTTGATTCTTTGACTTAGGTGCCATGTTGCATCATATGGTCTGCCATTTTTTTGAGGCAGTTTTGCATGGCTTTAGATAGATTTTGTGCATTGAAACATGGGAGGGAGGTTGTTGGGTCAATTTACTATGCAGATTAACACAAGTATTTAATTATCAATCCGGGTTTCTTGAATTTATAAGCATGTCCAAAGTATATGGATTCCAATGGTAGTCAATGTTAGAAGATGAAATATAAAAATTGAAAGAAATGCATATTAGAAATATAAAATTTAATTAAGTAATTTATGATTCACTTATGTAATATGTGAGGGATGAGGCTCCTAACTTAGGAGAACTAGGTTGTCCTTCCCTACAATACTACTTTCATGAAGAGAATTCCAAAAGCACTAATAAAAAATGGTTTATGATGCCGAAGATGTAAAATAAGAGGCTCCTAAATAAGGAGGACCGGGTTGTCCTTCTTCACAATTCTTACTTCAAACCAGAAATGCATAAATAACTTCAAATAACAAAAGGAGAATGAAATTCAGTTTTAGTTCAAGATCAAATAGAAGGGGAATTTAACTTAAATTCCTATGTGTCCCTTCATATGTAGATTAGAAATAAACAAATATCCATTCAGAAATCATTACATATCTAAATACATTTGAAACAAGAACTAATTTATGAAAACTACAAAAATTTAACCAAGAAGTGCACTTAGCTTGGCGTGGGGGGCCTCCACCCTTGCCTTGCACACTTGAATAAATCTCAGCTACAAAAAATTTAGTAAATCAACCAAGCATTAACAACAAATTGAAATGAAACAGATTCTTTAGTTAACTTTTAGTCTTCAAAGAGTCTCAAAATTAGATTACATAAATTCTACATATTTAAGCCTTCAATAGTCTTGACTTAAATAGAGAAATAATAAACAAAATTGACTAAAAAGTCTCTAATAGCCTTATCTACTCTAATCCCATATATCTTGGTCAAATCCACCCATTCAGTTACACAAAATTTGGAAAAATAAAAAAAGTCACTAATTTTGGCCTATTTCCTAGGGATTTTCTAGATAATAGGTCATGTTTGACCAGAGTTGATCAGGCCTATTTTATCTTGGTTTGACCGAACCAATAGTTACACATCCATTCTTAGTTCCTAATATTTCTAAATCCATGCTCATCTCGCACCCAGGTGTCCTACAAGTATGAATTCAATGGAGAAATTACAGGAATTTTCAGTTCTGTCCAAAAATACTCTTAAAAACCCAATGTTTACTAAAATTTCTAAAAATTGAAAAACCTTAATCTAATTACCTTAATATGAAAAAAAAGGGTAAAATGAAGCATATATGAGTGGAATAAGGTGGAATATGATGGTAATTAAGTGGGTTTATGATAAACAAAAATGACCAAAATTGAGGACCAACAAAGGTCTTCCCTTTCGTTTCTGATCTTTTTTGTTTATTTTTTGAGAGGATTCTAGAGACAAGGTCTAGATTTGACTATCACCATCCTAAGATGATCACTAAGGTCCGGATGTGCATGTGGGTGTAGATGATTCCTAAGAGGGGCATGTCGGAGTATTTGATCAGGATTTCTCCTAAGGCACTGTTGCTACCGGCTAGTGAGGATGACCATGTGTTTGTCGCATTAGCATTTCCATACATGAGGATTGATTGGAGATGGTGTCCCAACATCCTCTTCACAATGGATGAGCATCTAGATGATAGATGTAATATTAGTGTTTTTTTTTTAATGAATCTAGTTTTATTTTCTTGTTTTAATGAATTAGAATAAAATTTATTCTAGCACATTCTTTAACTTCTTTTATTAAATTATTTAATGAAATTTTATAATTATTTTTCTATACTATATATTTTGTAGACATCAGCACATTTGATGGGTACATGCCTCCTCCCCCGCCAGATATAGTAGGAGGTGAGGAGATGGGCATGGCCCAAGAGGGTGACGCACATCCTCAGGGGGGCGTGGGCATCCAGAGTAGTAGGGCTAGTTTGAGAGTTTTGTTTGATGTGGGAGTTTTCCCTACGAGGGCTCAATATATCACCACGGATCCTAGCTTCATGGGTTTGTATAGGGTTTGTACGTGAGAGATAACGTCTCTTATGTGGTATATCAATGGAGCTAGTAAGGTACTAACAATGATGAGGGATGTATGCCAACATCATGCAACGACATATACATCGGATGAGGGTGGTGATGATGATGTTTAGGGTGATGATCATGATCAGGATCATGAGGGTGGTGATCATGATGCTTTTGGTAGTACACCTCCATCTCGTAATACACCTCTTGGGTTGTCTGATGATAAGATGATAGAGATAGAGGATGTGCTTGTTTCTCCTAACATAGCAAACCAACAACCTCCTCCTTCACCTCAGCCGAGTTTGACAGATGTTGATCATGCACCTATAGTTTACCATGCATTGTCTTTTACTACAGACCAGGCTGACACTACATCCTTTTTATTGGATATTTGATTGCACTTATTTGACTTGTGTGTGTGTGTGTGTGTATGGTGCATTTTTTTGTTCACATTTATGTACTTAATTTAGATTTTGGTGTTGATGTGTATATTGTTAAGTCATGTTAGATATGTTCATTTCATGTGCTTGCAGATAGATGTGTATGTGATAACAATTATTTGACATGAGATTTATATTAATTTGAGGATGTTTGTGGTGATGATGTTAGATCACAATGCTTGTGTTTTGTTAGATGTGATCATGATGATGATGTTGTGTTATGCTATTAGATTTTTGTGCTAGCTAATGATGTTTATCTGTGCTATAAGTGTATATAATTAGTTGATGTTAGTGAATTTGAATGTGTATATTTGATGATGTTTATTATTTTTTATGGTTATCATTATGATGTTTATTTTTATGAAATAATATTTATTATAGATTATGCATTAGTGAACTTATATACAACTTTTATATATGAAATTGCATGCAAAACACCTTACTTAAAGAAATGCAAAGATATTTTTATAAATTAAAAAGTTTAGTATGGTTGAAACTATGATTGCAAAATTATGGCAAATATTTTTATATTTCTTAGATAATTCATTAATACTCAATCTAACTTAATTAGTAAAATATTTCAATACTGGCAATGAAAAAATAATTAAAGGTAAAATAATTTAGTTAGTTCTTAATAAGACGAAAATGTGTAACTCGTTCAATTTTTAATATAAAATATTATTAATAATAAATTATTCAAAAATTCAATTTAACTAATTCAACATTGGTTTATAAAATTCAATCTATCGTCAAATTGAAAAAGCTTAAGTCACATTTTTTTATAACTTGCAACCTAGATCCATCTTAACTCTAGATCTACCAAGGGCTAAGAGGGATCATATCTCTTGAGATGCAAAATTTTTTTAGAGTGAAAATATATTTTATCCCTCCACACTTGGTAGATCTAGAGTTAACATGGATCTAGGTTGGTATAATATATATGTAGTTGACATTGAAATATTTTATTTATAATTCACATTCTCCACATTAAAATGTTAAAATATGCCCCCTCATATTTTTTCCCTATATGTATACATTTTATTAATTTTATTATTAATATTTTCTAAAATATGACATATCAAATCCATATTAAACATTGAAAATTTTACAAATATCCCTAATACATTGAATTAGAAAGCAACTATTAATGGAATAAAAATTCTCTCAATCTTTCTCACTAAAGAGATAATATAAGAATTTTTTTAATTTAAATTAATTTAAATTTCTCTATATAAAGTATTTATAAAATTATGTTATTTAATATGGACATTGAAATATTTTTACTGAGTTGTAGAGCACCTCTCAGCGCAATTAATTTATGTTTAATATAACTTAAAAAATATTTTGATGCTATTTTGGTTCTTTATTTGCTATTGTACAAGTTTAAATTTAACTCTCTTTAATAATAAATATAAGTTAAATAATACAAAAATGATAATAAATTAGATTTAAAATTTTGACAAATAATATATTTGATTTCTGTATTCAAGCTTCCATGATCCATTTAATGAATTAAGGAAAGTATTTCAGTAGAAATCACATAAGAGAATTTTTTGGCCGGTGCGTTTTGAACCAGTCGACCAAAAAATTCTCTTATGTGATTTCTACCGAAAGAATTTGCTTAATATATTTGATTGTTTATTAATGAAAAACTCAAAAAATATTATTTTTTCCACATACTTATCATGAGATAGTAACTAAAATTCATGTTTTTCACATTTCTCCTAGCTAATATTACATCATATTCATAATGATAAGGACATGTCTACTTTAAATAATTTAGTTATAAATGCATAAAAGATAGATATTTATTTCACATAATATAAATAGGAAACAAAAATGCATCACCAAGTCTATTTGAATGTCAAACAAATGCCTCTTAATCACCATCACAAATTCACTATTTTGTTCTTATTTTCCTATTTGAGAAGGATTATGACCTTGAATCCTTATTATCATAGATAATGTACCCAATTGGAAATACTTAGTTTTAAGTACTGTAAAAATGTTTCCACTACAAAAAAATGTGTAAAAACATTTGTGAATCTTACCAATTATATTATAAAATGCCAACAAGATGAATAAAAAATATAATATAATTAGCGAAATAATGATGATAAAAACATATAACAATAGTATAAATGATGAAATAACACAAGTACATATCACTTTCCATTGTCATCACCCTGATTATCTTCCTTTCTTGGCATGATAACATTGTTGTTCTCAAAAATATGTTTTGATCTAGGGTCATGTCTTAATATAAACCACCAATCCCTATCCAACACAACTGGGTAAAAAACACCTAGTAGTAGTGTTCTGGGAAAACATAAAGCTCCATAGCTTCATGCCACATCTTTCTAGAGTTGATAGATATCAATTTAGTATCAAGGTCCTCCTTTACATAATTCCAGTCAAAGGTCTCCTACCACATGCACCTAAAAATAACACATTGGAATGAAGATAATTCCACTTGAATGATATCTTATATCTTTCTAATGTAACATAGTGTCCCTTGCATTAGGTTTTGATCACGGTGGCTAGCATGACTAGATTGATCGAACTCAACTTCCACTCCACATTCTTGTTTCATGCATCCATCATCGACATCCTCCATGAAAAAAATATGTCCATATGCCCACATACATGGGAACAAATGCACCTATAAAACGTGAAAAAATCACAGTGTCATGTGTCTAATAACCTGAACACAATTAAAAAAATATAAAATATATATAAAGGTTACAATTAAAAGGTGGAGTATGAACTTAAAACTCATGTACAGAAAGAGAATATAATTACCAAGTTGCTTCTCCCAATCCCAATGTTTAGCACACTCTCTTCAATACACAAGTAATGATCAGATGCACCATATTTCTCTCTAACTTGATCATCAACCAAAATATTAGGGCATGTCATTGGCATATTTTATTTTAAATGATCAGGATAAGACACGCTTCTACCATCCAACCATTTGAATTCTTTCCTATCACTGTCCAATTTCCTCCTCTTCGTATAATGTGACCCATGGTTGTGTCACTACCATATTGTAAAGAATGAATTTTTCGATGTCTTCAACATCTAAATTCAATGATGAAATCAAACCAATATATATATATCTATCTATATATATATATATATATATATATATATATATATATATATATATATATATATATCTATATATATATATATATATATATATATATATATATATATATATATATATATATATATATATATATATATATATATATATAGTACACATGAGATCAAAATATGCATTAATAAGAATTTTAGTGTGAATAGTTACTGTATAGTAATTTGAAAAATGATTATCCTACACTTACTCTTTATCATGCGCCTCTTTCCATTCATTTCAAGAAGCTCAATTATGTTTTGTCTTCATACCTTTCTTCCTTCCAAATCACCACACCTGGTGTGAAATTTATTTGATTAATGTACTCACTAGCATAATAGAAATACTCATACGATGTATACCCCTCTGCCATAGATTCCTCAGGTTTTTCCCATTGTTGAACACAACCTTTCAATTTCTTCATGTACCTCTCGAAGAAGAACATCTAATGAAAAGAAATGACCCCAACTAATTCAACCTCATTCACTAGGTGAATTAGAAGATGAACATGCAAGTCAATGAAACTTGTTGGGAATTCCTTCTCAAACATACAAACAATCTCAGCTATCTCTCAATGCCACCATGGAATGCTAGCCATATGAATCTCCTTTGATGTGATCCAATGTACAAATGCAAATAATTCAGATATGGCACGTCATAGATCTTGGGGTAAGTCATGGTTCACACACCCATGCATGAGCAGAGGATAATGACACTGCACAGTAAATAATACATTATAAAACAATCAAATATAAAATATTCCATTACATAAAAATAAAAATAAAAATAAAAAATTCATGTTTTTGACATACATACTCTTAGAATGTTCAAATAGTCATGTGATTTCAACCCCGACAAATGGTCTTCCAGAATGAAGTAGTGACGTAGTGAAGACCCATATAAATAAGGCACCCTCACACTCATTATAACATCATTTTCCAAAGAAAAATCATCTTTCTTTAAAATCCATGGGAAATCATCTTATTTGAAAGAGAAAGAGGGAGGAACCTCTCCTCTAATTTTTTTTCCTGACCAATGTTTCTTTTTAATTTTTGAAGATGTTTTTTTTCCTAATAACCAATGTGTCACTTTCTTTCGATGATATGTGTCTCTATAAAGAAGATCAAATGTTTTTAAATATATGCATGTGATCAAATAAGTGGGAAATCTTAAGATCCTTAAAATATGGGAGCTCATAAAAGACAAATTTCCTTTTCATCCCAATGGGAAATTTCTGAACATAGGTGTCAAAGAATTATGAATCATCAAACATAGGCTCCCCATTTGAATAAAAAATTTCTGCAAACTCCTTCTCCTTCTCTCTCTTATATCCTCTAAGTCATTCAATTGGTGTCATTATTGCAGGCCTTTAGGTTCTCTCTAGTTTACCATTGAAAGTGGATGTTTCTCATCTATAAGGGTGTTATTCTAGGAGGAATACCCTGGAGTAGTCATACACTGGCTTTTTTAGGTGGTCAAACCACCTAACCACCTAGCCTTTAGAGAAAGTCCACAACATTTACATCCATGATACTCTTTTATTACAAGACCTGTGAAATTATTGAATACAAGCTGACACGTTAGCATTGCAACAAATTAAATTAATATGAAAAAAATTATTATTACTAAACAAATAAAAAAATGTAATATTTTACTAGAGAAAACTCCTAATCCTAGATAATCATGTATTGTGTAAGAACACATGCCATACAACCTAAAACTCCTCTCTATTGCGATGGGTCTTGATACATCGTACAAATGTATCTGTTCCCATAATTTCTTAAATTCATCTACTAATGGTTGTAAGTAGACATCCATATTCTTCACTTGTCTTCTACCAGGGACTATGAGAGCCAACATAAGATGTTCATTCTTCACAAACAAACATTGGGGGATATTGTTATTGATCAAGACTATTACTAGCATTTGCACCTAGTGTTGCAAAGGAAACGCCGTAAGGCATAGTGTGTGGAAGAATATTGAAACGTGAATAGGCTTTTGCGGGCTTTTTTGGAAGCAAGGGTCGATGAATTCGAGCTTTAATTTGAGGGAGCGATGCCTAAAACCGCTGAAATGGAATGCAAGCAGGCATAAATATGTATTTAACCTGTTTAGAGACCTTTGTTTGTTGTTGGGAAAAATTGTGGAGTTAAAGGTGAAGATAAATGAATGAATCCATGCGAACGACAACTGGGCATCCATATTGATTTGGAAAGGGCTATTTAAGAAATCATTATTCAAATGGGAAATTAAATTAATATGCAAACAACAACCGGGCAACCATATTGATTTGGAAAGGGCTATTTAAGAAACCATTATTCAAATTGAAAATTAAATTAATATGAAGATATATTGAAAACATGAATTATAATCACTAAAGTCAATTGATTTTGTAAACAAAATATGTTAAAACCCATTGACAATGAAATGGTTGTGAGGACATAAACTATCAAAATGGCATTGATCTCAAAACATCCGTTTTTAAGTTTGAAATGGGAAACACAAATAGTTGTGAGGACATGAACTATCAAAATGGTATTTGATATTGAAACATCCTTTTTTAAGCGTGAAATGGAAAATACAAATAGTGTATTGTAACATCCTTTTTAAAGTTTGAAATGGAAAATACAAAGTGTGTTGTAACATTCTTTTTAAAGAGTGAAATGGAAAACACAAAAAGTTGTGAGGAAACAAACAATGAAAACGGTATTTGATCTTGAAACATCCTTTTTCAAGTTTGACATGGAAAATACAAACAGTGAATTGTAACAAAAGAGGTTCGAGAAGGAATATAATAGTCTAAAGAACATTGTGCTTGTCATTCCATATTTGAAGTTGTACGAAAATATGGTGGAGGCAGCGAAGCAGCAATGGACCTGCAAAATTTATATTCTGTTAGAATTAGTAATATGTAAATCAGTTGCAGAAATCTATTAGTAATACTCTGCAGGTGAGTTGTGTTAAAATGAATCTGGAATGAATGGCAATGAAGTTACCTTTGCTATGGGGATCCATATATTGTTAGTGGAAGATGCATGGTGAATAACGGCATATTGAACACCATTGGAGGTCAATGCACAGCTGGAGATGCAGTTTTTATGCTTGCCAATCTACATGTAGTTGTGCAGGTATGCTATTTCTGAGCCCATGTGGCCTGCTGCAAAAGAAAGAAAAGGTTAGATTGAGATGTACAGACAATATAAAGACATTCTAGTATTTGTTTTTTTACTAATATTGATTAAAGTTTGTTGTTGTTGAAAGATATGAAAAGTATGTTATGAAATAGAATGACTTAAATAAATGGAGGAAACCTTTTGGTGATGTCAAAGTACGGGTTGGAGCAGATTATCTGGAGGCGGCATTGAACGGAGAATTTCTTCTGCGTGTTTTCTGCGAGCAATGTTTTTGTTGTCCTTCATTTTACTGTAACGATCAAAACTGAATGCGGGGTTAATCCAGAGATCTTGTAGAGAAGGCACCCTCGAAATAGCTGTGAATGTGAGACCTTGACGTTCTGTTTTTCCAATGTCAATTGTTGCTTTTGGAAGGGTCATACCTTGAGATTTATGTATGGTTAAAGCCCAAGCCATCTTCAGTGGAATTTGTGCACGACCATTTCTTTTAACTGCTGGAATAGGCAAGTGAGTGGGGTTTCTTTCATCCCAAGGAGGCCCAATATACTTGGGGAAATCTACGACAACAAATGTTGGAATTTGGGGTGGTGCAGTTGATTCTTTGTAAAAGATGGTTACATTTTTTCCAAGGGAACCATTAACAAGACCGGCTGAAACCCAAAGGTTGGAAGTTAGCATAACTTTTTCGCCATTGCATAGCAATACAACTCGCTCAAGTTGCTCATCTTCAGAGGAAAGACTGGAATATGTGTTGTCATCTTCAGCAATGGATCGTGCAATAGGAGTGTTTAGAGATTTCATCATTTGCTTATTATGGACCGTTGTTTGAGCATTTGTTGGAAATAGATGCATGGAATCATGGAATGAACATATTTCTTCTTCTGATAAATAGGAATCTGTGCGCGACATGAGTACGTTGTAGTCGTCGATTGTTGGATTTGCATCTCTAATGTTTTGGAGAATGTTCCTGAAAGTAACCTGGGCGATGTCGTCGCCTTGTTGACGAAATATTGTGTCTAATGTGATGACTGTGTTGAAGGTGTTCCACAGTGCGCTTCCGTGGCTTGTCCCTACATATAGAGGTATGTCTTTGACGGGTGGTAGCTGTCCGAGATCACCAACCAATATTATGGAACAACCACCGAAAGGAGTGTTTCTTTGGTGGGGAAATGCCTTGCGAAGACGTTCATCAATATGGCTGAGAAGCTTTGGCCCAATGAAGCTCATTTCATCGATTAGTATGTATCTTATATGCCTGAGTTCTTCTTGGAATTTTGCAAGAGCACTACCTTATAACGGCATAAGATCCTTTATAGGAAGGTGCAAAGCAGAATGGATTGTCGATGCTTGTATGTTGAAGGCAGCAACCCCTATAGGGGCGAGGAGCATGATCGGTGAAGGTCCCAGGCTTGCAAGGCCTATGAGCATATCTTTGATGCAATTAATAAGGAGGGATTTTCCCGTACCAGCAGTGCCTTGTATTATCATCCTGAGAGCGGGTAAATAATCCTTCTTAGCAAAATTATTAAGAATAATATTTAGAGCTTTTCTTTGCATTGGAGATAACGTAGTAAGGGTTGGCAGGGTATGTTGATGTGTTTGAAGAATGCGGTGGATGGAGCGGCTATTCTCAATGAATTGTATTGCATTATTTTGTAGATCCAATGGGATAGTGGTATGATTCCAGTTATGGGTGTCATCAAAGCCACGAAGACCAAGCATGTCAAGGTCGTTTATGAGAAGCTCATTTGTAGGGTGTAATTGGGAAAGTAATTCCCATTCATTTATTTCCATGGTGTCTGTTGGATTGGCTTCATTCATAGTTGAGGTATCATTTGTGACAGATTCAATATCAGATAATGTGCGGCGTTGATGCCAAGGATTGTAGAATGGGCGAAATGCTTGCCAATTTGCGATGAATTCTGCAGCAGAATCTCCTATATCTTGTACGATACAGCGAAAAGGTTTGTATAGCATAAGTTCAACCCTACAAAAGTCAGCGTAGCAAGGTTCTGTTGTGGATGGTATGGAGGAGTAACGTGGTACGACCCGAACAATTGCTTTTGTAGGCCTTTGTTTCCATTTGTTTGTTCTGCGACGAGGATCATATGACCAGGATCTTGCCAACACTATTAGTGATGTGGACTCTAGGGTAGAAGGGCGCTGGATATATGTATCTATGAAGTGCGGGGATGTAGTGGAGGTGGTGTCCGTTTGTGGAAGGCGCATAAGAATTTTTTGGTTTACATTTAAAGAAATGAATGGCCGGCTACATAATGTCAACGGTAATTTTTGCAGCATATGGCAGGTTTCTTGTGCTCCAATGTCACGATCAACAAGGGTTTCTGAAAGAAATTTTCGAAATGCGGATGTTGCTGGGTCAGCAATGGGTGAAGCCAGGACAATTCTACGTAGCATGTCGTGGAAGCTTTCAGATTTTTTTTCTGCTTTGGATGCATATTTGGCGATATATTTTTGTACAGCATGTATGGAGAGTACTAGTTGGCAGTCAACATTTGCACGCCAAATAGATAGGATGGTAGGGTTATGGCTATTGAGTCGATCGTCGTTCCGAGTAGGGGTGTATGTTTTTTGGCCATTGGAATCAATGAATAAGGCCGATTTTGGATGTAATTCCCACAGTGCTTTATAACGACATTGGAGTGAGGATCCAGTTTTTCTTAGGCACGTGCTTTCTGAGCATTTTGTGTGACGTTCAACACAATTGACGAGCTGTTCATAGTCACTGAAAGGATTGGCTCTGAAGATTTGCGGTGTGGACAATAGGCAAGGGTCTTCGGGATTTGTCCAAGCATTTGGTTGGTTTGAATTTGAAGGAGCACGAGGGTTCCAAGCGGAAATATATTTGTCGAAGAACTGCCTTGCAATATCGACCGCTTCTGTGTCTTCCCAGTTGAGATTCTCCATATCAGGTGCATTTTCTATCCAAAGGAAACCATGGATGTGTGCAGATCCCCTATGTTGCCATTCATACCTAACAAGTATGCGTTTTTTGTAAGATAATTTTGCAATAGGTAAGGAATGTTGTTTAGAGTTCTTGGAGGAAAAAAAATGCGGTAGAATGCGTACCTGTACCAGTAATCTTTTGTATTCAAGTGTTTCTCCAAGATAATCTCACGAAATGCTGTGAATCTATGGTGCATATATAGTGATGTTAAATGTGGGTTAGAGATAATGTTATCATTTCTCCACTTTTGCTGTTTTCCAATATCAGTAGGAAGACATCCGGGCATGACTGCATGAAGATCAGGCCATTTTGTATCAGCTGCACTCAATGTGAAGAAGAACGTCGGGCAACCGAGTTGAGATATCATGTCCATCAGTTCATTTTTAGCTTTGTGCCAAAATGACCTTGTTCCATGTAAAGAGCTACCGAATCGCATGACTTGCTCTGCCAATTGCTCATCTGGAAACTGTTCTAATCGAATGTTCAGATCTTGAATAGATATTGGAAAGTTATCCGTGATGTTTTTTTTCACAAAAATCGACGTTGTTGCTTGATTGCGATGCCGCATCATGAGATTATATATGTAATAACGAAAGCGTGGGTGGCTTCCAAATCTGTTATCGTAGTAACGTATGAGATGAAGTGCATATTCATGTAACTGCACAGCTTTCATTCTTGGCTGATTTGGCATTGCAGCGCCTATCGGGAAAAGGGCAGGGAAAGCCATAGAGAGCAGACCTTTTGTGTTGTATTCATTGACAGGCGATAAACCAATTGTTGGCCACTCAATTGTAGTATCAGATTGGTGGTTGTAAGCATGCAAATAATGGCGGATTTCTTGGATTTCTGTATTTGTATTGGGTATGATGGGTACGAACGATGATGTTTGGCCAACGGAAGGGTCTGTAAAATCTTCGGTGAGCTCATGGGGTGGTTCAAGTGGAAGGCGGACAGTGGTTTCTGTAGTATTGGAATGGTGAAGGGAGGAGGAGACATCGGTGGGGATTGCTGGTAAGGACGCTAGTGCGTTGGAATCAATACGAACATTCTTATAGTATGGGTCATTAGCCAATTTGTATTCCAATGCAGTGAGAACGCGATGTCTACTGACAATGAAATCATAAGCCTTATGGTCATTACTATGACGCGTGACAATTAGGATGTCCAAGTGCTCAACACGTCGTGGCAACATGTTTGCGATTTTTGTTATGTCTTGAGGAAAACAAATTGTGTGGCCACTGTATTTATACTGGCCACCATGTGCATGTGTTACTTGCAGTATAGGATTAACCCTAGCAATGAGCATTTCTTCTATTTGTGAAAGAGACGTAAGGGCAGCTGGTTGAGGGCCAGGGTCCATGTTGTTTGATAATGAGAAGCGATGACCCTTTGTTTCGGAGGTGCATCTGGAGCAGCAATACATGTGGTTGGAATTGCGGATATGTATTCCAGGATATGATTCAAGACAAATGGAGCATGGGCATTTAGGTGGAAGTTTATCAAGCTTTGAACGGAAATCTCAATGTGCTTGATCAGTATAAACATTGCTGAAAGCATGTGTAAAGGAGGGGTTAGGGCAATGAGGCATGGATGTATTTGTTTGAGAGGTTTGCTGAGAAGATAAAGAGTCTGATAATTGCAAGGGAGGATTGTTTTCAGGGTGGGCCGTTTCAGACGAGGAAGGTTGGTCACCCTTTTGTTTTTTGTGTTTTTGACATTCTATGATGTTTTTTTTTGCTTGGTAAAGCTCACGGCGCCGTGCATTTATTCGTTCTTTATTTGTTGCATAGTATCTTCGAGCACGTTCATTATTAGAAGAAGAAGCCATTCGCAAAATTTATGGTACCTATAAGCAAGGGAGGGGAAAAGAAGATGTTATTTGGAGACAACAACGATGTTATTGTATGAAAGCGAAAGAACGGTAAAAAATGCAAGCGAAAGCGAAAGAAGGGGAAAAAAATCTAAGTTCTGAACAGTGCCATGTGAATTTTTTTATTCGAGAAATGTTTTTGAAAGAACGTATTAGTATTTTTTCTGCATACATGTAGGTAGTTTCATGTGTAACGCTGATAAAAGGAAAAAAAATGTGATTTTGTCCACTAACATAATGCTAGATACAATGGAGAACAAATATTTATTTCAATGGTATATAAGAAAATTTCATAAGAAGACATGCAACAATATATCTTGTAAAGTTGTATTTATTAAATTGGACAATAGGAATTGCCAAAAAGCGAGGAACACATTCTGCAATATTTATCTACAATGTCGAGATGCTCTGAATTTCTCGAAGGATGTTTTTACATTCTGTCGTGAAATGCAGTTTTTCTTCTTTTATGATAACGCATTTCAATCGTGGGACTTCTTTAAAAGTTTCTGTCTTCACTGATGGTGTGAAGATATGATCTGTCCATAGAGCTCTAGAGACAATTTCCTTGATTAGTTCTGGATCTGAAGATAATAGATAGAAGTCTTTGGCACTATTTCCAAGAATTGTAGAGCCCGCGTCTTCGAAAGCAACAGTTGAAGCCAATTCACTAGTGTGATCTTGTATGTCGATTTTCAATAGGTATCTGTAATCACAGTCGCTTACTTCAGCGTTGCATTTTGGACAGAACCACACCCCTGTATTTTGTGGAATAAGTTTTTTCATGCATTTTTTCCCACCAACAATCGACGGGCAAGAAATGTAGTAAAAACTATCCATACCAATTTTTGTTATTGTGCCCTTTAATTGGAAAAATGTTGGTTTCTCTAAGGAATCCATACTGTAAATGTCAGCAATTGTTATTTTTTTTTGTTGGTGGCAAAAAAGAGAGCTTGTTGTCAAAGATGTAGAAGCAGCAGTCGAGCCTTCTTTTTTAAACCACGACTTTAGCGCATGGGCCTCTTCAATGTCAGGATCTACAAGAACAATGGATCTCGTTGTAGTGCCGATATTTTTTCCATTAAATTCCCCAACACGGGCAGATTTGATTGCAATGATGGGGTTATTTCCTGTAGCACATAGGGAGGAGATTTCCTGTGAAACGGCATGAAAATTATCTCCCCAAAAGATTGCATCTATGCTATACCCTGACATGTCTCGAAGCTGTATTGTTTGTTTATTGACTTCAGAGCCATCTTTTCTACGTATAGTGCATACACTGGAAATGTCTGTGACAACACCAAGAATATCAACAATGGAGTTGACGTTTGTTGTTCTGATATCATCAATTGATTTTATACTTAATCGCACTGTTGGATTATGTTTTTTTTCACTGACAACATGTTCTATGGTAGATGTTGCATTCAACAAAATTTCCCAGTCATTGTTCAAGTGGTTGTATTGCTTGTTAGCCATTTTCACATTCCCTTTAGAAACAATGTAGACATTTCCATTTTGGAGTTTGTCGAAAAAATAATCTGCGACATTGTTGAAACATGTAATATGTATTTCTCCACCCTCTGTATCGAACAGGTCAAAACCAAACACTTTCAAGGGTCCGTATTGATTCTGAAACTGTCGAAGAGCTGTTTTCCTTTGGACGTATCCTTTTATGCACCAGTTTGAGTGGTAAGGGTTCAACGATTTGATGGGAATTTGAACCGGTTGAACAGACGGGGTTGGAGTAGTTGGAAGAGGGCAGTGCCTTTTTGATGGAGGATGTGGATCCGATGAGGATGGAGAGTTTTCATCAGATGTGATGGGGACACTCATAGTTTTTGGATTGCCAATTAAGGGTGCATATGAAGCAGATATTTCAAAGTCTATTAGCTTTATAGACCTACACGACAAATGAGAGTCAAAGGAATAACTGTTAGGAGCGGTTGTGTTATAAGTAAAAAAATGTTAAATTTGAAATAAGAAACTTATAACAAACTTACGTTGAAGGACCAATCGCTGAGGTAGTCCAACTTTTAACATTTATAATAGAACCCTTTTGTAGCAAGCCTGTTGCTACGAGATCATTGAAATCTTTTGGAAGCATGATGTGTTTCTTATCTGTTCCGTCTGAAATTGCAGTACGATATCGTGGAGTTGAATTTGGCATTGATTGTATTGGCTCAAGTTCAACAATTTGTAGGTATGGTTGAATATGAGTTGATCCAGATAACATTGAGGAAATTTCATTTTCAGTGAGGTTTGATGTCATTTTCTGGTACAAAACAAAACACAAAAATGTTGAAAGAAGCATGTTCAGTTTTTTTCTAAATGAGTGGGCATCTAAGCTTGTAAACATAATGAAGAAAAATATTTATTACAACAACTTTTATACGTTAATTTTTTTAAAGCATACTTCCACGAAGCGCAGAGGAAGGAGAGGGAGAAACAAATGAAATAGAAGGTTTGGGGGTAACTCTAGTATCATCTGGTTGCTGATTTTATTGCCCAAAAATCATGGTGTTTTGAACGACAGAGGTCGAGAAAAGCCATACCAGCAGGCGAAGTGTAAGCCCTGGAAGGGACAATGTAGCCATATGAGGTAGACCAACATCTCCGCTAGAGGAAAAGGGAGCAGGATTCCCCCAAGGGGAAATCCTTGATTGGTGGACTCCATTTTGTCAAATTGAGACCAACGAGGGAGCAGTGATGTTATTCCGATTTGAATAAATTGTATGACATTTTGACACAACTTGCTTATTCAATTTTTAAAAGACGAGAAAAAGCTAAAGACGATTCTAGTCGCCTTCGATTTGGGCAACTCTAGTATCATCTGGTTGCTGAGTTGATTGCTCAAGAAGCACGGTGTTTTGAACGGCAGAGGTCGAGAAAAAGCATATTGGCAGGCCAATTGCAAGCCCTGGAAGGGTCAATGTAGCCATATGAGGTGCACCAACATCTCCCCTAGAGGAAAAGGGAGCAGGATTCCTCCATGGGGAAATCCTTGATTGGTGGACTCCATTTTCCTACCCTAAGACCAACGAGGGAACAGTGAGGTTATTCCGATTTAAATAAATTTTATGACACTTTGACACAATTTGCTTTTTCATTTTTTAAGAGTCGAGAAAAAGCTAAAGATGACTCTAGTCGCCTTCGATTTTTAACGAGCCTGAAGTGACAAGTGCTCAGTATCATCTGGTTGCTGAGTTGATTGTCCAAGAATCACGGTGCTTTGAACGACAGAGGTCGAGAAAAAGCATATTGGCAGGCCAATTGCAAGCCCTGGAAGGGTCAATGTAGCCATATGAGGTGCACCAACATCTACCCTAGAGGAAAAGGGAGCAAGATTCCTCCATGGGGAAATCCTTGATTGGTGGACTCCATTTTCATACCCTAAGACCAACGAGGGAACAGTGAGGTTATTCCGATGTAAATAAATTTTATGACACTTTGACACAATTTGCTTTTTGATTTTTTAAGAGTCGAGAAAAAGCTAAAGATGACTCTAGTCGCCTTCGATTTTTAACGAGCCTGAAGTGACAAGTGCTCATATGGTCCAAGTTATTTCGATTTAAATAAATTTTATGACACTTTGACACAATTTTCTTTTTCATTTTTTAAGAGTCGAGAAAAAGCTAAAGATGACTCTAGTCGCCTTCGATTTTTAACGAGCTTGAAGTGACAAGTGCTCAGATGGTCCTTTTCTTTTAAGGAGTCCGAAAAGGAACGAAAGTGACTACTCTGGATATCTAGACAAGGGGATTACCAAACCAATCGCAAAACTGCAGAATACTTTTTATGGTACGACAGTCAATCTTCCCGAATGCTGTGTTCAGTGCATTGCGATCGATAGGGCGGCAGACACGGCTTCCTAAGGATAAAGGATATAGCCTACTGTGGTCTCCCAATTTATACTCGACGGCACGTGGGAGCACAAGTCCGTACTGGCACTTGTCATTTCAAAGAGGAGGAATCACCCAACCTACGATGAAAGTGATAGTTACCAGGCTTTACGACGCCGGAACACGTCTCTAGCCTAGACTTCTAAATGGTGTGCGTTAGGTTCCAAAGCGTTTTTATGTTTATTGAAATGTATTTTACAGTTGATCTTTCTTAAGAAGTTTTCCTTTAAGGTTGATCACGTGATGTACATAAACAATTCCTAAATATGCAATCTAACATGATAAACAATCGTTTACTTTCTTTTCTGCAGTGAAAATCCTAGCTACTAAGGAAAGAGAAGCAAAATTGTTTGAACATAGAGCAGAGAGCACACGCAAAGTCCTAAATCAATCTTCGCATGCATTCTAAATGTAAATGTACATGCATGTATTTGTTTTCCGCTTTCTTAATGTGTGGATGACAAAAAAAATGCCAAGTGGAATATAATATCAATACAGGGATATGACTAGTCCAGAATTCAGACAGACATAAGCAAAGGTATTGAAGTTTGTAACTAAATCATTTCAATTAGAAAATAATTTTGAATCAAATCTATAAGACTCTGTAGCTGCTCAGTGGCCAATGTACAATTGATGGAAAAGGATTTTCTATCATGGTCCATGGATGAAATAGAAATGAAGCAAAAATTCGGAAAGGAGATTAAGGTTGTTATCGGAGACGAAGAAACACAGGAAACGTCCAGAAAATGTCCTTCAATGCTGAAAGTTGAATGGCCCAGTGAGAAAATACGATAGGCAAAGGCAAAGTATCTGTATTTAATATTACTGTGTGAGTAACCAACATAAGTTGCACAGTGTTATGCAAATTAATAGTCTTTGCGGAAAGAAAACCCAACATAATCCACACAAAGGAATAAAGTTTAAATTATCAAGAAAGCATATATATAACTGAAACATTTCAATTGGGAAATAATTTTGAATGAAATTTATAAGACTCTATAGTTGCTCAGTGGCTAATGTACAATTGATGGAAGAGGATTTTGTATCATGGTCCATGGATGAAATAGAAATGAAGAAAAAAATCGGAAAGGAGATGAAGGTTGTTACCGGAGATGAAGCAATACAGAAAACGCCTAGAAATGTCCCTCAATGCTGAAAGTTGAATTGCCCAGTGACAAAACAGAGTAGGCCAAGGCAAAGTATCTGTATTTAACATTGCTGTGTGAGTAACCAACATAAGCTGCACAGTGCTATGCAAAATAATAGTATACAAATAAAAATGTATACCATAATACCCACTTACTATTAAGCATTCTCTCCAAAGGAACTTGAACAATATGATAAAAGATTCGTCTTTTACTTCTATAATATACATAATGTTAAATACATGAAAAACACTTTCTGCTTTCAAGTAAGACTCTATAGTTTCTCAGCGGCTAATGTACAATTGATGGAAGATGCTTTTCTATCATGGTCCATGGATGAAATAGAAATGAAGCAAAAACTCGGAAAGGAGATTAAGGTTGTTACCAGAGATGAAGTAATACAGAGAACGTCCAGAAATGTCCTTCAACGCTGAAAGTCGAACAGCAACAACAAATTAGTTAATATCATATTTAGCTTGCAACTGCTTGACACATAGTAAAAAATGGATATTGTCAGATAAAGGTAGGGAGAAACAACTGCAAATTCAATAACAGAACAGAGATTAAACTACATGCAGGATGATCCGAGAACAAGTAGTAAAGAAAAAATTACCACCACTTTCTCCAACGTGCGTAGATATCGAATTCAGCTGTGCCCTGTTCTCATAAAGGCACTTAATAGCTTGCCTCGATCTTACAAGTTCTTTTGCCAAATTCTGCCCAAGAAAATATTGACTCATTAAAGATAAAAGCAGAGCCTGTATAATGATATTTCTACTTTAAAAGAACAAACATTTTGCCTAATAAGAAACCTGGGAAAAGAAGATCTGAAATAAAAGCAACCCTCAACACAAAAATTTCATCAATACAATAGGCACCAAATCCTAGTTCATCACATAGCAGAATTCAACTTGCTTAGACACATCTGCTGTTAGTTCTTTAGAAAGAAGTTCGTTTGCTGCCCTTGCTCCCCTGTGGACTTAGGACACACACCACTAAGGAACAGAATTTGTTTCCATTTGAAAGGAATTTTGATTTTGATTTTGAGCTAGCAAAGCTCATGGCTCAAGCCTCATATGCAATTCCATGCTCATTAGGCAAGCCATATTCTCACCGTACCTTAGGAGGTCCACACAAAGATATCTTCATGCTTATACTTGTTCCACAAGGGAGAAAGCTCTTCAATCCTCTAAGAGGGCGAGTGATTACTCCACTAATGCCATGAAAATTTATTTTCACCAATAATTCTTAACAATAACGTGCATAGTACAGCATAATACATTTCTCCTTCTGGAAAGTGCAGAGACTTGAATCTTAGAAACATGTAAATATTACCAAAACAAGAATAAGGGGAAGACAAATGATAACAAAATCTGAAGACTAATATATCTCCTTCCAGGCAAATATCTAGTTATTAGAGGCATACCTCATATGACATGTCAATAGTGCCTTGGTTACTATATGATTAAATGTAAATGAAAAAACTCTGAACGTGTTAGATGCTGAAATTTAGAGAAATTTGTCAATGTCTTTTGATGTTACATTCATAATTTAAAGTGATTACACAAAACTTTTGGCAATTTACTTTGAGGAGCAATGAACGAAAATTTTTGTTTATGGATAGAACAACACATGATTACAAGAAGATCACAAAGAAGCAGAGATCGTTAAATCTGAAGCCCTGCAAACAATACACAACTATCTGCGTATTACATGAATGCCAGAAAATATCGCGTTGTAACAACTTTAGAGTCCACTCTCCTAAACAGAGGCAAATACACAAGATAGAGCAACATGTCATTACATAAGAACTGTTAAGAGCAGCTTGGCTATATGTGAGAACTGCCAACAAAATGGAAAGTGTTGGCATTAATCCAGGGAGCTGGTAAGATCATGATTCAGATTTGTGTGAGGTGAATCAGGTGGACAGGCTGGAACGAACAAACAAAAAAGACCACTATTGACATTGTCTGGAATTTCATTCTCTCGAGTCTCAATAACACTGGATGGATCTTTCAGTTCTTGGAGACCTAGCATCCCAGTTGGCAAGTTGTAAAAGTATGGTTGAGGATATTGATTTCGGATTAACTACATACAACTAAGAGGCAACTATATTTATACAATATGTATGTTTTGGGTTGATTATTATGGTTTGGCAATTATGTAGGAAGGAAAATGGACTGTCTATTTGTTATTTCTTTTGAGATGCTTGTAACTATTACTTATATTGAACGGAAAATATAATGTTCGTTTTGTCTCCTAAAATGTGCTTGGCTGTATGAATTGGTCACTCCATATTAACTTACAGAATTTCAATTCTCATTCTTGGTTGTTTGAATAGGTTACATGCATATTAACTTACAACAATTTGGCTGGGAATATTCCTATCACACAGACATTGATATTGTCAAGTCTGTACATTTTATCTGATGGGAGGACGGGCTTCTATATGGGTGTCTGAAGGAACTACATAAGATACTACCATTCCTCCTACATGCTGCAATGCATAGTGTATATCAGGTATACATACACAAGTTTCAGTTCTTTATTGTCCATAGCGTAAAGCAATTACAGTTATATCAACTCGTAGTTATTCATACTGGAAACGATGGCAGCACATCAATGATACAACCCTGGCTCCACTAAAATATTAACTTGACAATATATATAAGCTCTATCAGACATAGTAATGACAGCTCAATAGCAATAGTGTATTTATGCAAGGAACCCAATAGAAGATAAGGTTGTACTTCGTTACATGGGAAATATATATATATGCACATCAAAGCCTGATTGAATAACCTGAGAGCATAGTTCAAAACACCAAGTTGAAGCCTAGATTTATATTTAATGTTGCACAAATTTGGCAGAAAGCATAGGATAAACCACTGACAAAGTTAACAAAGGCTGATTGAATAACCTGAGAGCATAGTTCAAAACACCAAGTTGAAGCCTAGATTTATATTTAATGTTGCACAAATTTGGCAGAAAGCATAGGATAAACCACTGACAAAGTTAACAAAGCCTGATTGAATAACCTGAGAGCATAGTTCAAAACACCAAGTTGAAGGCTAGATTTATATTTAATGTTGCACAAATTTGGCAGAAAGCATAGGATAAACCACTAACAAAGTTAACAAAGCCTAATTGAATAACCTGAGAGCATAGTTCAAAACACCAAGCATAGGATAAACCACTGACAAAGTTAACAAAGCCTGATTGAAGCAGACTTGGAGATGGTAGTATGGTGCCAATAGGTGCCAACAGAAATCATGAAATTGTTAATGCTATTTGATTCAACCTAACAGTGATGTGCTATCAAACTCCTCCAGCTGAAGTGCATGCTTGAAGACGTCAATTCACAAGTTTTACATGCAATAGCAGAAAATAACCATATGCATAGCCTAGCCATTGAATAGAATTCAATGTAACAATGATGTGCTATCAAACTCCAGCTGAAATGAGTGCTTGAAGATGTCAATTCACATATTTTACATGCAAAAGCAAAAAATAACCATATGCATAATGTAGCCACTGAAAAGAGAATGCAAAATAAAACACAATATATAAGCAACCTGGTTTTTCTCGCTACTTTAAAATGCAGCTGGGATGGGTTTTCCACAACTACAACTACGCCAATAGATTGGGATTTATGCATTGTTATCGGTGATAATGATGTGAAGTAAATATCATTCACAGAAAATCGGCAGCAATTAGAATAGTACTCTGTTCTCGACATTCAAGCACACAGAATAGTACTCTGTTCAAATTGACCGGATAGAGAGTTCATAATAGTACTCTGTTCAAATTGACCGGATAGAGAGTTCAAATTGTTAATGCTATTTGATTCAACCTAAGAGTGATGTGCTATTCAGCCCTCTCAGATGGTGCTCTCAGTTCCTTCTTCCCTTTGCATTGACTCTTACCTCGGGTTTCATCCTCAGCTCATGCAAGCTTATTGCCTGTAGCTAGTCAGCTGTAAATGCTACCATAATTATGACTTCTTGGCAGACAAATAATCGATTGATTCCTTCTACCTTGTCTGGCATTACGCCTCTGGTTCTCATATGTGCCATTCAGTACAAGCTCATTCTCAAAAGAAAAGTTATGAAGATGCTGCACAAGGATATAAACGATTCCAGAGCTCTGAGCAGATGTGTTCAGGAGCTTAGAATGAAGGGTCTAAGCTTTGATCTGTCGAAAGAGCCTCATATTACCAAGAAGATGAAAAGCTCTAGTGTGGAGAACAAATTCAGCCCTCCCAGATGGTGCTCTCAGTTTCAGTTCTTTATATAGGAAGGAAAATGGGTTGATTATTATGGTTTGGCAATTATGTAGGAAGGAAAATGGGTTGTCTATTTGTTATCTCTTTTGAGATGCTTGTAACTATTACTTATATTGAACGGATAATATAATGTTCTTTTTGTCTCCTAAAATATGCTTGGCTGTATGAATTGGTCACTCCATATTAACTTACAGAATTTCAATTCTCATTCTTGGTTGTTTGAATAGGTTACATGCATATTAACTTACAACAATTTGTCTGGGAATATTCCTATCACACAGACATCGATATTGTCAAGTCTGTACATTTTATCTGATGGGAGGACGGACTTCTATATGGGTGTCTGAAGGAACTACATAAGATACTACCATTCCTCCTACATGCTGCAATGCATAGTGTATATCAGGTATACATACACAAGTTTCAGTTCTTTATTGTCCATAGCGTAAAGCAATTACAGTTATAACAACTCGTAGTTATTCATAATGGAAACGATGGCAGCACATCAATGATACAACCCTGGCTTCACTAAAATATTAACTTGACAATATATATAACCCTGAAAGGTCCTATGTAAGTAGAACTTCAGGTCCTGAAAGGTTTTATATAAGTAGAGCTTCAATCATATAAGCTTAGCCCTTAGTAGAGCTCTGGTCCTAAAAGGCCAGCCAGCTAAGTCATGTCCCAAAAAGACCTTACCAGGTCTTAGTAGCACATCAATGATACAACCATGGCTTCACTAAAATACTAACTTGACAATATATATAAGCTCTATCAGACATAGTAATGACAACTCAATAGCAATAGTGTATTTATGCAAGGAACCCAACACATTCTTGAAATCAGAAATATCAACTCAACCATATTTCAACACTTGAACTATAACCTATAGCTTAAATATTTGGAATAATGGATCATGAGACTCCAGAAAACAGGCTTTATTTAATTGCCAATTATTTTCATTAGTATCCTTCATGCTTATAAAAAGTATGTTATTGTTTTCAGATCTGAAAACACCTCCCAGGCATTGTTTCTGATAGGGGAAGAAATTTACAACCAGACATTTTTAAGTTCCTTAAGAAAAATACTTGAGGAGCTGCATCACAAAGCACAGACTTCCTTAGACTCTCCTGTCAGGTCTGACCTATAGTCTTTCCAGCAATTATCACCAAGGACTTGCAGCCTGCTAAGTCCTTGGTGATAATTGACCTTACCAGGTATTACTTGAGCATGGCAAAGAGTTAGTCCTAAATGGTCTGAGCTAGAATGTTCGATTGAGAACAAGTTGATGTATCCAACTCTGGTATAACTTGATTGACATAAAAAATGTAAGGGGACACATTATTTAGAAACAGAATCATGATGCAGCAACATGAAATGCGTATGATTACTATTGTGTTGTAGGCTTGTTGTTAGTAATCATAGCAATCATCTTTAATTTGGCTTTTGTCATATATCATAAAGTAACCCTGTGACCTTAATACTATAGAATCAAAGTTCCACAGTGTGTAGTGCCTTTTGTGTAATGCAACGTGTATGTCTGCTCATCAAACATCTGAAAACAGACAGATTCTTGAAGAGAGAATTCTGAAGTATGAGGACTGAAGTCTGAACTACTTCCTGTAGCAGTAACCTTGTGGCAATAACTTCTAAGCGCTGATGTAAGGGGACTTGATATAGTGACCTTGTGACAATGGCTTGATGACTGTTTTTATAACAGTTCTTTGTTGACAAAGAAAGCCCAGCACTTGATGAGGGAGCAGTAAGCTTGTTAGTGACTATACAGAACTGTTGATAACAGTGATATCAATGAATTTACAACCAGACATTTTTAAGTTCCTTAAGAAAAATACTTGAGGAGCTGCATCACAAAGCACAAACTTCCTTAGATTCCTCCTACATGTTGCAATGCATAGTGTATATCAGGTATACATACACAAGTTTCAGTTCTTTATTGTCCATAGCGTAAAGCAATTACAGTTATATCAACTCGTAGTTATTCATAATGGAAACGATGGCAGCACATCAATGATACAACCCTGGGTTCACTAAAATATTAACTTGACAATATATATAACCCTGAAAGGTCCTACGTAAGTAGAATTTCAGGTCCTAAAAGGTTTTATATAAGTAGAGCTTCAATCATATAAGCTTAGCCCTTAGTAGAGCTCTGGTCCTAAAAGGCCAGCCTGCTAAGCCATGTCCCAAAAAGACCTTACCAGGTCTTAGTAGCACATTGGTTACATGCATATTAACTTACAACAATTTGTCTGGGAATATTCCTATCACACAGACATTGATATTGTCAAGTCTATACATTTTATCTGATGGGAGGACGGACTTCTATATGGGTGTCTGAAGGAACTACATAAGATACTACCATTCCTCCTACATGCTGCAATGCATAGTGTATATCAGGTATACATACACAAGTTTCAGTTCTTTATTGTCCATAGCGTAAAGCAATTACAGTTATAACAACTCGTAGTTATTCATAATGGAAACGATGGCAGCACATCAATGATACAACCCTAGATTCACTAAAATATTAACTTGACAATATATATAACCCTGAAAGGTCCTATGTAAGTAGAACTTCAGGTCCTGAAAGGTTTTATATAAGTAGAGCTTAGCCCTTAGTAGAGCTCTGGTCCTAAAAGGCCAGCCTGCTAAGTCATGTCCCAAAAATACCTTACCAGGTCTTAGTAGCACATCAATGATACAACCATGGCTTCACTAAAATACTAAATTGATAATATATATAAGCTCTATCAGACATAGTAATGGAAGCTCAATAGCAATAGTGTATTTATGCAAGGAACCCAACACATTCTTGAAATCAGAAATATCAACTCAACCATATTTCAACACTTGAACTATAACCTATAGCTTAAATATTTGGAATAATGGATCATGAGACTCCAGAAAATAGGCTTTATTTAATTGCCAATTATTTTCATTAGTATCCTTCATGCTTATAAAAAGTATGTTATTGTTTTCAGATCTGAAAACACCTCCCAGGCATTGTTTCTGATAGGGGAAGAAATTTACAACCAGACATTTTTAAGTTCCTTAAGAAAAATACTTGAGGAGCTGCATCACAAAGCACAGACTTCCTTCGACTCTTCTGTCAGCTCTGACCTATAGTTTTTCCAGCAATTATCACCAAGGACTTGCAGCCTGCTAAGTCCTTGGTGATAATTGACCTTACCAGGTCTTACTTGAGCATGGCAAAGAGTTAGTCCTAAATGGTCTGAGCTAGAATGTTCGATTGAGAACAAGTTGATGTATCCAACTCTGGTATAACTTGATTGACATAAAAAATGTAAGGGGACACATTATTTAGAAACAAAATCATGATGCAGCAACATGAAATGCGTATGATTACTATTGTGTCGTAGGCTTGTTGTTAGTAATCATAGCAATCATCTTTAATTTGGCTTTTGTCATATATCATAAAGTAACCCTGTGACCTTAATACTATAGAAGCAAACTTCCACAGTGTGTAGTGCCTTTTGTGTAACGCAACATGTATGTCTGCTCATCAAACATCTGAAAAGAGACAGATCCTTGAAGAGAGAATTCTGAAGTATGAGGACTGAAGTCTGAACTACTTCCTGTAGCAGTAACCTTGTGGCAATAACTTCTAAGCGCTGATGTAAGGGGACTTGATATAGTGAACTTGTGACAATGGCTTGATGACTGTTTTTATAACAGTTCTTTGTTGACAAAGAAAGCCCAGCACTTGATGAGGGAGCAATAAGCTTGTTAGTGACTATACAGAACTGTTGATAACAGTGATATCAATGAATTTACAACCAGACATTTTTAAGTTCCTTAAGAAAAATACTTGAGGAGCTGCATCACAAAGCACAGACTTCCTTAGATTCCTCCTACATGCTGCAATGCATAGTGTATATCAGGTATACATACACAAGTTTCAGTTCTTTATTGTCCATAGCGTAAAGCAATTACAGTTATATCAACTCGTAGTTATTCATAATGGAAACGATGGCAGCACATCAATGATACAACCCTGGGTTCACTAAAATATTAACTTGACAATATATATAACCCTGAAAGGTCCTACGTAAGTAGAACTTCAGGTCCTGAAAGGTTTTATATAAGTAGAGCTTCAATCATATAAGCTTAGCCCTTAGTAGAGCTCTGGTCTTAAAAGGCCAGCCTGCTAAGTCATGTCCCAAAAATACCTTACCAGGTCTTAGTAGCACATTGGTTACATGCATATTAACTTACAACAATTTGTCTGGGAATATTCCTATCACATAGACATTGATATTGTCAAGTCTGTACATTTTATCTGATGGGAGGACGGACTTCTATATGGGTGTCTGAAGGAACTACATAAGATACTACCATTCCTCCTACATGCTGCAATGCATAGTGTATATCAGGTATACATACACAAGTTTCAGTTCTTTATTGTCCATAGCGTAAAGCAATTACAGTTATATCAACTCGTAGTTATTCATAATGGAAACGATGGCAGCACATCAATGATACAACCCTGGCTTCACTAAAATATTAACTTGAAAATATATATAACCCTGAAAGGTCCTATGTAAGTAGAACTTCAGGTCCTGAAAGGTTTTATATAAGTAGAGCTTCAATCATATAAGCTTATCCCTTAGTAGAGCTCTGGTCCTAAAAGGCCAGCCTGCTAAGTCAAGTCCCAAAAAGACCTTACCAGGTCTTAGTAGCACATCAATGATACAACCATGGCTTCACTAAAATACTAACTTGACAATATATATAAGCTCTATCAGACATAGTAATGACAACTTAATAGCAATAGTGTATTTATGCAAGGAACCCAACACATTCTTGAAATCAGAAATATCAACTCAACCATATTTCAACACTTGAACTATAACCTACAGCTTAAATATTTGGAATAATGGATCATGAGACTCCAGAAACTAGGCTTTATTTAATTGCCAATTATTTTCATTAGTATCCTTCATGCTTATAAAAAGTATGTTATTGTTTTCAGATCTAAAAACACCTCCAAGGCATTGTTTCTGATAGGGGAAGAAATTTACAACCAGACATTTTTAAGTTCCTTAAGAAAAATACTTGAGGAGCTGCATCACAAAGCACAGACTTCCTTAGACTCTTCTGTCAGGTCTGACCTATAGTTTTTCCATCAATTATCACCAAGGACTTGCAGCCTGCTAAGTCCTTGGTGATAATTGACCTTACCAGGTCTTACTTGAGCATGGCAAAGAGTTAGTCCTAAATGGTCTGAGCTAGAATGTTTGATTGAGAACAAGTTGATGTATCCAACTCTGGTATAACTTGATTGACATAAAAAATGTAAGGGGACACATTATTTAGAAACAGAATCATGATGCAGCAACATGAAATGCGTATGATTACTATTGTGTCGTAGGCTTGTTGTTAGTAATCATAGCAATCATCTTTAATTTGGCTTTTGTCATATATCATAAAGTAACCCTGTGACTTTAATACTATAGAAGCAAAGTTCCACAGTGTGTAGTGCCTTTTGTGTAATGCAACGTGTATGTCTGCTCATCAAACATCTGAAAAGAGACAGATCCTTGAAGAGAGAATTCTGAAGTATGAGGACTGAAGTCTGAACTACTTCCTATAGCAGTAACCTTGTGGCAATAACTTCTAAGCGCTGATGTAAGGGGACTTGATATAGTGACCTTGTGACAATGGCTTGATGATTGTTTTTATAACAGTTCTTTGTTGACAAAGAAAGCCCAGCACTTGATGAGGGAGCAGTAAGCTTGTTAGTGACTGTACAGAACTGTTGATAACAGTGATATCAGTGAATTTACAACCAGACATTTTTAAGTTCCTTAAGAAAAATACTTAAGAAAACAACACATTCTTGAAATCAGAAATATCAACTCAACCATATTTCTGGAGAACAAATTCAGCCCTCCCAGATGGTGCTCTCAGTTCTTTCTTCCCTTTGCATTGACTCTTACCTCGGGTTTCATCCTCAGCTCATGCAAGCTTATTGCCTGTAGCTAGTCAGCTGTAAATGCTACCATAATTATGACTTCTTGGCAGACAAATAATCGATTGAATTGCTTGGGGTATCCCAAATAAGGCGGTAATGCGCTCCTGGGATATCGGGGACAGGTAAAGAAAACTCCCTATATGCATGTGAAGGAACTCGATGGCTGATCTTTGCTTTTGTATTGCATTACAGGGTGGACAGTGGAGACCACTGAAACAGAGGACATGAATGCATATCTTCGCTTCGAACCTAACTGGGCAGTGCTTTGCTTTTTCATGAGCCTGACATCCACTCACTCCGGTATGTTCTTTATTCTATTCTTGTTTTTTCTCTTTTTTTAAAGGCATTATGAAATAGGGCATTACAGGTTCTGTGTTTGGTGGGGTTCCATCCATCATGCCAATGTGCAGTCAATACAGAAATCAAAGGTGGGATACAACATATGATGAGGTGGAACATTCCACTTACCATGTGTAAAAGCATCTTATTATGGGAAATCATTGAAATGTTGATATCTACTTCTACATTGAATTTCAGGGCAAAGATACAGATGAAGAAGAAACAGAGAGCATGCGTCAAGGCTCAACCGATTGATCAGTTCACTGTTACAAGTATCAAGTGGGCACAGGTAACTTCTATTTCTAAAGGAAATCTTCTCCGACAGTAAATTTTAAACACAACGGCGATTGACCAACCACTAATTACAGAGGAAATGAAAGCAATTACAGTTTTATGACTCGAATCCAGAAACCAAGAAAGAAACGAAACTGTCTGTAATCTTACCCGGCTGCTGTCGTAGCGTGGCTTTGGAGGAGTGCCTTCTCCTCTGTAGCAGGTGCGAACCCCAAACCGGTGACCAGAATCTCTGTCAGGATTACAAGCCACATGAAAAAGCTTTATAAAAGACTCCATTACTTCTTCCAGGAAGCTGAAACATCAGAGGCAACACACAACTACGTGGCCATTACTTCCTCGAGGCAGCTGAAACACCAGAGGCAACGCACGACTACGCGGGCTCATGCAGGTCCGCCTCTGCAGGTCCGCCGCCCTCTCAACACCCACATGCAGGTCCGCCTCTGCAGGTCGCCTCTGCAGGTCTGCCACCGCCCCCTCAACACCCTCTAAACCCTAAAAAACTTTAACCTCTTAATCAACGGCTCATTTTTCTCCCATCGTCTAACACTAGATGTAAGGGCTACGATTACGACACGAAGACATTTTGGGAGGTTGATTTCAGAGGGGAACGCCTTACGGCGTAATTAGAAAATTATATATTACAGAGAAATGGAACGCATAAAATATATTGCAGAAATATAAACACAAAAAACAAGAGAGACATAGATATATGTGGTTCACCCAATTTGGGCTACATCCATGAGAAACAGCCAACCCTTCCTTTTATATTATCCAGAAACCTGAAGAGATACAACCTACAGCAAGTTGAAGGCTAGATTTATATTTAATGTTGCACAAATTTGGCAGAAAGCATAGGATAAACCACTAACAAAGTTAACAAAGCCTAATTGAATAACCTGAGAGCATAGTTCAAAACACCAAGCATAGGATAAACCACTGACAAAGTTAACAAAGCCTGATTGAAGCAGACTTGGAGATGGTAGTATGGTGCCAATAGGTGCCAACAGAAATCATGAAATTGTTAATGCTATTTGATTCAACCTAACAGTGATGTGCTATCAAACTCCTCCAGCTGAAGTGCATGCTTGAAGACGTCAATTCACAAGTTTTACATGCAATAGCAGAAAATAACCATATGCATAGCCTAGCCATTGAATAGAATTCAATGTAACAATGATGTGCTATCAAACTCCAGCTGAAATGAGTGCTTGAAGATGTCAATTCACATATTTTACATGCAAAAGAAAAAAATAACCATATGCATAATGTAGCCACTAAAAAGAGAATGCAAAATAAAACACAATATATAAGCAACCCGGTTTTTCTCGCTACTTTAAAATGCAGCTGGGATGGGTTTTCCACAACTACAACTACGCCAATAGATTGGGATTTATGCATTGTTATCGGTGATAATGATGTGAAGTAAATATCATTCACAGAAAATCGGCAGCAATTAGAATAGTACTTTGTTCTCGACATTCAAGCACACAGAATAGTACTCTGTTCAAATTGACCGGATAGAGAGTTCATAATAGTACTCTGTTCAAATTGACCGGATAGAGAGTTCAAATTGTTAATGCTATTTGATTCAACCTAGGAGTGATGTGCTATTCAGCCCTCTCAGATGGTGCTCTCAGTTCCTTCTTCCCTTTGCATTGACTCTTACCTCGGGTTTCATCCTCAGCTCATGCAAGCTTATTGCCTGTAGCTAGTCAGCTGTAAATGCCACCATAATTATGACTTCTTGGCAGACAAATAATCGATTGATTCCTTCTAGCTTGTCTGGCATTACGCCTCTGGTTCTCATATGTGCCATTCAGTACAAGCTCATTCTCAAAAGAAAAGTTATGAAGATGCTGCACAAGGATATAAACGATTCCAGAGCTCTGAGCAGATGTGTTCAGGAGCTTAGAATGAAGGGTCTAAGTTTTGATCTGTCGAAAGAGCCTCATATTACCAAGAAGATGAAAAGCTCTAGTGTGGAGAAAAAATTCAGCCCTCCCAGATGGTGCTCTCAGTTTCAGTTCTTTATATAGGAAGGAAAATGGGTTGATTATTATGGTTTGGCAATTATGTAGGAAGGAAAATGGGTTGTCTATTTGTTATTTCTTTTGAGATGCTTGTAACTATTACTTATATTGAACGGATAATATAATGTTCTTTTTGTCTCCTAAAATATGCTTGGCTGTATGAATTGGTCACTCCATATTAACTTACAGAATTTCAATTCTCATTCTTGGTTGTTTGAATAGGTTACATGCATATTAACTTACAACAATTTGTCTGGGAATATTCCTATCACACAGACATTGATATTGTCAAGTCTGTACATTTTATCCGATGGGAGGACGGACTTCTATATGGGTGTCTGAAGGAACTACATAAGATACTACCATTCCTCCTACATGCTGCAATGCATAGTGTATATCAGGTATACATACACAAGTTTCAGTTCTTTATTGTCCATAGCGTAAAGCAATTACAGTTATATCAACTCGTAGTTATTCATAATGGAAACGATGGCAGCACATCAATGATACAACCCTGGCTTCACTAAAATATTAACTTGACAATATATATAACCCTGAAAGGTCCTATGTAAGTAGAACTTCAGGTCCTAAAAGGTTTTATATAAGTAGAGCTTCAATCATATAAGCTTAGCCCTTAGTAGAGCTATGGTCCTAAAATGCCAGCCAGCTAAGTCATGTCCCAAAAAGACCTTACCAGGTCTTAGTAGCACATCAATGATACAACCATGGCTTCACTAAAATACTAACTTGACAATATATATAAGCTCTATCAGACATAGTAATGACAACTCAATAGCAATAGTGTATTTATGCAAGGAACCCAACACATTCTTGAAATCAGAAATATCAACTCAACCATATTTCAACACTTGAACTATAACCTATAGCTTAAATATTTGGAATAATGGATCATGAGACTCCAGAAAACAGGCTTTATTTAATTGCCAATTATTTTCATTAGTATCCTTCATGCTTATAAAAAGTATGTTATTGTTTTCAGATCTGAAAACACCTCCCAGGCATTTTTAAGTTCCTTAAGAAAAATACTTGAGGAGCTGCATCACAAAGCACAGACTTCCTTAGACTCTCCTGTCAGGTCTGACCTATAGTCTTTCCAGCAATTATCACCAAGGACTTGCAGCCTGCTAAGTCCTTGGTGATAATTGACCTTACCAGGTCTTACTTGAGCATGGCAAAGAGTTAGTCCTAAATGGTCTGAGCTAGAATGTTCGATTGAGAACAAGTTGATGTATCCAACTCTGGTATAACTTGATTGACATAAAAAAGGTAAGGGGACACATTATTTAGAAACAGAATCATGATGCAGCAACATGAAATGCGTATGATTACTATTGTGTTGTAGGCTTGTTGTTAGTAATCATAGCAATCATCTTTAATTTGGCTTTTGTCATATATCATAAAGTAACCCTGTGACCTTAATACTATAGAATCAAAGTTCCACAGTGTGTAGTGCCTTTTGTGTAATGCAACGTGTATGTCTGCTCATCAAACATCTGAAAGGAGACAAATTCTTGAAGAGAGAATTCTGAAGTATGAGGACTGAAGTCTGAACTACTTCCTGTAGCAGTAACCTTGTGGCAATAACTTCTAAGCGCTGATGTAAGGGGACTTGATATAGTGACCTTGTGACAATGGCTTGATGACTGTTTTTATAACAGTTCTTTGTTGACAAAGAAAGCCCAGCACTTGATGAGGGAGCAGTAAGCTTGTTAGTGACTATACATAACTGTTGATAACAGTGATATCAGTGAATTTACAACCAGACATTTTTAAGTTCCTTAAGAAAAATACTTGAGGAGCTGCATCACAAAGCACAAACTTCCTTAGATTCCTCCTACATGCTACAATGCATAGTGTATATCAGGTATACATACACAAGTTTCAGTTCTTTATTGTCCATAGCGTAAAGTAATTACAGTTATATCAACTCGTAGTTATTCATAATGGAAACGATGGCAGCACATCAATGATACAACCCTGGGTTCACTAAAATATTAACTTGACAATATATATAACCCTGAAAGGTCCTACGTAAGTAGAATTTCAGGTCCTGAAAGGTTTTATATAAGTAGAGCTTCAATCATATAAGCTTAGCCCTTAGTAGAGCTCTGGTCCTAAAAGGCCATCCTGCTAAGTCATGTCCCAAAAAGACCTTACCAGGTCTTAGTAGCACATTGGTTACATGCATATTAACTTACAACAATTTTTTGGGAATATTCCTATCACACAGACATTGATATTGTCAAGTCTGTACATTTTATCTGATGGGAGGACGGACTTCTATATGGGTGTCTGAAGGAACTACATAAGATACTACCATTCCTCCTACATGCTGCAATGCATAGTGTATATCAGGTATACATACACAAGTTTCAGTTCTTTATTGTCCATAGCGTAAAGCAATTACAGTTATAACAACTCGTAGTTATTCATAATGGAAACGATGGCAGCACATCAATGATACAACCCTGGCTTCACTAAAATATTAACTTGACAATATATATAACCCTGAAAGATCCTATGTAAGTAGAACTTCAGGTCCTGAAAGGTTTTATATAAGTAGAGCTTAGCCCTTAGTAGAGCTCTGGTCCTAAAAGGCCAGCCTGCTAAGTCATGTCCCAAAAATACCTTACCAGGTCTTAGTAGCACATCAATGATACAACCATGGCTTCACTAAAATACTAACTTGATAATATATATAAGCTCTATCAGACATAGTAATGGCAGCTCAATAGCAATAGTGTATTTATGCAAGGAACCCAACACATTCTTGAAATCAGAAATATCAACTCAACCATATTTCAACACTTGAACTATAACCTATAGCTTAAATATTTGGAATAATGGATCATGAGACTCCAGAAAATAGGCTTTATTTAATTGCCAATTATTTTCATTAGTATCCTTCATGCTTATAAAAAGTATGTTATTGTTTTCAGATCTGAAAACACCTCCCAGGCATTGTTTCTGATAGGGGAAGAAATTTACAACCAGACATTTTTAAGTTCCTTAAGAAAAATACTTGAGGAGCTGCATCACAAAGCACAGACTTCCTTCGACTCTTCTGTCAGCTCTGACCTATAGTTTTTCTAGCAATTATCACCAAGGACTTGCAGCCTGCTAAGTCCTTGGTGATAATTGACCTTACCAGGTCTTACTTGAGCATGGCAAAGAGTTAGTCCTAAATGGTCTGAGCTATAATGTTCGATTGAGAACAAGTTGATGTATCCAACTCTGGTATAACTTGATTGACATAAAAAATGTAAGGGGACACATTATTTAGAAACAGAATCATGATGCAGCAACATGAAATGCGTATGATTACTATTGTGTCGTAGGCTTGTTGTTATTAATCATAGCAATCATCTTTAATTTGGCTTTTGTCATATATCATAAAGTAACCCTGTGACCTTAATACTATAGAAGCAAAGTTCCACAGTGTGTAGTGCCTTTTGTGTAATGCAACGTGTATGTCTGCTCATCAAACATCTGAAAAGAGACAGATCCTTGAAGAGAGAATTCTGAAGTATGAGGACTGAAGTCTGAACTACTTCCTGTAGCAGTAACCTTGTGGCAATAACTTCTAAGCGCTGATGTAAGGGGACTTGATATAGTGACCTTGTGACAATGGCTTGATGACTGTTTTTATAACAGTTCTTTGTTGACAAAGAAAGCCCAGCACTTGTGGAGGGAGCAGTAAGCTTGTTAGTGACTATACAGAACTGTTGATAACAGTGATATCAATGAATTTACAACCAGACATTTTTAAGTTCCTTAAGAAAAATACTTGAGGAGCTGCATCACAAACCACAGACTTCCTTAGATTCCTCCTACATGCTGCAATGCATAGTGTATATCAGGTATACATACACAAGTTTCAGTTCTTTATTGTCCATAGCGTAAAGCAATTACAGTTATATCAACTCGTAGTTATTCATAATGGAAACGATGGCAGCACATCAATGATACAACCCTGGGTTCACTAAAATATTAACTTGACAATATATATAACCCTGAAAGGTCCTACGTAAGTAGAACTTCAGGTCCTGAAAGGTTTTATATAAGTAGAGCTTCAATCATATAAGCTTAGCCCTTAGTAGAGCTCTGGTCTTAAAAGGCCAGCCTGCTAAATCATGTCCCAAAAAGACCTTACCAGGTCTTAGTAGCACATTGGTTACATGCATATTAACTTACAACAATTTGTCTGGGAATATTCTTATCACACAGACATTGATATTGTCAAGTCTGTACATTTTATCTGATGGGAGGACGGACTTCTATATGGGTGTCTGAAGGAACTACATAAGATACTACCATTCCTCCTACATGCTGCAATGCATAGTGTATATCAGGTATACATACACAAGTTTCAGTTCTTTATTGTCCATAGCGTAAAGCAATTACAGTTATATCAACTCGTAGTTATTCATAATGGAAACGATGGAAGCACATCAATGATACAACCCTGGCTTCACTAAAATATTAACTTGACAATATATATAACCCTGAAAGGTCCTATGTAAGTAGAACTTCAGGTCCTGAAAGGTTTTATATAAGTAGAGCTTCAATCATATAAGCTTATCCCTTAGTAGAGCTCTGGTCCTAAAAGGCCAGCCTGCTAAGTCATGTCCCAAAAAGACCTTACCAGGTCTTAGTAGCACATCAATGATACAACCATGGCTTCACTAAAATACTAACTTGACAATATATATAAGCTCTATCAGACATAGTAATGACAGCTCAATAGCAATAGTGTATTTATGCAAGGAACCCAACACATTCTTGAAATCAGAAATATCAACTCAACCATATTTCAACACTTGAACTATAACCTACAGCTTAAATATTTGGAATAATGGATCATGAGACTCCAGAAAATAGGCTTTATTTAATTGCCAATTATTTTCATTAGTATCCTTCATGCTTATAAAAAGTATGTTATTGTTTTCAGATCTAAAAACACCTCCCAGGCATTGTTTCTGATAGGGGAAGAAATTTACAACCAGACATTTTTAAGTTCCTTAAGAAAAATACTTGAGGAGCTGCATCACAAAGCACAGACTTCCTTAGACTCTTTTGTCAGGTCTGACCTATAGTTTTTCCATCAATTATCACCAAGGACTTGCAGCCTGCTAAGTCCTTGGTGATAATTGACCTTACCAGGTCTTACTTGAGCATGGCAAAGAGTTAGTCCTAAATGGTCTGAGCTAGAATGTTCGATTGAGAACAAGTTGATGTATCCAACTATGGTATAACTTGATTGACATAAAAAATGTAAGGGGACACATTATTTAGAAACAGAATCATGATGCAGCAACATGAAATGCGTATGATTACTATTGTGTCGTAGGCTTGTTGTTAGTAATCATAGCAATCATCTTTAATTTGGCTTTTGTCATATATCATAAAGTAACCTTGTGACCTTAATACTATAGAAGCAAAGTTCCACAGTGTGTAGTGCCTTTTGTGTAATGCAACGTGTATGTCTGCTCAACAAACATCTGAAAAGAGACAGATCCTTGAAGAGAGAATTCTGAAGTATGAGGACTGAAGTCTGAACTACTCCTGTAGCAGTAACCTTGTGGCAATAACTTCTAAGCGCTGATGTAAGTGGACTTGATATAGTGACCTTGTGACAATGGCTTGATGACTGTTTTTATAACAGTTCTTTATTGACAAAGAAAGCCCAGCACTTGATGAGGGAGTAGTAAGCTTGTTAGTGACTATACAGAACTGTTGATAACAGTGATATCAGTGAATTTACAACCAGACATTTTTAAGTTCCTTAAGAAAAATACTTAAGAAAACAACACATTCTTGAAATCAGAAATATCAACTCAACCATATTTCTGGAGAACAAATTCAGCCCTCCCAGATGGTGCTCTCAGTTCTTTCTTCCCTTTGAATTGACTCTTACCTCGGGTTTCATCCTTAGCTCATGCAAGCTTATTGCCTGTAGCTAGTCAGCTGTAAATGCTACCATAATTATGACTTCTTGGCAGACAAATAATCGATTGAATTGCTTGGGGTATCCCAAATAAAGCGGTAATGCGCTCCTGGGATATCGGGGATAGGTAAAGAAAACTCCCTATATGCATGTGAAGGCACTCGATGGCTGATCTTTGCTTTTGTATTGCATTACAGGGTGGACAGTGGAGACCACTGAAACAGAGGACATGAATGAATATCTTCGCTTCGAACCTAACTGGGCAGTGCTTTGCTTTTTCATGAGCCTGACATCCACTCACTCCGGTATGTTCTTTATTCTATTCTTGTTTTTTCTCTTTTTTTATAGGCATTATGAAATAGGCCATTACAGGTTCTGTGTTTGGTGGGGTTCCATCCATCATGCCAATGTGCAGTCAATACAGAAATCAAAGGTGGGATACAACATATGATGAGGTGGAACATTCCACTTACCATGTGTAAAAGCATCTTATTATGGGAAATCATTGAAATGTTGATATCTACTTCTACATTGAATTTCAGGGCAAAGCTACAGAGGAAGAAGAAACAGAGAGCAAGCGTCAAGGCTCAACCGATTGATCAGTTCTCTGTTACAAGTATCAAGTGGGCACAGGTAACTTCGATTTCTAAAGGAAATCTTCTCCGGCAGTAAATTTTAAACACAACGGCGATTGACCAACCACTAATTACAGAGGAAATGAAAGCAATTACAGTTTTACGACTCGAATCCAGAAACCAAGAAAGAAACGAAACTGTCTGTAATCTTACCCGGCTGCTGTCGTAGCGTGGCTTTGGAGGAGCGCCTTCTCCTCTGTAGCAGGTGCGAACCCCAAACCGGTGACCAGAATCTCTGTCAGGATTACAAGCCACATGAAAAAGCTTTATAAAAGACTCCATTACTTCCTCCAGGCAGCTGAAACATCAGAGGCAACACACGACTACGTGGCCATTACTTCCTCGAGGCAGCTGAAACACCAGAGGCAACGCACGACTACGCGGCCCTCATGCAGGTCCGCCTCTGCAGGTCCGCCGCCCCCTCAACACCCGCATGCAGGTCCGCCTCTGCAGGTCGCCTCTGCAGGTCCGCCGCCGCCCCCTCAACACCCTCTAAACCCTAAAAAACTTTAACCTCTTAATCAACGGCTCATTTTTCTCCCATCGTCTAACACTAGATCTAAGGGCTACGATTACGACACGAAGACATTTTGGGAGGTTGATTTCAGAGGGGAACGCCTTACGGCGTAATTAGAAAATTATATATTACAGAGAAATGGAACGCATAAAATATATTGCAGAAATATAAACACAAAAAACAAGAGAGACATAGATATATGTGGTTCACCCAATTTGGGCTACATCCATGAGAAACAGCCAACCCTTCCTTTTATATTATCCAGAAACCTGAAGAGATACAACCTACAGCAGATCCGCTGTAATTCCCTCTTCACTCTCACACAATCTCTTCTCTATTTCTCATTCAGAATACAGATCTACATAGACACAATACAATTCCCTCATATATAGCGAGGGTTTGCCTTCTAAGGATAAAAACCTTAAAGTAAACATAATTTATACCATAAGATCTCTGCCTAATGAACGACCCATATTGACTACGAAATTACAACATTTTACAAGGTAATTTTACATCTATTTTCAGCTCCGGGCGTAGGGGGGGACTACCAAATATTGCAATTGGACCCCCCTGGATCCCCCTTGCAGTGCAAATATTATGGACGGTGTTGCAAATACATTAAGAACTGGGGTGCAATGCAATGATACCTCTGAATAAAGAAGATAATTAGGCTCCACACTCAACAACAACATTCCAAATAGAATAGTTGGTGTTTTTGAGGGAATATGGGTTGCGACATCCATGGATATGCTAAGTGATTGAGTTTGTACTTCATCCTTGAATTTTTTAGGCCATGTATCCTCTATATTCTTTATGGTTATCGAATCTATTGGGTTCTCATAACTCCTAACTCACTTCTATGTGAGGCATGTCATCCATGCATCCATGCAACATAGCTAATTCTTTGCAATGAAAGAGTATTTGAATCCTTGGGATTATAGGCATACACATCAATAACTTATGAGGAAGACCATGTAATTTACCTGTTTTTTTTTTTAATTATGGTACCTGTCATGCCCACATTTTAGACATATCTCTATTTCTGCATATTCTCCTCTATATAGAATACAATGATTCAGATATGCATGATATGATATGTACTCAACACCCAACATTTTCAACAATTGCTTTGCCTCTTCGTAGCTACCCAACATGACAATATGACTCGAAATAACCTTATATTTGAATATCCTACAGCCGGCGGTGAATATAATTGTACAATGTCAATATTTAACATTCATAAAATCAACCATCTATAATTTTGATTGTTTGAAAAAATATAAGGAACTTGATCAATCATGCAGGTCAATTACCTTAATATTTTCGAGAAACATGCATTTGACATGACAAACTTTACTTTTACATTGTACAACAACACTGTTGTCCCCAACTGAGTAGACTTTGACTTGTCACTAGGTCCAAACAGAGGGGGTGGAAGTAGAGTTCAGGCTTTGGAATAAGGTATCAGTGATATGAGAATCATCCCCTAGCTCATCGTTCTGGAACGTATCTAACAACATTTCATCCATGGAAGTTGTATCTTGTAAGTAATCATCCATACCATCTTCCATTTGATTGCCTGCATTGCCAACTTGCGATGAAGAACTACTATTGTTGTAGTCATTCCTAATTGGTGAACTTGGATGTAGTGGGAATTGAATAGGTGGTTGATTCAACCATTCTTTGTATGATTCCTCTATGATTCTTTCTTTTAATGCAAGCTTCTCTTGAGTTGAAATTGTAGTGGGGCATTCCAAAAGATGGTAGGCATGTTGCTCATCATCACTAGAATCCTAATTTCAAAAAATATTGAACGATATCATTAGTACACTATCAATGATATTAGTGATCCAGGTGGATATTGGTGGCCACCTGCCTATTCCACTTGGACCCCCAACACTCTCTCTTTCAATTATTCAGTTTCCTTAACTGTAGCACAGTTTACTATTTTTGGCAATCTTTTGGGTCCTGAACTTCCAGAGCTGTTTTTAGGCCCTAAACAGTGTTTTTAGGGAAAACTGAGAGACTGGAAACATCCCAAACTAGCTTGCCAATTTGTTTTCGGCATTCTCTTTGAGATTTTCAAAACAAGGTATTATGAAAGCAAAACAGAGATCATATGCCAAAGTTATGACCTAGGAAATTGGTGTACCAATTTACCCAAATGAGGCCCACAGTTTTGGTGCTTCATCTCCTAGGGTTAGGTTATTTTATGTTTAGGGTTTTTTATTGTTTCTCAATAATAAATAGGCCTTTGAGCCTCATTGTAACACAGTTCAGAGGCATGTAACTACCACATCTCTCCTCAAAGATAAGCTAACATCGCCCGAGAAATATTATTTCCATTCTGTTTGTAAGCAACGTTCAGTATTTTTCCATTAATGAAATGAAGTGTTTTTCTACCGAATCTCTGTGTTTATGATTATATTTGTAAGTTGTTGCATTCCTTTTTAAGTTTGGATCAATCAATAAGCCCATCAATGCAATTCGTTTGTTGAAATTACATTATTACAAACAATTATTAGCGTCGTTGATCTAGGATTGCGGTTGGAAGATTCCATGTTCCAATTGACAGGATGAAGAAGTTGTCCATTTTCATCTACCAACTATTTTCAATATTTTGCTCCTAATAAGAACTTTCGATGTTTTTGAAAATATGGAGTAATATTTTATGCCTCTAAACACGATTATGAATCAGGTTCCTGCAAATTTGGATACATTTATCTACTTCTACAAACAAACTTGTGGAAGCTTAATCGATTTGAGCAAGATCAAATAAAATGCATATAACAGATGAAGAAGAAATCAATCACACATGAACACAGAAGAATACTCTGGGGAAAGCCTCAACTAAAAACCCAGATCTTTGTATTATCATACAAGTGGAAATATCTCCAGATTACACAAAGCTTTAGATCACAAGCTATCTAGATCTCAGTACAATTCCTCAATGCTTCTCATAGATAGAATAGACACCACATATACCTTTCCTATACCCTCCAAGCCCTCTATTCCCTTCCACAGTTTCTCCTGGGTCCTCAAGCTGCCACCTATGTGTAATTACCTCACACACTCCTCACCAAACTCAAAAATAATTGTGCAATCCTCAAGGAATGAATTCCTTCTGCATGCAAGAGATATCCTCATGGGAATATTCTTGCAACTGATAGTACACTATCCCTTCCTTCGATCTCAACTGGGTCTGTGACTGAACTAACATGCATGAGTTATTTATGAGAGAATATTCAGTTATCTGAAGTACACTAGTTACATGCATGCATGTATTAATTAATTGAACTCACAATCAGTTCCACAAATTGTTGGAACTAATGTAACTGAACTTAACTCAGTTAAATGTTGAAAATGGCAACAAGAAATGCTAAATATAGAAGTGATAAAAATAGAATTTCTATAAATAGCATTTCAGGATACATTCCCATTTTAGTTAGTCCCTGAACTAAATTTGAGAATTAAAATTCGAATTTGATCTTAGCAGCTATTTGAAAAATAATTAATTAATTCATCTTGAGTTAATTAGTTGGAGAAAATAAAAAATGAAGTCTATGTGAAGACATGCAACAGTTATCCCTTTGATTGAGGAAGTTATCCCTTAATTAAGGAGATCAGGATGAGTTGTACCTTGAGTTGTAATTAGTTAGCTTAGTTAACTAAGTTAAGCTTACTTAGATTAGTTCCAACAGTTTGTGGAATTGATTGTGAGTTTAGTTAGTTAATGTATGCATGCATGTAACTAGTGTACTTCAGATAACTAAACATTCTCTCATAAATAACTCAATCATGTCAGTTCAGTCAGAGACCCAGTTGAGATCAGAGGAAGGGATAGTGTACTATCAGTTGCAGGAGTATTACCATGAGGATATCTCTTGCATGTGGAAGGAATTCTTTCCTTGAGGATTGTGCTGTTATTTCTGAGTTTGGTGAGGAGTGTGTATGGTAATTACACATAGGTGGTAGGTTGAGGACCCGGGAGAAACTACACAAGGAAATAGGAGGCTTGGAGGGCAGAGGAAAGGCATATGTGTTTTCTATTCTGTCTATGAGCAGCATTGAGGGATTGTACTGAGAGTTGGATAGCTTTACTGAGAGTTGGATAGCTTGTGAGCGAAAGCTTTGTGTAATCCAGAGATATTTCCACTTGTATTATAATACATAGATTCTGGTTTTTAGCTAAGGCTTTCCCCAGAGTATTCCTTTGTGTTCATGTGTGATTGATTTCTTTTTCATCTGTTATATTTGTTCTATTTGATCTTGCTCAAATCGATTAAGCTTCCAAAAATTTGTTTGTAGAAGTAGATCAAGTATTTTTCTTTAGTATATTCCATTATCAGGTGATCTACAGTGAGAATTTCTACATGGTATCAGGGAAAAGGTGATCAAAGTGGAGAATAATATACAAAAAAGGGAGAAGTTCAAAAGTTCAAGTTCTTGATTATAGAAATTGAATTCTTATCACATCTCAAATTTCACCAATGGTGTTCAACATTTGAGACTCGAGTATGCCCTCGATGGTAGCTCGAATTATATAGCCTAAAAGGATCACATGGAAGTGGTATTAGAGGACAACAGTTTGAAGGACTTCATTGATCAAGAAGTTCCCAAGCCAGTAGTTGCTAATGCCCAAGAATTGGCAGAATGGAAGAAATGTGTGACTAGAGCGAGGATGATTCTTCTAGAGGGAGTTCGAGACCACACTGTATCGAGTCTCCATGGGAAGGAGACACCCTTTTCGATGTGGAAAACATTGAAGGATCTATATCAAAATAGCAGCAATTAGAGGAAGCTGGCATTGAAAGAAAAGCTTCAGAAAATCAAGTGTGAAAAGGGCGACATAATCTCTATGTATTTAAACAAGCTCACTAGCTGCAGGGATGAGCTTGGAAGTGTAGGAATCACGATAGCCGATGATGACATGGTGATTCTTGCTCTCCTTGGTCTTCCTAAGAGCTGGCATAGCTACCAAGACTCAGTAAATGGAAGAGAGAAACTGCCAGATTGGGAATGACTGTGGTCAGATCTGATGTAGGAGGAGATCAAGAGAAGCACCAGAGATGGATCTTCATCAAAGCATGATGATGACGAAAATCTAGCCTTATTGAGTAAGGTGAGGAAAGGGAAAGGGAAGGCTTCCCATTCCAAATCAAGTTCTTCCCATGTTGGGAAGAAGATTGACAAATCTAAAGTGCAATGCTTTAATTGTCATGAGGTGGGCCATTATGCAACAAATTGTCCACAAAAGAAATCCAGGAAGGGATCCTCAAAAGGATCAGATGGTGAGACACTGGCCTCACAATTCAAATTGGATTTCACCCTCATCGCATGCATGATTTCATCAGTGGTTGGTTGTGTTTAGTACCTGGACAATGGAGCCTCATTCCACATGACCAGTGACAAGAGTTTATTCAGTACCTTGGAGGAGAAGGACCTCCAGATGCGCATAAAGATGGGTGATGATGGAAAGTACCATGTTTTAGGTGAAGGTACAGTTGTGTTTCAGAGGGAGCATGGAGCTCCTCTCACCCTGACTAATGTAAAGTATGTGCCTGGACTGATGGAGAACCTGGTGTCTGTTCGAATGTCGGAAGACAAAGGCTATGAAGTAGTCTTTAGTAAAGGAAGAGCATTCCTAAGACACATCGGCACTGGACAGACCAAGAGGATTGGGATTCAAGTAAATAATTTCTACAAGTTGGAGGTAGATGATTGTGCTACATTGAGTTCCAAAGTAGAGTTGGTGCAAAGCCAAGATATTGGTGAGCTATGGCATAGAATATTGGGCCACTTGCACCATGGGGCCTTGAAGATCATGCAACAGATTTCTACCGGACTTCCCAAGGGTAAATTGGAGCAAGTGGATACATGCAAAGGTTGTACCTTAGGTAAGTATGCAAAATATTTCTTTGAGGATCGAGACAGTCGAGCTGGAGCAATCCTAGAGTGAGTTCATACAGATGTGTGTGGACCATTCTCAACAACCTCCACTGCTAAACAAAGGTACTATGTTGTTATCATTGATGATTTTTCTCATAGATGCTGGATCTATTTCACGCAGAAGAAGGATCAAAGCTTCTCAAGGTTTTGTGAGTTCAAAGCCTTGATTGAGAACGAATCAAGAAATAATATAAGGGCCTTGCGAAGCAACAATGGTGGAGAGTATGTCTCTCAACAGTTTAAGGACTTCTGTGTAATAGAAAGAATTAAATGGGAGTTGACAACACCCCATAACCCACAACAGAATGGGGTGGCTGAAAGGAGAATAGAATGATTGTAGGAGCAGCTCGGGCGATGCTGCATAACCAAGGCCTACCACTTCATTTGTGGGCTAAGGCATACAATACAACAATATACGTTGCAGAATAGAAGCTCGCATCGTATACTAGGGATGAAGACACTAGAGGATGCTTTCTCTGGGAAGAGACCATATGTGAGTAACTTAAGGATCTTTGGCTCACTGATATTTTGCAATGTGACTAAAGATGCCTGAAAGAAGCTAGAGCCAACAGCAGAGTTGGGGATACTTATGGGGTACACTGATACAACCCACAACTATTGGGTGTTCTTACCTACCAATCAGAGGACAGTGGTAGGCAAAGATTTGAAGTTTGACGAGCATAAGGCTATGCAAGTATCCCTTGAGAGGGAGTTCAAGTTACATGCAGAGGAGGAACTTTTGGTTCCTAAGGAGGAGGAGCCTCAGACTGATGCAAAGCAGCCACATGTAGAGGATCCAGGAGTGGAGACATCCACTTATGTAGAGTCTTCCAGAGATGGGCTGAAACACTCAAGGGAAGTTGAAAAATTAATGATGGATGTGAGAGAGAATGTGGGACAACCATCTTCTCAGCACAGACAGAGGAGGTCACCTAAGTGGTACACTAGTTACATGGCCTTGGTTGGGGGATATATAGAGACCAAACCATCTTCCTTTGAGGAAGCAGTACTGCAGCCAGTCTGGGCTGATGCTATGGTGGAGAAGTATGACTCCATAGTTTGGAACAGGGTTTGGGATGTTGTTCCAAGACCAGAGAACAAGTCAGCGGCGAGTTCCCGATGGCTTTACAAGGTAAAGCAAGCAGTTGATGGTAGTGTGGAGAAACATAAGACACGGTTTGTTTCCCATGGTTTCTCACAAGTCGAGGGGATCGACTATGATGAGACTTTTGCTCCTGTAGGAAGGTACTCATCTATCATATCGATGTTGGCACTATTAGCACAAATTGGTTGGAAGATCCATGAGATGGATGTGAAGACTGAGTTCCTCAATGGCAAGATTGAGGAAGAGGTGTACATAGAGCAGCCGAAAGGATTTGAGACATTCGATCGTGAGTCGCATGTGTGCCGATTTAAGAGAGATTTGCATGGGTTGAAGCAAGCACCTCGTGCTTGGTACACTAGGATCGACAGCTATTCACCCGGTTGGGCTTCACAAAGAGTGAAGTAGATGTGAACCTATACCACATCATGGTAGAAGGTAAGCCATTAATCATTGTTCTTTATGTTGTTGATCTGATATTAACATGTGATGATCAATTGATCAAGTCTTGTAAGGAGGACCTTGCAAGAGAGTTTGAGATGAAAGACATGGGTCGCATGAACTATTTTCTAGGCATGGAAGTGTGGCAAAAAGATGGGGAAGTGTTTGTGTCTCAAGGCAAGTATGCCAATGAGATACTCAAGAGATTCCACATGGAGAAGTGCAAGCCCATGCAGACTCATCTAGCAAGTAATTGGAGGAAGGAGGATGCTACTTCAAGGGAGGTAGTGGCTGCTGCTGTTTATCGGCAGCCTGTGGGTTCATTGATGTATTTAGTGAACACACAACTAGATTTGTACTTTGCAGTGAACCAGATGAGTCAAGCTATGGTTTAGACTACCATGCTATTTTAGAAGGTAGTGAAGCATGTGCTGAGATACCTCAGAGGCACATCTCAGTATGGATTATGGTACAGACAGATAGAGGGAGAGAAGCTTCAAGGCTTCACAAATGCAGATTGGGCAGGGAGTCCATCAGATCGGAAGAGCACTTCAGGAGGAATTTTCAACCTTGGTTCAACTACAGTTTATTGGTACGATAGGAAACAGAGGTCAATTGCACTTAGCTTAGCAGAGGCTAAATACATGGCTTCCAGTTAGGCATCATGTGAGGCCATTTGGATGTGGAAAATTCTAGTTGGATTGTTTGATCAGAGGATGGATCCAACTGTGATCTATTGCAATAATTAGAGTTGTATCAAACTCTCTGAGAATCCAATATTTCATGATAGGTCCAAGGACATCGATATCTAGTATCATCATCTTCGAAACTGTGTCATGAAGAGGATCATGTTGTTGTAGTATGTTTTGACAGAGGAGCAGGGTGCAGATATTTTGACTAAGGAATTGTCAAAATGCAATTCGAGTTCCACAGAGACAGGATCAGGGTGACAGATAATCCCTTTCTTGTTGAGAGGGAGTGTAGAAAATAGCAACAAGAAATGTTAAAAATAGCATTGATATAAATAGCATTTCGGGATACATTCCAATTTTAGTTAGTCCCTGAACTAAAATTGAGAATTAAAATTTGAAATTGATCTTAGCAGTTGTTTGAAAAATAATTAATTAATTCATCTTGAGTTAACTAGTTGGAGAAAATCAAACATGAAGTCTATGTGAAAACATGCAACAGTTATCCCTTTGATTAAGGAAGTTATCCCTTAATTAAGGAGATCAGGATGAGTTGTACCTTGAGTTGTAATTAGTTAGTTCAGTTAACTGAGTTAAGTCCAGTTAGATTAGTTCTAATAGTTTGTGGAATTGATTGTGAGTTCATTTAGTTAATGCATGCATGCATGTATCTAGTGTACTTCAGATAACTGAATATTCTCTCATAAATAACTCATGCATGGCAGTTCAGTGAGAGACCCAGTTGAGATCAAAGGAAGGGACAATGTACTATCAGTTGCAGGAATATTCCCATGAGGATATCTCTTGCCTATAGAAGGAATTCATTCCTTGAGGATTGCACATTTATTTTTGAGTTTGGTGAGGAGTATGTGAGGTAATTACACAGGTGGCAGCTTGAGGACCCAAGATAAACTGCACAAGGAAATAGGAGGCTTGGAGGGTAGAGGAAAGGCATATGTGTTGTCTATTCTGTCTATAAGCAACATTGAGGGATTGTACTGACAACTGGATATCTTGTGAGCTAAAGCTTTGTGTAATCCAGAGATATTTCCACTTGTATGATAATACAAAGATCGGGATTTTTAGCTAAGGCTTTCCCCAAAGTATTCTTCTGTGTTCATGTGTGATTGATTTCTTCTTCATCTGTTATATGTGTTTTATTTGATCTTGCTCAAATCGATTAAGCTTCCGCAATTTTGTTTGTATAAGTAGATCAAGTATTTTGCTTTAGTATATTGCATTATCAGGTGATCTACAGTGAGAATTTCTACAATTTTTATTCAAATTGACATGGATTAAAAATAAATAAATTCAATTAGATAATCAAAATATAAATAAAATCTGAATTTACTAGAGATTGAAAGGGAGAACTCCATGAAGGACTTTGAACAATGCCATGGAATGAGCTGGAATTTCAAAAATTGACCATTTAATATTATTGAGATTTTTTCCCTGCATTTGAGAAAAATCAAAAATAAAAATGTGTGTGCATATCCAAAATTGATCTCGATAACCATATAACCAAAATCTAATTTTCAATATAGTTTTTAGACCACTTTTCAAGAATACAGAGACTTTAAGAGGAAAATGTATACTATAAACTATTGTAATTCATGTGGATGCATCCTAAAGGATAATTTGAGATTAATATTCCATTTTATGTGAAATGAAAATTTCAGATAGCTGTTAAACCCAATCGGTGTGTTGATCAGAACAAAGTGCATTGATGAATTTAAAAAATTAATAACATCGAGGCCTTATAATACCCACGCCAATTTCCGGAATTTTGAAAAAAAAATATGTTATCGTATCAGTGATCTTTTACAAAAACGAACCAATGCCTTTAACAAAAACAACAATGTTATGCACATGTTTCCCGATTTTAAAAAATAAAAAAGAATTCAACTAACTCGGTGCTCTTATAATAATTAGAGCATGGATTCTTTTAAATAGAAATCACACCATTGCATTAAAAAAATTAATCGCACCCTTTCGGGATTTCAAAAAAAAAAGTATCATGATGGTGTATCAATTTTTCTTTTGTGCCCGAGCAATGTTGGTGCACTTTTTATATAAACACACCTATGCGATTGATTATTGAAAGCATCGATGTGTGGAGAAATTGAGAAAAAAAGGTGCGATTTATTTTCTTTTTTAAAATTAAAAAACGAGAAGCAATTGACATTTTGAAATCTAATTTCATAAAGTCTTTTAAATAGTAAAAATTTATTCACCATTTCATTATTTTACCAAAAATTTCAAGTGAGTTATTTGCAAGAGAGACATACTAGAAGCACTGTGCAACAGAAAATATTTTGGAGTAACCAAAAAGTTGTAAGGTATGGTGATTCACTAAAAAACCTGTTAGGGTTTAATTAAAAGAGAAATCATCTGCAACATAGACATATTGAGAGCACCATGGAAGTGCAAAGTAGTTTGGATCTACCAAAATATCATAAGTTGAAAGGTATGGTGATTCATTCAAAACCTTGGATAGAAAAAATATTAAATTTTGCTGTTAAAATATTTTACAATTTCTATTATATTCATTGAGAATAAATAAAAAAATTTAAAGACCTTGTATAATTTAAAAAAAATATTGTTATAGATTTTACTAATAAATTTTTTTATGATCTTCTTTCCTATTTAAATTGAATTAAAAAATTCATACAAAAAATTAAAAAAATTAAATACTTACCTTAAACCCTTGCTTCTACCTGCAAAATTTCACCCTAGAGTTTAACTTCCTCTAACACTTCACAATTAGGATTTTTCAATTTAGGCATTTTATATTTAATCGGTTTGTGTACTTACTATATATAGGGTGTTTGGCATGTAAAGTAGGGGAGTAAATTATTGAATCAGATCCAAACCTTGTCTTCCCTCTTCGTTTTTTTTTTAAATGGTTATATGTTCCATGATGCACCCTATGCACCAGTCCTGCCTGTGTAATACAATGCATCAATATATTTTAACACTCTCTATTATGTTTAGTCTATTTATCATTTCTCCTGGTGTGATATAACGCATAGACGAGCCTCTTCCAAATAACATTTCTTTTATCCTTACAAATCGCACCGTAATAATTTAAATTTATTTTTGAAGAATAATTTTCCATGGCAGTGTTTAACAATTAAACATCCAGTGTATTTAATATTCTAAATGCACCAATGCATTTATTTAGATAAACACACTAACTAGAGTTTTTTCTTGCTGAAAATTATTTTAATTTTTTGTAAAATATATTTAATGGCTTCTATATTGAATGTTATAGGTTGTATATTGATAAAAACAATGTCTCACAAGGTATCAAGTAACAAAAATACTAATCGAAAGAATGATAACACATGAAAAAAAGCAGAGAAGACAAGTTCTTTTTAAATTCTTTACAAAATTAATATGCTTGAACTATATGTAAGTTTAACTAACATGTATTGGTTGGTGTGTGTTATGCAGAGCCATAAAATGAACAAGGTCTATAAGATTATTTCTAATCTAAGTACAAAAGAGCATAGCAAAAAAATTGTAGAATGATTAATCAAGTGAATGAAAAAATATTATTCAATTTGAGTTTTTTTGTTTTTGTTTGAATTTTCATTAATAGTATACTTAAGAATATTATATAACCTATTTCAAACAATCTATTAATTCATATATGTTTAATGTTCTATAGAGAGCAACAACAAAGGAAAAGACCATTGTCATTCTATGAAAAGAAAAATTATAGAACATGTAAATGACAATGAATTGGTCCTTAGCTCATTTGGGTTACTGTTGGAGGTTAATGAAAAGAGGATTTTTTTTTTACAAAACTATGCGAGATCTAGTGGAACAAAGATATAGACATATTATATACTTATAATACAAAAATCAATCCAATGATTCTAAGAACTAGATTATATCTAAACTGCAAAAAGAAATTTCAGAGCAATGGTCAATGAGACATGTCAAACTTGCAATAGAAAAAGCATACCACAACAATTTGTTTTTATTCAAAAGGTAATATTTCTAATTGTATAAAATAATTTTCTAGAATTATATGTATAAATTACTACAAACCATTCATTTATTAATATCGATTTTGTTATATTTAGCTTTCATATATCACTATAAACATAGTTTATTACATTTTTCAGGAAGATTATGAAAATCCCAAATGATCAACGTGTTGATATGTGAAACATTCTAGTAGGAATGTCAAAAAAAGTGTATAAGGAGATGGTGCAATAAATGGACATTATTGCATCATAGGAGGAGCCATATCAACAACAACGTGGTTCAAATGTATGTAATCATGATTGATTTTGTACATATAAAAAATAAATTTATCATTTAATATTAATTTTCAAGTATTTTCTTGTAGGAAAGAAATCAAGATGGAACTCATTCATCACAAAAAATAGGACGACAATGAAGAAAATTATTGATTTCAAAGTTTGTGAGTATAATTTTTTAATAATTCCTTATAACAACTCAAGGTTTCATTTTTGTATATTTTAAGTTATTTTATAACCACCATCCATCAATTTTTCAAAAAGGTGCTAACATACAAAGAAGAGCCATCATAAGAATTGATTGACATTGGGTTAAATAAGGGTAGCAATTATATGTTGGGATATCAAAAAATAGTTTTGGAATTTGTAAGTATCTATGTTGTTTTGTTTCTCTAAGTTTATAATGAATAGAACAAAAAGATAATTTATATTAAATCTATGATTTATAATGGGGTTTAAAACATGCAAGAAACAAAGTATGGAACTACGCGAGTTGAAGACTTGTTGCAACATGGCATGGGACTTGGTTTTGAAACCATGTGTATAGTTTATGAGTCACTTATTTCTATGGTACATTGCTACTCAATTTACATTGATGTATATTATTTATTTCAATTTTAATTATTCTCACCAATGTAGATACACTCATTACACTATATTTTCATGTTTGCATATGGAACTACAAGATCAAGAAAACAAACACAATAGATGCAATCAACAAAACATTCCTCCAAACAACCCAAATCATGGAAGTAGCTCGAGTATTGACAATAGTTCCAAAGAAGAATGATGATCGATTTGAATACCAATGCAATATGTTGTATTTTATGAAATAATTGTATATGAAAATCAAACATTTTGTTTAATGTAATGGACATAGTGTCCCAATTAAAAGACAAGGGGTTACCAATAACAATCCCATTTTGTATGACAAAGTGCCTCTTATTGATATATAATAAATTACATTTTAATTTATTCTATTATGTTATCCAATGTCACTATGAAATGTTACACCACTGATTAAATATATGGATAATTAAATATTATAATGAAGAGATGCGAAATCTGATAATATAACATATTAATCCAAACAACATATACAAATGCACTAATCAAATTTTAATTTATATGAATATTGTTATAAGATATAAGTCAATTTTTTTATGAATAATGGATTTAAAAAATTATAATAATTGCACTATGACAAGTCAATGTTTCCAAAAAAGTGAGAATATCATTCAAAAAACAATGCACTTGTAACATAAAAACACAAAGGTGCATTATGTTATATAAAAACAAAATGATAGTATCTGTTTGCATGCCTGATGCCTCTTAAGAAAATGAGAGCGCCAGTTCATTTATCTCTTCAAGCATCGGTCCAGTTTGAGATTAATACCCTAGTGCATTGTAATTCTTAATGCACCAGTGCATTCATATAACGAACTCCCTGGTACTACAAAATATTATTTCCAGCCTAGTGCATTATGGAAACTAATAAAATCGATCCTTTTGTATAATTAATGCACCAAGGTGTTTGTACAAATGATACACATTGATGCTCCAAGTTATAAAAAAAAACTGGTACAACAATTAGTTTTTGCATGCCCCAGTGTCATTCCTTAGAAGAAAACCCTTGATATTTTTTGTCTCTTAGCACTGGTGTGGTATATATTATGCACCGATATTCTTTGGATTCAATGTTTCGATTCTTTTAGTTATGTATGTCTCTTGGTGCTTTTATATATGTAGTGCACTGGTGCTACTTATTCCATTAAGCGCACTACAAAAAACCATCCACTAGAACCTCCAGCCACCCAGATTTTTTCAGTTGTGATGAATGATCCAGGTGGATATTGGTGGCCACCTGCCAAGTCCACCTGGACCCCCACCATTGTCTTTCTCAGCATTTTCAGTTTCCTTAATTGTAGCACAACTTACTATTTTTAGCAGTTTTTCGGGTCCTGAACTTCCGGAGCTGTTTTGAGGCCCTAAACGACGTTTTTTGGGAAATCTACCGCCAGCGATTTTTCTAATTAAAATCATCTTTTCCGTCGTAGTCCTCGGAGAGATCTTTCCAACGGGCTATCATGCACGTCAAACGGAGATAGTATGACCAATTCGCGACCCCGGGAAGTTGATGTACCAACTTACCCAAAAACGGGGCCCACAATTTGGCGTTTCATCTTCTAGGGTTAGGTTTTGGAATGTGAAGGGTTTTCTATTGTTTCTCAACAATAAATAGGCCTTCGAGCCTCATTGTAAGACAGTTCAGAGGCATGTAGCCATCACATCTCTTCTCAGAGATAAGCTACCATCGCCCTAGCTAGTTTATTTCCATTTCTGTTGTAAGCATATTTCAGTATTTTCCATTAATGAAATGAAGTATTATTTCCGCTGCATCTTTGTGTATATGGTTATCTCTGTAATTTGTTGCGTTCCTGTTTAAATCCGGATCAGTGGTATCAGAGCGGTCTGCTTTTTCTCTGTTTTTCTTTGCATGTCCCCAACAAGGTCGGGATATAAGGAGTTAGGGCTTGAACTGGTTGAACCTTTGCAAGACCAGCCTCGCAAATCCCGACGGCCTCCCATGGCGGACGAGAAGAAAGACGAGGGGGCAGGAGATCCCATCAAAATCTTGCTCGAAGAAGCCCTCGAGCGACAACGGAACGCGATGATGGACAGCTTTGCCCAGATCCTTCAGCGGCTACCCAGAAGCAACGCATCGGCTTCCAGCAGCTACTCTGGAAACGCCACACCCTTTAAGGTACAAGTTAATTTTGAAATCCCCATATTCGAGGTCAGATAGACGCAGATGCCGTAGATAAATGGTTAAATCTGCTAGAGGGTTATTTTTCTGTTCATGAATTTTCGAGTCGGGAAAAGATTGTTTTTGCTCTCCTCAAAGCAGCCCCCCACGTCAAGGACTGGTGGGAAACCTACTGCGAGCAGAAGGATGAAAGTACTGGCTCACTATTTTCAGCCGCACCCACCTGGGATTCGTTCCGGGATGCCATCAAGGAGCAGTACTACCCTGTCGGAAGCTATGAGGATGAATACATAAAGTGGACCACGCTGCGGCAGGGAAGGGACCAAGACGTGCCGGAGTTCACCAATCTTTTCCATACCCTTCGCACAAAGTTGGGTATCAAGGATTCGGAGCAACATTTGATACTCAAATACCGTGGCTGCCTGCACAAGTACATCCAGGAAGAAATACAATTCCTAAACATCCCCTCGCTCGGCGCAGCATACCGGTATGCCGTCAAGGTCGAGCAGAAGTTTAAACAAAAGAAGCGAGACTTTGGATCTGCGAATCCAAAGCAGGGGAAAGGTGCCCCTAAACCACAGAACAAAGGACAAAGCCAAGGCGGGACAGCCCAAGACAACCAGCCGAAGCTGCAAGCAAAGAACAGCGCCGCGAAGCCGAGAAAGGACACTGGAAAATGGTGCGAGTTCCATAAGAGCTCCACTCACAACACAAGTGAGTGTCGGGCCAAGCAGTCACTGGTGGCTGAGCTAAAGGTTTCAGAATCAGATGCATGTTCCGACTCTGAGTCAGAACCCGATAAGGGGTATGAAAAAGGGAAGCAGATCATTGATGCGGACCCCAGCGCCACTGTTGCTACCGCAAAGATCCAGAAAAATGAACCCGAAGATCCAGAGGAGGAGGAGCGTCTCTTCCACTCCCAGATGTGGGTAAAGGGCTCCCCGATACAGTTCATTGTTGATAGCGGGAGTCAAAAGAACCTCATTTCGGCAGAGGTCGTGAAGCGGTTGGGCTTACCGACCACAGCACATCCACAACCATACACCATTGGGTGGCTTCACCAAGGACGAGATCTTCGCGTGAGCCAGCAGTGTCGCCTTCCATACAACATCAAGCCCTTCACGGATGAGGTATTGTGTGACATTGCTCCCCTTGAAGTTTGTGATGTATTACTAGGACAACCATACTTGTGGAAGCGACATGCTGTGTATGAATCAAGGCCCCGTGCTGTTATTATTACATTGGGAAATAAGTTGTTCAGGATACCAGAGGTAGCACCACCTGCCGCCATCTCTTTGATTACTGCAAAACAATGCAGTAAGATCATTTCCAAAACCAGGAAATTTGTTTTCCTGATGATACGCCCTCAAGGAAAGAAGAAGACAGTGGCCGCGGCCTCCAAACGGGGCCCCTCTGCACGACAACTACAGATGGACAAGATTGTGGAGGAGTACGAGGACATCTTCACCTCCCCGGCAGGGGTTCCTCTGCACTGTCAAGTCAAGCACTCCATCGATCTGACCCCAGGTGCGCCGCTACCCAATGGACCAATTTATCGGCGCTCCGTTCTGGAGAACGATGAAATCAAGAGGCAGATTCAGGAGCTCCTGCAGAAAGGTCACATCCGTCCGAGTTCATCGCCCTGTGGGAGCCCGATCGTGTTGGTACAGAAGAAGGATGGGACGTGGAGACTCTGTATTGACTATCGGGCGCTGAACAAGATCACTGTCCGTAATAGGTACCCGATCCCGCGGATTGATGACCTCCTAGACCAACTAAAGGGGGCGAAATATTTCAGCAAGATCGATCTGAAGTCAGGATATCACCAGGTACCAATCGAACCCTCAGATGTGTGGAAGACTGCCTTCAAATCCAAGGAGGGCCTCTTCGAATGGTTGGTCATGCCTTTCGGATTGACGAATGCTCCTGCAACCTTTATGAGGCTAATGGATGACATCTTGCGGCCATTCACCAACTCCTTTGTAGTAGTATACTTGGATGACATTCTGATCTTCAGCCAGAGTTGGGAAGAGCACCTCCACCACATCCGACAGGTTCTCCAAACACTGCGGCAACACAAGCTATGTGCCAATTTGGAGAAATGCACTTTTGGCATGACCGAGGTTCAGTATCTGGGATACATCATTGATGAACAGGGGGTGCATGTCGATCCAGCCAAGGTCCAAGTCATTCGGGATTGGCCCTCTCCAACCACTCTAACAGAGCTCCGCAGCTTTCTAGGTCTTGCCAACTTCTACCGCAGGTTTGTGTTGGGGTTTTCTCATATTTCTTGGCCCTTGAGTCAAGTCACCAAGGGCGGGGCGAAAGCAAAATTCTTTTGGTCTGAATCTCAACAGAAGGCATTCAGGGAGTTGAAGGATCGCCTCTGCACGGCACCAGTGCTCGCGTTACCAGATTTACAACAACCATTTGAGGTCGAGACAGATGCCTCTGACTATGCTATTGGGGCAGTCCTTACTCAACATGGACATCCAGTGGCATATCACAGTGAAACACTTTCAGACACAGTCCGGAAGTACCCCACTTATGATAAAGAGATGTATTCCATTGTACAGGCCTGCCGACAATGGAAGCATTACATTTTGGGGAAGGAAACGGTCATCCACACAGACCACCGACCTCTGCAGTTCATACAGACCCAAGGGAAATTGCAGAATGATCGCCATCAGAAGTGGTCTACATACCTGCAACAGTTTCACTTGAATATCAAGTATAAAAAGGGCAGCACCAATAATGTTGCAGATTGCCTCAGTCGACCACCGATCATGGCGCTAACCACCGTGCTCAACTCTTGCGGGCACGAGACTTCTGATTGGCCACTTCTCTACAAAAGCGACCCAGAATTCGGCCACACATACCAGACACTCTTGGAGGGTCGGCAGGTTGCAGATTTTCACCTCCAGGATGCCCTATTATGCCACCTCGGTCACCTTTGTGTTCCTTCAAGCGAGCGTGCCAAGATGATTTGGGAAGCACACTACAGTCGGGCTGCTGGGCATTTCGGGGTCGAGAAAACAGTGGCAGTACTGCAAAATTATTTCTATTGGCCGAATCTTCGACAGGATGTTGGGAAGTACATCCGATCATGTACTGCCTGTGCCATTGCCAAACCGACCATTAAGAAGCAAGGCCTCTATACCCCGTTGCCTACCCCTAGTCGACCTTGGGAATCCATCTCCATGGATTACATGTCAGGCCTTCCTTCCACTAAGCATGGAAATGACTGTGTTTTTGTGGTCGTCGACAGGTTCTCAAAGATGGCCATTATGATGGCCTGCAAGAAGAATATCACAGCAGAAGCCACTGCTAAACTCTTCTTTGAACGAGTGTGGGTGCACTTTGGGATCCCACAGTCTATCATCTCAGATCGGGACAGTCGGTTTCTCAGCACATTTTGGTCCAGTCTCTGGTCAATGCTGGACACCAAACTCACGAAGTCCACAGCCTTCCATCCTCAAACTGATGGCCAGACAGAGGTTGTCAACAGGATGATTGTGCACATTCTGCGCATGTATAACTCAAAGCATCCACGCACATGGGACGAGAGCCTCCCCTATGTTCAGCACAGCTACAACCGAGCTCTTCACAGCTCCACTGGCCATAGCCCTTTTCAGGTGGGTTTGGGATTCCAGCCACTATGCCCCATTGATGTGGCCATGCCACTTGCAGCTACTCACATGAATTCAGCTCATGTCCAGTCCGAAACAGATAAGGCCACCAGCTTCATTGAGCGCATCCAACATATTCGCCAGCAGGTCCATGACATTCTTGAGAAATCAAATGCCAAGTACAAGCAGCGACATGATCAACATCGGGTGCCACACAAGTTTCAGGTGGGCGACAAAGTCTGGTTGCATTTGCAAAAGGAACGCCTTACTGGAGCCTATCGGAAATTGAGACCACTCCGATATGGTCCTTACACCATTACTAAGGCTATGGGAGACAATGCATTTGAGCTCAGCATTCCCCCATTCCTTGGCCTGCACCCAGTGTTCAATGTGGACCGCCTTCGGCCATACTTTCCACCATTGCTAGACACATCCGACATTGCAGAACAGCTCAAACCCACAGAATTAAATCCAGATTGCATGGAACAAGCTGCAACTGATCGGATCATGGACACACAGATCAAGAACACTCGCCAACAGAATATCCAACTGTATCGAGTTGTCAAAGCAGGCCAACTCCTTCAGCAGGGCAAGTGGCTCACCAGGGAACAAGTTCAGCAGAAGTTTCCTCATCTCATGGAGGAGCTCAACGCAATGGGGACCATTGCTTCCTAAGGGGGGAGGAATGATCCAGGTGGATATTGGTGGCCACCTGCCAAGTCCACCTGGACCCCCACCATTGTCTTTCTCAGCATTTTCAGTTTCCTTAATTGTAGCACAACTTACTATTTTTAGCAGTTTTTCGGGTCCTGAACTTCCGGAGCCGTTTTGAGGCCCTAAACGACATTTTTTGGGAAATCTAGCGATTTTTTTGGTAAAAATCGTCTTTTCCGTCGTAGTCCTCGGATAGATCTTTCTAACGAGCTATCATGCACGTCAAACGGAGATAGTATGCCAATTACGACCCCGGGAAGTTGATGTACCAACTTACCCAAAAACGGGGCCCACAATTTGGCGTTTCATCTTCTAGGGTTAGGTTTTGGAATGTGAAGGGTTTTCCATTGTTTCTCAACAATAAATAGGCCTCCGAGCCTCATTGTAAGACAGTTCAGAGGCATGTAGCCATCACATCTCTTCTCAGAGATAAGCTACCATCGCCCTAGCTAGTTTATTTCCATTTCTGTTGTAAGCATATTTCAGTATTTTCCATTAATGAAATGAAGTATTATTTCCGCTGCATCTTTGTGTATATGGTTATCTCTGTAATTTGTTGCGTTCCTGTTTAAATCCGGATCAGTGGTATCAGAGCGGTCTGCTTTTTCTCTGTTTTTCTTTGCATGTCCCCAACAAGGTCGGGATATAAGGAGTTAGGGCTTGAACTGGTTGAACCTTTGCAAGACCAGCCTCGCAAATCCCGACGGCCTCCCATGGCGGACGAGAAGAAAGACGAGGGGGCAGGAGATCCCATCAAAATCTTGCTCGAAGAAGCCCTCGAGCGACAACGGAACGCGATGATGGACAGTTTTGCCCAGATCCTTCAGCGGCTACCGAGAAGCAACGCATCGGCTTCCAGCAGCTACTCTGGAAACGCCACACCCTTTAAGGTACAAGTTAATTTTGAAATCCCCATATTCGAGGGTCAGATAGACGCAGATGCCGTAGATAAATGGTTAAATCTGCTAGAGGGTTATTTTTCTGTTCATGAATTTTCGAGTCGGGAAAAGATTGTTTTTGCTCTCCTCAAAGCAGCCCCCCACGTCAAGGACTGGTGGGAAACCTACTGCGAGCAGAAGGATGAAAGTACTGGCTCACTATTTTCAGCCGCACCCACCTGGGATTCGTTCCGGGATGCCATCAAGGAGCAGTACTACCCTGTCGGAAGCTATGAGGATGAATACATAAAGTGGACCACGCTGCGGCAGGGAAGGGACCAAGACGTGCCGGAGTTCACCAATCTTTTCCATACCCTTCGCACAAAGTTGGGTATCAAGGATTCGGAGCAACATTTGATACTCAAATACCGTGGCTGCCTGCACAAGTACATCCAGGAAGAAATACAATTCCTAAACATCCCCTCGCTCGGCGCAGCATACCGGTATGCCGTCAAGGTCGAGCAGAAGTTTAAACAAAAGAAGCGAGACTTTGGATCTGCGAATCCAAAGCAGGGGAAAGGTGCCCCTAAACCACAGAACAAAGGACAAAGCCAAGGCGGGACAGCCCAAGACAACCAGCCGAAGCTGCAAGCAAAGAACAGCGCCGCGAAGCCGAGAAAGGACACTGGAAAATGGTGCGAGTTCCATAAGAGCTCCACTCACAACACAAGTGAGTGTCGGGCCAAGCAGTCACTGGTGGCTGAGCTAAAGGTTTCAGAATCAGATGCATGTTCCGACTCTGAGTCAGAACCCGATAAGGGGTATGAAAAAGGGAAGCAGATCATTGATGCGGATCCCAGCGCCACTGTTGCTACCGCAAAGATCCAGAAAAATGAACCCGAAGATCCAGAGGAGGAGGAGCGTCTCTTCCACTCCCAGATGTGGGTAAAGGGCTCCCCGATACAGTTCATTGTTGATAGCGGGAGTCAAAAGAACCTCATTTCGGCAGAGGTCGTGAAGCGGTTGGGCTTACCGACCACAGCACATCCACAACCATACACCATTGGGTGGCTTCACCAAGGACGAGATCTTCGCGTGAGCCAGCAGTGTCGCCTTCCATACAACATCAAGCCCTTCACGGATGAGGTATTGTGTGACATTGCTCCCCTTGAAGTTTGTGATGTATTACTAGGACAACCATACTTGTGGAAGCGACATGCTGTGTATGAATCAAGGCCCCGTGCTGTTATTATTACATTGGGAAATAAGTTGTTCAGGATACCAGAGGTAGCACCACCTGCCGCCATCTCTTTGATTACTGCAAAACAATGCAGTAAGATCATTTCCAAAACCAGGAAATTTGTTTTCCTGATGATACGCCCTCAAGGAAAGAAGAAGACAGTGGCCGCGGCCTCCAAACGGGGCCCTCTGCACGACAACTACAGATGGACAAGATTGTGGAGGAGTACGAGGACATCTTCACCTCCCCGGCAGGGGTTCCTCTGCACTGTCAAGTCAAGCACTCCATCGATCTGACCCCAGGTGCGCCGCTACCCAATGGACCAATTTATCGGCGCTCCGTTCTGGAGAACAATGAAATCAAGAGGCAGATTCAGGAGCTCCTGCAGAAAGGTCACATCCGTCCGAGTTCATCGCCCTGTGGGAGCCCGATCGTGTTGGTACAGAAGAAGGATGGGACGTGGAGACTCTGTATTGACTATCGGGCGCTGAACAAGATCACTGTCCGTAATAGGTACCCGATCCCGCGGATTGATGACCTCCTAGACCAACTAAAGGGGGCGAAATATTTCAGCAAGATCGATCTGAAGTCAGGATATCACCAGGTACCAATCGAACCCTCAGATGTGTGGAAGACTGCCTTCAAATCCAAGGAGGGCCTCTTCGAATGGTTGGTCATGCCTTTCGGATTGACGAATGCTCCTGCAACCTTTATGAGGCTAATGGATGACATCTTGCGGCCATTCACCAACTCCTTTGTAGTAGTATACTTGGATGACATTCTGATCTTCAGCCAGAGTTGGGAAGAGCACCTCCACCACATCCGACAGGTTCTCCAAACACTGCGGCAACACAAGCTATGTGCCAATTTGGAGAAATGCACTTTTGGCATGACCGAGGTTCAGTATCTGGGATACATCATTGATGAACAGGGGGTGCATGTCGATCCAGCCAAGGTCCAAGTCATTCGGGATTGGCCCTCTCCAACCACTCTAACAGAGCTCCGCAGCTTTCTAGGTCTTGCCAACTTCTACCGCAGGTTTGTGTTGGGGTTTTCTCATATTTCTTGGCCCTTGAGTCAAGTCACCAAGGGCGGGGCGAAAGCAAAATTCTTTTGGTCTGAATCTCAACAGAAGGCATTCAGGGAGTTGAAGGATCGCCTCTGCACGGCACCAGTGCTCGCGTTACCAGATTTACAACAACCATTTGAGGTCGAGACAGATGCCTCTGACTATGCTATTGGGGCAGTCCTTACTCAACATGGACATCCAGTGGCATATCACAGTGAAACACTTTCAGACACAGTCCGGAAGTACCCCACTTATGATAAAGAGATGTATTCCATTGTACAGGCCTGCCGACAATGGAAGCATTACATTTTGGGGAAGGAAACGGTCATCCACACAGACCACCGACCTCTGCAGTTCATACAGACCCAAGGGAAATTGCAGAATGATCGCCATCAGAAGTGGTCTACATACCTGCAACAGTTTCACTTGAATATCAAGTATAAAAAGGGCAGCACCAATAATGTTGCAGATTGCCTCAGTCGACCACCGATCATGGCGCTAACCACCGTGCTCAACTCTTGCGGGCACGAGACTTCTGATTGGCCACTTCTCTACAAAAGCGACCCAGAATTCGGCCACACATACCAGACACTCTTGGAGGGTCGGCAGGTTGCAGATTTTCACCTCCAGGATGCCCTATTATGCCACCTCGGTCACCTTTGTGTTCCTTCAAGCGAGCGTGCCAAGATGATTTGGGAAGCACACTACAGTCGGGCTGCTGGGCATTTCGGGGTCGAGAAAACAGTGGCAGTACTGCAAAATTATTTCTATTGGCCGAATCTTCGACAGGATGTTGGGAAGTACATCCGATCATGTACTGCCTGTGCCATTGCCAAACCGACCATTAAGAAGCAAGGCCTCTATACCCCGTTGCCTACCCCTAGTCGACCTTGGGAATCCATCTCCATGGATTACATGTCAGGCCTTCCTTCCACTAAGCATGGAAATGACTGTGTTTTTGTGGTCGTCGACAGGTTCTCAAAGATGGCCATTATGATGGCCTGCAAGAAGAATATCACAGCAGAAGCCACTGCTAAACTCTTCTTTGAACGAGTGTGGGTGCACTTTGGGATCCCACAGTCTATCATCTCAGATCGGGACAGTCGGTTTCTCAGCACATTTTGGTCCAGTCTCTGGTCAATGCTGGACACCAAACTCACGAAGTCCACAGCCTTCCATCCTCAAACTGATGGCCAGACAGAGGTTGTCAACAGGATGATTGTGCACATTCTGCGCATGTATAACTCAAAGCATCCACGCACATGGGACGAGAGCCTCCCCTATGTTCAGCACAGCTACAACCGAGCTCTTCACAGCTCCACTGGCCATAGCCCTTTTCAGGTGGGTTTGGGATTCCAGCCACTATGCCCCATTGATGTGGCCATGCCACTTGCAGCTACTCACATGAATTCAGCTCATGTCCAGTCCGAAACAGATAAGGCCACCAGCTTCATTGAGCGCATCCAACATATTCGCCAGCAGGTCCATGACATTCTTGAGAAATCAAATGCCAAGTACAAGCAGCGACATGATCAACATCGGGTGCCACACAAGTTTCAGGTGGGCGACAAAGTCTGGTTGCATTTGCAAAAGGAACGCCTTACTGGAGCCTATCGGAAATTGAGACCACTCCGATATGGTCCTTACACCATTACTAAGGCTATGGGAGACAATGCATTTGAGCTCAGCATTCCCCCATTCCTTGGCCTGCACCCAGTGTTCAATGTGGACCGCCTTCGGCCATACTTTCCACCATTGCTAGACACATCCGACATTGCAGAACAGCTCAAACCCACAGAATTAAATCCAGATTGCATGGAACAAGCTGCAACTGATCGGATCATGGACACACAGATCAAGAACACTCGCCAACAGAATATCCAACTGTATCGAGTTGTCAAAGCAGGCCAACTCCTTCAGCAGGGCAAGTGGCTCACCAGGGAACAAGTTCAGCAGAAGTTTCCTCATCTCATGGAGGATCTCAACGCAATGGGGACCATTGCTTCCTAAGGGGGGAGGAATGATCCAGGTGGATATTGGTGGCCACCTGCCAAGTCCACCTGGACCCCCACCATTGTCTTTCTCAGCATTTTCAGTTTCCTTAATTGTAGCACAACTTACTATTTTTAGCAGTTTTTCGGGTCCTGAACTTCCGGAGCCGTTTTGAGGCCCTAAACGACGTTTTTTGGGAAATATAGCGATTTTTCTGAAAAAAATCGTCTTTTCCGTCGTAGTCCTCGGAGAGATCTTTCCAACGGGCTATCATGCACGTCAAACGGAGATAGTATGACCAATTCGCGACCCCGGGAAGTTGATGTACCAACTTACCCAAAAACGGGGCCCACAATTTGGCGTTTCATCTTCTAGGGTTAGGTTTTGGAATGTGAAGGGTTTTCTATTGTTTCTCAACAATAAATAGGCCTCCGAGCCTCATTGTAAGACAGTTCAGAGGCATGTAGCCATCACATCTCTTCTCAGAGATAAGCTACCATCGCCCTAGCTAGTTTATTTCCATTTCTGTTGTAAGCATATTTGAGTACTTTCCATTAATGAAATGAAGTATTATTTCCGCTGCATCTTTGTGTATATGGTTATCTCTGTAATTTGTTGCGTTCCTGTTTAAATCCGGATCAATGAAGCTTCGTTAAAAACTCTGCTAAAACATACACTATCCCAAATGGACATTTTAGTAGTTTTTTTTTGGGACAATTTTTTCCAATTTTATAAAACTAAAAATATCCTTTATAAACTCCGCCAGAAGGTATTTTCCTTGTAGTGGCACTTAGTCATCCCAAATATTTCGCCTTTAGGCTCTTAAATTCCTTCTGGGGTTGCAAGTTCGAGATGATGTGTCTAGGTGAGTCCGCCCATTGCACCTACTTGGACACATCATCCCAAACCTGTAATCCTGGAAGGATTTAAGCATGCAAAGGAGAAACTATCAAGTTGACTAAGTGACAGGATTTTGTGGTGTTATGGTAGAGCTACGAACTAATGAGAAGAGACACATTGCAGTGCCATGTTGAACGCATAAGTCCATAAGGAAAATATCGAAGGGAAAACATGGACACACAAGTAAAAATGGCCGAGATAATAGTCTTGGGAGATTGGAAGTTTCCTGACAAGTGATGTTTCGTCAACTAATAGAGAGCGAGCTATCACGGTTTTGTGGTGCTTTTATGTGTTAATTGACCATGGGCCTTTGGGTTAATTGCAATATAAAATTTTTGCATGCATGTTTTAAAAAAATCTTAGTGCCTTATTCATGAGAGAGTCAACAACTAATGAAACGCCCAAGGGCTTATGGAAATATGCAATGTGAAATAAGACCTTGGGGCTAGAATAAAAGTAAAGGGTCCACGGAGTTTTAACATGCAATTAAGTTATATTTTAAAGTGCTTTGGGACTATAACATAAAAAGGTAGAATTGATAGTGTTTTATATTAAAGTGCATTTGACAACACTTTGGGCCATGTTACAATAAGATTGAGAGGCATATGGCATATAGATATATATTTGGCAGTGTTTTTGCATGGAACAAGTGAGTAGCATATTAAATTGGCTTTATGCAAAATATATAGCAACACACCACTAAAAGATATAAAAGATGCATGAATGGGGCTAGTGGAATAAGTTAGTAGAAAGGACAGTTAAAGAGGTAGTTTTAGCAGAAATGTTAAGTTTGGAGATTCGCCAGAATTAGATGGAGCACTCCTAAATCTTGTAAAAATTACTAAACAACATATTTAAGCATTTAAACTTAGTTTTTCCAGCATAAATGGGTAAGGGGAGTTAGAAGACTTGGAGATTAGAAGTAGATGACTCAATTTAAGAATAAATAAAAATTAAAGGATTCATGAAAGCATTTAAGTGCAAGATAACAAAATCTTCAATTCCAAAAATATTAGTCCAGAATTGTTTATAATAATAATCAAATTTGCAAAGTGAATGAGTGTGCAAGCGTGAAATTGTGTTGGTTGGGAGAGGTGTGTGAGAGGTTGTTGGTGCAACTTGATGCATAATGTGAGTATGCATCAAGGGTGAATCAAATATCATATTTGAAATCTAAAGAAGTGTAATTGGTGATATGGTTTTTATGATGTTTTCATGAAGAGGCTTATGGTGATATTAGAAAACTGCAAAGGATTGATGTTGCTTGTGTGTATGTTTGGTGTTTGTTCAATAATCAATGATTACTAATGTGTTTGGTGTTTGTTCAATAATCATATATTGTTGAAGGTGTTTTAATGGTGGTTTTGGTGAGTATTTGAAATGAGTGGTTATTTATTTATGAAGGAAATTGGCCTATTGATTTGAGTTTGAAAATGGATGAAATATGGATCAACAGGGCCAACAAGTGGTAGATTTCATTCTAGGGAAAGATTCCCTTTCAGCAGTGGCTGATAAACGATCAGGTGCAAGAGTCCCTTTCAGTAGTTCCTGCTAAAACAACAAGGGAAAGAGTCCCTTTTAGTTGTGGTTGATAAATGAGCAGGGGTAGGAATCACTTTCAGTGAAAACTGATAAATGAACAAAGGTAGTAGTCCCTTTCATTGAAAACTGATAAATGAGTAGGGTTAGAAGTTCCTTTTAGTAGCAGTTGATAAACCTCCAAGTAGTAACTATTGGGACATTGATGTAATAGAAAAATTGAAGTTTGTATTTTCCAAATTAATGAAAATAAGATTGACATCTTATATATATGTTGCATATGCGTATGAAAATGGCTATGATGTTATGTTTAACATGATTGAGTTATGATGTTGATTACATGAGTACTTTCTAAAGTGATTGAAAAGTAGAAATTGTCAAGATTTGTATAATTTGATCAGTCCCCCACCTCTCCCCCCCATTAGTAGTGTCCTGGTTTCCATTGCTTCTAAAAATTGGTATCAAAGCTACCAACTTCCTTCAGGACCATTTTAATAGATGGAAGGAAGATCGAGGATCATGGAGAACCATGGCTAGATTATCTTAGATTGAGTTCCATTTTTAATGGGTCAAATTACACAACTTGGAAGGTAAGAATGAGAATCTACTTGCAATCTTTTGATTTGTATATATGGATATCTATGGAGAACGAATTAAAAAATAATGAGATTGATGAAAAAGCTGAGGAAATATTTAGAGGGTTGTTCGAGTTAGATATTGAGAAATTAATCTAGGGTGAGACTGCTAAAGGGATATGGCATGAATTTCAGTCCATCTATGATATATATATACAAGTTTCATGTCATGTTAAGAGCCTTTCTCTAAAGAATGGATCAATAAAATATTTAAAGAGTATTGAAGATCATGAATCAGAGGACAATTCTTATATATTAAGAGGCCAAGTTTTTTATTAGGACACAAAGGATTCATAGGAGATGAAATCTGTGAGTAACTTTGTGTTATGTTGTTATTGTAAAACAATAGCCCATTTATCTTCAAATTGCTCAATTGCAAGTACTAGTGAAAGTGAGAGTTGTTAATCTAGTAGTAGTGTAAACGAGACTACCTTGATAACAATAATAGATCTAGATTTCATTCAATAATTAAAGGGTTCACCTCTGTAGAGAACAAGATATGATATCTCATGAATCAACAAAAGAATCCCTAGAGTCATCAAGGGAACAAACTCTTGAATAAAATGTGAGTGAAATAGAAACTAGTGGTGAATCTAGTGGCTCCTCTAGTGAGTTGGAAGATATTGAAGAAAATATTTATTTAAAAAGGCAGCTCATATCATCCCTTGAGGAGATCAAGAATCTCAGAGCCATCAATATGGAGCTAGAAGTGGAGAATAGGACATTAAAAAAGTAGTTGTTAAATCTTTAGAATTATGCAAAGAATTCTAAAGTTTTGGAAGCGATTTGAACCAACCAAAGTCCCCCTCATGCTGAGACAATATTTGAAGGTGAAAGTGACTCAACAAAAACATTGAAGTGACCCACAAAATTTGTTAAAGAAAGACCAGATAGCACTATAGTATCAGAGATGTTAACACAACACCAAGGACACAAAAGGACTGCCAAAAGTAAAGACAAAGTCATTCAAACCTTCAAATGTTTTTATTGCGGCAACGTAGGAAAATTTTCCTCCAAGTTTCTAGAGAGTGTTGGAAATAATACTGAGAGGGGGGGGGGGGTGAATCGGTATTATCAAACCAAATATTTCCTTTTTAAATTCCAGAAGATATACGCTACTTCAGTTAATAAAAACCATGTATATACGCAACAACAGAGAAAGAAACCCGCGTATATCAAGCAGACTTATAATTTGAATTATCTTTCAGATGTCAGTTATTAATCAGTGATTCAGATGCACATAAACAGTATCAGAAATAGTGAAGTAGAGCAGAAGACAGTCACACACAAGAACACAAGATATAAGGAGGAAACCCAATGTGGGTGAAAACCCCCTGCTGCAATTCGTCTCTATCTTCTTTTTAATTAGAAACTTCTCTTACAATGTCTTGTACTGGAGAAGACTTTACCAGTACGCAGGCTGCAACCTACAGAGAGCTATAGCTCTCTCTCATTTTCCAGCTTTCCTGGAAGGGAGCTCCAACCCCCTTAGTTCTTGTACTAGCTTGAGATACTAGTACGCAGGCTCCTACCTGCAGAAGGCTCCAACCTTCTCTTTGCTTTCAGGGACCTCGTTTCATAAATTTTCAAACTGGATCCACAAGTAACATCAATCAAACATCAAGAATTTCTGCATAACCCAAACTCCTTTTCACCAATCAAAAGCTGAAACAAATAAGCACTTCTCTGACCACTGAACCCAGAACACAGTAATTGTAATCAAACACCAATTCTAAACCTAGAGCACTGCAGCAATAAAATAGAACCAGCTAGAACATAAATCAAGATATATACGCTACTTCACTGTTCATCAACCTGCGAGTATACGCTCCTGTATCACAACAAACCTGCGTATATGCGTATTTCATTTACAGAAAACGCGTGTATACGCACCTTCAATTCACTGAACCTGCGTACAGACCTATAAAGGATAATTTATTCTTTTAAGTATTCAGACATTAGTTAGCCCAGATTTATAGATCAAGAGTGCGCCACATATAACAGATCAAAATCATACAGAGATACCAATTGTTCAAGCCTTGAGATTTAGATCCATCAATAGTCCTTATCCTTCTTGTGCTCAGGTTCCTCCTTTAATCAGATCTAGATCTGCACCATAACCCAATCACCAGTATTCCAGATCTATCACAATATCAGATATTCAATCAATCAGATGATGCCTTGCCACATGATCTCCTTCCTCTTTTATAGTTATAGGCCTTGCACAATACCACGGGCCAAAACCATAATAAACAATACTAAGGGCCCAAAACCTGGGTTCAACTCTTCTGACAAGATACAATGGTCCACAACGATGGGTTCAAATTCCAAGGACTAACAACTACGGACCAAAAATAAGTTTCCCATCATGTACGCACTTTTATGTGCATAAAAGTGCGTGTGTACGCATACGCGACTTCGGAACATATAAACCGCGTGTATACGTGTCTTCGGCAAGGTGTACCTGCGTATACAAGATTTCCTTCAATCTGAGCACCTGAACTGAGATCTGTCACCAAAGTGAGTTGCCATCAAGGACAACACCTGTACCATAGCGCCATACCTATGCCAAATTGCCAACAATCTCCCCCTTTGGACTTGATGGCAACCCCAAGATCCTCAAAGTCATTCTCCCCCTTTGTCATCACGGGTAAAGGGCTGTGCTCCCCCTGAGTACATGCTGATCTCTCTGCTCTGCTGTGTTGAACATGCTCCCCCAAGATCTGCAAAAATGATGTTCTTCAAGAAGAACCATATCATAAAAGACCTTCCTATCACCAAAAGACTCAATACATACAACCATCACCCAACCAAGTGGGGATCATCCACCCAACCAAGTGGGGATACATCAAAAAATTACATATGACAACCAATCACATCAATCATCCTAGGCATAGTTGGGAAACCAAAAATAGGTCGTTACATGACCTTGATAAAAAAATATATAGATATAGAGACAAAATGTCAAGACTATGCAAATCACCAATAACTACTATCAGCAGCATCTGATAATCACTGTATTTATCAGCAATTATGTTCTCCTTCTGATCTTCTTTCTGCAACTGATCCATCTGAACCAAAAACAGCTTGAGTACTCGAACCAAGAACTTCTAAGGTAGTGCCAACAATGCATTATTAGAAGATTATTTGCTCCCCCTGAACCTGTGCCTGATGGTCTCTGATGGACCCATATCAGATTTACTGCAACCAGAGTCTGTCCTTGCTGTTTTTCTTCAGAACTCAATATACGCGACTGCACCTGCATGAATCGGCGTATGTACGCGGATTCCCCTCAACCAACATGCGTACACAAACTTTTCTTTGAAACAGAAAAGCTTCAACAGCAGGATGAAGCATCAACTACTCCCAGCTTCTGTCTGAGATATTCAAAAGTTTCCCTGGGCAGTGGCTTAGTGAGAATATCAGCAACTTGTTCCTTAGAAGGAACATACTCCAATTTGACCTTTTGTTCCAACACTTGTTCCCGGAGAAAGTGATACTTGATCGGTATGTGTTTGGTATTTGAATGCATGACTGGGTTCTTTGAAATGCTTATTGCACTTGTATTATCACATAAGATAGAGACAGGTGGAGTACAAGTGATTTGAAAATCCTGCAAGGTTTGCATCATCCAAAGGAGTTGTGTGCAACAAGATGCAGCAGCCACATATTCTGCTTCAGCTGTAGATAAAGCAATCGAACTCTATTTCTTGCTGAACCAAGATACTAATCTGGAACCCATAAAGAATGCACCGCCACTTGTGCTCTTCCTGTCATTCACGCTTCCGGCCCAATCTGCATCTGTGTAAGCATGAAGATTGAGATTTGTCTCTCTAGGATACCATAAGCCATAGTTTTGAGTTCCCTGAAGGTACTTGAAGATTCTCTTCACTGCCTGAAGATGAGTTTCTTTTGGATTTGCCTGAAACCTTCCAACTATTCCCACTGCATGCATAATATCTGGTCGGGTACCTGTCAAATAAAGCAAACTCCCAATCATGGATCTATAGGTTGGTTGATGCACTGCTGCTGATTCATCATTTGCACTAAGGTTGCATCCTGTAACCATGGGGGTACATACTGGTTTCGAATCTTCCATGGCATACTTCTTCAAGATCTGCTTGAGGTACTTGGTTTGAGACAAGAAAATACCACCTTCATTTTGTTGGATTTGCAATACAAGAAAATATGTCAATTCTCCAAGTAATGACATTTCGAATTCTTTCTGCATCACCAAGGCAAAGCTTTGACTCATAGCTTCTTCATTTCTCCGAAAGATAATATCATCTACATACACAACAAGTATTAGCAATTTGTTATTTTCAATTTTTATATATAGATTGCTATCTGCTGATCCTTTTGAAAAACCTTGTTGATGAAGGTATTTGTCCAACCGATAGTACCAAGCCCTTGGAGCTTGTTTAAGCCCATAGAGAGCCTTTTTAAGTCTGCATACAAGATTTGGATCATTTCCAAGGATAAATCCATTTGGTTGCTCAATGTACACTTCTTCTTCTAAGTCTCCATTCAAAAAGGTTGACTTCACATCCATTTGAAATACTTTGAATTTTTGAAAGCTAGAGAGGGCTAGGAACATTCTGATGGCCTCAAGTCTAGCAACAGGAGCAAAAGTTTCTTCAAAATCTATTCCTTCCTATTGAGCATACCCTTTGCAAACAAGCCTGGCCTTGTTTCTAATAACTTCCCCATTTTCATTCAACTTGTTCTTGAAAATCCATTTTGTTCTTATGACATTCTTGTCTTTTGGTCTAGGAACCAACTCCCAAGTGTTGTTCTTTTCGATCTGCTCAATCTCTTCATCCATCGCCTTAACCCAACACTCATCTTTGCATGCTTCTTTTACATTTTGCGGCTCAGTGGAAGAGAGCAATGCCAAATAGCTTGAAGCCTCTGCTATTGTTCTTCTTGTTTGTATACCTACCTCTTTCTACCCCAAAATTTGAGATTCTGGATGATTCTTTTGAACATATCTGGATGGAGTCTTCTCTTCTATCCTTATCTGTTCCTCTGGTGCCTCTTGTGGTTCTTCTTCATCATCTGCCTGATTTGGAGAGTAGTCTTCATCCTCATCGATATTTTCATGATTTACTTGCCTGGGGATGTATCCTTTTTCATCAACCACTACATCAATACTGTCAACAATTCTTCCAAGTCTTTTATTGTAACACTTATATGCTTTGCTGAAAGGAGAATAACCAAGAAGAATGCCTTCATCTGCTCTAGGTTCAAGTTTGCCAAGCTGCTCATTAGTATTCTTAATATAGCATTTTCTCCCAAAAATTTTGAAATGCTTTACCGAAGGAGTCTCAACATGCTAGAGCTCATGAGGAGTTTGAGTGTTGTTCACTCGGACATTTGTTTTGTTAAGAATAACAACCGCAGCATATGCAGCTTCACCCCAGAAAGTTGCGGGAGTTCCAGACTCATCAAGCATAGCACGAGCCATTTGTTGGACTGTTCTGTTCATTCTTTCCACCACTCCATTTTGCTGAGGAGTCCTAGCTGTAGAGAATTCCCTTCTTATTCCATGTTCTTCACAGAAATCGAAAAATTCATTTGAGGTAAACTCCCCACCTCTGTCGGACCTGAGGCACTTAATTTTATAACCTGATTCATTTTCAACCAAGGCTTTGAAGGATTTGAATTTTTCGAATGCTTCGTCTTTGTGCTTCATAAGTCCTAACCAAACAAACCTGGAGAAATCGTCAATGAATAATATCAAGTATTCTTCTCCTCGAGGTGTCCTTTTCCTAAATGGACCACATACATCTGTATGGACTAGCTCAAGAGGCATGCTAGCTGATCCTTCCTTCTCTGGGAAGTTAGTTCTGGTTTGCTTTCCAAACTGACATGATTTGCATATGGTGTTGTCTGGAATTTTGATATTTGGAAGACCACGAACTGCCTGATATTTGCATGCTTTCCTTATTTGTGAAAAGCTTAGATGCCCCAACCTCCGGTGCCATAACCAGTGTTCATCATCCTTGCTCAAATAGCATTGTTGTTGTCCTTCTTCAAATATGTATAGATTATTTGGAGTTCTTCTACCTTTGATTACTGTTTCACCTGTATTAAGATCACGAACACGACATCCATTTGATCTAAATATTACCTCGGTTCCTTGATCACACATCTGGCTGACACTCAGAAGATTGTGCTTCAATCCATCAACATACAAAACATTTCTAGCTTTGACCTTTTCCTTTAATTGAGCAGTGCCTTTTCCTTTTATAGCTGCAGGAGTATCATTTCCAAAGGAAACTTTCTTTCCCTTTTCTAAAGCAGAATATGATTCAAGTTTTTCTTTATCACCTGTCATATGCTTAGAACATCCACTGTCGATGTACCATAGATTTTCCTGTCCTTCTGCATAAAATGCTATCCCACATCTTTCTGTTTGTGGTTCCTTTATTCTCCATGTTCTGGTGCTTGAGGCTTGTTCCTTTGTCTGCTGAAACCTGCTCCTGCATTCAGAATCTTCATGACCAAAGTTATTGCAAATAGAACATTCAACTTCATTTTCAAGAGCCGAAAAGTTGTTATAGGTCCTTTTTGTAATCCCGGTCATAATTCTTTGTTTTTGAGCTTCTCTAGTCATGATTGTTTTATATGCAACACATTGAGCTGCTTTGTGACCAAAGTTATGGCAAGAGAAACATTGTCCATTGAAGAAACTTCTGCGATTATCAAATCTACCGGCGAAATGATTGTAATTTCTATTGTCATCCATTCTTGAAGCAAATTGAGAAGATTTTACCTGTGGCTGGTTGTAGCTTTTGTTCCTTAAGACGGATTGCCCCTGGTTTACCTGATAGTCCTTGTTTGTTCTTGATATAATTCATCCCTGCTTTACCTGGTGATCTCTATTGTGCTTTTGCTCATTCCTTCTTGCTGCATCAATATAATTCCTTGAGGTGGATGCTTCAGATGTTTCTCCATTATACCCCAGACCTGTCTTGTTTAGTGGAGAACACTGTATATTGATGATCTCATCCAGAGTTTCAGATCCTTTGACAAACTTAAGATTAATAGCCTTTGTTTTCTCAATTTCTTTTCTAAGGCCAACAATTTCACATTCTAACTTTTCAAGAAATATTTCTTTTTCATCAATTTGAAATTGTAGAGTATCAATGATCACATTCTTTTCTTCTATACATGTCTTGAGTCTAGAAATCTCTTCATAAAAGCTATCCACATCTATAGCATCCATGTAATCATCATCTTCAAATGCCATTAAAAGTTTATAGTCATTACCTCGTTCATCTTCATCACTATTTGATAGACCATCACTGTCTTCATGAGTATAGTAGCTTTTCTTATTCTGTTTCTTGTTCCATCTAGCAGGTTCCTTTCCTTTGTCAATATTATCCTTATGAGGACATTTTGCAGCATAATGACCTACTCTTCCATAAGCAAAACATTTAAAAGGTAACTTACCTCTGAACCTTCCAGTACCCCGTTGAAGATTTCTGACAAAATTTGATTCTTCTTCTTCTTCTGGCACGTGACTTGCTTCATAGTAGTCTCCTTTGCCTGAAGCCTTGAAAGCAGCTTTTGTCCTGTCTGATGGACCTCCTTTTCTCATTTCATAAGCACTTAGAATTCCGTGTAGCTGAGACATAGTAAGAGTTCGTAGATTTTCCTTTTCTTCTATTGCAGACACTTTAGACTCAAACTTGGGGGACAATGATCTTAGAAATTTTTCAACCACAATAGCCTCTTTTATTTCTTCACCCAAGTTTTTCATGCAATTAAAAATTTCATCTACCCGAAGGAAATAGTTAGCCACACTTTCATCATTATACATTCTGAGATTCTCATACTGAATCCTGAGGGTTTGAAGTTTAGCACGCTTTACCTGTTCATCTCCTTCGTAGCTCAAGACAATCTTGTCCCATATTTCTTTTGCGGATTTATATTGCATAACCTTCACGAATTCTATTTGAGATAAGAATCCCAGCAGAGTATTGACTGCTTTAGCATTTGTTTCATATTTCTTCTTCTCAGCCGGATCTGTAGGAGTAGCTGAAGGAAAAGTGTAGCCTGTATCTATGATATCCCAAGCTTCTATACCAAGAGGTTGAAGATAGGCAGTAACTCTTACCTTCCAATAATTGAAGTTTGTCCCATCAAAAATTGGTGGCCTGATTGATGCTTCCCTCTCGTAGTTGCTCATGATGAATGATCTTCCTTCAAGCGATCAAGCTGTTTCAGAAGGACCTGCTCTGATACCAATTGTTGGAAATAATACTGAGAGGGGGGGGGGGTGAATCAGTATTATCAAGCCAAATATTTCCTTTTTAAATTCCAGAAGATATACGCTACTTCAGTTAATAAAAACCACGTATATACGCAACTACAGATAAAGAAACCCGCGTATATCAAGCAGACTTATAATTTGAATTATCTTTCAGATGTCAGTTATTAATTAGTGATTCAGATGCACATAAACAGTATCAGAAACAGTAAAACAAGCAGAAGACAGTCACACACAAGAACACAAGATATAAGGAGGAAACCCAATGTGGGTGAAAACCCCCTGCTGCAATTCGTCTCTATCTTCTTTTTAATTAGAAACTTCTCTTACAATGTCTTGTACTGGAGCAGACTTTACCAGTACGCAGGCTGCAACCTGCAGAGAGCTATAGCTCTCTCTCGTTTTCCAGCTTTCCTGGAAGGGAGCTCCAACCCCCTTAGTTCTTGTACTAGCTTGAGATACTAGTACGCAGGCTCCTACCTACAGAAGGCTGCAACCTTCTCTTTGCTTTCAGGGACATTGTTTCATAAATTTTCAGACTAGATCCACAAGTAACATCAATCAAACATCAAGAATTTCTGCATAACCCAAACTCCTTTTCACCAATCAAAAGCTGAAAAAAATAACCACTTCTCTGACCACTGAACCCAGAACACAGTAATTGTAATCAAACACCAATTCTGAACCCAGAGCACTGCAGCAATAAAACAGAACCAGCTAGAACATAAATCAAGATATATATGCTACTTCCTTGTTCATCAACCTGCGAGTATACGCTCCTGTATCACAACAAACCTGCGTATACGCGTATTTCATTTACAGAAAACGCATGTATACGCACTTTCAATTCACTGAACCTGCGTACAGACCTATAAAGGATAATTTATTCTTTTAAGTATTCAGACATTAGTTAGCCCAGATTTATAGATCAAGAGTGCGCCACTATAACAGATCAAAATCATACAGAGATACCAATTGTTCAATCCTTGAGATTTAGATCCATCAATAGTCCTTATCCTTCTTGCGCTCAGGTTCCTCCTTTAATCAGATCTAGATCTGCACCATAACCCAATCACCAATATTCTAGATCTATCACAATATCAGATATTCAATCAATCAGATGATGCCTTGCCACATGATCTCCTTCCTCTTTTATAGCTATAGACCTTGCACAATACCACGGGCCAAAACCATAATAAACAATATGAAGGGCCCAAAACCTAGGGTCAACTCTTCTGACGAGATACAATGGTCCACAACCATGGGTTCAAATTCCAAGGACTAACAACCGCGGACCAAAAATAAGTTTCCCATCATGTACGCGCTTTTATGTGCATAAAAGTGCATGTATACGCATACGCGACTTCGGAACGTATAAACCGCGTGTATATGTGTCTTCGGCAAGGTGTACCTGCGTATACAAGATTTCCTTCAATCTGAGCACCTGAACTGAGATCTGTCACCAAAGTGAGTTGCCATCAAGGACAACACCTGTACCATAGCACCATACCTATGCCAAATTGCCAACAGAGAGGAAAAGAAGCTACAACATAGGTGGAATGCTCTACTTTAGTAACAATCATGAGTTTCTTAAAGAAGTTGAAAAAACCATGCACAAACAACCTTTTCCCCTCAAAGGAAAAACACTAGGAGAGTGAGTATATGTCCAAGAAATTGGATGAGTAGAAGCTTTGGTAAGAATAATTCCTTTGCCCCCCTTCTTGAATCATGTTGAATGCTACAGGTGTAATAATTTTGGCTATAAAGTAGCTGCATGCAAACCTGAAAATAATTTGACTCCTTTCCAAAAAAAATCAAATAGAGGCATGGATCATTTTGGGTGTAAGCAAGGAAAACTGCACAAGAGTTATTTCAACACTCATAAGAGAGGAGGGTCAAATGGTGCATCAAGGAAATAGAGATCATTGCTTGGATTTCAAGATTATCAACATAATATTAGTAAATCATAGCCCAAAAATCATGTGGTTGATCTATCTTCTACAACCTACAATAGGTAGAGAATCTAAATAGACAAAAGGAGCAACAACTCTCCTAGTTCTTCATTGTATAAAGCAGGCACATATAATGATTAAAGAAGGGAAATGAGTAATTTGTAGTTTGGTTTTACTAACAAGAGGAACGATCAGTGATTGCGTGCTTAGACTATGTAAGGATGTCACTCAGATGGGCAAGAGTACTATATCAACATAAGAAATTATCCCATGGTGTTGACCAAGTAAAAACTTAGCATACCTAAGTGTGGAAGAAAAAAGGAGATAATCTACTTAGGAGGACTGGATCCCTTGTTCCTCTTCATTGAAAAGGGGAGGCTAGATTCAAGAGAAGCTAGAGAGGGCATATGTAAGGACCAAAAATAAACATTCCAAGTAATGCATCTGAAGGATAAGGGAAGTATGCCCCATTTTTTTCTCCTTACTTTATAAATTATTGAAGAAGACGGGTGTTGCTCATTATTGTGGTTGATTTAATATTGTGGTTTAGAATGATACTCAAGCCTTCTTATGCACTCACTTTCCTTGTGGTTATTACACTTGAAGCATTCAACTTCATTCATCAGAGGGGAGAAATAATTTTTATTCCTAAGGAATGAGTTTTGATTTCTAGAATTTTGATAATTTATATATTTGAAATTTTCATCTCTTTCAACTTTGGCACTTCTACAATTAATAACTTTATGTCCAAAGACATGAAACTGATAGCAATGGCCATAATTTTTTTGGGGTACATGTTATTTATTAATTTACAATATTTAGCTAGTTGCATGTATATTTGTCATCATGTTGATTGATTTACATCTCTGTGGTGTGAATTGTTTGAGAAGTTTGCATTATTGTTCCAATGTTCAGCTCTCCTTGGACCTTGTTTAGATTTATCTTCATTGATTCTATGTTGAAGAACCTTTGCAAAGCTCCAGGGGGCTTCTTACATGCCTAAAACTTGTCTTTCTTATGGAAGAATTTTATGTTTCAGAGTATCCCAAGCTCGCTCAGTTTGTTGAAGACCTTTGAATGCTTAAAATATGATTCAATTTTTTGTTCCTTCAAAAAAATTTCTATCTCAGGTCTTCTCAGTTGTAAACTTCTGAAGGCTTGTTCTCAAATTTATGGCTTCTTCTTCTAAGATATGACAATTCTCTTCCCATTTGAGGATCAAGTCATTTAGAATCTCTTCCTTTCTTTTTGCTTCCTCTAACTTGACTTTCGAGGAACAAATCTCTCCTGTACATGTTTCTCGCATCATTTCCTCCTTTTTCCTGGTAAACTCTTGCTTCAAGACTCTATTCTCATCCTCTAGCTTTTCACATGTCTTCTGATTATCTTCTAGTTGAAGTACTAAGTTGTCTCTTCCTTTAATGGTTTCTTCAATTTTTTCTCTTTGATAAACAGAGAAAAACTACCACGTATCACTAATCCTAGACTTCCATGTCACCCTATGTTGATGTCATTAGTATGAAAGGAGAGAAGGGGTCCAAACCTTTTTTTACATTAACTTACTTTATTAAAATTTTAAGGAACTTGGCCTATTCACCTCTTGTATCGACTGCCACATATGTTGGATGCCTTTTTATCAGGTATCTTACCTTTATGCCTCTTTTTAATTGTTTTGGGGAAGGCCTCCTGAGTTGAGTTGTCCTGTGGGGACTCCATCCACTAATCAATGCTCGCTTATTTTGCCTACTTGCTCTGCAATGTCCTCCTAGAGTCTAGTCATCCCAGGACTTCACACTGTGCTAGTTTTTGTAACACATGGGGTCTACCCATGATTCGAAATGGATACTAAATCAAGAAGAAAAGGTATTACAAGCTCATGTGCAGGAAAATGCCTATATTACTTAGCACAACAGATCGAAAATATTGCAAATAATATAGACAATTAACAGTCAAAAAACATAACAGACACACACATCAACATAGCAAATAATCAAGGAGTTCACCAGACTTCCTGGCTACATCTCCTCATCCAAATTTCAGTGTCGACCTCTACATTAAGTCTTCAAGAACAAATTATTACAAGAGTGAGCTCAAAAACATAGTCTCAACCAGCAATGACATCAAAGAGGGATCTGCTCGAAAACCTCGAGTCTAAAAGAGTGCACTAACTCTCCCTCTGTCTTGTTCCTCTATTCAACCTGCCTCAATCTCAAATGACTGACTGTCTTTCTGTGACTGTCTTCAACTGACTTCTCGTCCCTCTATTCTACCATTGGATGGATTTTAAGTCTTTTGGTGCTATCTATTCACCTCCATTTTGGGCTCTCTGGCTCCCGGCCGCTGTCCATTCATCTCCCTGCTGAGCATTAAACAATCGTAATAATAATGCTCAAGGCATTGAGGCCACCTGTTTAAAAAAAGAAAGGAGCAGGCGCGAGTGAAAATCCCTGAGAACACACTTTTCCGTTTACGTAGGGAATACACAAAAATACATTGAAACAATGGAAACTTCAACCGAAACACCAAATCTAGACTTCAAATGATATAAATTCCACCCTATAATCCTCTTGGGTCCACCTTGATTGCAATCGCAAGTTGCATTGGCTACGGGTCACAATCCCTTTGTATTCCACACTGTTGATCTGCCCTTGATCTGACGGTTCGCATCCAACCTGAAACATCAAGTAGTCCACTCAATATTCACTATTGATCCATGATCTCCAATCCAATGGTTGACAGCCATTTCGGGTGGCCCACTTGCATGGAGATTACCCGCCTGAAAAAGTAGTTTTCTTTATCTTGTGGTGTGCTATGTGTTGGCCAATGTATGGAATCGAGCAGAGCCTCTCCAATATTGCTTACCGCCTAAAGCCTACCCAAAATACCATTTACCTCGGAACTCAAATAACATACAGCCACATTTATAAACCCTTTCGGGTTTGCGCATATCACATAGTATTCAGCCTGCAGTAAGTCCTCCCTTTGGCAAATCTGTGATGCCATATGTAATCTCCGCCATTGATCTACGGGCTCGATCAACAGTCCACGGTGTGTCGCTGATCGCAGTCACATTTCCCTTAGGTCCACCTCCGATATACTCCGTTGGCCTCTCCGCCGATGCGATATTTCCAATTTGATCTAGGCCATTGATTTGGCCAATCTAACGGCTCCTGTGCAGCAATACTTCACTCTCTGCTTCACTTTGTTTTCCGACAGTTGAAGACTTAAATTTTTAGAGGGTTTAAGATCCATTTTGGATCACTCCTTCCCACTGAAAATATTTTGGACCACCAAAAGTTGGTTTTAGGCATCGATCAAGTGAGGATACTGCTCCTTCACCTGTCTAACTTCTATCCATCGTGATTTGCTTGGGTTTGAACCTTTGAGCCCCACTCTCAGGTGCTGAACACCCCCTTGACACGTAGTTCTTACCTTCCTGTCCATAAATGTGTCCTCCTGTAACTCATTAAGATACTTAGGCAACAAATACCTAATAGAAGGCAACTAACTTTTCTCTTTAGGATCTTCAATCAATGAAGGTTCATACAATCTCAAGTTTTCTGCATTAACGACTGAATAGATCTGCATATAAGCTGGTAAATCAAGGCGAAAAGCATTTTCACCAATTTTATCAAGTATCTTGAAAGGTCCATACCTTATTGGTTTTAGCTTCTTACCTTCACCTTTCATTCTATCTTTGCTGATGTACAACCAGACTTGATCACCAACGTGAAAACTATGTTCAACTTGATGCTTTTCATGTCTTGCATTGTACTTGGCTTGAATTCTTTCCAGTTGTTCCTGTACTGCCTGGGGAATTTCCTGGATTTGTTCAATGAACTTGGTTGCTTTGTCCACATCACTGTGTCCATCAACTACTATGTCTTTACCGAAGACAAAATCCAAGGGAGACTTTGGTATAAAACCAAAACAAGTCTCAAAAGGAGATCTATGAGTAGAAGAGTGCTTGGCATGGTTATAGGCATGCTGCACATAACACAAATGCTCATCCCAAAGCTTGGGATGCTTGCTACAATAGCATTTGAGCAACTGGATCACTATCATGTTGACCACTTCTATCTGACCATCTATTTCTGGATGAAATGCTATGACCTTCTTCAACCCGGTGTCCATCAACTCCCATAGATTTGACCAAAACTTCCCAACAAATTGAGAATATCGATCAGATAAAATAGGAGTGGGTAACCCAAAATGAACTCGTACATTCTGAAAGAACAACTTTGTTTTTTGTTCAGCTGCAACCTGCTTGTTACATGGTATCAAAATACACATTTTACTGAACCTATCCATAACAACATACAAATAATCATGACCTTTCCTAGATTTTGGCAATCCCGCAACAAAATCCATGGAAAAACTTTCCCAAGGAGGAGAAGGAATTGGAAGTGGAGTGTACAAGCCTAATTTCTGATTATTGGGCTTGCTTGTAGCACACATATTACACCCTTTGATATATCTAGAAACTATCTCATGCATTCTTGGCCAATAACAAAACCTTTGCAATTGTGCAACTATTTTACTTACACCAAAATTCCCTGATATGAGAGAAGTATGTGCTTCTCAGATTATGTTAACTCTTTTAGCTTATGGAATGCAGAAACTGTCCCAAATGATGTAAGAGTTGGTCCTTTACATAATAATCCAATTCTTCTAGTTGCTTGCCATGACTTAAAGTTGCATATACATTGTTACACTGTAATTTGTCACCATTTGTCACCATCCCTGTTACCGCTCTCCCGCACTTTGGAGGACTCATTCCGGGACCTGTGAGAAGTGACATAACTTGAAAACACTTGCATTATGTTCCCCTAAGTATGGACTTCATATGCCCTGAAGACATCTCCTGTAGAATATCCTTAAAAAGCTCCCTTTTTCCATTAGCGCGGATCCACGGTGTATTACTTGCGCCAATGGGGGAAATCCTCCCAAGAGGGAGCACCAGTTGGCACTCTGTCTCAGAACTATACCCGCGCCAACCAAGTTTGGGAAAGCTTTTTAACAAACACACACGCGAAGGTTTTTTCCTTTCGACTCATGAAGCTTTTTAAGGATAATGCCAATCCCATGGATGTCATGATTAATCTTATCTCCCTTTCCTCTATCCATAATATCTTTTTGAGGATAAACCCAATCCCATAGATGGTGTGATTGATCTTATCTCCTTCTCCTCCATCTATAAAAGCTTGTTCTGTTGCCTTGGACAAGTTAGTTGGAGCATAGGGAGAATTATACTTTCAGAAGTCTAAGAGATTGTTGTAAGAGTCTTCTTTGCATTCATAATCAAAGAGAGAGAGGCTTGTTCCCAATCTCGACAAGCTTTGCAAGGCATATGTAGCCGATCACCCAGCCAAAGGAGGATTTGACGTCAGAACTATGGTTGTATTCTTCTTTGTTGTTTATCAATAATAGATGACTATCATTATGTTATGAAACCAGCTCAAGAAAAGATAGAAAAGATAGATCAACGCCTTAGAATTTAGCCTCTTCGAGGGGGCAACCTCCTTTACATTACATAAATGAACAATTCTTGGATGATTGAAATGACAAAACCTCCTTTCTATATATAGGAGTCTAAGGAGTCACAATATAACCCAGCCGACCTAACAATAATAATATAAAGCCACAAAAATAACAATAGAGGGATTCTATGGGGCACAGAAATAACAATATGGGGGTAATAGGGGCACAACAATATAAATAAGGGGTATAACTACAATAGTAATGGGGTAATCACTAGTATTATAGGGACCCAACATGCCCCTCTCCTTCAAAAAAGTGTTGTCCTCAACGCTTGAGTAGTTCTGGATACTTCTGCATAAAATTCTCATCCTCCCATGTGGAATCTTCAGCGGATAAGTTCTTCCACTTGATAAGATACTCTGAAATTGATCGATTTCGTAGCTGTCGAGTTCTTGTTTCTGTGACTGCTTCCGGTTCCAATATAATTTTTCCTTCCTCGTCAAGTTCTGGCAATATTGTTTGAATTGGGAGCTTGTCGCCTATAACCTTCTTTAAACATGAAACATGGAAAACTGGGTGCAATCGAGAAGCTGCAGGAAGCTCCAATTTGTATGCCATAGTACCAATCTTTTGCAACACCTTGTACGGACCATAATACTTTGGTGATAATTTATTATCCTTCTTAGCTTGCTTTAGGGACATTTGCTTATATGGTTGTAGCCGTAGGAATACCCAATCACCTACATCAAAACTTCTTTCACTGCGATGTTGATCTGCCTGTTGTTTCATTCTATTTTGTGCCAACACGAGGTTATCCTTTAAGAGTTGGAGGACTTGTTGTTGATGTTCGATGTGATGTTCCACTGCCTGAACCTTAGAATTTTCTCTTAAATATGATGTGATGGATGGTGGTTGATACCCATAAAGTGCCATAAATGGGGTCATTTTTGTTGCTGTATGGAAGGAAGTGTTATACCACCATTCAGCCAGAGGCAACCATTTGACCCATTGTGTCTGTTTATCAGATACAAAGCAACGAAGATATCCTTCCAAACATTTGTTTACTATCTCAGTTTTCCCATCAGATTGAGGATGATAAGATGAGCTATGAGCTAACTGAGTACCAAGACAAGAAAATAATTCTGTCCAAAAATTTCCAGTGAAAATGGGATCTCTGTCACTTACAATAATCTTTGGGTTTCCATGTAGCTTTTGAAATGTTTCCATAAATGCAGTAGAAACTGTACTGGCTTTAAATGGATGTGATAATGCACAAAAGTGTGCATACTTGGTAAGTCTGTCAACTACCACCATGATGACACTCTTTCCCTCAGACTTGGGTAAACCTGTGATAAAATCCATTGAAACCTCCTCCCACGTTGGCTTGGAATGGATAAAGGTTGTAATAGACCCGGTGTCTTAATTGTTTCAACTTTATTTTGTTGGCAAACCAAACATTCCGCCACAAACTTTTGAATATCTGATTTAAGGCCATCCCAAAAAAATTCCTTCTTAACCCTGTGGTAAGTTTTTAAAAATCCTGAGTGCCCTCCTAAGGGAGAAGTGTGCAATTCCATAAGAATCTTTTGTTTTAGCTGGGAATTCTTACAGAGGTATAAGCGATCTTTGTACCATAACGAATCATTTTGCCAGCTAAATGTATCAGAAGTACTGGAATCTTGTTGTAGCTTTCGAATAAGTGCCCACACTTCTTCGTCATTCTTCCATTCCTCCCTTGCTTCGTTTATCCAATCTGGTTGGATAATAGAAATGGCACACAACAATGCTTCCACATCCTCATCCTTTCTTGAGAGTGCATCTGCCACCACATTTTGCTTCCCTTTTTTGTAGATGATTTCAAAGTCATAACCCAACATCTTTGTGACCCACTTTTGTTGCTCTTCAGAGGATAATCTTTGTTCTAAAAAGTATTTAAGGCTATCATGATCCGTTTTTACCTTGAAGTGTCTTCCCATTAGGTAGGGTCGCCATTTCTTAAGTGCATGGAGTATTGCCAACATTTCCTTCTCATAAATAGCTTTGCTTAAAAACTTTCCCTTGATTGGACGACTTTCAAAAGCAATGGGTCTTTCATCTTGCATTAGAACAACACCAATTCCATTTCCTGAAGCATCACATTCCACAATAAAGGTTTTTGTGAAGTCCGGTGTAGCTAAGACCGGTGCTTGGCACATTGCCTCTTTAAGATGTTCAAAGGCCTTTGTTGCTTCCGGAGTCCATGAAAATGAATCTTTCTTCAATAATGTTGTTAGAGGTGCTGCTATTCTCCCATAATTCTTAACAAACTTGCGATAATACCCTGTCAACCCAAGAAATCCTCGCAGATGCTTTATGGATGTGGGGATTTTCCATTCCTTAATGGCTTTAATTTTGCTAGGGTCTACCTTAACTCCTTCATGAGATACAATATGACCCAAATATTCCACCTCCTGGACTCCAAAGAAACATTTGGATCTTTTTGCATATAATTGTTTCTCCTCCAATAGTTGTAGCACCCTGTCAACATGTTCAACATGATCCTTCCAAGACTTGTTGTAGATTAGTATATCATCAAAAAATACTAACACAAATTTTCTAAGGAATGGTTTGAAAATTGAATTCATCAAACCTTGAAATGTTGAAGGTGCATTGGTAAGGCCAAAAGGCATGACCAAAAATTCATAATGACCCTCATGAGTTCTAAATGTCGTTTTCGGAATGTCTTCAATCTTCATTCTGATTTGATGATATCCCGAACGAAGATCCAACTTGGTGAAGTAAATTGATCCATGCAATTCATCCAGTAATTCATCAATGACAGGAATGGGGAACTTATCTTTAATAGTGAGCTTGTTGAGCTCCCTATAATCCGGACACATGCGCCATGATCCATCCTTCTTGTGCACCAATACTACTGGAGCTGAGAAAGAACTTTGACTCGGTTGAATTATACCAGCCTCTAGCATTTCTGCAACCATACGTTCAATTTCACTTTTTTGGACATAGGGATATCTGTACGGCCTGATGTTTGGAGGAACACTTCCTGGAATCAGATGAATAGCATGATCATGATCACGCATAGGTGGGAGACCTTTGGGAGTCTCAAATACCTTGGAATGATTGTCCAGGACTTTTTGGAGATCTGGAGAAATAGATGATTCCAATGTGGAAACATCTAGCGAACATAATTGTGCAATTACACCTCTTTGCTCCTTTTTTAGAAGCTTTGTCATGCCATTAGAGCTGATTATCTTTCCTGGTTTCCCTGCAATACCCCTTAATTCAACTTCCTTTCCTTCCGTAGAAAATTTGATGAAAAGTTCTTGAAAATTAAAAGCTATTGTACCCAAGGATTGTAGCCATTGGACTCCTAGTACAACATCAGCACCTCCCATTGGAATGGAAAGCATTGGGCTAGTCAATACATATTCTCCCATGGATAGCTTGATATTATGGCACTTTCCAGAGCAATTTATTGTTCCTCCATTTGCAATCATCACTTGACACTCTGGTGCTGGATATAGGAAGCAATTCAATTCTTTTGCTACCCTACAATGAATAAAATTGTGGGTGCTTCCTGAATCAATCAACACTATTACCTTTTTCTTCTTGATTTGTCCTTCTATCTTGATGGTTTGAGGAGTGGTAATTCCCGCCAATGCATTACAAGATATGGTCGGATTTATTTGTTCTTCATCTAGGCTTTGTTCCTGGAATATATCCTCTTCTTTTGACCTTTCTTGCTCCTTTTCTTCTTCCTCTTCACAATCTATGTAGAATAATTTCTTCTCAGCACACTTATGACCTTTTGTGTATTTGCTATCACAATTGTAACAAAGCCCTTTTGCTCTTTTTTCTTCCAATTGTTGTGGTGTCAACCTTGTAGGTTGTGGAAGACTAGGGGCAACAACACTTCCATCTTTATAGTTGTGAGTGGTATGCTTCCTAGTTGCCATAATTTTGCTTTCCATTTTTCTTGCTAACCTGAATGCCTTCTCTAATGAATCAGGTTCCCAAAGGCGAACATCATGTTGGATATTATCCTTTAAAGACCCTATGAACACATCAATCCTATGCTCCTCTGGAATATCTTTTACCCTTATGTTCAATTTTTGGAACTCCTCAATGTGCTCCATTATTGAACCCTTTTGTTTGAGACTTATCAATTGGCTAAAAAAAGTGTTGCTTTTTGTATCCTCATAATGTGCTATCAATTCTTCCGTAAAAATTGCCCAAGTGATAAATTGTTTACGAGAACAAAGCCATTGATACCATACAAACTGATTTGGTTCCAAATATACAGTTGCCATACGTACCTTTTGTGCATTTTGCACATTATTGAGATCGAAGAATTGCTCCATCTGTAATATCCATGTGGCGGGATCCTTGCCATCAAACTTCCTCATATCGATTTTTGGAATATGGTGATTCTTCGATCCAACATTAGTGTCTATGGAATCATGATTAACATTTCTTTTGTTCTCATCATGAGTTTCCTTTACTACCTTTTCACCATTAGTAAGTATTTCTTGTAGAAAATTTGTCAAATCTGTCTTCAAATCTGCCATGCCTGTCTTCAAATTTGTGTTCAAATCTATCTTCAAATTGTCCATCTTAACTTCTATGCCATTCATCTTAGCTTCTACGCCATTTATCTTAGCTTCCATGCCATTTATCTTAGCATCTGTTAACTTTTGTGAGCGTGACATTTGTTGCACTTGTTCTTGTAATTTTGATATATCATGTAGCATTTCTTCCTCTTCTTCATGAGTCATGCTAGAGCTTTCAGGTTCCTTACTAGGTGTTTGCATTTTCTTTCCTCAGGGCATCAGTTACCGATAATAATGCTCTACTATGCCCTTTGAATTCCTTCAAAATAAATTTTCAAATCAAGCTTAAGCAAAAATTTAAAAAAATCTACACACCTTTTTTCACTTTGTAGGAGCTCGATATTGCCTCTGATGTATCTCTGTACTTTCCAATCACATAGTTCTAAATTTGTGACCTGTAGTAGCTCTCTGTGTCCTCTTTCCAATGCCACTAGTCTGATCCAAATTGGATTCTCCAAGAAAGAGTTATGCACAATCTCCCAAGATGACCTGATTATAGACCTTTCCAGAAGAGCGAAGTTGTATGAAGTGCCACGTGTACAATTTTCGATATTTGGTTCTGAAAATGATATACAAGAAACTACAGTCTGTCCTCTTTCTATACCTTCTTACAAAATTTCAATCTGATTCCCAAAGAGAAAGTTATGACAATTTTCCCCAGTCACCTGTTTTGAATGTAATTCAGGAGTCTGCAAAAAGACCAACTTCCTCAGATCATATCTCCAAAAATATCATGCGAAAAGCTCTGAAATTCGGACCCAAGGTTCAGCGCGATTTCTTCTCAAATGGGTTTTTTTCTGACTTCTGAAACGTCACAGAAAAAAAGTTATAGCAAAAATTCCACGATGACCTGTTTGGAGCAGCGAAACCCTAGAATCCAAAGCTCTGATACCAAATGTTATGAAACCAGCTCAAGAAAAGATAGAAAAGATAGATCAACGCCTTAGAATTCAGCCTCTTCGAGGGGGCAACCTCCTTTACATTACATAAATGAACAATTCTTGGATGATTCAAATGACAAAACCTCCTTTCTATATATAGGAGTCTAAGGAGTCACAATATAATCCAACCGACCTAACAATAATAATATAAAGCCACAAAAATAACAATAGAGGGATTCTATGGGGCACAAAAATAACAATATGGGGGTAATAGGGGCACAACAATATAAATAAGGGGTATAACTATAATAGTAATGGGGTAATCACTAGTATTATAGGGACCCAACACATTATGGTTCCACTCTTGTTATTCATTGTAATAATGTTTGAGTTATATCTTTTCTGACCGATATATAATTGCATCTATTGGATTTTATGCTTGTATTTGTGTTGTTCTTTGCATGTGCAGGTCCATTCACAGATATCATGGGGATCGTGACTGGCCGGAGCAAAGGAACGAGAGTGGCGACTCTTCTACGAATATTAGCGTTGGAATCTAAGTAGGCTCTCATCATACACCTTTAATTTGCAATTAGGAACTTGCATGACAGCATTGTTTGATTGTTGCTAGACCCGATCTGGGCTAGTGGGGATCACCTCTGTCCGCAGAAGGGATTTACCTCCCCAACATACATCTTTAAAATCTACATCTTGAGCATATTGTTTAATGTAACTTTCATGCATTATTGAGTTATGCTTAAGTATAGTAGATGCATTTATGATTGGTCTTGATAACATTTCTGCAACCTTATTGTGTATGCCCTTCTTATATCTGATGACAAGATGAAATTGTTGTAGAAAACCCATCCACCTATAATGTCTTGATTACTGCAATTTAGTTTGTGAATGCAAATATTGAAGTGGTCGATGATCTGTATGTACGATTCTTTCTTTACCCATTAGGTAATGTTTCCACTTTTTCACACTTTGTACTAATGCATACAATTCTTTATCATATATGGGATAATTAACTACTACAGAAGTAAATGTCTCAAAATGATAGCATATGGGTTTTCCGTGTTGCATCAACACTGCTCCCATGGCATAGTCACTGGCATCTGTCTCAATCTCAAATGGATGTTGAACATCTGGCAGTGCTAGTACTGGTGTTGTACTGATTTTCTGTTTTAAGGTGTCGAAGGCTTTCTGTTGTTTGCCTCCCCACTTAAACACCTATTTCGATCCTGTTAAAGCATGTAATGGAGCTGCAATCAAAGAAAAGCTAGTAATAAACTTTCTCCAGTATTGTGCCACCCCTAGGAATCTCCTAAACTCTATAGCAGATTTGGGTTTGGACCAATTCACAATGACTTCAACCTTAGAGGGATCTATCTTCAGTTCACCACCTCCTACAATATAACCCAAATAATTTAAACATGTTATGCTGAATTCACATTTTGACAGTTTTAAATAGATATTTTCTCTTTTTAAAACATATAAAGTCTGCTTTACATGCTCTTCCCATGTCTTACTAAAAAGAAGAATGTCATCTAAATAAACAATTACAAATTCATTAATAAATGGTCTGAGTATATCACTCATAACTCTCATAAATGTAGCAGGAGCATTAGTTAAGCCAAAAGGCATAACCAACCATTCATAAAGTCATTGCTTTGTCTTGAAAGCAGTCTCCCATGCATCCTATTCTGCAACTCTGACCTGATGATAACCACTTCACAAGTCTAACTTAGAAAAGTAAATTCTTCTTTCAATTGATCTAATAAATCATCAATACGAGGAAGAGGATAACGATTCTTGATCGTTATTTTATTTAGTGCTCTATAATCAATGCACATTCTCCACGAACAATCTTTCTTTCTCACTAGCATGATTGGAGATCCACATGGTGATGTCTTTGGTCCTATAGACCCTTTATCGAGCAACTCCTGTACCTACTTCTTTATCTCTGCATTCTCTAAAGCTGACAACCTGTACATTCCAATGTTAGGTAATGGAGCATCTTGCTACAAATAAATATCATGTACTATTTCTCGCTTAGGTGGCAAACCTTTTGGTTCTTGAAATAGGACATCATACTCTGAAACAACTTTAACTAAATCAACTTTCTGTTGAGAATCATAGCCTTCAAATGCATTGGATTTTTCAGGATCCTTTGCCTTTACAACCATTAGTAAAATTTTTTTACTTGACTTCACAATTCTTTTCATCTACGCTGAGTTTATGAGAGAATAATTACCTTTGAGTTTATGAGCTCTTACAATATATTCTATTCCATATTTAGTGAGTTGATACTTATTCTCAGCTCTATAGAAAATAACTTTCCTATCATACAAGTATGGACTTCCCAAAACAATACCACATATATCCAATGGAACTATATCTAACTCAACCTCATCTACAATTGTTGATCCAATAGCAAAACCTAAGTTTACATTGTCTCATTACTTGTAGCTTTGTTTTATCACACACCAAACCTAATGGATATGGCTTCTCATGAGGTTTTGTTTGTAATCCCAACTTCTTTACAATTGTTTCAGAAATCAAATTTACTTGTGATCCACTATCGAACAAAGTATCAATCTTATTATCCTTGGAAATTACTCTAATACGAAAAAGATCATTTTTTTCCCTCTCATTATTTTCATTATCAACAGACTGTGAAGAATTACTTGTGGATGCTTCAGAATCTTTACCTTTAATACCTGTGACTGTAATTCTTGTTTCATCGCCTGAATCTAATCCCAAGTCCTGCTAAATAGTAGCAACATTCTTTTTCTTCTTTCCACCGAACTTCTTAGGTTTCCGTTCTGGATGCAAAGACTAGCAGTGTGCCTCATCATATCCTTCTTTCTTGCAATGAGTGCATGAAGGTTTATCCTTCTTTACAGTGTTTTCTTTCCTCTCCTTCCATTTCAGTTTCTTCTTTTCCTTATTCTTGTTTACAAAAGGTTTAGATGACTTCCCAACCTTTGGGTTTACATTCTTACCTCTAGCTTCTAGATGTGTGGCTTGAACTGATACATCATCTAAGATAATGGGATTAAACATGAGAATAGTATGCTTTAAATAGCTATGAAGACCACCTATGTACTTCAATAAAGTCTCAGGTGAATCTAATGACATACCTAGAGTTAAAGCTCTCTTTCTGAATTCCTGAGTATAACTTTGTACACTTTGACCCTTCAACTGACGAAGAGTTTGCAAACTCATCATTTCCTACTGCATGTAAGCTAAAGGATAGAATTGCTTTTTGATAGCAAAAAAAAATTCATTCTAGGCAGAAATGATTTTAACATGTTTTTGCAGATCAGCTTGCATCTTGCCTTCCCACCATACTAGTGCAATTCCTCCAAGTCGAAGGCTAGCCAACTGAATCTTCTTCCTTTCTGAATCGACGTTCTGTACCCTGCAATATACATCAATTTGTCTCATCCAATTATCTAGCTTTTCTACATTGAGTTCTCCATCATAAATTGGCAAATCAAAATTCACATCTAATTTGATTAAGGAAGTTTTCTTCTTCTTCCTAGAAGAGCTAGTGTTATGCGAAGAAGATGATGAGGATGATGAAGATGATGATGGAGGAGATGGTGGATGAGGCATTTCCCCTTTCCCTTTGCCTTCTAGAGGGGCAACTAGAAAAGGTTCCTCTACTCCTTTCTCTGGTTTGGGTGTTGCAGTGCTTTCACCTTGACCCTTCTTAAGCTCCAGATACATCTCTTCCACCATGGCTTGGAGTGTCTTAAAACTTTCTATAAATTGAGATTCTGATCCCAATGGAGCTTCTTCTGCCATTCTGCTCTGAGAATAGACTCTTCCAATCTCTGGATTAGCCTCAACAAGTTCTCCTTCTCCTAATCTGAGCTTTAATCTAGTTAGCATTCAAAATCCAGCACAAGCTTGTCTAACCATAACAAAAACAAATGATATGATACCACTTGATCCAAATTGGATACTAAATCAAGAAGAAAAGGTATTACAGACTCATGTGTAGGAAAATGCCTATATTACAGTGCAACAGATCAAAAATATTACAAATAATATAGATAATTAACAGTCACAAAACATAATAGACACACACATCAACACAGAAAATAATCAAGGAGTTCACCGAACTTCTTGACTATGTCTCCTATTCTAACTTTCAGTTTCGACCTCTATATTAAGTCGTCAAGAACAGATTATTACAAAAGTGATATCAAAAACAGAGTCTCAACCAACAGTGACATAAAAGAGGGATATACTTGAAAAAATTAAGTCTAAAAGAGTGCACCGACTCTCCCTCTGTCCTGTTCCTCTATTCAATTTGCCTCAATCTCAAATGACTAACTGTCTTTCTTTGACTATCTTAAACTGACTTCTCCTCCCTCTATTCTGCCATTGGATGGCTTTTAAGCCTTTCGGCGTTGTCTATTCGCCTCCATTTCGGGCTCTCTGGCTCCCGACCACTGTCCCTTCATCTCCCTGCTGAGCATTAAACAATCATAATAATAACGCTCAAGGCATTGAGGCCACCTGTTTACAAACGGAAAGGACCAGGAATGGGTGAAAATCCCTGAGAACACAGTTTTCCGTTTACGCAAGGAATACATGGAAATACACTGAAACAGTCGAAGTTCTGACCAAAATGCCAAAGTTGGACTTCAAATGATATAAAGTCTGCCCTATAATCCTCTCTGGTCTGCCTTGATCGCAATCGCAAGTCGAATTGACTACGGGTCATAATCCCTTTGTAGTCTATACCATTGACCTATCTTCGATCCGACGATTCACATCCAACCCAAAACATCAAGTAGTTCGTTCAATATCCACTGTTGATTCACGATTTCCAATCCAACGATTGAAAGCCATTTTGGGTGGCCAACTTGCATGGAGATTACCCGCCCAAAAAAGCAGTTTTCTCTCTCCTACGGCGTGCTATGTGTCGACCAGTGTATGGAATTGGGTGGAGCCTCTCCAATACTGCTTACTGCATGAAGTTTGCTCGAAATACCATTTACCTCGGAACTCAAATAACATAAAGCCGCATTTATAAACCCTTTCGGGTCCACGCATATCGCATAGTTTTCAGCCTGTGGTAAGTCCTCCCTTTGGCAAATCTGCAATGCGATATGTAATCTCTATCATTGATCTGCGAGCTCAATCAATGGTCCACATTGTATCGCCAATCGCATTCGCATTTCCCTTATGGCTGCCTCTGATATACTCCACTGGCCTCTTCGCAGATGCGATATCACCGATTTGATCTGGGCCATTGATTTGGCCAATCCAACGGCTCTTGTGCAGCAATACTTCACTCTCCGCTTCACTTTTTTTTTCTGAAAATTGAAGACTTACAGTTTTAGAGGGTTTAAGATCCATTTTGGATCAACCTGTCAGGATTACATGTCCTAGGCAAGACCTGCACTGTGGTTGTGTACTAATCAAACCCCACTTTGACTATTGTATTATTTCTCCACGTCCTCCCAAAGCCTTGTCACACTAGATCTTTACTTTGCACCATCCTTTGACACCTCCGAGGTTGATCTTCCGAGGTTACATGTCTCAGAAAGGACCCTATGCTATACCTCTTGAACTTAAATATTGTCAATCATTCTCTTCTTGTTTCACATGCTTGCTCCGCCACATCCTCATAGAGTCTATTCATCTCGAGACTTCACATTGCACTAGTTTTTGTAACACCCAGGGTCTACTTGCCAGGATTACGTGTCCCAAGTGGGATCCGCACTGTTCTTGTGTACCAATTAAATCCCACTCCAACTGTTGTACTATTTCTCGACCTCCTCCCAGAGCCTTGTCACTAGGGAAAATTTTAAGGATGGAAAATTATCTTGAAGTTTAAAAACATTGGTGAATCGCATTAGTCCCTAATATGTAAACTATAAAATGTTCGTTGATGTATTTGTAAAATTATTCAAATTTATAATGATTTTATATATATTCTCTATATAATGTTGGTAATTTTTAAGTTAAAATAATTTTATATTGTAAAATTTGGGCGAATCATTTTTATAAAAAATGGACATTGATGAATATTTTTTTTGGAAAGATCATGGAAAATTAGCCCACTTGCGAATATTAGCCCCTAAAATTTTCCATGCTTGTCACCCTAAAACTTTACTTTGCATCATTCTTTGAAGCATTTAGGGTCGATCTGTTAGGATCATGTGCCCTGAGCGGGACCCACTTCTATATGTATGTTGATCGTACTATGGGGTCAATGGCGAGGTCACTGAGTTTGACTCTTAGTGTCAACCAACTTTGACCTTCATAACTTTTGATCTAAAAGGTCTTTTCTAGACTTCAACATACTGTTAGAAAGCTCCTTCTGAGCACTATTGAACTATGTCACTTCTAGGAGCATCTGAGCTGATCATTTGAGGAAAAAATTCCTTCAAATCCTAGGACTCCTAACCACCATAGGTATAAGATTTTGTAGCTTCTTCACTTATCTTGTTACTATGATGGTTTTCTACCAAAGACTGCAATAGCCACAAGACTCTCGCTAACCTTATACACCATGAATTTGCGTGCGTTACCCACTTGAAATCAATTCCAACGTTATGCTCAACAATTAAATAAAGTTGGGAACAAACTCGTGATAAGTATATTTATTTACATCTTATTTCTATCCATGTTTTATGCAAAGATTTGTTTACATTATGAAGGGAAGTAATTGATGGTAAATTGTTATTTACCATGAACTATTTTCATAGATTTTATTTTTGGATGAGTTTATTGTGAAGATTAGAATGAAAAGCCACTACACGAACATCTAAAAATCATGCTTAAATATTGCAACCATATCCATAAATTATGGCATATAAACCATGCTTAAATATTACAACCATATCAATAAGTCATGACATAAAATATGTGAGATAGTTTTCCACGTGATATTATATTGTGAAAAGCCTATAATAGTAGCTCTCCACATTCTTGAATGTGCTCAATTCATTTCCATTATTAAAAAATGATTCAAACACTCCTAGTCTGACATATTTTGAAAAAAATCCCTAAATTTCAAAGAGAAAATCGTCTTCACAACACAAATGTTCAAACAACCCTTTTAAAATATATATATTCTTTTTTCAAAGTTAAATGTTATAATTTGAATTTTTCCTAGGGAAACGGTTGCATTGGTCAATGCTAAATTAATATGTAACATAAGAGTCTGATTTCTTTAATATGCAACATAATTTAACATGTAAAATATAATTTATAATATATTTAAAACATAATTTTCGAAGAAGAATATAATTTTAAGTTTCTTAAAGAAATTTTAATAATTTTTTTTATAGAGCAATTTTTTTTATAAATAAAAATAATAAAAATAATTATTTTTAAATTAATAATGTTATTTTATTTATTTTTAAATAAAATGAGAATTTTAAATAATTAATCTACATTAAAAATAAAAGGTTCACCAAATCATTAAAACTAAAATATGTTAGCTAAAATAAAACTCTATCTTTAATTTTTTATTTAAAACAAATTATTCATCGAACTAATTTAAATTAACATGTCTTTAATAATATAATAATATTATATATATATATATATATATATATATATAATTTATGAAAAATAAGTTGATGATTTCTATTTAGACATATATCATCGTTATGAAAACAAATAACAAATAAAACATTACTTTGATTAGTATTTGAAAATGAATTTAGATCTTTATTTTATTAATTTTTTATTTATTTTTATTTTTTTTAAATAATTGAAATTTGAAATTTCCATTATTTAAGTTTTAAAATGTTTATTTTTATTTTTATTTTTCCCAAGAAAAAATCGTGATTTTTATTGATAGTAAGAAAATTATATATTGTAAATGCAATATTGCATAAGCTCTAAGGTGGGGTGACTTGCTCTTCAAAAAAATATCAAAGTTCAAAAATGCTCCATACAAGGAGTACAATTTTAGTTCTGGTGTCTATATACATCAAGCAAAAAGTAAATATGTACTGATAATTATGCAAAATGTGCCATATAAAGGTAGCCCCCTCCGACATTATGCTCTGAAATCCATGTATGGTCTATGATAATATTGGTAGTGTTCACTGTTTCCTGTATCATCCAGTACCTCCAACCCTACTCGTAGCTTCCTTCCAAAGCGGATTGGAAATCTGGTTGCTTTCCTTGTATATATGACGGAAAACAAAGGAGTCAAAATGAGCTATGAATCTTTGTGCCTCTTCCAAAATGTGCCTCAGAGAATAAGCATGATAGATAGATATATTGTTGATCCAATTGATAATAATCTTAGTCCCCAAATACTTGAAAAAATTTACACTGTTTTTGTAAACCAAATTGGAGAACATGTCTGAGATTAATGAGCTCGGCAAAGTTATTGGTACCCATTCCTAGCCCGAGTATCAGATAGGTAAAGGATAACTCCCCCACAACCTCCATCTTGTACAGGCCTGTATTTATGGATTTAGGTATTATTTATTTATTTATGGATTCAGGTATTAGATTCCTAGTCCTAGTAGAAAGAGTAGTGTCATCAGTCCGGATAAGATGATAGATGACCTCCATCTTGTACAAACATGTATTTATGGATTCAGGTATTATTTATTTATGGATTCAGGTATTAGAGTCCTAGTCCTAGTAGAAAGAGTAGTGTCATCATCCAGGATAAGATGATAGATGACTTGTACTCGGGCATATATAATGTGCCAGTTAGGAATATAAGTTGGTTACAAACTAACCAGTTGGCCCTGCAGATGAGAAGAAAAAAGTTCCTAACTTTGTTCGGGTTACCGATGCCCACCAGAATTGCCAAGCATAGATATGCCCTGCCATCCGATATGGGATTTGGGTAGCCGAGAGAACCATAGAGACAGAGACAGGACATTATATCTTCAAGTTTATTTTTATTTACTTATTTTTAATTTATTATTATTATTATTTATATTTTAAAATATTTTCAAAACATTTTGGCTGAAGTTTAAGAATTGAAATTAAACAAAAATAATTACATTATAGGACATTGTATATTCGAGTTTATTTTTATTTATTTATTTTCTATTATTATTATTTATATTTTAAAATATTTCCAAAACATTTTAGCTAGAGTTTAAGAATGGAAATTAAACAAAAATAATTACATAAAAACACGTTTACTATTTCTTATTATAGTATAGTGTCTATAAATTAATGTAAAATATAAAAAAAAACTAAACATCAAATCAAATAATAATAATATATTTTCAATTAAAATAACAATAAATAAATATGCAATTTAATTAATAACCATAACTAAAAAGTAATAAATAATTATAAAAATTTATTAAGATTATTTTTTTTGTTAACTAGCGGAATGACGATGGTGTTGCTATTGTACTTGCATTATACGAGGTCGAATCCCACCGGCTACCACTATAACTTCTAGGTCGAATCCCAACTGCTACCACTATAACTTCTAGGCCGTGGTATCCTACTCGCGTTACACGGGGTCGAATCCCACCGGCTGCCACTATAACTTCTAGATCAAATCCCACAGGCTACCACTATAACTTCTAGGAGGAACTACCGAGCTCTCAAGAAACCCTCGGTTAAGACGAGACTCAAACTCGTGACTTTCGCATAGACGACTTACTAGCTCCTCGGCTGGTCACGAAACCAAACCTCTGCGGGGTATTAAAATTAATTAATAACCCTATAATTAAAAATAAAATTATTTTTAAATATAAAAAAGTAAAGTAATATAAATAATAACTCTAAATTAAAAGCATTATTTCTGGTGGTTTAAGGGCTGTTAAACCACCTTTAGATATAACTGAAATTCCATTTTTAATATTGTAATTATATAATTGAAAATCCAAAAGCATTAACTTGGGTGGAGTGGCTAAAGCATATAATAAAACTGGTAGAGTGGCTAAAGCACCCCTATGGTGAACTCTGATGAAGTGGCTAAAACACCCTTAACTACATAGGAATATCCATTTTAATATTGATTTTTTTATTAAAATGATTTCTATAAAAAACAGTGAAAATATATATAAATTTTATATAAATTTTAATGATATGAAATTATATATATATATATATATATATATATATATATATATATATTTATATTTATATATATATATATTTAACTACATAGGAATATCCATTTTAATATTGATTTTTTTATTAAAATGATTTCTATAAAAAACTGTGAAAATATATATAAATTTTATATAAATTTTAATGATATGAAATTATATATATATATATATATATATATATATATATATATATATAAATTTTAATGATGGAGTGGCTAAAGCACCCCTATGGTGAACTCTATGAAGTGGTTAAAACACTCTTAACTAATTTTTTATTAAAATGATTTCTATAAAAACTGTAAAAATATATATAAATTTTATATAAATTTTAATAATATGAAATTAAATATATATATATAAATTTTAATGGTAGAGTGGGTAAAGCACCACTATGGTGAACTCTGATGAAGTGGTTAAAACACCCTTATCACCCTGATGAAGTGGTTAAAACACCCTTAACTACATAGACATATCCATTTTAATATTGGTTTTTATTTCTATTTTAATATTGGTTTTTATAAAAACTGTGAAAATATATATAAATTGTAATGATATGAAATTAAATATATATATATATATATATACATATACATATATATATATAAATTTTAATGGTATGAAATTTATATTAATATAAACAATATTAATATAGATTAATATTAAGTGAAGATGTAAATGAGAGATATCAAATCTTTTTAAATAGAAATCAGCTTTTACGCTTTAAAAAACATTTCTATCTTAAAAATTTTCATCTTTTCGGCAACTTCATAAATCCAAATTAAAATAGATCGATACTACTTATTTTTAAGATTTTGAAAACCCTATTAATGAACTTAAAATCTATTCTTGCATTTTTGTTTGCAGGAAAAATTGAATTATTAACATTTGTGTCCATTTTGGAACGTTAATTCCAATGCAAAAGTTTTCACAGCATTTGCAAAAATACACACAAGCAGAACATGCCAGATTCTGAACACACGGATAAATTGATAAATCTGGCCAGATTCTGAGCATACGAATATTTAGACCGTGGATACGTTCATGGGTCCGCCTTGCGATATAAACATGGTGTCACTGTACAGACGAGATGGATTTGTTGGAATATATATATTCTAAAATTTGCGAAAACACGTGCCAGCAGAACAGGCCATAATCTGAACACACGAAACAATTAATACAACACTGAGATGGTAGATTCGTCCATGGGCACTCCATGCTGTATAACAATGGCGTCACTGTACAAACGAGATGGGCTTGTAGCTTATATATTTTCAACATACAAATAGGTGGATCAGAAACGCCCTGGATTACGCTGCAGGCGGAGCAGATACATTGTTGGTAATGGTGGCCGTTGGTGTTGAAGATCCCAACAGCTTACTTCTCAATTCATTATAATTCAGAGATGAATCGTTGTAAACATCCCACCATTTGGCCATCAGCATCTTGATGTCTGCTCTATCCATGTTCGCCTCCTTGCCAGTGAATCTCCACGGTTTCGCTCCCTGTAACATAACAGCATTTTTATATATAAATAATAAAATAATTTAATTTTAAGATTATTAAGAGATTAAGTCAGATATGAAATTAGTTGTTTACGATAAAGAATCACTCTCACTATCACCCCACTATCAGGATGTTTATATAGTCATAAAAAATTTTGACCTGAAGATAAAATAAAATAATCTCAATGTGATGTGATGGATCAAGTTGATGAATTTGAAAATAATAATTTAATTTGAAAATCGCTATGAGGCCAAACCAGGTTAGATATGAGACCCTCGTTTATGCCTTGTGAATAAAGGACCCAACTTTTTAGGATCCCTGAATCATGATACCATGATGTCTTTAACGTTATGATAATAACTATAGATTACTGGTGGATTAATGTGAGACCAGGCCAAACACTTGTGGACTAGCATTAGCTAGTCATTCATCATGACACATCATAATCTAATTTTAAGATGAATGTGAAGCTAGGGTAAGGAAAGCTAGATATAAGACCCCTTGCTTGCTTACGTAGATAAATAATAATCTAAGATTACAACTAAGATAAATACCAAATTATTGTATATTATTTGGACCCCTTGCTTACGTAGATAAATAATAATGTAAGATTACAACTAAGTTAAATACCAAATTATTGTAAATACTAAACGGTATCTGTATCTCTAATAATAATAATAATCTAATTTTAAGATTAGATTTAAAAACGGAATGTATAAACTACTTCACAATAATAATAATAATCTAATTTTAATCTAATTTTAAGATTAGATTTAAAAACGGAATGTATAAACTACTTCACTATTTCACTATCCAAATTAATGTATAAACTACTTCACTATTTCACTATCCAAGACTATCAAACTATCAAACCAAGTGGTAAATTAATGTATAAACTACTTATTATTTCCAAGACTATCAAACTATCAAACCAAGTGGTAAATTAATGTATAAACTACTTTAACTACTTATTATTTGACTACTTTGCTAAATTAATGTATAAACTAGATACTCTAGGTCTTAGGTCTTTGTAGATACTTTAGGTCTACGAATTTGAAGCAGTGATAATTTAAATACTCTACCTACCATTTAAATACTCAACCCTCATTTGGAACAATCACCACTAAACCCACTTAATAATTCTAGGTGAAACTGTAACTAAGAGCATAATAACCCTGTGGGGAAACTGTAATTAAGAGCTCAATTGAAACAAAAACAAAAAGAACTAACCTCCGCACAGTAGTGAACGACTTTGGTTTTGTGGATGTCCAACTTTTCAGGATGTCGCCATAGCATAGCCATTACCAGATTATATTTTTGAGGCAGCGGCTTGTATACTTTACGGAAAAATGAATTCAAAAAATCCTGAAAATAATTCACCATGTTAGCAAAACGTTGCAGCCCAAAATATATAGGTAGCCCCTCGTTGATTTTGAAAACCTTTCGCAAACCTGTTCGGCGAATGGGGTGGGAGTGGTAGCCATAAGAACCGCCATTAAATTGTTGAAGGTCAATCTACTCGGCTCAAACACAAACATTCCAGCGTTGAAGTACAGAGCCGGGGGAGCTCCTAATTCGGGAGGCCACTGCACTTTGTCTGGACATTGCTGGCAGTACCCAATCTTGTATTGGGGAGTATGACTCCATGTCTTCTCACAGAAGCAATCCATGACACCGTATAAATATCCATCGGGGGTGTTAAATAACTCATCAATATTGTCATAGACTTGTATATCAGCATCCAGATAAACCATTTTGCTGTAATCTTCAAACTACAAAACCGGAAAAACAAACAGAGCTTAAATTACCATTGACATTATTTGCATGCAATACAGATATTTTACACACTAACTAAAACATGGAAACTAAATTAAACTTTTTCCAAGAAATTCAAAGATGCTGTCGATGTGGATGGAATCCTCAGAAAATTATAACTATTCATATAGAATAACGGATTGACTAACCCCTAAACCTAACGGAATATTATTTCTAGATATAAATATTAACTATGTGCATTGGAAATATCCAAGTGTTTGTCCCCATCATGTCTGTTCATAGTTAGGGACTTAAGAAGCTGTATAATAAAATTCAAAATCTAAATTGATGGTTAACAACTCAAAATAATGTATAATAAAATTTTATATAAAATAACGTTAAGCTTTACTATACAACTTAATTCCACACTTCAGTTTATCGATCAAATAACGTTACACTTATAATACAACTTAATTCTCATACTTCAGTTTATGGATAATAGATATATTGTGGATAATATTATGGATAATAGATATATGGAGTGGCTATCCAAAAACAAACAATGTAACACTTATGCACGATGGATAAGTAGAAAAAAGATGAGCCTATCGATGAATGAATTGAATACCCAAAAAAAAAATTATACTATGATGGATAAGTAAAGTGACCACCTAAACATTTTAAAAACTAATCACAAAAATTATATCAAAACTAATAAAATTCACCAAGTTAATATCCAAAAATAATATTATAAAAATCTAATCATTTCTCATTCCATTTATCATCTTTGTCTATTATTAAAAACTTAAAAACTTATTATTTTTATTAAAAACTTAGCTTACTATTTTTATAAGTGGATAATAAAATCGCAAATAAAATAATAAATAGTGCACTCTTTTCTCATTTCTATCCCTTTATCCCTTTATTATATAACTTAGTTATACATATTTTTATACATATTTTTATATAACTAATTATAGCTATACATATTTTTATATAACTTAGTTATGCAGCTTATATGCAGCTTATAAATGATAGATGAGTCAGCTCATGATTATACATATTTTTATATAGCTTACTTATACAGATAGCTTAGTTATGCAGCTTATAGATGATAGATGAGTCAGCTCATGAATAATGGGTAGCTCATGAATAATAGGTAGTGCCCACTCAAAACATTGTAAAGTTACTCACCATTCACAAAGTCACTATTAAAAATTGATATTATATTATAATGGAAAAAATATTATACTATATAAAACCAATGGAAACTTAAGATGTTTTACTTGATTTAACCCTTAAAACCATTAAAATGATGCATTCACCTACTATCTCAAGCATTGAAATTTTATCTTTTCCTTTTCAAAAAAATCCTCATAGATTTGAACATGATTCTCCAACGTGGATGGCATTCTGGTAAGACATGCAAATGCCCAGAAACATTTAGGTTAAAGTAGAAATGAGCATGTAAATACCTCCCAAATGCGGAGTTTAGAGTAATTGATCACATAATAAGCCATGGCGAATTCAACTTGAGTAGATTGAGGAGGATTAATGGGCTGAATCTGTCGAACAATGCAGCCCTGATTCTGCAGTTCCAAGCGGTGTTCTTCTGGAACATCGTTCAATACTGCCACCACCAGAGGATATGCACTCACCTTCCTCAAACCCTTGGCAAGAGCGATGGCACCTTTTACATAATCTCCTGAACCGGCCAAGAATGTCACAAAGGCTCCTCTCCTGGAATATCCATGACTTGGTTTTTCAAATTTACCAGCACCCTGATCTGGAGGAGCCATATTTGCTTTGAGGGTTTTATTGAAAATAGTCTGTGACTATAAAACAAATAGTCTAACAAGTTAAAGGATATGCTCTGAATTGTTAAAGGATATGCTCTGAAGAATTGCGGAGGGTGAAGGATAGCAAAAAGGAGGAGGGAATGGCAACCCTTTTGAAAGAAACTTGTAGTCCTATTGATAAGGGTGAACTTGAAGATGAACGGTGCATGGGAAACGTGTCAAATTAGCAGTAGCAACGGAGATTCTGCAATCCAGGTGGCCTGTGCGTCACTTGCCAGAGCCCAGATCTCAAACCATGAAGGCAATCTGGTCGGGAAACTCGCAGCCTACAATTACGCTCAATTTAATAATATGTTCTGATCAGATGAACGATTATGTGAACTGATCCGCTATATAGGGATCATATTTATAGAATTGTTTGGAGTGTATCAATATCTTTAAACATACATAGCACAGCTGAGTAGTTTGAGCTCTCGTAGCTCTGGTATGGAACAATGTATTCTAGATTTATTCGTGGATTGTTATTTAGGGTTCTATTATTTTTTTGGATTTCGGTGGGGGAAAAGATGAGTAATTTTTTATTTTATTTATTTATAATTTATAATTTAAAAATGAAAGAAAATATATTTTAAGTAGGGTTAACGCCAAAAAAAAGTCTGGGGGCTAAATCATTTAGATATCAGGAAAAATATTATTTTGAAAAATACAAATATTATTCACTCATTATTACATATAATTTTATAAGAAAATATGATTTGACAAAGCTTACACAGATTTAAGAGAAAATTAAGGTATTACAAAGAGATATTTCTTTATTTTAACTAGTATAAAGAATCAAATCAATATCCATACAATAAGAGAAAATTCCCATTCAAGGGTTTTATTACCCTTATGTAACTATCAAATACCGATCATTTTAAAATTTTCATGTCATTGATGACAATTACCTAATTTCTCAAATTGTCAATTTGATGGGTGACTTAATTTACACTTAAATATCTGTGTGCAATTTCAAATAAAATTATAGAAAGCAAAACAAGTTAGCAATTTTGTTGGTTGAGGCTCCAAGATAAGTATCCCACTATGCAACACCCACAATAATATGTCTTTAAGATGAGACCATAAGATAAGTATATACTTATACATAGTGGATATTTAGACTTATTAGAAAAGCCTTGTCTCTGTCTTTAATCACATGATGTGATTCTACCTTGTACACACTTGACCATAAAGCATGAACATTGAAACTTGAAGCTTAAAGTTTGAGATTCACATGACATCCATACCCATGGGCCGTTGGTATTCTATATAAGCACTAACTAAATTTTCTTGTTTATGTAGGTGAAATGGTTTTTTTATTTGATTTTGAAAGCTTTATGTAGTTTGGAACACAGTTAATAGATCTTAGTGTTTATAAAATGGGTCTATTTATTATTATATATCTTATAAACTATCATAAAAAAAAATTACTTGAAGAGTGGAATGTCCATCAAATTTATACCCTACAAAACATTGAACAATTCCTAAATTGCCATTGGTAAAATGAATTTTTCATCTTAACAACATTAAGAGTGTAGAAGATAAAATATATATTTATTTAGAATATCCTGCATATACCCACAATAAATCTTAATTTCGAAATACTTGTTACAAAATCAACTCTCTTAATCTTTAAACTCATCTAAACTAAAATGATTTAGAAATATTTATCTCAAAACTTTTTTAATTAAACAAAGTCTTTTGGTAGAAATCACATGAGAGAATTTTCTGGTTGACGCTTTCGAACCAACAAGTATGGTTCATCATCAAGACTAGATGAAAAGGAGGCAGACCATGGCAAAGGCTTAAATAAAGAGCCATCTGAAGATATAATTTCAAATAACTTTTTTAATACTAAAAAAGATTAAATAAATAAATAAATATTTAAAAACATTTATTAATTTTTTTAATACATCATCAACCATGCTAATATCAATTTCTAGCTAAACTTAGTGGATATAATAACTATATACCTAACTCCCATGTATATGAAATCCAAACGTAACCTTAAATTGAGTTCCATAAAATGATAGCAACCAGCAAGGTTGCTAGATTAAAAGTACACACTAACCAAAAAAAACATATAATTTAAAACAATGAACTGCATATAGGGGAAACACCTAACATCTTCACAACCAAACCTTTACATTAATTTTCGTATTTTAAGTAATCAATTAATAAATGTGTCAATTGGTTTCTCTACTTTTGGAACAACTAAACACGGATGGAAGTCCGCATTAAATATTACAAGTGTGAGATTACTTGGTGGTTCGAGTCATGACATTTATCTTAAATTAACAAAATAAATAAATAAATTTATAAGTGAGCTTAACTATCTTGGCTTTGTACTCCAATTTCTTTGGTTGCATTTTTTCTCTTTCCTTTTCGTTACCATCACATTTTCTTTTCCTTCATTTTTCCATTCGAAGTTAAAATGAACGGGTAATCTTTTTTTTTTTTTTTTCTATATTGAAAATTTATGAAAAAAATTATCTTTCCAAAATAAATTAACAATTTATTTAAAGCACAAATATTAGATTAAGAATAACAACAATTAAAATCATTATTATTTTAATAAATATGGTTTTACTGTTCAAGTAATTGTGTAGCTATAGGGAATTATGTAACTGAATTTTTGTATCAAAATGATGATTGTCTAAGACACTGTTGAAGAGTCATTTTTGACTTTGGTGTAATAAGAATTCCAATCCCTTGCCCCGTGTAGGTTTCCTTCACACGCTGTCAGGGTTTTACCATGTAATTCCTTGTGTTTTTTCTTGTATGATTCAATTTCTCATTATGTTCATTTTTTTCTTATTTATATATTTAATTGGTGGAATACCAACAAATGGTATTAGAGATTCTCTGTTAGGACTGTGAGGTGTCTTTGTTAAGTCTGTCTGCCATCGAAGGTTAGAGAGGAATCATAGCCCACGAAGTCTAAACACTAGTTTGAGAAGGAATACATTGCTTTTAAATTGTCGCCGAATAAATTTCTTTAAGATTGGAAGCTACCTTGTTTAGCCGGACATCAATTGAGAGCCGCCACTAACTAAAATGCGCGCTTCTAGAGACGCAAAGCCACGGATTTAAGAAGGAGCCTCATCATAAGTTTAGCATGCGGGTTTCACTAGGGGAGACATACCATATCACGTGCATTCATATTGGGGGATATATATTGAGGAAAAAATGGCATTATGTATTGAGCATATAATAAGGGGCAAAGGGTTTTTATATTGGCAAAGGTAAATAAATGGAACTCTAAGTTAATGAAAAAATATAAAGGGGTATAAAAAAATTTATTGAAAAAATGGATACCTACAATATCTAGTGAAAGTAGGGGTTTTTTAAATTGGGAAGGCATATTGGTGCATATTGGTAGGGGGTTAAATAATGTGATTTTTAGAGGTATTTTCCAATATGTATTTAAATTAAGGGTATTGTTTAGTATGCCGCGAACGCAGGTGCTATGTCAGAGGTTAATGGAGTGAAGTCCTCGTGAAGTTTAGTCAACTCCACAGAATGAGTTGAGTCATTGTCGAAAGAAAAATCGAAGTCTGGAGCAAGGTGAGGGTCGTATTTTTTGAAACTTGCCACCACAAAGGGTCTGGGCCCACTAAATCATGTAAAAGGGAGGGGATTTACAGGAAACTGAATTGTTGTTTGTTGACTACAAAGAAAGGTCTATACCAAAGAACTAAAAACAGAGTTCGTAGTCCATTAGTTTTACCAGGTCTACACAAAATAAATCTGCCACATAGAGAAGCTTTCGTTGGACAATGAGAAATTTGAAGCAGTCTTGGAACTGAGCGTACACAGTGGGTATTTTTTCCTTCGGATTTTGTATCTCTGATGAAGTTTTTTAAAATATTCATTTTTGGGTTTCTTAATAAAAAGGGGAAGGATTTTTGGAAATTGTCTATGTTTGTGGAAGAAGAAATCTATTTGTGCCAGAAGAAATTAATAGTAGATTCAACAATTTTTTTAAACTGGTAGAACCAATAGGTAGAAAATTTAGAACAACCTTAGATAAAATCTCTTTTTTAAGGAGGAACATTGAAAGAACCTACTCAAGTTTTTTAAAGATTAAAAGAATTTTGTAGATCTTGTGTAGGAGGAATGGCTAAAATGACTAACGCTAAGTTTGAGGTGGATAATTCCAATGGTAAGAACAATTTTGCATTTTGGAAACTGAAGGTACAAGATTTGTTGGTGCAAAAAGGGTTGAACAAAGCATTAGATGGGGTTTGAAAGAAACCTATTGGCATGAGACATTTGGATTGGAAGGACTTGGATGCTTGAGCTCTCAGTACCATAAGGTTGTGCCTAGAAGATGAAGTTCTCTTCAACATTGATGAAGAAACCTTAGCAACTGATTTGTGGGGAAAATGGGAAACACTGTATATGACCAAATATTTAACCAACATAATCTATTTGAAGAGGTAGTTGTATAGCCTCTGAGATGAAGGAGGGTACTAAATTTGCAGAGCACTTAAACATATTTAATACACTTATTTGTCAGTTGTCAAACATGGATGTTAAATTTGAAGAAGAAGATAAAGATATTACCTTGTTGTGTTCCTTGCCCGAGACTTAGGATCAATTTGTGACTTATATTAGTTTGAGCACAATTGAATCTTTAGAATTTGATTCTGTTGTGGGAGCTCTGTTATCTGAAGAAGTAAGGAGGAATTCTAATGTTGAAACTTCTGCACCATAAACCATGGCATCCAAAGGTTTGTCCAAGGAAAGAGGGGAGAAAGTGAGAAGTTCTTCGAGATCAAAATCAAAAGGCAAGAAGTTTAAATTTAAATGTTGGTATTGCAACAAAATAGGGCATCTCAAGAAAGATTGTTTGAAAAGGAAGGAGTCTGTTGAAAACCCAAAGAAGGAAGCAAATCAAGTTGAATAAGGTATGATTGATGAAGTTTTATATGCTGAATTAGGTATGGTAGATGAAGCTATGCATGTTTGCAAAGTTTCTTAGCATTATGAAAATTCGTTGTTAGATTCGGGTGCTTCTCATCACATTATTCCGCATAAAAATTGGTTCACTTCATATCAAGTTGTGAATGATAGTTTTTTGTTTGTGGGTAATAATGTATCTTGTCAAACTGTTGGGATGGGAAATATCAAAATTAAAATGTATGATGATACAATTAGAACATTGATTGATGTTAGATATGTATCTTAGTTGAGAAGGAATTTGATTTATTTAGGAGTATTGGAATCAAAAGGTTACAAGTTTATGGGTCAAATTGGAGTGTTGAAAGTTTCAAAGGGCACTTTGGTTGTTATGAATGCAGAGAAGATCAGAAACCTTTACAGACTCAAAGGAATTACTCAGGTCAGTGAGGTAGCAATCGTATCTGAGAAGGAAAAAGAGGATACTCACCTATGGCATCAACGACTGGGCCACATGAGAAAGAAGGGCCTTTAGGTACTAATGAATCACAAACTACTTCCTAATTTGAAATCATTGAGTTTGGATTTTTGCAAACATTGTGTATATGGAAAACAATGTAGACAAAAATTTAAAGCTGGTAATCATAATAGTAAAGGAGTTTTGGACTATATTCATTCTGATCTTTGGGGACCATCTCCTACAGTATCTTATGGAGGTGCATATTACTTTGTAACATTAATTGATGATTACTCTAGGAAATCCTCGGTCTATATTTAAGAAATGACAATGGCATTGAATTTACTCCTTAGAATTTGAACAATATTGTAAAGATGAAGGGATTGTTAGACATAAAACTGCAACCTATACTCCTCAGCAAAATGGTGTTGTTGAATGTATGAACCAGACTCTTATGGAGAGAGCCAGAAGATCAAAAATGCTAACCTGCAGAAGGAGTTATGGGAAGAATCAATATATACTCCTTGTTATTTGGTAAAAAAATCACCTTCAGTTTCCATTAATTGTAAAATTCTTGAAGAATTTTGGTCAAGCCAGTTTTGTGATTATTCACATTTAAGACTTTTTGGTTGTGATGCATATGCTCTTATTCCAAAGAATCAATGTTCTAAGTTATACCCAAAAGAAAAATGTTATGTATTTGTTGGGTATGATGATGCGGTGAAGGGATATAGGTTGTGGGATCCTTCTTCATGTAAGATAGTCATTAGTAGAGATGTACATTTGATGAATCTTCTCTTCTAAAATCAAATGTTGAAAAATTCGAACAGGAACAGGTATTACCAAATCAACAAACTCAGTTGGAGACTCAACCTTTTTCAAAAATTCGGAAGGAAGAAGAAACTTTTGAAGAAAAAGGTGAAGAAGATGCAAAGGAAACTATAGAAGTTCAGGAACCAGTTCAACAACTAGTCACTCTAAGGAGGTCTACAAGGGAAATAAGAACACCCAAAAGGTATGAAGATTTTGCTTCATCTATTGCATTGATTACTAAAGATGGGGAACCTTCTTGTTATCAGGAAGCAATGGATGATGTAGATAATGAAAAATGGAAGAAGGCTATGAATGAAGAAATGGATTCTTTAGCCAAGAACAAAACCTAGGATCTTGTAGAACTTCCTAAAGGGAGAAGTGTTTTTAGATTCAAATCAGTCTTCAAATTGAAGTGAAATGGTGATGGAAGTATTAAAAGATATAAGGCGAGACTAGTAAGAAAAGGGCATTCTCAAGTAGAAGGTATTGACTTTCATGAGATTTTTTCACTAGTCGTAAAACTTGTTTCTATTCGTACTGTGTTAGCACTAATTGCATTACTAGATCTTGAGTTAAAATAGTTTGATGTTAAAACAACCTTTCTTCATGGATATTTGGATGAAGAGATCTATATGGAAAAACCCAAAGGTTCAGTACAAGGCCGCAACAAAAGATTAGCTTGCAAGCTCATGAAATCATTGTATGGCCTAAGGCAGTTTCCCAGGCAGTGGTACAAGAAGTTTTACTTCTTCATGATGAGATAGAATTTCATTAGAAGTGAGTATGATCATTATTTTTACTTTAAGAGTTTCAATGGAATATTCATTATCTTGGTATTGTATGCTGATGATATGCTTATTGCAAGCAAAAGAATGGAAGAAATCAATAGGTTAAAGGCTCATCTTTCTAGGAAATTTGATATGAAGGATCTTGGAGCTATAAAACATATCTTGGGCATGGAGATACACAAACACAGGAAAAATGGAAAGCTCTGGTTATCACAACAGAAGTATGTGGAGAAAATACTTGCAATGTATGATATGGACAATGTGAAACCTGTTACGATTCCTTTAGTTTCCCATTTTAAGCTTTCTTTGGGCTTGAGTCCTAGATTTCATGAAGAAAATAAGTATGTGTCTCATGTACCATTTGCAAATGCAGTAGGAAATTTAATATATGTGATGGTATCTACAAGACCTAACATTTCACATCCAATTGGAGTTGTGAGCAGGTTCTTGGCAAATCTAGGAGAAGAACATTAGTGAGCAGTGAAATGGGTGCTTCGGTATTTGAGAGGCACGAGTGACCATTATATCATCTTTAATGGTTGTGGAAATTTAATCTACAGATATGTGGATGCTAATTATGCAAGTACTTTGGACAAGAGGAGATCTACTACAAGATATGTCTTTACTCTTGTAGGTGGAGAAATTAGCTGGATGTCAAAGCTTCAAGAAATAGTTTCTTTTTCCACTACTGAAGGAAAGTATATAGCTACTTCAAATGCCTGCAAAGAGGAAATCTGGTTGAAACGTTTTCTTAATGAGCTTAGAATGACGCAAGGGAAAGTGAATGTATTTTGTGACAATCAGAGTGTCACTTCATTCAACTACGAATCCATCTTATCACAACAAGACTAAGCACATTGATGTAAGGTACCATTTTGTAAGACAAGTGATCGATGGCGACAAATTAGCTCTCAAGAAGGTTCATACATAGGAGAATCATGCAGACATGTCACGAAGCCAGTTTTAATAGAGAAGTTGTGATGGTGTTTGGATTATCTTGGCTTGCAGAAGAGATGATGCATGGGCATGGGAAAGGGATTAGGAAATTGTTGTCAAGGTGGATATTATTAAGAATGACAACAATTAAAATCATTATTGTCTTAGTAAATATGGTTTTACTATTTATGTCGTTGTGTAACCATAGGGAGTTATGTAATGGAGTCATTGTATTAAAATGATGATTACCCGAGAGAATTGATGTAATATTGGAGAGTCATTCTTGACTTTGGTGTAATAAGAATTCAAATCCCTTGCCCCATGGAGGTTTCCTTGACACATTGTCAGGATTTTACAACATAATTCCTTGTGTTTTTTCTTGTGTGATCCAGTTTCTCTTTCTATTCATTTCTTTCTTATTTATATATTTAAGTGGTGGAATACCAATATAATCACTAAAAGAGTACCATGTGATGCTCTTCTCTCCTACCATAATTAAATATAATCAGAGATGTTAGTTAATTTTTTATTGTAATTCATGAATATGATGGGAGAATACCAAATGAATGGTTACAACAAAAACACCATAAAAATTTGTGTAGATCAAAAGTTAGCGCTATGAAATATTTTAAAATTTCCTTTTCCTATACACTTGATTGGCCACTATACTTATCTATTGTTGACATTTCTCACTTTGAAGACTACTTTAAAGACCTCCTTTGCAATCCACACACTCTTTCGACTCATAAAAGGAGCATATACACACCATTCCCATTCAAAAAAGAAACATGTAGCTCAAAACGTGGGTTAAAAAAAATTAAAATCCTTGAAAATCATGCACTCTTGAGTGTGTTATATGGATCTTATACACTTGCCTCTTAAAACCCATTCCTAACTATCTCAATAAACTTGAAATTGTATAAAAGGAGGATTAAATGGAAGGAGGGGTAAGGAGAAGCATTGATGTAGTAGCAGAGCTATCACACTAATATCCTCATGCCAAAGTAATTAAAGATGTTTGATTCCCTTGGGTTTTTGCATCCATTCCCATTAATATATTTTGAGGGTACGAGATGTACATGCCCAACAAGCAAGGTCACTTTATGGAGGGTTTATCCAAATTTCATCTTCTCTTAAACATATCATACCTTCCTTTTTAGGCCACCATAAATTTCTTTTTTGCTAAAGCAAGAGTAGGACCTTCTTTTTCATTAATGATATACATAAACTACATCAATCCACAAGGAGTTGTGGATCAAGGGAGGGACCTAAAAACCCAACTGCAAATGGGCGAAAAACCCAACTTCTAAATTCAAAAAAGCTTTACAAGGCTGAACAAAAAGGAAACCAGAAGCGGAACCGAAACTATGAACTATTCCAAAGCCAAAAGTGAGAGTCCCATCCTCTCGCGGGAATGTTGAGCCAGATTTGACTTAAAGATACCCACCCACTTTTCCAACCTGCCAATAATAGAGGGCAAGTGCACTTCCCACCAACCACCCAACCTGACACTTTGATCTTCACTGTTGATCCAGCATACCCAATCCAATGGCAGAGGACTATTTCGCAATGTTAAGAAGCGCGACCCTTAGCCATCCCAACCGCCAACTAGCTCGATCATTCCCAGCTGTCGATCTGCTGCAGATGACCCAACAGCCAGTGATCATATCACACCGACCAATGTCATCAAACATTAGTGTGCAATGAGGGTTTTTTTCCAATCGACCCCACCGCCACATGTTTCTCCCTGTATGTGATCGCTTCAAAATCGGAAAAACCGTTTTCCGCCTGTGAGGCCCGCAATTGCCGGTAAACCAGTATTCCGAACCCGAATAAAAAGCTCATGGTATTTTGGCCGCTGAGATTACTTTCCGATGTGTTTTTTCTTCTGGAACCAAGGAAAGAAGAGGCTCCCCCCAAACTACCAATCTTCTCAGAACCAGAGCAATCTGACTAGCTACTAAACGGATTGTCTAGATCGCCTGGAATCCGTATCCAGAGCTCTACTTCGAAACACGACTCTATCTTCTTCTACCTACTCATGACAAATCATTTTTAGCCTGCTCCAAGGTAGCTCTTGCTAGTTCAACACAATCATGTTCTGTGTGTTAATAACACCTTGATTAGCTAGAAGATCCACTATTTTATTCGCCAGCCTTCAAACATGATTAAAGTTGACTATACGAAGGCATTGGATGTGAATCTGAATCCATTCAAAGCCCTGGATCAGCCTCTAGTTCTTTGAGACTATTTCGGGCTTAGTTCCCCAGCTGATCCTTTTGACCGAGTTGATGATAAGCTCAGAATCAGCCTCAACTATCACATTTTGTCAGTTTTCCTGATTTAGGAGATATAAACATTGCTCCATAGCCATCAACTCTGCCATGTTATTGGTGGCTTTTCCTAAATGACTATGGAAGATGCAAAGGACACTTCCATTTTCATCCCTTAACACACCTCCATAACCAGCGGTGCCCGGGTTGCCTTCTGAAGCCCCATCAATGTTGAATTTCAAAAATCCCTTAGGGGGAGGATGCCAGAAATCTTGCTTAGACACCATGGAGATTACATTCCTTTCCAGTCCCTAAGGAGTGAGATCTTGCATACGAAAATCACAGAGAATTCTCAAATCAGCAGCAGAAGGAGGGTTCTTAGGAAGATTTCTCACAATGGTGCCAACAGTTTCTTTGAGTTGTTTTAAGATCAGCTTAAAAATGTGTTGGGATGGCCTCTTTTCATTCTTGAAGATTCTATTGTTCCTTTCTTTCCAAACATTCCAGATGATGAAACTTGGAAAGATGGCCCATGCTGAGCCAATAACTTCATTCTTTGAAAAGTTTCTTCTCCAATTGTTTAGGGTGTTGATGATATTCCTTTTGTCTCTATCAGTCTGGCAGAAAATGGTGGCAAAAGAATCCCACAAACTGGAGGTGAAAATGAAATTGTTGAGAAGGTGCTCCATAGTTTCCTCTTGAGCTTCACAAAGCTGACATATGGAAGGCCCCAGCATACCGCTCTTCCTAATGTTATCCCAGGTTAGAATTTTCCTATACTGAACCGGCCACATGAATAGTTTGATTTTCATCCAGCCTTGGTGTCTCCATAGTTCTAGCCAAATCTTGTCCCGAGCTTGTGAGTACAAGTCAAGGAGAATGAGTTTTGCTTCCTTGAGATTAAAGGCCCCCTAATTCTTGTAGCCCCATCTTAGCTGATCTTACCCCTCTGACTTTAGAATCTTCCTTTGGTCTAACATTTTTTGTAGAGCCTCTGCTTTAGCTTTTAGGGGGTTGTCCTCGCAAAAATCCAAGTTCCTCTAGGTTCTCCATTTTCCATTATTGTTGGTTTGATCCAAAAGTCTTTTACTTTATATAACCCTTTTGTTTCTGTTTCTTCCTTGATATCCCTCCAATCATCTTTGAACAATATGGGTTCTTGTTGCCATCTATCCTCCCAGAATAGGGCTAGAGTTCCATCGCTGATTTCCCAGAAGCTATTTCCTTGGACTAAACCCCTATTATCCCAGGCCTTATTCCAAAGGTATGAGCCCTTTCTATGTCCTAACATTCTTATTAGATCATTGTTTTGCCAATTTCTGGCATATTTTTCTTTCCAAATCATTGCCCGCTGAGCCTCTGGGTCTTTTACCCATCACCACCATAATTTAGCTCCTAAAACCCTACTTAGAATCTCAGGGTCATCCAATCCAAGCCCACCATAGATTTTAGGTTTGCAGATTTTTTCCCAAGCTACCAAGGCCCATTTCTTTCGTTCTTCCCCCTTGCCCCAAAGAAAATCTCTTTGAATTGTTCTGAGTTGTTGCAGGACTCCTTTTGGTGCTGGAAGAGCAGATGGCATGAAGACTAGGATTGATTGTAGGATCACCTTAATTAGCACTAATCTACCAGCTAAATTTAAAGATCTGGTAGTCCATTTCCTGATTTTATCTTACAGTTTGTTAATCATTGGCTCCCAAATGCTCTTGTGTAAAGGCTTAGCTGCTAGAGGAACTCCCAAATATTTTGAAGGGAGAGACTCCATTTGAAAGCCCAACATTCTGGAAATATTTCTCTAAATAGAAATGTGAGTATTAAAGAAAAAAAATATTAGATTTGGAGAGATTAACTTCCATACCTGAAGCCATAGCAAAGTCTCTCAGGATTTGCCTATAAGCTAGAGCTTCTTTGACTGTGGGGATACCCTGTAGCATGGTATCATCAACAAATTGCTGATGAGTTAAGGCCTAGCCATCTTCAGAAAGTTGGATACCTTTGACTTCACCAACTAATTTAGCTTGCTTGATCACTCGACCCAGTCCTTCCATCATGAGTATGAAGAGAAAGGGAGAGAGTGGATCTCCCTACTTGAGGCCTCTTGAAGGAGTAAAAGTCTCCAAGGGAGAACCATTAACAAGAATAGAAAAACTGGGAGAAGTAACTAGGGCCATTACCCATCTGATCCAGTTATGATCAAACCCAAAAGCTGTGAGAAATTTTCTGATATAGTTCCAATTCAGCTTATCATAAGCTTTTGCTATATCCAATTGCATGATCATTCCTACTTTCCTATTGATTGTCAATGAGTGCACCACCTCATGAGCTTGAATGATGTTGTCGAGGATTTGTCTTCCTTCCACATATCTAGACTGTTCAACCGACACCAAGGTGGGAAGAAGAGGTTTGAGTCTATTGGCCACAACTTTGGATATAATCTTGTAGACCACATTGCATAAGGAAATGGGTCTAAACCTATCAGGAGTTTGAGCCACATCTTGTTTGGGGATGAGGGATATAAAGGTGGTATTAAGAGCCTTCAATATAGTTTTTTCCCTCTTGGAGTCTTCCACTACGTCCAGAATGTCCTGCTTCACTGTGTTCCAGCAAGATTTAAAGAAATCTACACTAAATCCATCCGGGCCTGGTGCCTTACCATTTTGCATTTCTTTTAGGACACCACTAACCTTCTCTTCTGATACTGGTCTATGGAGGTTGAAGTTGTCCTCTCTGGAAACCAGCTTAGGTATATGTATTGAAATAATCCCGATGTGTTGATCTCTGTCTAAACCGGTTTCTTGAGCAATACCCCAAAAGTTCTAAACTAGCACTGCTTCTATTTCTTCATGAGAGTTGAGCAGGTCACCTTCCTCATCCTTAATCGAAGAAATTCTATTGTGAGCTCTATTCGCCATAGTGGATCTGTGGAAGAATTTAGTACTACGTTCTCCTTCTTTTAGCCATTGAACTCTGGATTTTTTCCTCCAAAAAATTTCCTCTTGTTTACATAAGTTCTCCCATTCATTATGATATAGAGTTGCCTAATCATTTCTAACTTTATTAAAACCCTCCGTGATAAGGGTTTGGTTGAGCTGCTGCATTTTTCCCTCAACCATTTTTTTTGCTTCAAAAATGTTGCCAAATTTCTTCTTGTTCCACTCCTTGAGCCAGAGTTTGATATATTTGAGTCCTTTTTGAAGAAGGAACATTCTTGTGCCTTGAATATTCAGATCTTTTTCCCACCAGATGGCAATGTTGTTGCTGAAATCTGGGTGGGAGAGCCATATGTTTTCAAATGTGAAAAGTCGATTCCTGGGAGTACCAATGCCCTGAATTTCTAGTTGCACCGGCCAGTGATCAGAGCCTCCAAAGGGGAGAACTCTTGCAACTATGTCCTTATCCTTGATCATAATATCTTTTGATATTATGAATCTATCTAATTTGGAAGCCACCTGAGACACTCCTCCTCTTTAATTGTTCCAAGTATAGGTACCATTGTTCATTTCAATATCCATTAACTTCATGTTGTCTATGAAGGATTGAAATGCACAAGAGTTCTTGTTCAGAATTCTGGTACCTCCTTTTTTCTCCAACAACAATTTGATCATGTTGAAATCACCTCCTAAGATCCAAGGGATTCTGGCATGTCTTTCCTTAAGATCTTGCAGGGAGTCTAAAAGCTTGAGTTTACCATCCAATCTTTGGGGGTCGTACACATTTGTGACCATGTAAATGTCTCTATCTCCCACTAGTTGAATGACCACTGAAAGATAGTCTCTAGATGCCTCTACATCTATGATGTCAATTTTTTGGGGGTTCCAAAGCGTGAGAATTCCTCCTGCTGTATTCTCTGCTTTGACTTCCAAAAACTCAAATTTATTGAGCCATTTGCTGTGAATATTTTTTATTTTTTGCATGGAACATTTTGTTTCCTAGATGAAGATCACATCTGGAGCTACTTGTTTCATCCTATTACTAAGAAATCTTTGATTTCTTTTACTACCTAGACCTCTTATATTCCAAGAAGTGAACTTCATTATTAAAGATTTGTAAAGGAGTAACTGGATAGGCCTTTCATCTTACTTGAGTCTATCATTAGCTTTCCACATTCCATCAACAATTCGTTTTTCTTTTTCCAGCCTCGTTTCTTTCCTGGGATTTTGGGTGCTAATCCTGGTGTGGTTTTCATAGCTTTCACCCCTTTGCTACCCTGTCTTTCATTTTTCCCTTGCTTTTCCAGCCCTTTGGTCTGATTTTTCCATAAGAACAGCTGTTGAACTCTGTGGAACTCTTCTGGAGGTAACAAATCCACTCCCTCCCTAGTTCCTTGTTTCAAGAATCATTCTAAATCTAGGTTCTCTTTTTCAACAATCTCCTATAGTTCGTTGTCCTCCATTTCCATCTCACTCTGGGTCATTTCCTGATCCATCTCCAGTTTTGTGTCACTCATTATTTCCTCTTTCTATTTGTTGTTGTTTTTGGTTTGCTCATAATTTTCTTCATTCCCCTCCTCCACTAGACTATCTCCCTTGACCTAATCTACTTCCATTATCACATCCTCCTCTTCTGGGGCTTGAAACCTATTTTGACTGGCTCATTTCTTTTCTGATTGAAGTTGCTTCGATCCCCTTTTGCTTCCTTTTCCTTATGGACCACCTTATGAAAGCTTTCAGAATATTTCATGGTGTTTGTTTTACCCTTGTTTTCCGTTTTACTGAGAGGACAATCTCTGAATAGGTGCCCATGCTCATGGCATTTATGACATTTGAATGGGATATTTTCATAATCCACTGTTTGTACCCATTCTTCATCAAACACTTCCAAAATTAGCTCATTCGGCAAAGCTCCAGAAAGATCCATTTCCACACATATTCTTGCAAAGGATGTGTATTTTCCCCTTCTGGTAGCCTCAAAGGCTTTGACACAATTTCTTAGCTTATTTCCTATGGTAGATAAGGATTTCATTTACCAATAATCCAAAGGTAGAGAGTGGAGTCTAACCCAAACTGGTATCGAGGTGAAAGTTTCTCATTCTGGGACAAAATTCATAACCCATGGTCGCATATACAGGACTGCTGCTGCGTAAAAGTAGGGCCCTCCTTCAAACACTCTGTCCTTATCTTCAATATTTGCAAAAACAACAGTAAAGAATCCCTTTGACCCTAGATGTAGTTCTATGCTTCCTTTTGGTTTCCAGTGGTATTTAATCCATGTTTGTAAAGCTTTTGCAGTGAGCCATAAGCCCATGAATTTACAAATGATTGCATAAGTCTACATGTGGTCCCTATGCGCCTGCAGAGTAGGATCATTCAAAACTACTCTAGGCATGATTGTAGTTTTGGGCTTGCATGGTCCCTTTTGTTCTTTGTCTTTTGTTCCCTGTTCCTTGTCCGCTTCCTTGATTTTTGTAGTGTTATTATTCTCCATCAATTTAGAGCCATCCTACTCCTCTTCCCTGTTTCTTTGCCTTACATATGAAGGACCTCTATTTTCTTCTATCGGTTTTTTACCTCTAAGGTCACTGCTTATTTGTAGGAGGGAGTGGAGCTCCCTCCTTTGCATCCTTTCATGGAGAAAAATTCTGCAAACCTGTAACCCTAGCTCGAAAATCGCCTCGGCCGCCTCCCTCAACTCTTCTCAAAACCAGAAGCAATTCTAGGCCACCATCAATTTCATCTAGCTTTGCAATGATATAAATTTCATTATTAAGACATGAAGTTATGGCCCTGAGAAATTTTACCGTTCTTAATGCCATTTCAACAACCAAATCATTGACACATGGTGGTATAGTGCCACTTCTCACCATCATATTATGCCGCATTAGTCATCTGACATATCACAATCTTGTGCCCACATGTCACCACCACATAGAAACATGTTTGTAGCCAAACACAATGCCCTACCAAGTCATATCCATAATTGGGGATTTCAATATATATATATATATATATATATATATATATATATATATATATATATATATATGATTCCATTAAACCACCTAAATGAAAAGCCAAGTCTAGATATCTATGATCCACATTTTTGGAATAATCCATAAGTTCATTTAAATAAAAGTGCCAAATTTGGATATCGATATTTTTTGATATCTATAATATAATTATATGGATAATTCCAAAATGGAAAATTTGTTAAACATTTGGATCCCTTGATTACTTAATCATCCAATTTTGAAGATTCCATGTCATCTTCCACATGGATCACCATCTGCTCCTCCAAGTTAGCATAAACAATCCTTTGCAACAACATCATCATCCTCATTAGAATAAGTCAAAAAATGGATCTCCAAATATCTTGAAGATCCTAAAAAGGCCATATTTCCAAAATTCCAGGCCTTGAACCCCCGGTCTCCATATCATCTAAAACATCAATAGCCACATTGACTACCACATCAACCCCTTAACCATTGTGCTATATATGCACACCATGTTGGTATGCAATATCATATTAACACATTTCCACAAAACATGACACATCATCCTACTATAAAAATTACTAACCCTCACAACTTGTAATTTCTTACCTAGTAAATAACATATTGTGGATTTTAATCAAGTGCAAATTACTGAATAAAATCATTGTTGTAATTTTTAACAGGTAAATAAAATATAAATCAATGGAATAAAAATATCCAATCTTAGAACCATGTGCATGGGAAATTATTCCCTTCAAATATATTTTCCAATAACATAAGTTTTAAAACATACAAGGCTTCTCACCCTAGGAAATTAAATGCCCACTGAGGAAAAGCAAACATCAAAACTTGAATTTTTCCAGCTAAGAAAGACACGTATCAATCTGATTTGTATAGGCTATATGGCCTACGAAGTTGCTACTTATGCACTTGTCCTTGCTTCCTGTCACATGTGTGAATTACATCTAAATTGTACATGTTTTTAGATTGTTGTATATATTTTTCCACTTGAGTTTGGGATTTATGGGTACTATATGCTATTGTGTGAATAATTTTACATAGTTCCCTTCACACGTGTAGAAACCTCCCACCTTTTATGACCTATCAGTTTTTACATGATTGTCTTGTGGCCCTATACAAATGCTCTCTTTGTTGCAAATCTTCACAAAATATATTCCTTTTCTAATTTTTTATATCTCTCTCTATCACTTCCCCTTGCTCTCTTTCTCTCTCTCTATAATATGCACACTTGGATGAATTTCCTTCCCCACCAAATCACTAAGATCCTCACTATCTCACTCTCTTGTGTTCAGTTGATGTGTATTTTCTCTTCTCCTAACCTTCCTTTTATAAGTTTGAGTTATTGAATGAATGCACAACCCTAATATCGAAAGTGATTGATGGTTGAGATTAGATCTCAACTTCACTTGAGATCAATGGTTAAGATTCATATAATTGGCTAATGAAAATAACCTTTGAATTCCATTATATTAGCTCACTTTTTCTTATAAAAAAAGTTACTTTAATTTTTCCTTTAATTGAAGTAATTTTCCAAGGTTAAAGGGTCTTTTGGATGACTTCCACATGTATAGACAATTAAAATTGTGTAGAAGTATTTTTCCAATGCTACTATCATCAAGAACAAGGGGGTATCCCTAGTGTGAAGTTCGAGTTAGACCTCACATCGTTTAGGATAGGAGCCCCATTTAGTATTTGGGCCTAGCTACCACCATGATTGTTTTCCTCTTGGCTGTCAAATGAAGAGAAGTTAGCATGAAAGCAAGTGTGAAATAGTACCTAGAGAATGAGGAAGAAATTAGCCCAAAATTGATGACTTGAAGAAAAAGGTACGAGAATATAAAAAAGGCAATGAGAAGAAGTGTACCTTAAGAGGAGTCATTGATCCAAAACCATCTAAGATATACATGGATTAGAAACTACTAGAGGTTAATTGTGAATTAGTTTGGAATAGGTTACAAGCATAGAATGGAATAAGAGAGAAAAGATTCAAAGTGAACACATGAATAATAAGCTATGAATTAGTTCATCCACATATAACCCGCATGAAAGAACTCATGCACACATCATTGGAGTAGTGGTTAGCCGTAACAACCGGCATAGGAATGCATGAGAATCGATGGCAAAAGTGAATATCTTCTTATTGATAAAGTTGCAAATCAAAGTACATGCACCACAATCCCATCAAAATCAAATAGTAGAATGAGGGTTTCTCATATCATCTCCAAGATAAGCTCCTTGCCTCACCACAAGTCAGCCTAATATCTTTCAAGAGATAAAGCGTTGATAGCCACCTAAGTGAAAACAACAGTCTAAGTATTAAAAGAACCCAAGTTCTAAAAGCCCCCCATCCTTTTGGAGTCATGGGGATATATTTATACAAATGGGAGGTGACCTTTCACCTTCCCCATGAATCTTCAAATCCTCATGACTCTTCCTATTCTATTTTACACCTATGTGACTTTTAGCCTTCTATATTTTCATAAATACTACAAAATAATATTTTCCATATAATAATGAGAAAAGGAAATGTAATGGACTTCAATTTTATAGCTTGTAAGCTTGTATGACCATCAACCATCTAAGCGGATTCAACCATCATCTGAATTGGGGTTGTTTGTAGTAATAGCTACGACAGTTTCCATAATTATGGTAGTATCCACTTCTTGTGAATAATTAAAATTAGAGATTGTAAATAATATGCACAATGATTTCTAATTGGAGCTCCATCTAAGGGTGAATCAAAAGAATTTTTAACCAGAGAACTGTTTATAAATTGTTGATATTTAGTCAAGTGAGTTCTAATCATTCCCCTTGCTCCTGCAAGAGAAGAATAACCATATTATTCGATTTGTTGATCTAGGCATGCCTCGACATCATCTAGGGTTCCATGATTTTTTTATCCAAGTCCCATAGTATTTCCATTTTGTTACTAGCTCCAAGAGTGTGGACCCAATCAAGCTTTGAGATCTCTGAGTGCAAGTCATCTAAAGTTGCTAGAATTAAGTGATGGATAAGATCCTCCCGAAGGACAATGTTTCTAATGGTAGTGGGTTGTTCTGCAAGTTCTAAGTCTATGCATGAAGAATATCCAAAACCCTAACAAACCATCATAAGATTGGAAACATTTTTTCTTGCAACATATATCTTTCCACTTTTAGGAAATGACTCCTAAAGTATCACGTGTAGCAAAGATCCAATGCCTGCCCCAAGAAAGTGCCCTATGAGCCCAAACTTGTGCCTCTCCCTCTAGATAGTTTGTTGATGAACCTAATTTGAGTATATTTATTTTGGTGTCCACTACCTCAGTATGAGCAAGATGTAAAAAAGAAATGTGAATTACTGTATCACATCCATTCAAGCTCTAGCTACATCGAGTACTTTGGTGGCTTGAAATTAGTCGCAATACGAGCAACAGTTTCAGCTTCAATAAGTTCTAAAAAAACCATCCAAATTATTTCAACAACAATATGATTTAAAAGGCCACTAAATAATCCATTACAAGATGCTTCTTGAAATGTGTTAGGTTGTGTCTTTCAATAATTCCTAGTCAATTCCAGTTGGAATTAAGTAATATATATATATATATATATATATATATATATATATATATATATATATATATATATATATAGATACACCAAAATTTTCCTATGAAAGGCTGTTAAGACGAGCCTATAGATATGATAATGTTCATATTCCAATTTTAGAAGGGATAACAATGGTGCAATATGTGCCTCAACAACATTTGAATTGATTGGCTTAAACAAAATTGAATGCGTAGAAGGATTTCACAAGTAAAGCTTCATTTTTGAGACCACCCTTGGTAGATCTTGTGCAATTTATGTGTCAACCTTTTTCCCTAGCTCTGCTTATTTATCTTGACTAGAAAATGTTTGATGTTTGACTGGCTTGGAATTGTGATATTCTGAAGATTTGTCCCAACCAAAAGATGACAATGTAAGCTTCACTGGAGTAACCTTGGTATCAAAAGAAAACATGGAACATGGGTTCAACCGTAAGCTTTATAACTGACATGATGAACTCCTCACATGTTGTTTTAAGGTTTTTTTTTTTTAAGCTCCTTAGCATCAACCTGACTTTCTAGCACAAAAGGTTAGAATGTACAGGCCAATGAGGTTGATCTTGTCCAATCAAATATTAAAGCCTACCCTCTGAGAATACGCTGAAGGTGCTCCAGCAAATGAGAGAAATCAAGCTGCTTGTTTGCTACTGCGAATTCAATATCAAATGGTGCCATATGTTCTCATAGTATCAGGAAATGGCTTATAAGGAAAAGTTTTCCATCCATCGGTGATGCCTTTTTTACGACCAACTTGCTAGCACGATGGATTGCCATTGAGTATACTCCCACTAAATCCTGTGCTCGTCCCATACATGCCCCAAAAAAATCGCACGTTCTAGACATCGCTAAATTTTGGTAAGACAATATAAGGTCTTGTCAAGTGGATGATAGAATGTTTCATCAATAAGGTATGCATAACCTGGCCTAGTTAATGAGGCCAGGGAATCCTTTTAGCACATTTAGACATCAGCTACTGCACAATGGCTTTCACCAAAAACATGCATTGTTCACAATAAAGTCTATCACAATTAGAAAGAATTTGAGAATATTCTTTCCTGGACGATTTTCTTTCAATCTCCTCCATCATAGGCTTCATTTCACTCGTAGCTGCTTTAAATAATACGCAGAGAATAAAATTCTCTACACCTTCAAAAATGCATGCTTTACTATATGTGCTCGAGAAGCTACATTTTTTTTTATCTAGACAAAACATGTGACTGCACTATACCTAAGGATCGTAACTGAAGTTGTCAAAACATCAAAAGATAAATGCCAAAAAGAAATAAATGTATCATTCTGCTTCAACAATGGAAGAAAGTGTGCGCTTCCAACACTCATATTTGATGCATAAAATTGGGCGTTTGAGGCTGAGGAATTGCCTCGATGGTTAAAAGTGAGGCTGAGGAATTGTTAGGACAGTTAAAAATGGCTCGAACTTGGCCAAAAGAATTTCGCAATAGCAGTTTTTGAATCATGTTTTTGATGGTGGAAATGGATTCAACACTATCAAAAATTTTGGGGCACCCAAAATCTTGAATGATAGCTCTAACTTGGATTTTATCAAAATCTTATTCTACTTGATTTTATCAAAATCTTACTGAAATTTCTACCATCAAAAATTTCTAGGGCACCCAAAATATTGAAATTTGACAGTTATAATTTGGATTTACAAAAATTCTTGCCAGATTTTATCCAAATCTTACCTAAATTTCCGTAATTTTAACAAATTTGCAAGCTGGTTAGACTACGGCACTACGTCATAAAATGGAAACCAAAAGTTAAAATTAGCATCAAATGGGGCTTTGTTGCCACTTGGGAACTTTATGATAACAATAAAGTTGATGTCTAAAGCCTTGTTGAAAGCCTTCAGTCTTCCTCGCATCCTTCAATCATTATAAGGGAGATGAACCGTTGATGACACCGCATCGTGATGAGCTGAGGGGGGGTCACAATGTATTAGGACGTATTAGGTGGAGGTGTGACGCCGCTAGGAAGACCAAAGGTTACAAGTTTGAGATACAAATTGTGAAATGAAAATGTGACTAAGGCAGTATCGCAATTTGGTGAGGTGATTGTTGAAGCATCATTCGATTAAGGGAAGCATGTCGTGCTTGAAGGGGTTGTTATCAAGGAAGATAGGCTACGATTGGCTTAGTCATTGATCACAGCCGGGCATCCTTATTTCGATTACCGATTCCTTGAGTATTCGCCAATCAGATGGATGCTGGCTCGGTAAAAAATTTGACTGAGCCATTTTCCATTTGATTTCTGAATATTTGGGGAATCAGCAATCGAGATAAGCTCAGGGATCACAGCCGCAATTTGCAAAGACAGGGTAGGATGGGTTCTACTGTGATCTATGCTAGCAATGTGAAATAAAGGGAGGTCACAGTTTGATAAGGGATGTCACAGTTTTAGAATGTGACTTCAGATGATGTAATGATTCAAGTCACCACACGAAGATGAAAGTTGCTATGTGACCAAGGAAAATTGAAATTACTTCTAGATATTTGCACCATATTTAGAAAAATGTTCTTGTTGCTTAGGGCTATAGATATGTTGTATTGTGCAAGCTCTTCTAGCCCGAAGGGTAGCCTTTTTTTGGATTCGAACAATTTACTATGCCCCGTGCTCGAGAACCAAACCAATGAAATAACCTAAATAGAATTAAGAAAATGAATGTTCCAACAACCAAACCAATCATGACCCATAGTTTCATCCCAAAAAGGATGTCTTCTAGGATAACTCGGCATTCAAGAACCCTCGAGAGGACATTTTCAAAGTCTAGTTCCACACAAACATTCTATCGGTACCAATGGCTAAGATTAACAACTAAATTCCCCAAAAGCATGACTTCCATCTGAGAAAAATATCCCATAGTGCCCAAAGTCTCTATATTTTTCCCTCATTGCTAGGATTTCTTATAGAGCATGAAAGTTGTGAATTTTTTGCTTCATGGAGAAAAAAATACATTATACCTAAATACACATTGCATTCTTCTTGTTGTTTAATTTATGGGGGAATTAGCCCGAGGCCTTGAGCACAAGGCCCAAGGCCCATGGAAGATGAAGTAGGTCTATTTGAAGATCGAACTAGCTTCTATGGGCCACATAGTTGGCCAAATCTACTACCTCATCATAAAATATATATTGCAAGCGAATGCAACCTAGGCCTGTTGGTGATTGCAAAACTAGACAGACTACACTGCTTAATCATGCTCGTAAAATTTTCAATAAAATGACATTGAAGAGAATAAAGGAGACCCAATATAGAAAATGAAGTTCACACCAATTAGGCATTACCCACAAATGGGATAGACTAGCAAGAGGGAGCCATTCATGTAGATTCATCAGACTTGGCACCAATTCTAACAAGAACCCAATGGCTGAATGATGGGCATTGGAAGAAGGCGACAGAGAGATTTAATAAAATCCTAGCAAGATTGATTGATTGGAAATGACACAAAAGGATGAGACTCTCAAAAGAGGAAACGTTGCATTTTATTATACTATTTTTGATACAGATTCTCTTTTCATTTATATGAGAATGAAGCCCCATCTCGCTACATTGATCTCCTATAAAAAAATTGCGTTTGTAATTGCAAATGTCAATCACTTGGTTGTTTGGGTACCTTTTAGAAATAAAAAGAATAGGATATTGACAACCACATCCAATATTTGGAATAGTTTGTTTAACTTTAACTAGTTCCCTCTCACAATGAAATTCCAACATGGCTTCCTTAGCCTCATCAAGTGTACTTGTACTCATAAAATAAACGCAATTCCACTACTAAGCCTTGTAGCAATACTGTTGATAGTTTTTGTTTCTCTGAAAGGAAGAATCCTCTAGTGTCTGGAAGGTGATGGTATCCTTCCTTCTCACCCTACATGACTTCATACAATGCTTGCATTTCAACCAACAACATTGGAATTTGTTGGCTTATTATCATATTCATGCCTTCATATAAGTTTCTAATTTCAAGGTAAAGTCGAACACTTGTTGCAAAACACCGTCGGTCAATGATTCTATCAAATCCGTTGGATGAGTAGCATTAGGATATATCTGCAAGCCAAGTAGCCAAATCAAAATTAGTTAAAACAAAAGATTAATGATGAATTCTTTCAAAGGATGTGTGATTGCTATCTTCCAAAAATGTAAATTTGACTATGATTATGGGATCATTGCTTGAGTAGGTCACAAAAACAATTAATTTCAGGGTTCAATTCAATGATGATTAAACAATTCTAAACAATATGCCTAAGAAATGCAATAGAAATATCCATCCAAAGTTTTAAAATAAATGGGGACCCAAAATTTTAGGTGTACAGGCTAAAATTTTTGGGGGTTTTCGTAGCAGCTACAACACCCTTCAACTTGTATAAGTATCCCTCTCTAATCCCAATGACCACTAATAAGACTGGGCTAATATTCTATCGATGAATGAGTATCTACCCATTTCTTAACATGACCGCATATCCTATATCCTTCATTAATACTGAAAGAAACTTCTTCTTCAATACTTGTACAAACAACATACCCCTAGCATCCAAAGTTCGTCCTCACTCTAGCTACAACTTAATGGTTCCCTCTCCCTTTAAAACATATTTAAAACATATTTGGCATCATCGCCAACGTCCAGTTGAACCCCTGAGTCTTTCTTCATCAGAATTCTAAAATGCTCCCATGCTTATATCATATTGTGAGATGCACCATTGTCCAAGTAGTAAGCACTCATATTGATGGTGTCAATAGATATATTGGAGATTGATGAGCAGTCCTCCCTACAACTAATCAAGCTATACCTATGCAATTTTTTTTGTTATTTCTTCCCCTTCCGCTTCTTCTTTAGACACTTGGAAAAATAATTCCCATTCTTGTGGCAAATGAAGCACTGGAGCATGATCAAGTACTTCTTCTTCCTTGGTTGTGATCCCTCACTATTACACTTTGAACAATTCCAATTTCCCTTCTTGGCCAAATTGACCAGAGCTAGTCTGCATGGGGTAGCTCAAGTGGTAGTGGTCATGGAAATGAAGCCTCACCAAATCAGAAGTCTTGGGTCCAAATCTTAGGTTACCCTTCCTCGGTATCGGGGTGAATAATGGACATGAAAATCGGAGAGTCCTACCAAGCTTACAAAAAAAAAAAAAAATTGACTAGAGCTAGGTTCTTATCTCCATTTCCTTGCATGTTGGCCTTAGACACCTTTCGAGTGTATTTTTAGATGTAATCATCCCAAATCCTCTCCCATTTGGGAAGTTTCTCACAAGCACAAAATCTCTTGAGAAATGGTTCCCATGGCTTGGTGAGCCCATTTAGTACCACATTGATGATTCTTGTCTCATCCACATTCTCCCCAATGAATGCAAACTAATCATGTAGCTGGGTGATCTTCATGAAATAGCTAGTAACATTATGAAACATTGGCATCTAGATGGATCTAAGCTTGGTCCTCAAAATCATCTTCCTATTCATATTATCAATCTAAAACATGTCCACTAGAGCCCTAAGCATCTCTTTGATTGAGGAATTATTTGCTAATTGTGGGATCAAATGATCCCTTATGATAGTCATGATTAGTCTCTGGGCTCTAATGCCTTATTTTCCTGAGCATATAGAGTGCTACATTTTTTGGTATAGGAAAAATCTTCTCTATAATCTCCCATCGGTCATGCTCATTTAAAAGTAAGGATACCCTTTCCTTCTAGGAAACGAAGTTAGATGCTTGACCCAATTAGTCTTCAAACGTGACACAAGTTGTTTCCACTTCTAGATTTGATAAAATTCCATTGTTTGCTTATTCCTTCAAGGACCAAAAAGAATAAAAAATATTGTTGTTTTATATATTTCCTAAGATATCCATATATATTTGATAGATCTAATAATTTTTTTTATGGATATATCTTTTGGTCCTATTGTAGTCATTGGAACACACCCCAAAGCCTTTAGCTTGTATACCTAAATTTTGGGTCCCCTTTTGCTTTTCAAGGTTTCAATGGTCATCCTTGTTGCCTAAATTGGTCAAAATAATCGAATGACCTAGCTATCATTAGAGCCTATGGTTGCTCATGTTTTCATAAAGCACGTAGCCTATGTCCACCTTTCCTCATCTTAGTTCTCATTATGGCATGAGGAGTTAATGTTTCATTCATGCACTTTTAAATCTTTATACTATTGTATTAGGCATTGCAATCTACATGCATGAATTTTGTATTGTACAATTGAAGATTATAGCCAGGCTTTACCTTGGTTCTCATCCCCTACCTTTCATCTTCAAGCTTGAATTCTCAAGAGAATTTCATGGAAATTTCTAGCCCCGGTGATTTCATTATCATTTCCATTTTGCATTGAACTTCTTTCTAGGAAAATACACTGGGAACATATTTTTTACTTGTGTTGGCAAAATCTCAAAGAGGTTTCTTTGAAGTTTTTACAAAATCCATTTTATTAAAACCGACTTTCTCAACTAGTGTGTGCTTTCAATATATTTCATCTATTGTGCATTTCAAACTTCAAAAATAATGCTTAAAAAATCTCATATTTATGTCTCTTGTACAAAGCATTGAAAGGCTCATATGTTTTACTAATTCAGATTGTGTTAGAGCATGCAGTTGGTCATTCTTTAGTGTTCTTATGTGGAAGAGGTTACATGCCTGAACTAAAAAAAAAGGTTATTATGAAGGATATGGGTGTATAATTTTCATGAAGTGGCATTCTGTAAACATTTGGAAATGATGAGTCTTCTTTGAAGGCTATGGAGGACAGTGTTGTGGTTGTTGATTTATCTCACTTTGGTATAAGTAGAGTAATCAGAGATGAAAGGATACACTTTATGCATAACCAAAGCATTGTTGATGTCCAACATTTGGCAAGAGGATAGGGTTGTAATAACACATTTTGACACCAACAACTCACACTATTGAAGCTTGAAGTTCAAGATATAACAAGAAATACTTGCCTCATTTCAATCATGGGTCCTGAAAGTGACCAAGTGATGAAACTCTTGAATCTTAAGGAAAATGTTGGAAACCTTATGGCACCCATCTGCATTATGCTAGGGAGAGGAATCCTATAAATGTGGCCATTGGTAGTGTGTTATCAGATACAAGTTTCTCATTGTTTCTTTCACCAAACATAACTCATTTGATTTGGAACTCAATCATAAAGTTTGGTGTTATTCCCATGGGGGAACGTGCCTCAGAACGATTCATAGTTTTCGAAGGAAGAACTTTTGTGGGTAAATGGATTACAAATGAGTTTAATGCCCTTTAAGTCAGTTTATGGAGGACCATCTTTTTGACAAACATATTTTAAATATTCCAAGAGATAATTGCAAGGCTCATCACATATGATGGTGTTGAGTAGCATTTGTGGGGTATTCAGTCAGACAACCCTGCAATTGTTGGAAGAAATCTCACAGCTAACGAAACAAAGGTTAGAAAAATTACAAGTTGTGCCCCTGGGAGAAGTGGTATTAAACATGTAGGACTTGTTTATGTGAAAAGAAAGGTTGGCTTCCTAGGACAAGAGGTAAATATTGGAGATATTAGGGGGAGTATTGGTAGATTTTCCTTTCTTATCTCATTCGTTGCCAATAACAATAGCAATTCAAGAGAAAATTAATGTCCTTTGTTAATCACCCACCATTGCCTCATATAACGATGAATCAATAATGTTTGTTATTCCTTGATCCAGGTGGATATTGGTGGCCACCCACCTATTCCACTTGGACCCTCACCATTGTTCTGTGAGCTTTATTTTTCAGTTTCCTTAATTGTAGCACAGTTTACTATTTTTGGTAGTTTTTCGGGTCCTGAACTTCCTGAGCCATTTTCAGGCCCTAAAAGACGGTTTTTTGGCAATGTACCTTTGGGTGATTTCATTGAAATCACATTTTCAATTTTATTCCTCACATAGATATTTCCAACAAGGTATCATGCATGTCAAACAGAGATAATATGACCAAGTTAAAACCCTGGGAAGTTGGCTTCCCAACTAACCCCAACGGGGCCCTTAAACTCTTGGTGTTACATCTCCTCAGGTTAGGGTTTTGGTTGTTTAGGGTTTTCTCTTATTGTTCAACAATAAAAGGGCCCTTGAGCCTCATGGTAACTCAGTTCAGAGGCATGTAGTTTCCACATCTCTTCTCAGAGATAAGCTACCATCCTCTAAGCTAGTCTCATTTCCATTCTCTTTATAAGCATATTTTATTATTTTATATTAATGAAAGGAAATTTTATTTCTGCTGCATCTCTATATCTATGGTTATATATGTAATTTTTTGTGTTCATGTTTAAATTCAGATTAGTGGTATCAGAGGGGTCTGCTCTTTCTCTTTCTTTGTTTTTCTTTACATGTCCCCAACGAGGTCGGGATATAAGGACTTAGGGCTCGAACTAGTCGAACCTTTGCAAGACCAGCGTCGTAAATCTCGATGGCCTCCCATGCGGGAAGAAAGGAAAGATGAAGGAGTAGGAGATCCTATCAAAATATTTCTCGAGGAGGCCCTCGAGAAACAAGGGAACATGATGATGGATAACTTTTCTAAGATCCTTCAACGGTTGCCCACCAGTGGCGCATCCACATCCAACAACCAGTCTCGAGGCTCCACACCTTTTAAGGTACAAGTAAACTTTGACATTCCCATATTTGAGGGCCAAATAGATGCAGACGCCATAGATAAATGGTTGAATCTACTAGAAGGATATTTTTATGTTCATGATTTTTCCAACTGGGAAAATATTACTTTTGCTCTTCTCAAAGCCGCCCCCCACGTCAAGGACTAGTGGGAAACCTATTGTGAGCAGAAGGATGAAGTTACGACCTCACTATTTTCAGTCACTCCCACTTGGAATTCATTTCGGGACACAATCAAGGATCAGTACTATCCTGTCAGTAGCTACAGGGAAAATACATAAAGTGGACCACGTTGCAGTAGGGAAGGGAACAAGATGTGCCGGAGTTTACCAATGTTTTTCATACCATTTGCATGAAGTTGGGTATCAAGGATTCTGAGAAACATTTTGTACTCAAGTACCGTGACTACCTACATAGATACATCCAGGACAAGATGGAGCTCCTATACATATCTCACTTGGCATGACATATCGATAAACCATCAAGATCAAGCAGAAGTTTAAACAAAAGAAGAAAGACTTTGAATTTGTGAATTCAAAGCAAGGGAAAGGTGCCCCTAAACTTCAAAACAAAGGACAAGGCTAAGGTCGGATGGCCCAGGACCACCCGCCAAGGCCACAAGAAAAGAACAACACTGCGAAGCCAAAGAAGGACACAGGAAAGTGGTATGAGTTCCATAAGAGCTCCACCCACAACGTAAGTGAGTGTCGGGCCAAGCGTCACTGGTGGCTGAGATGAAGGCTTCAGAATGAGATGCATTTTCCGAGTCTGAGTTAGAACCAAACAAGAGGAATGAAAAAGGGACATAGATTATTGATGCGGAGCCCAATGCCACTGTTGCAACCACAAAGATCCAAAAGGAGGAACCCGAAGATCCAGAGGAGGAGAAGTGTCTATTCCACTCCGAGATGTGGGTAAAGGGTTCCTTGGTATGGTTCATTTTTTAAAGTGGGAGCCAAAATAACCTCATTACATCAAAGGTCATGAAGCAGCTAGGCTTATCGACCACAGCACACCCACAACCCTACACCATGGGGTAGATTCACGAAGGACGATATCTACACGTGAGCCAACAATGTCACCTTCCATACAACATCAAGCCCTTCACAGATGAGATATTATGTGACGTTTCTCCCATTGTTGTTTGTGATGTATTATTTGTCCAACCACACTTGTGGAAGCGACATGCTATGTATGAGTCAAGGCCACGATTTGTTATTGTTACATTGGGAAATAAGTTGTACAGGATACCGGAGGTAGCACTGCCTATCGCCATCTATCTGGTTACTGTAAAACAATGCAGTAAGCTCATTTCCAAAACTAGGAAATTTTTTTTCCTGATGATACGCCCTCAAGGAAAGAAGAAGACGATGGCCATGACCTCGAGATAGGGCCCCTCCGCACGACAAAAACAGATGGACATGGTTGTGGAGGAGTACGAGGACATCTTCACCTCCCCCGCAGGGGTGCCTTTGCACTGTCATGTCAAGCACTCCATCGATATGACCCTATGTGCATTGTTACCCAATGGACCAATCTATCGGTGCTCCATTCTAGAGAACAATAAAATCAAGAGGCAAATTCAGGAGCTGCTACTGAAAGGTCACGTTCGACCAAGTTCATTGCCCTGTGAGAGCCTGATTGTGTTGGTACAAAAGAATGATGGGACTTGGAGACTCTGTATTGACTATTGGGCACTGAACAAGATAACTGTCCAGAATAGGTACCTGATCCCATGGATTGATGACCTTCTGTAACAACTCAAGGGGGGAGGGATATTTTAGCAAGATCGAATTGAAGTCTAGATATCACCAAGTACCAATTGAACCCTCTGATGTGTGGAAGACTGCCTTCAAAGCGAAGGAGGGCATTTTTAAATGGTTGGTTATGCCTTTCAAGGTGACAAATGCTCCTATAACCTCATGAGGCTGATGGATGACATCTTGCAGCCATTCACCAACTCATTTTTAGTGGTATACTTGGATGACATCCTGATCTTCAGCCAAAGTTGGGAAGAGCACCACCACCACATCTAACAGGTTTTCGAAACACTACAACAACACAAGTTGTGTGCCAATTTGGAGAAATTCACTTTTGGCATGACCCAGGTTCAGTATCTGGGATACATTATTGATGAATGCGGGGGGCATGTGGATCCAACCAAGATCCAAGTCATTCGGGATTGGCTAGCCCCAACCACTCTAATAGAGCTTTGCATCTTTCTGGGTCTTTCCAATTGCTACCACAAGTTCGTGTTGGGGTTCTCTCATATCACTTGGCCCTTGAGTCAAGTCACCAAAGGAGGAGCGAAAGAAAAAATATTTTGGTCTCAATCTCAATAGAAGGCATTCACAAAGTTGAAACATCGCCTCTGCTCTGCTTCAGTGCTCACATTACCAGAATTGCACCAACCATTTGAGATTGAGACATATGCCTATAAATTGGCTATTGGGGCAGTCCTTAATCAACAGGGGCATCCAATGGCATATCATAGGAAGACAGTTTCAAACACAAACCGGAAGTATCCCACTTATGACAAAAAGATTTATTCCATTGTGCAGGCCTGCTGACAGTGGAGGCATTACATTTTGGGGAAGGAAATAGTCATCCACATAGACCATCGACCCTTGTAGTTCATAAAGATGCAAGGGAAGTTGCAGAATGATCACCATTAGAAGTGGTCCACATACCTGCAACAATTTCATTTCAATATCAAGTATAAGAAGGGCAGCACAAATAATTTTGCAGACTACCTCAGCCAACCACCGATCATGGCATTAACCACCGTGATCAACTCTTGTGGGCACAAGAATTATGGTTGGACACTTCTCTACAAAAGCAAGCTAGAATTTTGCCACACATACCATACGTTGTTCAACGGTCAACAAGTTCCAGATTTTCACCTCTAGGATGCTTTGTTATGCCACTTGGGACACCTTTGTGTTCCTGCAAACGAGCATGCGAAGATGATTTTGGAAGCACACTACAGTCGACCGTTGGGCATTTCGGGGTCGAGAAAACTATGGCAGTACTGCAAAAGTATTTCTATTGGTCGAATCTTCGATAAGATGTCGGGAAGTACATCAGATCCTACATTGCCTGCGCCATTGCCAAACTAACCATCAAGAAGCAAGGTCTCTATACTTCGCTGACTACCCCTAGTCAACCTTGGGAATCCATCTCCATGGATTACATGTTAGATCTACCTTATACTAAGCATGACAATGAATGTGTTTTTGTGGTTTTCGAAATATTCTTGAATATGGCCATTATGGCGGCCTGCAAGAAGAGTATCACAACAAAAGCCACCGCTAAGCTCTTCTTTGAATGAGTGTGGGTACACTTTGGGATCCCACATTCTATCATCTCAAATAAGGACAACAAGTGCCTTAATACATTTTGGTCCAGTCTTTGGTCGATGCTAGACACCAAGCTAACTAAGTCTAGTGCTTTCCATCCCCAAACTGATGGCCAGACAGAGGTCGCCAACATGATGATCATACACATTTTGCACATGTACAACTCAAAGAATCCACACACATGGGATGAGAGCCTCCCCTATGTCTAGCACAACTAAATCCAGGCTCTCCACACCTTGACTAGCCACAACCCTTTTTAGGTGGGCTTGGGATTCTAGCCACTATGTCCATTGATGTGGCCATACCATTTGCAGTGACTCTGGCAGATTCAGCTCATGTCTAGTTCGAAGTAGACAAGGCTAATAGCTTCATTGAGCACATTCAATACATCCACCAATAGTTCCATGACATATTGGACAAAGCCAATGCTAAGTACTTGTAGCGGCATGATCAGCATTGGGCGCCACACAAGTTCCAGGTGGGCGACAAAGTTTGGCTACACTTGCAGAAGGAGTGCCTTGCTCGGCCCCACCACAAGATTCACCTACTTTGATATGGGCCATACACACTCACCAAGGTTGTGGGAGATAATTCTTCTGAGCTCAACATTCCCCCATTCCTTGGCCTACACCCAGTGTTCAATGTGGATCACCTTCGTCCATAATTTCTAGCATTATTGGACACATCCAACATTGTAGAACAACTCACACCAATAGAGTTAAATCGAGACTGCATGGAAAAAGCTGCAACTAATCGGATCATGGACACGTAGATAGAGAACACTCACCAGCAGAAGATCCAACTATATCGAGTTGTCAAAGTTAACCAACTCTTGCACCAAGGAAAATGGCTCACTAAGGACCAAGTTTAGTAGAAGTTTCCTCATCTCATGGAGGAACTCAATGCAATGGAAACCATTGCTTCCTAATGGGGGAGTGATGATCCAAGTGGATATTGGTGGAATTCCACCTATTCCACTTGGACCCTCACCATTGTTCTATCAATTTTTTCTTTTCAATTTCCTTAATTGTAGCACAATATACTTTTTTTGGAAGTTTTTCGGGTCCTGAACTTCTAGAGCCGTTTTGAGGCCCTAAATGACATTTCTTTGGCAATATCCCTATGGGTGTTTTCCTTGAAATTATATTTTTAGTTGTAGTCCTCAGAGATATCTTTCTAATGAGCTATCATGAGCATCAAACGAAGTTAATATGACCAAGTTATGACTCCAAGAAGTTGGCTGCCCAACTAACCCCAACAGGGCCCATAAACTCTTGATGTTACCTCCTCTCGGGTTAGGGTTTTTGTTGTTTAGGGTTTTCTCTTATTGTCCAATAATAAAAGGGCCCTTGAGCCTCATTGTAACTCATTTTAGAGGCATGTAGGTGCCACATTTCTTCTCTGAGATAAACTACCATCACCTGAGCTAGTCTCATTTCCACTTTGTTTGTAAGCATATTTCATTATTTGATATTAATGAAAGCAAATGCTATTTCAGCTGCACCTTTGTATTTATGGTTATATTTGTAATTTGTTGCATTCTTGTTTAAATTTGGATCATGCCTCTTACTCCAAAGTGATAACAAAAATATGCAAGAGGGAGAAGACGACCTCAAGAAGGACAAACTAAGTTGAGCATTCACAGTATTAACATTTAGCATGGATAGGATTCTGTTAGTTTCTAGGTCTCAATGCTATACTATACATGTCTAGGATATTGTAAGTGGTCACATTCTGTATATTTTCAAACATGCCAAAGGGGAAATAAGCAGTCTTATTATGGTGTCGCTTCCCTCGTGAGTAATTTTATTAGATAATCATATTAGTTTTCATAACAAGGGAACATCTTTCCTCTTGTTGTCACCATTGAAGAAATATAGATAACCAAGGGTCGGGGATGTTGAAATTGTGACTAGGTCTGGTCTTCATAATTTTCATTATCAATATGCATCTCATGTAAAAACAAAAAGAAGAAAAAATATTAATATTCTTTTTATTGTCAAGCATGTTCTTCATGCTTTTTCTTGGTCAAAAGAAAATATAAAAGGGCATGTTCTTCATGATCCTGGTGAAAAAGAAGAAAATTCGAATTTTGTAAGTGTCATTTGTCACTCCAAGTTGGCAATTCTCACTCCAGAAAGACAAGTTGGCATACCCAAAGGATGTGTCTCTTCACATGAATGAACAACTATGTATAGGGACCTATCCTCCATTTGGAATCTAATTCATGTCTCTTCTATGCTAGATGAAATTTGGGTATGTGGCATGAAATCCGAGGAACATAAAAAGTTCCTAACGCAAGACGATTTTATGGATTTTGAAATTTTATGAGTCAATATGGTTCTATGACATCCAAAGTTTTCTAGGGAAAAATAGTTTTGTGACATTTGAGTTTTTGAAGGCTTGAGAAAAAGTTTGAGAGGTACATGTTAGTGTGAATTTCAGAGGAATATTCTACTATAATGATGCAAGTTGAAGAGGTACATGATGATGCAAGTTTCAAAGGAACATTCACCAATAATGATGGGAGGTTCAAAGGCATCTAAACTCAAGCATATGGCAAATTTGTTGACTATCTTATAGACAAAGCATGGCAGAATTTGGAGGGTTGACTTGCAACTTGGATCGCTGGTTAATATGACTTGGATTTGTCTTTTTCAAGAAGAAGCTATAAGGAAAGGATTGATGGGTTTTCACCTCTAGCTTAATGTCTGGTGTCTCTTGTATTTTTTGCATTGTATTTATATAATTTCTTGATGACCTACAAAATGAAGAAATGGCTAAATGAAAAACATATAAATAAACAATCTCAAGTAATTGGCACATTAGGAAATTCAATCATCTATTTGAATTTCAACATGGTATCAGAGCTAGTGAAAAGATGTGAATACTTTTGTGGTCCCATTAGAAGCTTGAAGCTCTAAATATCTATGGAAGGTCCAAAATAATATGTTCCTAGTCTGAATCTAAGGCTACTTCAGGAGGTTCGAGATTTGTATCATAGTCTAAAATTATTTTCATACAAAACTACCTCAAGGCTGATGGTATCAAAGATTATATTTTATTGTGGTTTGTGATATTTTTATAAGTTTGAGTTTCTTGATGCATGGAGTTAATTGCTAGGCTGTGTCCTGAAGGATTCTAGGACGAGATGTAGAAGAGAAATATGAAACCTCTGTTGTGAAATCTAAATAATACATTCAAGAAGTTGTGGAAGAAAATAAAGTCGATAGATAGTTGTGATCAAAGAAGATGCCATGATATTATAACCACATACAATTGGATAGCGGGAAGGAAACTCATTGGGAATTAATTGTGTAAGAAAGGAGCATCATAATAATTTTTCATGTTCAAATACATTTAAGAATTGTCATTGGGTGCTACGTTAGAGTCATGAGAATATAAATTGAATCAAGTGATATCTATTTACACATGAAGAACCTATGAAATTCATGTCAAACTCTGCCATTAAGGGAAAGGAGATGTGTGAGCTTTCAATTTTACTACTTTCCATTGTGGATAAACCATTACCCATCAACATAGCGTAGTGAGGACTACACACTAGCATGAAAAACCTAGAAGTCCAAGCCTTATGAATTATTTGTGAAGTGAAGAAATGTTGTGAAGAAGAACTAATAATAAGCTATATGAGACTACTCCTATCTATGTTTGAAGTTACATAATGATTTAAAGGATTTGAGCTTCAAGCTTCAAATACAAATTTTTCTAGCCCAAAGTTTTGAGCATGATCCTTATCTTGTTTGAAATATATCTTCAATGTGAAGCTAGAACAAAAGTCTAATTTGATTGATCTAAACTAGTGACATGTCTGAAATAAATCCAGAATCTGAAATATTTATAGTCATCATAATGAAATTAAATCTGAATTTTGTGGTTGATGAAAGATCCAAAATTTATAAGCATGTGTTCGAGGTTTGAGATTGTCATTTGAAATCTAAAGAAAAAATTGCAAGCAACCTCAAGAATTTGTGATTTGGCATTGTATTGAAGGAAGACAAGTAAAGTGTCCCAAGAGGTATGTATAGTTCTTGTTTTCATTTTTCAAGAACTAGGCATAGATTTATGTTAAAGTTCTCTCGCATCTAAGTTGTATGCTCCTAGAAGATCTCATCTATCACATTACTAGATCTAATATGTTATGAATGAATCACTTTAGATGTGAATCAACATGAAGTATGAACTACCAATCTTATGAAATAAATTGTTGACACATGTTGTGCTATGAAAGGGTCTTTGCATAAGGAGTCATATCTTCTCTCTTGAGGACAAAGACATAATCAATATGATAGGTGCTTGGACCCTTTCTCTACACATAAAGAATATAAATATGTAAACTAGCTATCCGAATATTAAGAAACTTCACCTCATAGAAGGCTTGTCAATAACATTTCTAGGATTTGCAGCTAACACATTCTTATATTTGTTGAATTTGAAAATTTGAAGTATGACAAGATATTAAAGAATTTAAGATTTGTAGACCTTGGAAAATGTTTTGAATTAGAGAAACCTAGGGAAAACCCTAAGAATGATTGTTTCTGCGTACAAGAAGGATACCTAGCACTTGGAAGTAACATAAATGACATCATGTTGATGCAAGGATAAGGATGGTGAAAATTACAAAAGATCCAAGATTAAGAGGGGCATGACTTTTCTTAAAAAGATACATTAGAGAAATTTTGAGGTCTAAAATGGGCCTCCTAAGGAATATTATAAAATAATAGTGGAAATAATAAAATAATATTAGATTACATCATCAAATTTTAGAGGGAAAGCAGAAAACATGTTTTCTCAACTTATCTCCCTACAATTTTACTCAAATTTTGAGCAGGTGAACTCATTATTTTTCATGTGTTTCTCATTTTTCTTTTTTTTGTAAGCTGTGGTGTTACCTTTTCTATTATATACAACCACAGTAAAACTATACAATCGCCTGTGACCTCACCCCGCCTTGCAGGGAAACCGGGTCTATTGGTCACTCATAAAAACATAGTCTGAGAGTGTTCACTTGTCAACTTTGAGAAACTACATATCAAAAAACATGACAGTACCCTATCTATATTCTGTCTCTTAATGTATAGGCTCAGACACATAACAAAACCTGCCATACAGACTGTTTCACTAAATCTTATCACAAAATTCAAAAAAATAACTGGGCAAACATTCAGTCTACCATGATTTCTTGCTTGATTTCCTCCTCACGCTTCACCTTGGTTAATTCCTTCAGCATGCCACAGATTTCCTCTATTTTGTTGTCCTGCTTCCGTATCATGAGCTGCAGATTGGTCATCTCCTTTTTCATATCCGACAAACTTTGGACTATCTCTGTCATCTCAACAGTGACCTACTCCATTGCTCTGGCTAACAAATGTTTCATCACCCAATACATGTGTAATGCTTGTTTATATAACGTTAGGCGCCCTCTCGTATTCCCAGGATCCGAGAGCAGGGTGTTCCACTCCTCCATTTTTGGGTGGGAGGGTTCTTCCAGAACTCTGTTTTCCAGCGCATCTATTATCCTTCTGATACCTTTGTTGGTCCCTTTGACATAAGCTCTCTCTTCTTCCTGTGCGACCTGCTCTATGGAACGACGACCCCTCTTCTGCTGGTTCAAGGCCGGAGTCTCCTTCTTGCAGTGGTCAGCCTACCATGATCTTCCTCGTCCCCTGCGCCTCCTTCATTTTCCTCTTTTTGATGCTCTGGCCTTGTTATTGCTTCTACTGCTTTGCCCTACTTCGAAGGTCACCCTCATCCTACATTTCTCCTTCCCTATCTCCATTTCCCTTTCTCCGGAATTTTCAGTTTCCTCCGCTATTTTCTGCTGCTCCCCCCGGGTATTCCTCCTATCTCCCTCCTTCACCTGCCTTTCCCTGCTTTCTCCTTCCGCCATATCATTTTGTCGACGTTTAAGTCTGTGTCCTGAGTCTCTCTGCCAAATTACTCTGCTCTTTGCCACCTTCCCGGATTTCAAATTATCTGTCGTTCTACCTGCTCCAGTTCTTAAATGCATACCGCCACCTGACCCCTGTTGCGGCAAATGATCACTGCCGATCCTCTCTCCTGCCATTTCCATAATTTGATCTGCTCCTTGTCTTGGTATGCGATCTCCTCTGCATGTCATCGCAACTAACCTACTAACGATAGCCTTGAGGTGTGGCGTGTGCTGGCCTGTACTACATCCCATCACTGCCTTGAGCTGACCGTATTTCTCCACCCCGATCGGGGTATGTGTGTTATCATGATCATGGATGTATTTCTTCATTATTATCCTAATTGGTGATTCGGTTTAAGTTTTCCCATCTTGTCATGGCCAGCTGGGGTGTCCATATGGTATCTACTTTTCCTTCCGGTTTGTTGCACCCCCAATTTGCCAGGTAATTTGCTAGTCTATTACCTTCTCTTCTTACATGATGAATGATCTTATACTCAATATGTTTCGTAGATTCTTCTAGGTCCTGGATGAGACCCACCATCCTCCAGCTCTTAGCCACCTGTTCCCATGACTTTCCATGATTTAGTTTTCTGATTGTATCTATAACCAAATTTTAGTCCCCTTCTATTTCTAATTTCATGTATCCATTTCTTATTGCGATCCTGATTCCTTGATATGCCATCATGAATTCGGCTTCGTTGTTACTCATTATACCTCCTCTGTCTGCATAGATCCATCTGGTTTGACCTTGGCTGTCTCTAAAGATCCCGCCATATCCAGCCGGTCGTGGATTTCCTTTTGAAGCTCCGTCAAAGTTAAGTTTGATGAAACCATCCCGAGGGCGAATGAAAACAGCTGGGCTTTGGTTTTTTATAACCTGTATCTTTTGATGATGAGGGAAAACCATCCTGGGTTGCATGTTTAGCTTTCTTAGAATATGGTGCTCTTCCTCCGAAGTTCTCCAGTCTTCCTGGTCCCACGTTTCCGATAGAGTTGTTTCTCTTATTTGATTCTGAGTTATTTTCCATAAATCCTCGGGTGTAGATGTCTTACCTTGAAAAATCCTTCTATTTCTCTCTTTCCAGATGTTCCATATGTTTAACCCCATTACCAGGTTCCATGCTCTTCTGATCACTGGGCTTTGAAATTGTCCCTTCCCCCATTGGAATAGAGTTTGTATTATGTCTAGGGGGTTTCGGTTTGACTTTCTGAAGAGGCATCTAGTTTCTTCCCATTGAAGCTGAGCTACCGAACACCAGTTTAGGATGTGTTCCTGATCTTCTTCATTTTGTTTACATAAGCTACATCTTGGTGGTCCTAAGAACCCTCTTTTCTGTATTTGATCCCATGTAAGTATGTGTCTTCTACCTACTAACCATGCAAACATGGTGACCTTTGGCCACCACCTATTCTTCCATAATTGTTTCCAATCTTGTGTTCGAGCTTCCTGTGCTTGCTTGGATTTTATGGTATATGATTCTTTGATTGAGAAAGTTCTTTCGTGTTTCCGCCCCATCTGAGGATATCTGGTCCATATCTATTTTAATCCTTCTTGGGTCCATCTCCGTTATTATCCTGGCTTTTAGTTCCTCCTCAATGTTATTATCCAATTCTTCAGGTCCTTTCCATTCTCTCCACATCTCATTTTCTCCTCCTTCCTTCCAGTAGTCTTTGACTAGGATTAAGCCTTTAGCCTTGGCTTCCCTGTAAATATTTTGCAGCTCCTGGATTTCCATCATTCTTTCCCTCTGTTGCCAGGCTTCCTCCCAAAATTTTGCTATCCTTCCATTTCTTATTTCCCAAAAAGCATGTCTATTTATGATGTCTCTGTTCTGACATGCCAATTCCCATATTGCAGATCCTTTTGGCATTTCTTCCTTTCTCATAATCTCTTCGGCTACTATGGGCATGTTATATTTTAATGTCCATATTTCCTTCCATAGATCTTTGCCTCCTTTCATCCACCTCCACCAAAGTTTCACCGCTAAGACTTGATTTAAAATAGCTGGATCTCTTAACCCTAGTCCTCCTTCCTCCTTTGTTTTTGTTAAGCTGTACCATGAACTTAGGGCCCATTTCTTCTGCTGTTTAGGTCCTCCCCATAGGAATTTCCTGTAAATTTCAATCATTTTGGTGTAAACTCCTTTCGGGATTTCCATAACCGATAGGGGATAGATAGGGATTGATCGTAATGTTGATTTAAGAAGCACCAACCTAGTTGCTATATTCAGAGTCCGAGATGCCCAGTTTTCTAATCTGCTCTTAAGTTTCTCTATAATGGGTTGCCAATTGGCTATCCTTAGCGAGCTTATATCGAGCATGGTTCTTAGGTATTTGGTGGGCAGCTCTCCCTTTCTGAACCCCAAGATTCTTGTCAGATGGGCTTTAACTATTTCAGGTGAGTTGAAAATAAAGGCGCTCGATTTATCCTTATTTATTTCAGTTCCAGAAGCTTCCATGAATATCTCCAGGATCTCCTTTACCTTTTTTACTTCTTGCAGTGATACCTTGCAGAATATCATGATTTCATCTACGAACTGTTGGTGAGTAACTGGGATGTTGTTTCCCCATAGGCGAAACCCTTTAATTTTCCTTTCTCTTAGCTCTTTCTTAATGTACCTTCCCAGCCCTTCAACTGATATTATAAACAGGAAAGGGGAGAGGGGGTCTCCTTAGCACAGGCCTCTTGAAGCATTAAAGGTTGCAGTTGGGGTACCATTTAGGAGAATGGAGAAGTTCGGCGTTGATATCATGCTAAGTATCGATTTCACCCCTCTGTTGCAGAACCCATAGGCTTGAAGAATGGATTCTAGATACTTCCAATTTATTCTATCGTATGCTTTTGACAGGTCCAACTTTATCATCATGCCTGGTTCCTTTTTTTGTTTTAAGGTGTGTATAACTTCTTGAGATACTACCAGACCATCTAAGATTTTCCTCCCCTCCACGAACCCTGTCTTTTATGGGGATATTATGTTAGGCAGGATTGGTTTGAGTCTTTTGACCGTTAAGGTGGTTATAATCTTATAAATAACGTTACACAGGGTAATCGACCAGAAGCCTTCTACTGATTTTGAATGAGCCGATTTGGGGATGAGAGTTAATAAAGTAGAGTTTAATCCAGGCCATACCTTTTGATGTATGTGCGCTTCCTCCACCACTTCTAAGATTTCTTCTCGATGTGTTTCTCATTTTTCACGTAGCATGGTCCATCGAAATTATTTAGCATGGGTACTCCTTAGACAGGGAATCAAATTCCGCATCCAACAAGTGATCTTGCTCGAAATTTGAGTAAAATTGTAGGGCGATAAGTTGAAAATACGAGTTGAAAAAAATAGCTTTTTATTTTTTTTATTTTTTTTTAGTATTTTTACTTTTTTACTCCAAAAATGGTGAATCATCCCCCGTGGTTGACATCATCATCTTGAATCCTATTGGTTCTTATAAATTCGATTTTGTTTTTACATTTTTGTTTTGAGGCCCATTTTAGACCTCAAAATTTCTCTAATGAGTACTCTTTTCTTTTATTACTATTGTTGCTATTGTCTTTGTACTTTGGTTAATTATATTTTTTCTTTCATAGCCTCCTGATAAATTTTATAGGTCAATAATAATATTTTTCTAAGCTTTGACAACATATAAAAGGATTGGAAGAACATAGCATAGCAAGAAGACTTTCCTAAATTATAGAAGAACATGATTTCACTTTGAAGTATGCATTTGAGAAGTGAAATTTTTTTATCATGCATTAAATGATAACTTAGAAGAAGAGGGTTCTCCTGGTAAGAGGAAGAGGATAATATGAAGATGTCTACCTCAGTTAAAATAGTTATCCCTAATCTTGAAATAGTCTCATGATTAAAGAAGACCTCGTACTTTGGGAAAGAAGGACTCATGTCAGTCAAGATAGAAATATTGACTTCAAAGGGAGCTGGAAGTAGAATTTGACATGAAGAAACTTACACTACAAACTTGGGACTTGAGGATACATCAATTGGGTTGGGAGTGCTAATAGAGATACTACTGATGGTTGGTATCTGGTATTGTTTCTTGAATGAGTATTAAGTAAAATTTTGTTAAACATTCGAGGCAAAAGATGTGGGAGTTGGTACAATTAGTTGTGAAGAATCTTGACTTTGAAAAATATTTGATGGAATATTTAGCGACATGCTAGATTTTATTGTGATTCTCTACAAATATTTTCGAGAACTTATCTTTTATAGAAGATGGAAGCTCTTGATGATTGAAGAGTATGGTGCAGATAGAATCCAAGAAGCTACAATAGATCTCCACTAATGGACAAGTAACCGATGAATTGATGAAGTCCCTTCCTAAGGGAAAGGGTGAGTATTTTTAGACAAGCTTGGGCTTGTGGATATCTCCTCCCCATTTGTGAGAGGGTGAGGATGGACACTTTGTTCTCCATGTGTCATGTCCTATGGTCAGGACTAACCATCATAAGTCTAGTACATGAACATGGATAAGGAGAATGGTGGATTGGATAAGCATCTTGGATGAACATTCTTGAGTCATGTACTATGGTTGATTAGGATTAACACCCTAAGTCAAGTATATGGACTTGGTAAAGAGTGGTTTAGTGGATGAAATTTTCCTTGGGATTAGGAAATGTTCCTATGACAACATACCTTGGTGAACTTAGGTGGGCTATCTGCCTTGAGAGGTAGCGGTGTCCAATTGAATACCTCCTAGAATTGTGCTCTAATTTAGTGGAGATATAGAGAATACTTGTCAAGGCCTTGGTATTTTGACAATGTGGTTATGATGATGTTATCATCACTGATGCTTATCAATCCAAATCCTTTCTTATAGAAGTTCTCAACTTGAGAATATCTGATAAGTCAATATGAATGCCTCCCAAGTTAAGAGGAGCATTGAAATTGTAACTTGGTTTAGTCTTCATAATTGTCATTATCACTATGTACTTCATGTAAAAAAAAAGGAGGAAAAAATATTATTATTTTTATTTTAAAGCATGTTCTTTATGTTTTGTATTGTTCAAAAGAAAATATAAAAGGGCATGTTATTCATGGCCCTTGTGAAAAGAAGAAAATTTGAATTTTGTATGTGTCATTTTTCCCTCTAAGTTTCCAATTCAGCCCTCCAAAAAGACAAGTTGGCCTACCCAAAGGATGTGTCTCTTCACATGAATGAACAAATTTATATTGGCACATATCATCCACCATTTAGAATCTGATTCGGGTCTCTTCTATGGTAAGAAAAATTTGGGTCTATGGCATGAAATTTGAGGCACATAAAACAAACTTCCTATGACATATTCTTATCTATGATACAAAGTTCTTGAGGTAAGATAGTTTTATGACATCCAATTTTTTTTGAGGAGCTAGAGTTATGTGACATCCAATTTTTCCGAGGAAAAAAAATTGTGACTCTTGATTTTTCTGAGGCATGAGAACGAGTTTCAAAGGTACATGTTGGTGTGAATTTTTGAGGCATATTCTATTGTAATGATTCTAGTTTCAGAGCCACATTTGCCTATAATTATGCAAGATTCATAGGCATCTAAGGACAAGCATATGGAATATTAGTTGACTATCTTATAGAAAAAACATGGTAGAATTTGGGGGGTTTACTTGGAACTTGGATCACTGGTTAGTTTGGCTTGGATTCATCTTGTTGACAAAGAAGTGATAAGGAAACGATTGATGGGTTTCATCCTTGTGGGTTTTTCCCTGGCCTCTAGCCTACTTTCTCCTGTCTCTTGCGTTTTTTGCATTGTATTTGTATCATTGCTTGATGACCTAATAAATGAGGTAATGGCTAAATGAAAATCATATAAATAAATAGTCACAAATAATTATCATGTTAAGAAATTATATCATTTATTTAAATTTGAAGAGGTGATACTAGTTATTATATTTCCAATGGATTGTCCATAATTCTTCCTTCACCAAAATTTGATTATGTTAATGGAGGATTCCTCCATGCTCTTATTTCCATGAAGCAACAAATCAATGAGTTTCGGAAACAAGTTTCTTCAACTTCTACTTAAATGGAGGTCGAAAGGCTGACCGTGGGAAGTTGATGGTGACTTTATCGCAAAGTAGGAAGGAAAGGTTGTGAGTAATCGAGAAATGCGAAAACTTGTGACTTAGTTGCATATTCCTTCATTATTTGTATTCTCATCTATGACTGCACTAAATCACATTCCAATTGCGATTGGTCTAAATTAAATTTCCAAATATGACTAGCCTCAATCACATCTCCTTTCATTTAGTTGCATTTCCAGTTGTGATTTCCCTCAGTCACATTTTATTTCACTTAGTCGCATTTTTATTTTGTAGTTGTTCTTAGTCACATCATACTTCCTTTGGCCACATTTAAATTTGTGAATGGAATTTGTAATTTCTTACATTGCACTATTTCCGTTAGAATATGATTCACCTCATTGTTAATGCTTCGTTGTCCATGCAATGATTAAGGGTAGGATTTTTGAGTCGCATCCACCACCAAGGATTAGAAGAGGGGAGACAGATCACTTGGCTATGATTGACATATATCCAACTTCATTGACTCATTCAAAGGTCTTATTTACGTTGTTGATACTACCAATGATACATGAGTACTAGTTTTTTACAAGATTATGGAACTTTTTTCACAATTGAATGAACAGAATAAAGAGATTTCCACCTCTGATTCATCTTTTTGGAGGGGAACATCCTAATGAGGATTATAACAAAACAAGGAACTAAAACTATTTGAAATACTATCATGAGAATAAAGAATATTTCTTTTGAAAGGCATGGATTCTGCCGAAAACAAGCATTAGTGTGATGGCTTCCCTCTTAGTTATAGTAGTAATTCTATATTTTATGGGAGGTACCAATGGTACATCTCATCAAGAATGGTTCCAACATAATTCACCTTGGCTCTGGTAAGGTAAAAAATGTAGATAATGTGATTTCTATTGTGTAAAATTCAAAATCCAATAGGCCTCACTTAGGAGGAGTCCATTATTGCACATTGAAGAAGAAAACAACTCCATGGAGATATGATAGAAACCAAGGTGCTTTCTAGGGAGATGAAAGGGAACCTATTTCAACATATGGATGAAATTCACCATTTATTTATGGCTATATCTCCAAGTATTGTGAAAAACAAGAACAACAAATATGCTAATGCGAATGCATATTAAGCACAAATGCAATCAAATACTAAAGTTGTGTTTTTCCCTAGGTAGTGCTACAGGTGATCCCTTTCAAATTACAATCACAAAAGGTATAACATATACCCTAGGTCATGAAAAATGAAAGAAATTGAGTCATCCTATCTCCAATTGATATTTTGATAGTAAAAAAATCAACGTAAATTCTCCCTCAAGGAAAGATGGCATTGTTGTTCTCTACTGCAACCAAATAGTGTGCAAGAATATAGTAGTTTCACGACAGTAAATAGAAATGAATTAAACCTTTTTATTGAGGCCTCTTAAGCCTAGACAAGTGATGAAAATTTTTAGGAAGGTATGTCCAATATTGACTTCATGTTGAAGTCTGAAATCAGTTTGTGAAGAATTTTACAAAATCTCAGTTTGAAAATATTTTCAGGTTTCTTGAATAAAAGTGTCTCTTCAAAGTTTTCAAAGTAGACTTGAAATCATTCAAAAATTGCATTGGAAATTTTCTGTATCCCAATCCTCATTTAGTTTTGGAGGAATTCTCGACAAATAAAGGAAAAATGTGAAACACCCATATCACCTTCCCCTTCACTTTACATCTCTACATGGGCTTACATTCACCAACTGCCAACCAATCAAAACATAATGTGGAAATAATGGATGCATGAAGATGGAAGGAAAAATTTTATGTACTGTAATGAAGAATTGTTGAATTTCTCAACCTTGCAGTCCAAGACAAAAGAGGAGAGAAAATAATTATTTGATCGTAAACAAAATACTCAAAGTATCATTGATGAAATTGGTTCAAATCTATTGAAGTTGAAGCTAATATTTTCTGACATATGCTAGGCTATAATTAGGCTTACATGACTCATGGGTGAATTGGAAAGACATTTCAGGGAAAGACTCCAGCTTGGAATTCTAGCATAATGCCACAATGTGACATGATGAACAAGCAAATTCATTATATTCCCACTAGCAACATAAATGGTAGAATTAGGTCAAGGCTATTAAGATATGAAAGTGGAATCAAGTACTTTAGGGCTCATTTAGATTCAAGGAGAAATAAGCTCAACCATGAATTCATCTTTCATCCACGTGATGTGTATTAATGGTTAAATCGCTATAATTTATTTCCCATATTGTAAATTGTTATTTTGGCATAATTACGAAAGGGTAAATTCTAAAAGTCACAAGAATGCAAAATATTACTAGAAGTTGAATAGAGTCATGACGAAAGAAAAGAATCATGAGGAAGGCGAAAGGTCACCCATCCATTTGCATAAACATCTCCTCATGCCTCATACATTAGGGACTTTTAGCACTTAAGCTCTACTAGCATCTAGATAGTTGTCTTGTGCTTAGGTAGCTGGAGCACTCTCTCCCTTGGTGGATTTTAGATTGAGTGTTTGTGAGGATAGGGTTTTGTCTTTGAAATGATACTAGCATCCCTCATTCCACTACTAGATTTTGATGGGCTTATGGCACATTTACTTGGATTTGTAGCATATAATGAGAATATTTTCACTTTCGACATCGATTCTTGTGCACTTCCATGGTGGTTATAATGGCTACTTAGTATTTCCATTATGCATGAATGTGTGATTGTATATTAGTTGTACATATATGAACTAATTCATTGCTATCAATTGTACTTTTTATTTTAAATATTCTCTCTTTATTCCATGCTAATTCTAGTAAACAATTGCGAACTAGTTTGCAATAAGCCCCTAGAACTTTCTTACTTGTATGTCTCGGATGGTTTCAGCTAACTAACTCCTCTTTCAGATGTACTTCTTCTTGTTGTTTTTCTTCTATATTCTTGTGCATTGCTTTGCAATTTTTTCAATTATAGGTTGATTTCCTCCTCATTCTCTGACAATTTCACACTTACTCTCATGCTAAATTCTCTACATTTGACAACCAAGATTAAAACACACATGGTGGCATCTAGACCAGTATACTGGATGGGAATCCTTTCCCAAACAATCTAAGGTTTAATTAGGAATTCACACTGGGGAGACACCCTTAGTGTTGGTGGTACATTTTTCCTTGTCAACATATTTTGTGCTAAAAGGAGGGCAAATGAAAAGTTGATGTTATGGAACTTACATCTTAAGTTTTACTTTAAATGGATCCTTCCCAAATATTTATCCTAAATTTCTTTTCTGAACAAAGTAAATATTTCAATTCTCGTTAAGATAGTTGATCTCTTATCAAAAAATAAGTTTGATGGTGAGGTGAAATATTTGTATTAGAACATACACTTCAGTTTCTTCAAAATTGTCTTTCCAACGATGTGCATTGTGAAGATGTTACTTGCATACTTTTCACTCTTATGGTTGAAGGTAGTGTTAAAGAATGGTGCAAAACCTTACCAACTGCATCTATTCATTCTTTTGAACAATTCATAAGGAGCTTCATTATGCTTTTGACATGTATGATTGTCAAAGTTTGTTTAAAAATATCAATAAGCTTAGAATGAAACTAGATGAATTATTGGAAGATTTTGTTGATAGATTTCTCCATATTTGTTATCAATTTCCTAAAAGAGATGTGGATTGGAGTTATTTGTGTGAAAAGTTTCGACTATCAGTTTACCTTTCTATGGAACAATTTAAATCTAAAATGAATGTTGATAATAAATCATCCAATAATTTTGGTAATCTGCAAGTTACAAATCAACCATATTTTATCCCTACTTTTGTCATGCCAACTTTTGTCTCTTTTCCAGATGTGAGTCAAGGAAATTCTCAAGCCTCAGAGGAGGAAATTGCTACCCCTAATATTTTTTATCCTCCTTCAACTTCATTACCTAATGAAATTATTTCTTGTGGCAAGGATAAAATTTTTTCTATCAATAATTTAGGTAATGAAGAGATTTTCATGAAAAGGAGCAGAGTTGTCCTACGGTACAAGCTGTTATAGGTTCCTCAGAAGTAGGGAAAACTGAAAATCAAATTGGTAAACCACCTCTTCTTGTTGAAGAGATTCAACATAATCCCATTGAACACATTCTTGAATCCATTCATGAATCTCCAAATAATATGATCCTACCTTTACCTACTTGCAATGGTGAAGTCCTTGTCTCAGATAATACTAAATGTTCAACGAATACCATGGAGCATAATATGAACGTTAATCTGTCTATTCTGCATGGTGAAATGAATATGAAAAATCTAAATCCTGAAATATATTTGATTGGAAGTGATGTTTCTTCAAGGGATTCGTTTCATCCTCTTTCATCAAAATCTCATAAACTCCTTGTACCATAATTCACTCAATGAATTTACTACACCAGCAATCACTTCAAAACCTCTTGATTATCATTTTGTTGGGCTAGATAGTGATTAGATATAAGGTAGTTATGTCTTACATATAGAGGAAGAAAAGAATGAAAACATGTCTCATCACTCTTCTAATTCCCAAATCCCAGTATGTCAAGATGATAATTTCCCTACTTAGGTCATTCAAAACAACCCTCCAGTCTCTCCAGTCATGATCGATGAAGAATATCATGTTTTGAATGATCAGTTAAGTGAAATCAAAATATTGAATCAAACTAGTGACTTTGAAAACCTTCATCTTGTTAACAATAACGTAATTGATATATTTGATGATGGATTTAAATATACATTTGTTGATTTGTTGACTCCCCAAGAAGATATGGATATGCAATATCTTGACCTGGAATATGATCTGATTATAGAAGGGTTACTTATAGGAATCAAACCCTTTTCTTTTTCAACACACTAATCATTGTCTCTTGATGCGTATAGTGAATCTATTTCAATTGAAAATATTCTAAATCCTCTAAACTCTCATTTTGATTAATTGGATTTTAACAAGACATAAGGAAGTGAAGTCTTACATGTTGAAGAATAAAAGAATGGAATTACTTCCCATTCCTATTGTGGTTTGCAATCTATAACATTGGAATAAGATAATTTTTTGGTTCATATCACTCATGAAACACCTTCGACTGATTCATCTCCATTTATGGGTAAAAGGAGAATCTTACATCTCAAATGATCAATTTGGTGATATTGAAACATCTGATCAAACCAATGATTCTTATAGCTTCCATCCTATTAATAATGATCTTGTTAATATAACTAATGTTGTATGTCTACATAAAATTGGTGATCTGACCAAGCCCTTGAAATTTGATCATCTAACATTTGAAAGTTTAGGGAATTGTCAGGAGATTGAGTCACTTCAGCCCTCACTAATGGTTATGTTAGTTCTAACAATTCTGATGAGATCACTTGACTTTTTTAGATTATGTTTTCCTCACAATATTCTCTTCTTAGCGCCATCTTGTTGGATGTAAGCTCATATTCAAAATATTTTCAATGTCTTCAAGTTATTGTTTGTCAATATCAAGCTAGAATCACTAGTTGGTTGGAAGAATCCTATTTGGCTAATTCTTCAGTAAACAAGCGACTTTCAATCTCTATTGTGTTGAATCTAGGGCTAAACATGAATGAATGCATTCTTTGAGAGATGTTCAAGGTTTCAAGGTTTGTTTATCATGATAGAATTGATGATTAAATAGAAGATTCCATTTATGGTAAATTCTTGTACAACTAAGCAACATCTCATTTCTTATGTGCTTGATATAAATGAATGCATGCTTTTGAGAAGATTCCAAGGTTCTCATGTATATCATTTTGTCTATCAAGATACAATTGTGATTGGGCAAAAGCAATATTTCTTGGAAAGTTCCTTTTCCAGTAGGTGTGACCTTCTCTCTTTTGTGCAAGTTACACAAGTAAATGTCCTAATTTTGCACATTGTTTTATAGTGGTACTGGTTGCTAGCATATTTTTGTTTATAGGTTAGAAAAAAATTAGATGACTACATTGGAAGTTTGAATTCACATGAGCCCAATCTCTTATCTTTAGTTATATTAGGGTTTATATTTATTTTCAACTTATTTTCTTACTAGAGTAGTTTTGAATGCATTTGATTTCATAGTTAGTTTCATGCTTCCATTATCTTCATTTTTCATTTAGTTGTGGCTTGTATTTCATTAGATTGTTCTTTCATTTTTCATTTAGAATTCATTTCTTGCATTACTTTTATTTTATTTTGCATTTAACGTTCTCTCCTTTCATTGCATTGTTCATTCACTGTTCTAGTTTGTATTAGTTCCTGACAACACTTTTCCTTTTCCAGGCTTGTACACAAATAAAACCCTAGAAGAGCTCCTTCACCCATTTTTTTTTTGTAATGTTGAAATCCCATCAATGGTGGTGTGTCACTGTGTTTCCTATTTCATGAAGCAACTAATTTCAGACCATGGTATTCTGCTACGTCCAGGAAATATTCCCTATGAGTCTGATCTATTAACAAGGAAAACATGAGAAGGTATTCATGGGAAACTGTAATCAGTTCATACGACTTGTATATTTAACCTAAAATATATTTATGGCCTGGTCCTAAAAATATTTTATATTTTTGTTTTAATATCCACTTTTCAGTTAGAGATGTGATGTGGAAATATGGCATGAGGGAAAACCTAAGTCAGAAAATATTTTAGTTTCTATAAAATAAGAAACAACCTCTCTTTCCTATAAAATAAGTTGGAATCCATCATCAGCCCTGGAATAATGAATTCCCTAAAAAATAATCCAAGTGCATAAAAAAATAGTAAAATAAAATAAAGGGTAAAGGCATGAGAAAGGTTTACTACACAGAGAGGTGATGCAAGAAATTTTGTTGGGTCTATGGATGCTTGCTAGTAGCGAATTAATGCTTGTGATTTCTTGAGTGACTCTATCGGGGCTGTGGATGCTCACTGGGAGCAGAGAAATGCCAGAAACTTACTTTAAGTTTTGAATATAATAAACCCTCTATCATGTCATCTATGCTATTGTCGAAGACTTGTGGTGTGAGCTCTTGGTTTGGTGATTGAGGAATAACATGCCTTATCTGTGAGATAGATAGACAACGCATCTATTAATGGTTAAGTAACTCAATTGGTACCCACATTATGTAGTTCAATACTTACTCACATCACTTTTAAGACTCCATTTATCAAAGGCATGAAGGCTAATATGGTGGAATCTACCATTGATTCACCAATTATTGTATCTGCTACAACACCCCCCAAACTTTTTAGCATGTATACCTAAATTTTGGGCCCCCCTTTTCTTTTCAAGTTTTCAATGGTCATTATTGTTGCTTGAATTGGTCAAAATCCTTGAATGACCTTTCTATCATTGGAGGCTATGGTTGCTCATGTTTTCATAAAGCACATAGACTATATCTGCCTTGCCTCATATTGGTTCTCATTCTTTTAAATGAATTATGGTGTGAGGATTTAATGCTTCATTCATGCACTTTTAAATCCTTATACTACTATATTATGCATTGCAATATATAGGAATGAATTTTGTATTGTACAACTGGATATTCTAGCCATGCATTACCTTATTTCTCGTGCCCTACTTTACATCTTCAAGGATGAATTCTCAAGAATAGTTCATGGAAATTTCCAGTCCCATTAATTTCATTTTCACTTCCATTTTTCATTGAACTTCATTTCAAAAAGAGACATTGGAAACACCTTTATCACTTGTATTTGAAAAATCACTTAAAATTTTTCTTTGGAATTTTTACAAAATCCATTTTATTGGAACTAGCTTGCTCAACTAGCATGTGCTTATGATATATTTCTTCTATTGTGTATTTGAAACTTTAGCATTAAAGCTTGTAAAAGATCATATTTAGGTCTCTTGTATTAATCATTGAAAGGCTCATCAGTTTTACTTATTTAGATTATATTTGAGCATGCAATTTTTCCTTCAAAGTTCATATGTGGAAGAGGTTACATGCTAGAAATCATAAAAGAAACAAGCTATTATGAAGGATATGGGTGTGAAGTTTTCATCAAATGGTATTGTGGAAACATTTGGAAATGATGAGGCCTCTTTGAAGGTTGTGGAGGACAATTTTGTGGTTGTTGATCTATCTCACTTTGGTAGAATTAGAGCCATTGGAGTTGATAGGATACACTTTATGTGTAACTAAAGCATTGATGATGTCCAATCTTTGGAACGGAGATAGGGATGTAATACCATGTTTTGACACCAACATATTACATTATTGAAGATTGAAGTTCAATATATAACAAACAAGACTTTACTCTTTCTATCATGCATCCTAGAAGTGACCAAGTGATGAAACTCTTCAATCTTGAGGAAATTGTTGGAAAACCGTATGGAACTCATCTGCATTATGCTATGGAAAGAAATCATGTAACTGTGGGCATTGGTAGTGTGTTATCAGAGACATGTTTCTCATTATTTCTGTCACCAACTATAGCTGGTTTTTTTGGAAGTCAATCATAAAATTTGGTGCTATCCACATGGGGGCATGTGCGTGGGAATGATTGGGAATTCTCCAAGGAAGACCTGTTACTGGTACAGAGCTTGCAAATGAGTCTATGAGTTTAATTCCCTTGAAATTGATTTATGGAGGACCATTTATTTGAAAAATGGGTGTTACATAGGCCAAGAGACAATTGCAAGGCCCATCACATATGATGGTGTCAAGCAACATTTGTGGGGTATTTAATCAGACAGTCCTCCATCTACTTGAAGAAATATCACAATTAATGGAACAAAGGTTGGAAAACTTACAACTTATGCCCTTGGGAGCAATGGTATTAAATATGCAGGACTTTGTTATGTGAAAATGTAGGTTGGTTTCCTAGGAAAAGAGGTAAATATTGGAGACATACAATATGGATGGGATTTTGTTAGTTTCTAGGTCCAAAGACTATATTGTATGTCTGGGATTCTGTAAGTGACCAAGTTCTGCAGATTTTCAAACATGCCAAAGGGTCAGCAAGTAGTCTAATAATGGTGCCACTTCCTCCATGGGGAATTTTATAGAATAATCAAATTAGTTTTCATAACAAGGGAAGATATTTCCTCTTGTTGTCACTATTGAAGAAATATAGAGAACCAAGGGAAGGGGATCCTGGTTATGATATTTCAAATGATCTGTTACTAATACTTCCTTTAGCAGAACTTAATTCTATGAATGGTGGATGTATTGATACTCTTCTTTCCATTAAGCATTAAATCAACAAGTTGTAGCAACAATGTTCTTTGGATTCTATTCAAATGGAGTTGGAAATGCTGACTGTGGGAAATTTATGGTGACTGAATCGCAAAATAAGAAGGCAGGATTATGACTAATAGAGAAATGAGAAAAATTGTTACTTAGTCACATCTTCCTTAATCACATTCTCATCTGTAACTGGCCTAAGTCACATTTCCAATTGCAACCTTTCATTTAGTCACACTTCCAATTGGATTTCCCTCAATCACATGTTCTTTCACTTAGTCACTTTTTTATTTTTCGACTTGTCTTAGTCTCATCATACTTCCTTTCATCACATTTTCATTTGTGAATGGAATTTTCCATTAAAATACAATTTACCAAATAATTAATCCTTCATATTGCTTGTAATGATTAAGGGGACGGTTGTTCGAGTCACATCCACCTCCAAGGATTGGAAGAGGGAAGCCAGATCACTTGGATACATTTGAAGTAGACCCAAATTCACCAACTCATTCAATCATCATATTTACATTGCTGATACTGCCAACGATACATGAGTACCAATGTTTTACAAGATTCTGGAACTGATTTCATAATTGAACGAACACAATCAAATATTTCCACCATTGGTTCATCCTGCAATAGAGGAACCTCCTAACGAGGATTATAATTGAACGAGGGACTAAAACTATTTGCAAGGCTATCATGAGAATAAAGAACAAATATTTTAGAAGGTATGGATTCTTCCAGAAACAAACATTAGTTTGATGTTTTCCCTCTAAGTTCCAATAGTAATTTTATATTTTATGGGAGGTATCAATGGTACATTTCATCGAGAATGGTTCCAGCCTAATTCACCTTGGATTTTATAAGGTAAAAAATGTAGATAATGTGATTTCTATTGTGAAAAATACAAAATCTAGCATAGCCTCACTTAGGAGGAGTCCCTTATTACACATTAAAGAAGAAAACAAATCCATGGAGATATAACAAAAACCAAGGTTGTTTCTACGGTGATAAAAGGGAACCTATTTCAACATAGGGATCAACTTCACCATTTATCTAAGGGTATATCTCCAAGTATGGTGACAAACAAGATAAAAAAATATGCTAATTGGGATGGAGGTTAAGCACAGATGTAATCAAATACTAAAGTTGTGTTTTCCCCTGTGTAGTGCAAAAGGTGATCCCTCTCAACTTGGAATCACAAAATGTAGAACATAAACCCCAGCACGTGCAAAATTAAAGAAATTGAATCATCCCAACTCTAATTGATATTTTGATAGAAAGAGATTGAAGTAAATTCTCCCTCAAGGAAACATGGCATTATTGTGCTCTCCTATGACCATATAGTGTGCAAGAAGGATAAAAAGTGAAGTAGTTGCATGACAATAAATAACAATGAAGAAATCCTTGTTATTGAGGCCTCTTAAGCCTGTAGAAGCGATGCAAATTTATGAGAAGGCGTGTCCAAGATTGAGTTCATATTGAAGTATGAAATAAGTTTGTGAATCCATTTATAGAATATCGAATTGAAAACACTGTTAGGTTTCTTGAAAATGTCTTTATAAAGTTTTCAAAGTCGACCTCAAATCCTTCAAAATTGAATTGGAAATTTTCTCTATGCAAATCCTTCTTCAATTTTGGAGGAACCCTCAAAAAATCAAGGAAAAATATGAAACACCCATCTCACCATCCCCTTCACTCTACATCTCTACATGGGCTTAAATTCATCAACTGCTAACCAATCAAAAAGTCATGTGACAATAATGGTCATAGGAACGATGGAAGGAAAATTGTTTTGTGCAATGAAGAATTGTTGAATTAGTCCATGCCAAAAGAGTAGATAAAATAAGCGTATGATCGTAAACAAAATTCTCAACGTGTCCTTGATGAAAGTGGTTCAAATCAGTTGAAGTTGAAGCTCATATTTTTAGGCATATGCTGGAATATAATTAGGCTTACACGACTTAGGTGTGAATTGGAAATACATTTTAGACAAAGATTCCATCTTGGAATTCTAGCATAATGCCAGAATGTGACCTTGTCAGCGAACAAATTCATTATGTTCCCACTGGCAACATAAATGACAGAATCAGGTCAAGCCTATTAAGATATGAAATGGTAAATGCTAAAAATCACAAGAATGTAAAAGGTTATTAGAAGTTGAATAAAGTCATGAGGAATGCAAAGAGTCACAAGGAAGGTGAAAGGTCACCCACCCATTTGCATAAACATCCACTCATGCCTTATTCATCAGGTACTTTTAGCATTTGAGCTCTACTATCATCTAGATAGATATTTTTTGCCTAGGTAGCAGGAGAAATCTCACTATGGGTCATGAGGGTTTCACTTGGGGAGCAATACAATACCACATGGATTCCTATTGGGGGATATATATTGAGGAAAAAATGAGATAATATATTGAGCATATAATAGGGGGTAAAGGGTTTTTATATTGGCAAGTATAAAAAATGGAGCTCAAAGCTAATGAAAAAAATAAAGTGGTATAAAAAATGTTAATGAGAAAATAGATACCTATAATATCCAGCGAAGGTAGGGGTTTCTTAAATTGCAAAGGTGAATTGGGTTTGTGTTGGTAGGGGGTTAAATAATGTGATTTTGAGAGGTATTTTCCATTATGTAGTCAAATTAAGGGTATTGTTTAGTATGCCACAAACACATGTGATATGCCAGAGGTTCATTGAGTGAAGTCCTCATTCTCTTGGCAGATTTTAGGCTAAGAGCTCATGAGGCTAGGGTTTTTTCTTAGAGATTATATGATAAACCCTTATTCCACTAATAGATTTTGATGGGCTTGTGGTACATGTACTTGGGTTTGCATCATATTAATGAGAAGATTTTCACTTTTGGCATCGATTTCCATGCACTTTCATGGTGCTTATAATGGCTATCTAGTATTTCCATTTTGTGTGCATGTGTGCTTTCACATTGGTTGCACGTTGATGAACTAATTCATGGCTATCGCTTATATGTTTCCTTTTAAATATTTTCTCTTTATCCAATGCTAATACTAGTAACCTATTGCGAACTAGTTTTCAATTAACCACTAACACTTTTTTGTTTGTATGTCTCGAGTGGGTTTAGATAACTAACTGTCCTCTTTGAAATGTACTTCTTATTGTTGTTTTACTACTATATTTTCGTACATTTATTTGCATTTTGTCAATTATAGGTTTGTTTCATCCTCACTCTCTAGGAATTTCACACTTACTCTCATGCTAACTTCTTTGCATTTGACGGCTAAGAGTAAAACACACATGGTGGCATCCAAGCCCACATACTGGATGGGGCTCTTATTGCAAATGGTGCGAGGGATAATTGGGACTTTACACTGGGAAGACCCCCTTACTATGAGTGGTACATTTTTCCCATCAACAAGTCCTTTAGAACACCACCAAAAATTTAATTTCTTCCAATACCTTCACTAGTACAACCTGCCTCTTTCCCTCTCAAGTTTGACATCCACCAATCCCATTGTTGGCTTATTTGCACAAATTTTGTAATCAACTTCCCTCTTAGAATATGAGCTTTGATACTATGTTAAATTTACCAATACCAGTTATGGGTAATTTATTACCTAGTAAATCACTTGTTAATTTTATTTATTATAAATTACTAAATAAAAGAATTACTAGAATTTTTAATAGGTAAAAAAAACATTAGATAGTGGAAGAAAAATAACTAACCTCATCCACATGCACATAAGAATTTATGCCCTTCAAATAAATTATTCATTAACACAAGGGATTTTCAGCCTTAGAAATTAAATTCCCACTAATAAAAAACTGCAAACGTCAAAACCTAAACTTTTCCAGTTGAGAAATACGCACTTTAGCATAATCCATATGGCCTGTGAGACCTACAAGCCTCCTTGTTTTGTGTCTATCCTTACTTCTCACCACACATGTCCTTTATAGGTTGTTAAACTACAATATAGAGTTTCCCATGTTCATATGAGTCTCATGGGTATTGTATGCTATTATATGGGTCGATTTTTAATTTATCATTGGATGTGTAGCATCCTTCCACATATTACAACATGATAGCTATTATATGGATATCTTGTGGCCATATACAAATGCCATGTTTTCTCCAAACCTGTCAAGAAAATAGTCCTTAGCTTTCTAGATGCTAGATATCTCTCCATTGTTTCTCCTTTCTCTCTTCTCTTGGAATCTACACAATTGGATGAATTCCCTTCTTCATCCAATCATTAAGATCCTCATTATTACACTATCTTATACTCACTTGATGTGTATTTTCCCTTACACTAGGTTTTATTTCATAAGTTTTAGTTATTGACTAAATCCACAACCCTAATCTCCAAAGTGATTGATAGTTGAGATTCGATCTCAACTTCACTTGAGATCAATTTTTAAGATTAATCTAGTTCACTAATGAAAATAAGTTTTCATTTCATTATATTAACTCACTTTTTCTTATAAAAAACAATTACTTTAATTATTCCTTTAATTAAATTAATTTGCTAAATTTAAAGGGTCCTTTGGATGACTTCCACGTCTCTAGACACTTAGACCTATGCAAAATTACCTATCTAATGCCATCACCAACACCTGCCACATCATCGCCCTTCACTCTCCACTAAAATGAGAGTTTATCAAGCTAGGCTTAATGTGTACTACATGTGATCTAGACACCCAACATTTGGATCTTGGTTTATATTTAAATTCACTTATTTTATATCCATATTTTCAAGGCATCTAAACTTTAGAACTCTACATGCATTCCAAATGTTTTAGACGTTCCCAATATTTAGATATCCATATATTTAGGACATTTTCCCTTCGAGAGATGTTTGTTCTTGAATGAAATATAGATGCATGTATAAATGAATATATAGATATCTAAGACATCTAGGCTTTTACATAATCCCACTTCTTTAGCACACTTTTGGCTATGCCCACAATCATGACCCCAATGGCCCTTATGTCCTATGGTTATGGATAAACCATCAATCTCCAAATTTCCAAAATTTTATAGTTTTATAAAAATTTGTAAAGTAAAATTTCATCCTTTTTTTTGTTCACGTGTGGTTCATAGATACCCATGGTCACTGGGTAGCCGCTACGTCCACAGGACAACACTAGGGTGGATCCCACCCGAAGGGGATCACACCACTTAGCCTATTTACTGAGCTGACCCCAAGAGCTTTCGGGAATTGACCTTGTGACCTCCCGATTGGCGAGGCACTGATTTGATCGATTGAGCTAACTCTTGGGGCTAGTAAAATTTCATCCTTCTTCATGGCTAAATCCAAATTCCATAAGCATTAATTACTTTCCAAAATGATTTTTATGATAGATAATCCTCTTTAGCTGCTAAAGGAATGGACATAATTTTAATTCACTCCAAACACCTAGGAATCCTATCAATGGAATAAAAAAATTCCCTATGACCATATTTCCAAATTTTACCTAGCTGAGTGAGATTCCTCTCACTCCTTGGAGTCTAAAAAAATTGAGATTGAAACTTGATTTAATTACACTAAAGAGACTAGTGCTATGCCTACATGTAGAGGAAAACAAGGTACTCATAAAACTCTTAATAGCTAATTATTCCCACACAAAGACACATAATTATGACAACCCGAGGATCTTAAGTGCTTTACAATGGAATCTATACTAAAAATAAATAGTTTTCCAAGCCAGAGAATTTACCACACTCCCTATAAGGTATCTAATAAAAGAATATCCCCAAGTCTCCTTATCCACAAATAGAGATATATTTCATCTACTCACCTCCATGTCTAGCCTAGTAAATTCTAGTTAGCATAACAAATACTTGATAAGCCTTAAAGCCTAATCCATTTTTTTTATTTCTTTGTTATAAGGCAATACATATCATTAGTACTATAGGTAACATACTTTAATTATTATCTTCTATAAATAGAGCTCATTCTTATGATAAATTACAACTAATAATAAAACACAATTAGTCAATGTTATACCTTCTCTTTCTCTCTCTCTCTCTCTCTCACACACACACACACCCATCATAAAAATTGTTTAGGAAAATTTGAATAAATAATGTCATTTTATTGAAGTGACATACATACACTTATCTTAATTTCTTTAAACATTTGTCAAAACTAAAAAAGGGATATCAACTCTCCACCCAACCATAGGCTCTACTACACTACAATTTTCTTGCATCTAGCCACACCTAATTTAGATTCAATGCCACAAGAGGTAACCTCACATGGCAAAAAAATTTGTAAATAGATGATAAATATATGAAGAAATTTCTCCTTCATACACAAAAATTAAATTAATCTTTAAGAACCTATTGAGCTAGGGCCTAACACTAGTCATAGAGTTGCAATATTTGGCTTGCACAACATAAGGGGGACTGGGGTCCTTCTCTACGAAATAGTCTCTCCAACTTTCCCTTCCCAATGATTACGGTGGTTTATCAAAAAATTAATCTAGAGAACGCATTTCCCTCTCTATCCAACTCATGTTGAAGACTTGAGCTCTAACTTCTCTAACTGGATCAAGGACATTTTGTTCCTCATGGGTTTCTATCACTCAAAGGGATTTCTATATACCTTGTTAGTGCCATTCAGTTCTTCTTGTCACCAGTGACCAAATTTTCTCTTACAAGGTTTTGTTAGGGGTCTCAAAACAAATTTTATCATTTCATTAGGTTTTTAGAATAAAATCTGGTCAGTGGTTAGTATGTCTAGGTCTATTGTTGCTCCTTCAAAATTTTCATGTTTAGGTCACTGCCATCACTTAGTTGGATGTGCCATCATTGAAAAATCATCATTATCATCTCAGTCATGTCACCATGGTATTCATTCAACTTGGTGCCACCATTAGGTTATTAGGGTTAGAGTCATCAAAACTGTCATGTCATTCATAAAACCGATAAATCAAGGAGTAGTGATAAGGTTTTTCTCAAAAGGTTATGTTATAAAGTGTAATTAATTTCAATGTGATGTAATAAGTTTATGTTCTATAGCTGCATATGAAAGTTCCATGATTACATAGCCTATTCCAAAAAAAAATGAAAATGTATGGTGGGCCACCCTACCATTATAAAATTGAGTTCCACAAGCTATAAAGACCACTTATTTCCACCTCTCTCTCTTATATTCATTACTAAAGAAGCTCTCATTCACCAAAATACATTTCCTCAACATTTTCGGAGGCAAAAACACTCCCAAGGGCCATCTAAATTGTTTCTCTACGTTTTCTGAGGAATTCACTGCGTTTTGTCAAGTTTTCGCTGCATTTTCTTTGTTCCGGCCCTAACATATGTTCTGAAAGGCTTTTACAGCAGTTAAATTCTACAACAACCTTTTGTAAGTAATTTAAACACTCTCCAACACACCATAAGCTTGTTTCCTTTGTTTTCAAGTTGCAAACCTATATCACTCCTTTTGCTACATTTCTTTGTTTCACTAGTTTGAATGGTTTTTAATTCTCTAGACTAGACCCTCTACTCAATTTCCCCCATTCCACTTCCTAAAGGTCCCTAACACCCCTGCTCATCTCCTTAAATTTTCCTACCCCCTTTCCCCTTTCCCTAAACCCTCCATCTTATCCCCTCATCCTAATCACCTATTTTCCTAGTTAGGGTTTCACTTGCTTACAGTCAAAATGGAGGAGGAGAAGAAATCCTATAACAAAGGAGGCCAAATCTTGAGATATGAACCATTAAACATTGAGGATCTGATGTTTTCCCCATTGTCTAAGAAGTTCTTTGAGAATTCGTAGTGTTTAAGGTTTTGTGAGTTAGTTGAAAGAGTCAAATACCATGACAAATTGACTAGTTTGTTTGCCACTCATTTGAAGAGAGATAAGGTTATTATTGTAGGTGCTACTTTCACATTTCAACTTAGATCATAGCAGTAGGCACAAGGATACCCAACAATGGAGAAAAATGGTTTAAGAACTTGGATTTGGGTCTGCAAAACTATCAACCTTTCATCAAAGGCCACTATAGACATACTATTAAGAAGGTTTTTCCTTTTGCACAACTCCCTCACAAATTTAATCCATTGGTGAAGGTTATAATGAAATAATTTACATGTGAAGGTAGATTCTCATAGGGGTAAAGCCACTAAACCTAGCCTACTACCTCAACAAAAGTTTGGCTAAGATGGCAGAAAAGGTGAAGCACAGACAGAGTGACCATGAAAAGAGCCTTTTTCACAATGCCCTCATCAAGGTTATTGTATTGCATCAACTGACTCAAAATAATATCACTTGGGAAAATTTCATTTAGTCATATGTTCAATTGTCTTCTACTAGTCAATTTGCAAGCTCTAGTACATCATCAACACCACCTAAGTATGTGAAAGGTAGCTCATATACTATACCTGCAATTGAGAGGATACCTAGGCCTGAAGTAACTCAGACATATCAGAAAGGAAGGAGGCTTGTGTTTAATCCACATCTTGTGGAATGGGCCAAGCTTACATTAGCAACATCAGCAAAGCAGGGATCACAATCACAGCATGAAGCACCATCACAACATGAGGAAACATTTCATATTGACACTGACATGGTTGATTTGAAGGCTAATGAGGAGCATAAGACAATGGAGCAGGTCATCCTGGAGAAAGACACTGAGATAGAAATTCTCAAGGATAGTTTATCAAAGGAAAACTTCATGATTTCATTCCTAAAGTAGGAGAACCGCTGGTTGAATGTAAAGCAACTTATTTTGGAAATTCATGAGGTTTATATTGGCAAAGAGGATATAAAGGGAAAGACAATGATGGATGCAGAGGATTCAAAAGAACATCAGGAAGAGGTAACAAGGAAAAGCGCAAGGACCAGAGGCCTCAAAAGAGCACTTCAACAACAAAAGGAGCAGATGACTTCAGTTGACCTAATTGTAGCAGAAATAAATGAGGATAGAGAATTTTGGCTTGACAAGGTGAATTTTCATTTGAAGAAGCTTCTCAAGAGGGATAACAGAGACAAAAAGCTACAAATACACATGGCCATGCATTATTACACAAGGAATCAGGTTGTTAGGGTTAAGGTCAAGCAGTTAAAGGAGAAACTCAATGAAACCCTAATCAAGCAAAAAGGGAAGGTAAAGTTGGATTTGCTTGATGATGCCTCCCTCATAGCATAGCATAGCACTTGAGGACCTCACAAACCAATTTTGAAGAGTTTTGGAGGAATTGTTTTTTTTTGAGATTTTTTTGCATATTTTAACACAGTCATGGAGACAAAAACGCAGCATGCTCCATGTTGCACTTTTGTTATAGAGCTCCAATTCACCTTTTGCTTACATATTTGGATTTGGCACGGTTCATACCTCATTTGTGACCCAAGGGGAACATAATTTTAGCAAGATTTGAAAGGTGAAAAATTCTAAAACCAACCTTAAAACCACATTTCTGCCACCCTGCTAAAGACCACGCTGCGGTTTTTAGAGTACCTGTGGAAAAATGCAAATTTGAGGGGCTAGAAATGGCCTTTCTCATGTCCAAAAGAGTCCATGTTGTAGTAGATATCCTTGTCTTTCCAAAGAGCCATCAATATCAGAATTTGGAATTCAAGAAGGCCTTCAAAAACTAGTTTTTCCAAATTCATTGTGTTTTCTCGAGTTTCGTTGCATTTTCTCATAAATTCGTTACGTTTTTTCCTGTGGCGGTTTTTCTCCAATTTGGTCAGTTGGATTCGAATTTCTATGGTATAATTGATTAATCATAATGTAAATATGATGTAATAGTGAGTAATTAGTATTTTTAAAGTTGTTTTTATGTAAATTTAGCCTCATATATGAGAGTGGTTGGAGTCAAAGTTAATTGGAGTAGTCGTTTTAACCTCCCTAGATATTAGGGTTTTGTTGGAACACCTCATGTAGCAGTTCCTAGACTCATGGATTTGACCCCTAAGAGAAGGGAGATGTTGTTTTAGTCTATATGTATCATTTTCTCAGTCATAGAATGGGTTGGACATCAAAGAAGAGAACACTTGTAGCTTGTACTTGGACATTTTATTCAAGAAATCAAAGGAACAATTTGCAGCTATTATCTAGGAATTCATGTGTAGTGAGTTTGTGATGATTTGTTTTATATGTTTTAGTTTTATTTGAATGATATACATCTCCCCTTTCATATCTTACTCCTTTAGTGGTTTCCTTAAAGTTTATAAACATAATTCTTTGCATAAAGCTCTGTTTTTATGGGAATATCATTTTGTGAAATTTTCCTTCTACCTTAATGAATTCATGATACACATTCTCATTAAGACCTTTTTCTTCTTTCAAACACTACACTACACCAACAAACCCTAAATGCATCAGAAAATAATTGTTATCTTGCTCCTCTATATATTTGTTGTTGTAACCCTTTGATCCTTTGACCTAGCTACCTGATTTTTATCCCTTGTCTAGCATCAAAACCTAAAAATTTCAAAACCCTACTTAATCCTCAAATATCTAGCCTAAAATCCTTTCGCATTCCAGTCATCATCAGCTGTGAATTTATAGAGAGATCCATCTTTGGTTTAGCAGGGCTAGCTACTAAAACACAAGTTGTTTCAGGTTACCACCTTCAATTTCCCTTCTTAGCCTTGGGATATTGTGGAGTATAACATTTTGGCGCCGTTGTTAGGGAACATAGGATCATCTCTTCCCTAGGAAAGAACTATAAGGATCAGATCTGATTTGTTGATGGTGGACAATGGCTAGACACATGAGGGCTGAAATCATTCACCTAGTGACTCCAAATTAGTTTCAAATTTAATTCAAAGACTCCACTAGAAGATGAACCTTATCAACAGAAAAATGAAAAGACAATAGGGGAAGATTAGGTATTCAAGTTGAAATTTCATCGAATACTTCATGTTTTTTATTGTAAATTATTTCTTCTCTTTTCCTGATAATGTCAAGAAGGTTTTCCAAAGTATATTGTATTTGAGAAAAGATCATAGACCCACATTTTATTCATTTTCTTTGAAGATTGTGAATACAAATTCTCCATACACCTTTGATCTTGGTCAAGACCCTCCTTCCGAATATTATGATGACCATCTTCAACTTGATGAGCCTCAAGAGATCAAGACTAATTATATAGCTTCTGTACATACTCCCATACCTTGTAAAATTCGAAATAGATACAATACACTCATCTTACTTCCTATACTCCATGATTTCCCTGAAAATTATTACAAATATATTCCTAGGTTTGATGGAGAATATGGTAACATCATTGCTGAAAAACACATTCATAATTTTCAAAATTTTCTCGACCTTTTTGAGGTTGAATAAGATGATGTCAGTATATGGATTTTTTCTTTATCTTTACAAGGTGAAGCTAATAAATGGTTCAAAATATTTCCAGCTACAAGCATTTTCAATTTCCATCAGTTTGTGAAAGTCTTCCTTGATAAATGGGTGATGAAGAGGAATCGTTGTCTGATTTTAGAAGAATATAATAATTTGAAAAGATAGCTAGGAGAAATAGTGCAACACTTTTCAGCTAGATTCAATCAAGTATGCCATTCAATGCTTGTTGATATAAAACTACCTTCTGATTTAGCTCTTTTACACTACCCAGATGCCTTTGATCTAGAAATGACATTTCAATCGAGAGAAAGGAACACTACCACACTCGAAGAAATGTAGGAAAATGCAATAGCTATGGAAGCTAATATGTTGGTCAAAAGGTCAAAGTTGAAAGAAGAAGTGAGGGAGAACATAGAGAAGGAACATAGAACATCTTCAGAAGTGAAGCTCAATATTTTGGTAAGCAAAATGGAAGAAATGATGCAAAAGATCATCATGATAGATGAACTTGTTGTTCAAAAACACCATGTCGCACTTATTGCAAAAGAAGAAGAGGTTGTTGACCATGATCATTCTACTGCTAATCTCAGTTTCCATATATCAGAAAGTGATTGTTTTATGTATTCATTTTCAAAGCCGACCAACTCCTGCACCAAGGAAAATGGCTCACTAAGGACCAATTTTAGCAGAAGTTCCTCATCTTGTAGAGGAACTCAATACAATGGAGACCATTGCTTCCTAAGGGGGGAGGAATGATCCAGGTGGATATTGGTGACCACCCGCCTATTCCACTTGGACCCTCACCATTTTTCTATCAGTTTTTTTCTTTAGTTTCTTTAATTATAGCACAATCTACTATTTTTGGTAGTTTTTTCGGTCTTGAACTTCTAGAGCCGTTTTGAGGCCCTAAACAGCGTTTTTTTGGCAATATCTCTATGGGGTTTTCCTATGAAATTGAATTTTTAGTTGTAGTCCTTGGAGAGATCTTTCCAACGAGGTATCATGAATGTAAAATGGAGATAATATGACCAAGTTACGACCCTGAGAAGTTGGATGCCCAACTAACCCCAACAGGGCCCATAAACCCTTGGTGTTACATCTTCTCAAGTTACGGTTTTCTCTTATTGTGCAATAATAAAAGTCCCTTAAGCCTCATTGTAACTCATTTCATAGGCATGTAGGCACCACATTTATTCTCCGAGATAAACTACCATCACCTAAGCTATTCTCATTTCCACTCTATTTGTAAGCATATTTCATTATTTGATATTAATGAAAGGAAATGTTATTTCAGCTCCGTCTTTGTATTTATGGTTATATCTATAATTTGTTGTATTCTTATTTAAATTTGGATCATGCCTCTTATTCCAAAGTGATAAAAAATATGCAAGAGGGAGGAAACAGCCTCAAGAAGGACAAACTAAGTTAAGCACTCATAGTATTAACATTTAGCATGGATAGGATTCTATTAGTTTCTAGTTATCAATATTATACTATACATGTCTGGGATTTTGTAAGTGGTCACATTCTATATATTTTCAAACATTCCAAAGGGGCAATAAGCAGTGTTATTATGGTGTCACTTACTTCATGAGTAATTTTATTAGATAATCATATTAGTTTTCATAACAAGGGAATATCTTTCCTCTTGTTGTCACCATTGAAGAAATATAAAGAACCAAGGGTAGGGGATGTTGAAATTGTAACTAGGTCTGATCTTCTTAATTTGCATTATCCATATGCATCTCATGTGAAAACAAAAAGAAGAAAAAATATTATTATTATTTTTATTGCCAAGCATGTTCTTCATGCTTTTTCATGGTCAAAATAAAATATAAAAGGGCATATTCTTCATGATCTTGGTGAAAAAGAAGAAAAATTGAATTTTGTAAGTGTCATTTGTTGCTCCAAGTTGGAAATTTGGCACTCCAGAAAGACAAGTCGGCCTACCCAAAGGATGCGTCTCTTCACATGAATGAACAACTATATATTGGCACCTATCCTCCATTTCAAATGTAATTCATGTCTCTTATGTGGTAGGTGAAATCCGGGTATGTGGCATGCAATCCGAGGAACATAAAACAAAATCCTATGACATATTCTTCTCTGTGATACAAAGTTCCTAACGCAAGACAATTCTATGACATTTGAAATTTTCTGAGTCAATATGGTTCCGTGACATCCAAATATTTCTAGGGAAAAATAGTTCTGTGACATTTGAGTTTTGTGAGGCTTGAGAACAAGTTTCAGAGGTACATGTTGGTGTGAATTTCAGAGGCATATTCTATTGTAATGATGCAAGCTACATAGGTATGTGATGATGCAAGTTTCAAAGGAACATTCACCTACAATGATGCGAGGTTCAAAGGCATCTAAAAACAAGCATATTGCAGATTGGTTGACTATCTTATAGACAAAACGTGGCAGAATTTGGAGGTTTGACTTGGCACTTGGATTGCTGGTTAATATGACTTGGTTTTCTCTTGTTGAAGAAGAAGCTATAAGGAAAGGATTGATGGGTTTTCGCCTCTAGCTTAATCTCTAGCGTCTCTTGTATTTTTTTCATTGTATTTATATAATTTCTTGATGACGTAATAAATGAAGTAATGGCTAAATGAAAAACATATAAATAAAAAATCTCAAGTAATTGACACGTTAGGAAATTCTATCATCTATTTGAATTTCAACATGGTATCAGAGCTAGTGAAAATATGTGAATACTTCTGTGGTCCCAATAGAAGCTTGAAGTTTTGAATATCTATGGAAGGTCCAAAATAATATGTTCCTAGTCTGAATCTAAGGCTACTTCAGGAGGTTCGAGATTTGTATCCTAGTCAAAAATTATTTTCAGACAAAAATACCTCAAGGCCGATGGTATCAAAGATTAATTTTTTGGTGGTTTGTGCGATTTTTATAAGTTTGAGTTTCTTGATGCTTGGAGGTAATTGCTAGGCTGAGTCTTGAAGGATTCCAGGATGAGACCTAGAAGAGAAATATGAAACCCCTGTTGTGAAATCTAAATAATACATTCGAGAAGTTGTGGAAGAAAATAAATTCAAGAGATAGTTGTGATGAAAGAAGATGCCATGATATTATAACAACATACAATTGGATAGAGGGAAGGAAACACATTGGGAATTAATTGTGTAAGAAAGGACCATCATAAAGAGTTTTCATGTTCAGATACATTTAAGAGTTGTCATTGGGTGCTATGTTAGAATCATGAGAATATAAATTGAATCAAGTGATATCTATTTACACATGAAGAACTTGTGAAATTCATGTCAAACTCTGTCATTAAGGGAAAGGAGATGTGTGAGATTTAAATTTTACTACCTTCCATTGTGGATAAACCATTACCCATCAAGATAGCATGGTGAGGACTACACACTAGCATGAAAAACCTAGAAGTCCAAGCCCTTTGAATTATTTGTGAAGTGAAGAAATGTTGTGAAGAAAAACTAATAATAAGCTATCTGAGACTCCTCCTATCTCAGTTTGAAGTTACATAATGATTTAAAGGAATTGAGCTTCCTGAATCAAGCTTCAAATAAAAAAAATTCTAGCCCTAAGTTTTGAGCATGATCCTTATCTAGTTCTAAATATATCTTCAATGTGAAGCTAGATCAAAAGTCTAATTTGATTGATCTAAAATAGTGACATGTCTGAAATAAATCTAGAATCTAAAATATTTCTAGTCATCATAATGAAACTAAATGTAAATTTTGTGGTTGATGAATGATCCAAAATTTCTAAGCATGTGTTCGAGGTCTGAGATTGTCATTTGAAATCTAAAGAAAAAATAACAAGAAACCTCAAGAATTTGTGATTTGGCATTGTATTCAAGGATGTTAGGTCCCTATACTACTAGTGTAACCCCTTATTTTTATTAGTACAACCCCCTTATTATATCTGCGTGCCCATGTAGTCCCCATATTGTTATTATTGTGCCCCATAGAAGCTCACTATTGTTATTATTGTGCCCTTACATTATTATTGTTATGTCGACTTTGATTATATTATGACCCCTTAGACTCCTATATATAGAAAGGAGGTCTTGTCATTTGTATCATCCAAGAATTGTTCATTTGTGTAATGTAAAGGAGGTTGCCCCCTCAAAGAGGCCTATTTCAAAGGCGTTGATCTATCTTTTCTATGTTTTTGTGAGCTAGTTTCATAACATTTGGTATCAGAGCTTTGGATTCTAGGATTTCGCTGCTCCATAAAGGCCATCGTGGCATTTTCGCTATAACTTTTTTCTGTGATGTTTTAGAAGCTAAAAGAACCCATTTGAGAGGAAATATTGCTGAACAGTGGGTCCAAATTTCATATCTTTTCTCACTATATTTGCAACAATATGAGCAGAGGAAGTTAGGGTTTTGGGAAGCTCCATAATTTCATCTAAAACTAGTCATCGTGGAAGTTTTTCAATCACTTGTTCGCTATGAACTGTTAGAAGCTATAGAAAAAACCCATTTGAGAAGAAAGTAATCTGAACCTCGGTTCCAAATTTTAGATCTTGTCTTGCTATATTTTAGGATATATGATATAAGCAATTTATGGTTTTTTGCAGACTCCCGAATTACATCTTAAACAAGTGACCTTGGGAAAAGTGTCATAAATTTCTCTCTAAGCATCAGATTGAAATTGCGTAAGAAGTTACAGAAAGAGGATAGACTATAGTTTCCTATTTATATTTTTCAGATCCAAAGGTCAAAATAGTGACACGTGGCACTTCATACAAGTTCACTCTTCTGAAAAGGTAGATAATCAGGTCATCTTGGGAGATTGGGCATTAATATTTCTTGGAGAATCCAATTTTGATCAGATTGGTGGTATTGGAAAGAAGATGCAGAGGGCTACTGCAGGTCGCGATTTTAGAACTTGAAAACCTGAAATTATAGAGTTACAGTTGTTTCAAGATCGAGCTCCTAAAATCAAGAAAAGGCAATATGAGGAAGTTTGATGGCAAGGATCCGGTAAATTGGATGCTATAGATGGAGCAATATTTTTATCTACATGAGGTGCAACTATTACAAAAGGTACGTATTCATCTTCATATTTAGAACATGATCAATTTTTATGGTATAACGGGTTGTGCTCTCATAAAACACTTGTCACTTGGTCAATTTTCATGGAAGAAATGATAGCACATTATGAGGATACAGAGACTAACACCTTCTTTAGCCAATTGATAAATCTCAAACAAAAGGGTTCAATGGCAGAGCACATTGAGGATTTAAAAAAATTGAATATAAGGGTAAATGATATTCGAGAGAAGAAAAGGAGTGATTTCTTCATAGGGACTTTAAAGGATAACATTCAACGTGAGGTTCGTATTTGGGAACCTGGTTCATTGGAGAAGGCATTTAGGTTGACAAGAAAAATTGAAAGCAGAATTATGGAAATAAGGAATCCTACCACTCACAACTATAAATATGGAAGTGTTTTTTCTGCCATCCTTCCACAACCTACAAGGTTTACACGACAATAATTGGAAGAAAAAAGAGAAAAAGGACTTTGTTACATTTATGATAGCAAATACGCTAAAGGTCATAAGTGTGCTGAGAAAAAATTATTTTACATAGATTATGAAGAGGAGGAAGAAAAGAATCAAGAAACATCAAAAGAAGAGGATATACACCAAAACCAACCTCAGAGAAAGAAGAAACGGATCTGAACATATCTTGTAAATCATTGGAAAGAATTGCCACTCCTCAAACTCTCAAGATAGAGGGACATATCAAGGAGAAAAAGGTTCAAGAAGTGAAAGATCACATCGAGAAAGAAGAAATGAATCCAACCATATATTGTAAAGCATTGGACGGAATTACCACTCCTCAAACTATCAAGATAGAAGGACATATCAAGAAGAAAAAGGTAATAGTGTTGATTGATTCGGACAATACGCATAATTTTATTCATTGTAAGATAGCCAAGGAATAGAATTGCTTCCTATATCCAGCATTAGAGTGTCAAGTGAGGGTTGCAAGTGGAGGAAGCATAAATTTCTCTGGAAAGTGCCATAATATCAAGTTATCCATGGGATAATATGTATTGAATAGCCCAATGCTTTCCATTCCAAATGGTGGTGTTGATGTTGTACTAGGAGTCCAATGGCTACAATCCCTGGGTACAATAGCTTTTAATTTTCAATAACTTTTCATAAAATTTTCTTCAGAAGGAAAGGACGCTGAATTAACAGGTATCACAGGGAAATTGGGAAAGATAATCAGCTCTAACAGACTGACAAAGCTTCTAAAGAAATAAAAACGAGGTGTAATTGCACAATTATGTTCGCTAGAGGTTGCCACATCGAAATTATCTATTTCTCCAAATATCCAAAAAGTCTTGGACAATCATTCCAAGTTATTGGAGACTCCCGAAGGCCTCCCACCTATTTGTGATGATGATCAATCTATTCATTTCATTCCAGGAAGTGTTCCTCCAAACATCAGGCCTTCCAGATCCCTATGCCCAAAAGAGTGAAATTGAACATATGGTTGTAGAAATGCTAGAGGCTGGTATAATTCAACCTAATCAAAGTTCTTTCTCTGCTCCAGTAGTATTGATGCATAAGAAGGATAGGTCATGGTGCATGTGTCCAGATTATAGGGAGCTCAACAAGCTCATTATTAAAGATAAATTTCCCATTACTATCATTGATGAATTATTGGATGAATTGTATGGATCAATTTACTTCACCAAGTTGGATCTTTGTTCGGGATATCATCAAATCAGAATGAAGGCTGAAGACATTCTGAAACAACATTTAGAACTCATGAGGGTCATTATGAATTTTTGGTCATGCCTTTTGGCCTTATAAATGTAGCATCTACCTTTCAAGGTTTGACGAATTCCATTTTCAAACCCTTCCTTAGAAAATTTGTGCTAGTATTTTTTGATGATATACTAATCTACAAAAGGTCTTGGACAGCTCATGTTCAACATGTTGACGGGGTGCTCAAACTATTGGAAGAGAAACAATTATATGCAAAAAACTCCAAATGTTTCTTTGGAGTACAAGAGGTGGAATATCTGGGTCGTATTGTATCTCATGAAGGTGTTAAGGTAGGCCCTAGCAAAATTAAAGCCTTTAAGGAATGGAAAATCCCCACATCCATAAAGCATCTACAAGGATTTATCGGGTTGAAAGGGTATTATCGTAAGTTTGTTAATAATTATGGGAGAATAGTAGCACCTCTAACAATATTATTGAAGAAAGATGCATTTTCATGGACTCCAGAAGCAACAAAGGCCTTCGAACATCTTAAAGAGGAAATGTGCCAAGCACTGGTCTTAGCTATGCCGGACTTCATAAAAACCTTTATCGTGGAATGTGATGCTTCAAGAAATGGAATTGGTGCTATTTTAATGCAAGATGAAAGACCCATTACTTTCAGAAGTCATCCAATCAAAGGAAAGTATTTACACAAAGCTATTTATGAGAAGGAAATGTTGCCAATACTACATGCACTTAAGAAATGGCGACCCTACCTAATGGGAAGACACTTCAAGGTAAAAAAAAATCATGATAGTCTTAAATACTTTTTAAAACAAATATTATCCTCTGAAGAGCAACAAAAATGGGTCACAAAGATGTTGGGTTATGACGTTGAAATCATCTACAAAAAAGGGAAGAAAAATGTTGTGGCAGATACACTCTCAAGAAAGGATGAGGATATGGAAGCATTGTTTTGTGCTATTTCTATTATCCAACAAGATTGGATAAATGAATCAAGGGATGAATGGAAGAAGGACGAAGAAGTGTTGCCACTCATTCAAAAGTTGTAGAAGATCCTAGTTCAAACAATATTGCCAGAACTTGACGAGGAAGGAAAAATCATATTGGAGCCTAGAGCAGTCACAGAAACAAGAACCTGACAGCTACAAAATCGATCAATTTCAAGTATCTCATAAAGTGGAAGAAATTAACCATTGAATATTCCACATGGGAGGAAAACAATTTTGTACAGAAGCATCAAGAACTACTCAATCGTTGAGGACAACACTTTTTGAAGGAGAGCGGCATATTGGGTCCCTATACTACTAGTGTAACCCCTTATTTTATTAGTACAACCCCCTTATTATATTGTTGTGCCCATGTAGTCCCCATATTGTTATTACTATGCCCTTACATTATTATTGTTATGTCAGCTCTGATTATATTATGACCCCTTAGACTCCTATATATAGAAAGGAGGTCTTGTCATTTGTATCATCCAAGAATTGTTCATTTATGTAATATAAATGAGGTTGCCCCCTCAAAGAGACTTATTTCTAAGGCGTTGATCTATATTTTCTATCTTTTTTTGAGCTGGTTTCATAAAAAAGGAAGACAAGTAAAGTGTCCCAAGAGGTATGTATAGTTCTTGTTTTCATTTTTCAAGAACTAGGCATAGATTTATGTTAAAGTTGTCCTATATCTAAGTTGTATGCTCCTAGAAGACCTCATCTATCACATTTGTAGATCTAATATGTTATGAATGAACCACTTTATATGTGAATAACCATGAAGTATGAACTACCGATCTTATGAAATAAATTGTTGAAATTTGTTGCGCTACGAAAAGGTCTTTGCATAAGGAGTCACATCTTTTCTCTTGAGGACAAAGTCATAATCAATATGATAGGTTCTTGGACCCTTTCTCTGGACATAAAGAATATAATTTTGTAAATTATTGATCCGAATATTAAGAAACTTCACCTCATAGAAGGCTTGTCAATAACATTTATAGGATTTCCAACTAACACGTTTGTATATATTTATTGAATTTGCAAATTTGAAGTATGACAAGATATTAAAGCATTTAAGGTTTGTAAACCCTAGAAAATGTTTTGAATTAGAAAAACCTAGGAAAAACCCTAAGAATGATCGTTTATGCTAAGAAGAAGGATCCCTAGCCCTTGGAAGTAACATAAATGACATGATGTCGATGCAAGGACAAGGATGGTGAAAATTACAAAAGATCCAAGATTAAGAGGGAGCTGAATTTTCTTAAAAAGATACATTAGAGAAATTTTGAGGTCTAAAATGGGACTCCTAAGGAATATTGGTGGGCTCCAGTATTGTAGCAATAATGCTACAACTCCTGGAGGTTCCTTCTTTAATTTTATCAACCCGGTAGTTTGGAACAAACTTGGAAGTGACGGTGCTGTATGCACAAGTACTAGCTCTTGCCGCAGCTGTCACTTGGTCAGCTGGCACAAGTCCGCTAGGAGATTAAGCCAACTTCTATAAGCTCTTAGAAGAAGCTTTTTAATTGATGGATGAAAGCTAACTCGAAGGAAGCTAATCTAATTGCTAAAAGAAAATGAAAGCCAAAAAGGAACGCAAACCCTATCAAACCCTAATTCTACCAGCTAGTCCTACTGATGCAAAGGAGAGCATGCAAACTACTGAAAGAGATGCCATTACTTCTATGAAGGTAAAATTCAAATGTCCAAGCTATCACTTATCTAAAGAAAACATCTTTTTGTATTTTTGATTAAGTTGTTGGAATTATCATGCATGTGCTTCTAACTAGTTTTCCACTGTGCAGGGATGGATCAAGGGATGAAATGCTTTGGGAAAGGTTGGGATGGTACAGAGAGGGTCTAAGGGATCCCTAACATTCTTTCTGAGAGTTTCTCAAAGTCTGGATGCCATGCAACCGTGTTTATGAACTTCTACAGGAAGTCTGCAGGGGTTTCTACAGGATGTTCTGTAATTCTTCTACAGGATGTTTCGAAATGGGATTTTTGAGGATGGGTGATTGATGGAAGATGCATGGATGGTTATGGAGGTAGGATGGGGGTCTGAAGTGACCCAGGAGCTGATGGATGGAGTGGTGAGATGATATGTGGAAGGCTGATTTGGCTTTAAGGTAGTTGAGACAACAATGGAGAAGAAGGTAGGGTTACGTGGGCAAGAGGATGGGTGTGAAGCGAGAAGCCTAGATATGGGATGAATCAGATGGCTCTGATGAAGCTTGACCATGTGAGTGAGTGATAGAGATGCCCTGCACAATGCACATTCAACCGAATAAATGAATTCTTGCAAACAAACTAAGTCCTAGCTAACTTAATCTAACTGTCAATGAAATGAATAAACAACAGCCTCGTTTGGAAAGAGAACCATGTACATCACGTGAGAAAGAACATTCCGAAAGATCTAAATGCATGAAAAACTCCTACCAATCGATTCCAAAACATAAAAAGCTACTTTAACCAACAAAAACAACCAAAATAACAAAGTAAGATCTAAAGAGCAGATTTTATTTTAAGAATGCAGCGAACACACATAAAGATAAACAAGGGAGGTACTGGGCACTTGAGATGGGCCCATCCCCAAGAGCTACAGCCTCCCAAGAGAGATTTAGAGCTGGTACAAAGCTGGATTCATCTTTATTAATCAAGAATGAAGAGTTACATCAAAACTGTCCACAAGGAGAGCTTGAGAATGAGCTGAAAGCAAAGCTAATCTATTGCCTACAAATCGAATTACAAAATGACTACAACAAGGCTATGAAATGACTAACTACTGGCTACTATCTACTGGCTAACTAGCTAACATCCACTGGCTACTCTGGCTAACCAAAATGAGGCCCTAAGCCTTCTTATTTATACAAATTGAGGACCCAATAGTCCTCCTAAACTTTAGGGACTCGGCTGCCCAAAACTTGGAGTTAACAGCAGTCCTACTTGACTTGCTTGGCTGCCCTTGTGCTGATTGATTCGGTGGCCCTTGAACTCTGAGCTGATGGTGGAGAATTCGAGGTAAGGGCCCATAAATGAAGGGGACACCTTCCTACAAATCCTCTAGCTTGTTCTCCCACGAATTTGGCTGCCAAGTGCTCATTAAGACCTTCAATTTTGTCTCCAAGTTGACCAAAAAGGCTACACAAAGCACCCATTAGACTTGTTGGCATAATGACTAACCAAATTCACTCTATTAACATAAAAATAATCAAAAACATGCAATAAACCAATGAGAATGGTGGATTAAGTCAAATTAGGAGGTTGAATGAGCCCAAATAATTGTCCATTTTTGGGGCTCATCATCACCCCCCTACTGAAAGTGTTGCTCATCCTCTGAGCAACCAATCTTGATGATGAGCCCCAAAAATGTACAATTATTTGGGCTCATTCAACCTCCTAATTTGACTTAATCCACCATTCTCATTGGTTTATTGCATGTTTTTGATTATTTTTATGCTAATAGAGTGAATTTGGTTAGTCATTATGCCAACAAGTCTAATGGGTGCTTTGTGTAGGCTTTTTGGTCAATTTGGAGACAAAATTGAAGGTCTTAATGAGCACTTGGCAGCCAAATTCGTGGGAAGACAAGCTAGAGGATTTGTAGGAAGGTGTCCCCTTCATTTATGGGCCCTTGCCTCGAATTCTCCACCATTAGCTCGGAGTTCAAGGGCCACCGAATCAATCAACACAAGGGCAGCCAAGCAAGTCAAGTAGGACTGCTGTTAACTCCAAGTTTTGGGCAGCCGAGTCCCTAAATTTTAGGAGGATTGTTGGGTCCTCAAATTGTATAAATAAGAAGGATTAGGGCCTCATTTTGGTTAGCCAGTGTAGCCTGTGGATGTTAGCTAGTTAGCCAGTAGATAGTAGCCAGTAGTTAGTCATTTCATAGCCTTGTTGTAGTCATTTTGTAATTCGATTTGTAGGCAATAGATTAGCTTTGCTTTCAGCTCATTCTCAAGCTCTCCTTGTGGACAGTTTTGATGTAACTCTTCATTCTTGATTAATAAATATGAATCCAGCTTTGCACCAGCTCTAAATCTCTCTTGGGAGGCTGTAGCTCTTGGGGTTGGGCCCATCTCAAGCACCCAGTACCTCCCTTGTTTATCTTTATGTGTGTTCGCTGCATTCTTAAAATAAAATCTACTCTTTAGATCTTGCTTTGTTATTTTGGTTGTTTTTGTTGGTTAAAGTAGCTTTCTATGTTTGGGAATCGATTGGTAGGAGTTTGTCATGCATTTAGATCTTCCGAAATGTTCTTGCTCACGTGATGTACATGGTTCTCTTTGCAAACGAGGTTGCTGTTTATTCATTTCATTGACAGTTAGATTAAGTTAGCTAGGACTTAGTTTGTTTGCAAGAATTCATTGATTCGGTTGAATGTGCATTGTGCAGGGCATCTCTATCACTCACTCACATGGTCAAGCTTCATCAGAGCCATCTGATTCATCCCATATCTAGGCTTCTCGCTTCACACCCATCCTCTTGCCCACGTAACCCTACCTTCTTCTCCATTGTTGTATCAACTACCTTAAAGCCAAATCAGCCTTCCACATATCATCTCACCACTCTATCCATCAGCTCCTGGGTCACTTCAGACCCCCATCCTACCTCCATAACCATCCATGCATCTTCCATCAATCACCCATCCTGAAAAATCCCATTTCGAAACATCCTGTAGAAGAATTACAGAACATCCTGTAGAAACCCCTGCAGACTTCCTGTAGAAGTTCATAAACACGGTTGCATGGCATCCAGACTTTGTGAAACTCTCAGAAAGAATGTTAGGGATCCCTTAGACCCTATCTGTACCATCCCAACCTTTCCCAAAGCATTTCATCCCTTGATCCATCCCTGCACAGTGGAAAACTAGTTAGAAGCACATGCATGATAATTCCAACAACTTAATCAAAAATACAAAAAGATGTTTTCTTTAGATAAGTGATAGCTTGGACATTTGCATTTTACCTTCATAGAAGTAATGGCATCTCTTTCAGTAGTTTGCATGCTCTCCTTTGCATCAGTAGGACTAGCTGGTAGAATTAGGGTTTGCTAGGGTTTGCGTTCCTTTTTGGCTTTCATTTTCTTTTCGCAATTAGATTAGCTTCCTTCGAGTTAGCTTTCATCCATCAATTAAAAAGCTTCTTCTAAGAGCTTATAGAAGTTGGCTTAAGCTCCTAGCGGACTTGTGCCAGCTGACCAAGTGACAGCTGCGGCAAGAGCTAGTACTTGTGCATACAACACCGTCGCCTCCAAGTTTGTTACGAACTACCGGGTTGATAAAATTAAAGAAGGAAGCTCCAGGAGTTGTAGCATTATTGCTACAACACTACAACTCCTCAAATGAAATTGCAGGAATGAAATGCTAGTCTATGCTTGCGGAATTGAAATGCTAATATACGCTTGCAGAAATGAAATTGCGGAATTGAAATGCTAATCTATGAAAGCGGGAAATACTAATCTACTTTTGCAAAAACGAAATTGCATAATGGAAATGAAATAAACTACTTAGCAGAAGATTGGAGTGGAAAATAGAAGAATAGCAGTAATCACCAATACTCTGACGCTTCCCCGGCAACGGCGCCAAAAAGATGGTGGGCTCCAGTATTGTAGCAATAATGCTACAACTCCTGGAGCTTCCTTCTTCATTTGCTGCATGCATGTGTTGATGTAGTTGCATGGTGGCTTGATTGATGATTCATGGCTGTTTTTTCTGTGCAGGTGTCCTCTAGACGGATCCAAGCTCCAGACAATTGTTTCCAAGCTCCAGGAAGTAAGTGGTGCCTGTCACGCGGGTGACCCGGGTTCGATCCCCGGCGTCACGGATTCTGCCGATTCAAATCTAATCGGCTAGATTATCAACCTCATGCATTTATCATTCACCGTTTGCGACTCGAGTGATCATCCGGATCCCTCTGCAGCCCGATACTCTGAGTCTTTGGCCATCAAAACGCCTGTGAAGCTACAGCAAGAGCACAGACCCACTGCAGTATCCCCCGGAAATCGCGCGTTGCTCCTACAGGAAAGCTGTTTCTACAGGAAGTCGGGTTCCTCACGTCAAAAGGTGGCGAATTAAAAAGGTAAGCTTGAAGTCTCCATGCAATTGGTTTTTGAAGGTGGTAGAATCGTCGTCTGCAGTCTGGTCGAAGAAAAATTGTTGCAATTGTTGTCTGTCGTGCATGAACTGTCATCCTACAGGATGTCAGTGTAATTAGCTGTGTTAAAGGTTTGCAGGGGGTAAGCTTTGTGAATTATGTGCATGACAGAGGCGTAATGCTACGCTCTGTCCCAGTAGACCAAATTTCTTTCCCATTTGCCACCTCCAGCTAACACAGCAGTTTTTCACCATGCCGGGTGGGTTCATCAGAAGGGAGCCCACTGATTCAGCGAAGTTAAGAGAAAATCCTGGGGTAGTGGAGCTCTTCACGCGAGCACAATGGATATCCTTCTGTGACAAATTGCAGCAATAATGTTATTGGTGCAGGATGTAGGCACCATCTTTGCTACAACTTACTTTAGTCCATCTGTAATTTTCAGGCACCACTGATCTCAAATTTTGCAAATGACCTTGATACCTTGCAGCAAGCTTTAAAATGCCATCACTTAAAGGATGTTCCATGAGTACTTGTTCATTTTCCACTTTGTTGCACAGGTACTTGTAAAAAAAAATGTCAAAGCACACAGAGAATGCAGCATGCACGGATTGAAGCAGTTGAGAATTGGTGGTCTTTTTGGGATAACAAGAGACACCTTTAGAAGCTGAATTACCTTTTAGATGGTGGTTTACAGTGGAAGATATTGTTACTAAAACCAATTCTTATCCCAAAGCTTGCAAATATTCAGTTCCATATGATGATGACAGTAGACTGGATGATGGAAGGCTTGTTTATGACTGCACCACAGAAAGAATCCAAAACAAAAAGATCAGAGTTGCAGCATCTCAGGGTTGTATGTATTGCATTGGTTGTTGTCAAGAACGTGGAAAAATTAATCAGCGGATGGTGAGAGTCAGCCGAACAACTTTAATTGAGGCGTGATTTGTGGTGAGGTGGCAGAGATGTGTGCTGGCCCATGCAAACTGTTGGTCTCCACTGCAGTGTTTAACTATTTGTTCTCTGCTTGTAATCTCATCCATCAAGCACGCTGAAGTTTAACTGTCCATCACTACCCGTTTTCAATTTCCTTCCTGAGATAGCTGAGCATGTGTGTCGATTGCACCCACCAAGCGCTGGTTGAACTGGACGAGGGTGGCCAGTTAGCTGGCCACCGATTTTTTTAATCCGACCATCTCATTCATTCATGCAATGCTTAGATTAGATTCATGCTACTATCTACTGGCCAACTAGCTAACATCCACTGGCTAAGATCTTATTCTCTTTTCTCTTTTTTTTTTTCCAACCCATTGACCGCGTCATGGAGGTTTTCAATCAATGGGCCAATCTAAGGCGCCTCAAGGAGGTTTTCACCTTAGATTTCTATTTTCCTCTTTTTTCATTTTTTTTCTTTTTCTTTTTTTTCTTTTTTCATTTTTTTTTCTTTTTTCTACCCTACCCTACTTGAAAAACAAAATCGTTCTCAAGTATAAGAATACTTCCAATGGAGCCATGTGCACATCGAGATTAGAGACAAAATGATGTGGAGGCTCGAAATGCATGCTTGGATAGGTATCCAGATCTCAGGGACCAAATGATCTGACCTTGAAGGGATCAAACATAGCTGAGGAAGAGAGTATTGCTGCAACTCAGTGACTGTCTGGAACCATGTCTCAATATAGCTTTGATATCCTTGGTCCTTTTGCTGATCTGGATCATTCTTCATGTCACCTTCTACCATGACTTTCTCATCTTCCTCCTTTTGCTGATCTGGATCATTCTTCATGTCACTTTCTATCATGACTTTCTCATCTTCCTCCTTTTGCTGATCTTTCTCTTGAATACATGGAGGATTTGATGGTAACCATGAAGGAACTCTCTCGATCTCTGATTCTGATCTCTTCTCTTCATCAAGTGCAGCCCATGGTTCTTTGATCTTTTCTTTTGAATCTTCTTCTGCTGGATGTGGTCCTTCAATGCTTGCAATATAGTCTCTTTTTTGCAATACTCTTCCTGAGCTTTGGTGAACATCATTGAGCTCAAAAGGAGTCATTTGCACATGTTGTGCCTTAGCTTTGCAATTGGGTTGAGCTACTCCATTGTATGGATTTGGAAATGGTACGGGTAGTTGAGTGGAGGTGTGTAATTGAGATGGATGTGGATGGGGTTGTGGTTGAGCAGGCATTTGGGGTTGCCTTGGTGGAGGAGGAGGCGATGGTCGTGGATGAGCATAAGAGTGAAATGAATGAGCAGCTGGTTGGGCGTAATATGGATCTGTGAAGGAATAAGGAGGAGGTGTGAACCATGAAGGATGAGCAGGGGGACCCCAAGAAGGCATGAAAGTGGCTTGATAGGGGTCATAATAGGTCTCGGGTGTCCCTTGCAGTTCCTGCTGGTAAGATCTAGGTCCATGCGGCCAACTTTGGTTCATGTAATAGAGTGATTCAGTGGCTCCTTTGGCTCTCTGATATGCAGCTTTGAATCTGGGTAAGGAAGGGCACTAATCTGTAGGATGGTATTCTTCACAGACAAAACACACTTCTATGGAGTACAATGGACATTCGTTCCTAGGATGCTTTCTAGTGCACCTAGGACAAAAAATGACCAAAGCCCTCTTGGCTTCCTCTTGCTTCTGTTGGATCCGCAAGGTATCCAGTTGCATGGCAAGAAACTGCCTCATATCACTCTTGAAATCTTTGATCTGATTTTCAAATTCATCTTTGGACAAGATGTTGCTCCCAACATTTCTGCTTGTAGCCATTTGCTTAGAGGAATGTTTTCTTCTTCTTCTCCCCTAGAGGTTCTTTAAATATGCCTTGATGTCCATCCAGGGGTTCTTCTTAGTCACAGCCATCGAAGAAGAGAGAAGGTTGGCTGTGTGAAGCAGTGGGGGTGTTGTGCAATCATTTTTCTAACTTATCTCTACTCCTACAAGGCATGAAATGAAATCTTTTTGGTTGATTTTTCCTTTTTTCTACTTCTACCTGCAAAACTGAAATAGATTGAACTGCAACTAACTATCTTGCTAAAATGAAAATGCGGAATTGAAACGAAAGCAGGAAAGGGCTAATCTATTTTGCTCAAATGAAATTGCAGGAATGAAATGCTAGTCTATGCTTGCGGAATTGAAATGCTAATCTACGCTTGCAGAAATGAAATTGCGGAATTGAAATGCTAATCTATGAAAGCGGGAAATACTAATCTACTTTTGCAAAAAAAAAATTGCATAATGGAAATGAAATAAACTACTTAGCAGAAGATTGGAGTGGAAAATAGAAGAATACATCTTTTTGTATTTTTGATTAAGTTGTTGGAATTATCATGCATGTGCTTCTAACTAGTTTTCCACTGTGCAGGGCTGGATCAAGGGATGAAATGCTTTGGGAAAGGTTGGGATGGTACAAAGAGGGTCTAAGGGATCCCTAACATTCTTTCTGAGAGTTTCACAAAGTCTGGATGCCATGCAACCGTGTTTATGAACTTCTACAGGAAGTCTGCAGGGGTTTCTACAGGATGTTTCGAAATGGGATTTTTGAGGATGGGTGATTGATGGAAGATGCATGGATGGTTATGGAGGTAGGATGGGGGTCTGAAGTGACCCAGGAACTGATGGATGGAGTGGTGAGATGATATGTGGAAGGCTGATTTGGCTTTAAGGTAGTTGAGACAACAATGGAGAAGAAGGTAGGGTTACGTGGGCAAGAGGATGGGTGTGAAGCGAGAAGCCTAGATATGGGATGAATCAGATGGCTCTGATGAAGCTTGACCATGTGAGTGAGTGATAGAGATGCCCTGCACAATGCACATTCAACCGAATAAATGAATTCTTGCAAACAAACTAAGTCCTAGCTAACTTAATCTAACTGTCAATGAAATGAATAAACAACAACCTCGTTTGGAAAGAGAACCATGTACATCACGTGAGCAAGAACATTCCGAAAGATCTAAATGCATGAAAAACTCCTACCAATCGATTCCCAAACATAAAAAGATACTTTAACCAACAAAAACAACCAAAATAACAAAGCAAGATCTAAAGAGCAGATTTTATTTTAAGAATGCAGCGAACACACATAGAGATAAACAAGGGAGGTATTGGGCGCTTGAGATGGGCCCAACCCCAAGAGCTACAACCTCCCAAGAGAGATTTAGAGCTGGTGCAAAGCTGGATTCATCTTTATTAATCAAGAATGAAGAGTTACATCAAAACTGTCCACAAGGAGAGCTTGAGAATGAGCTGAAAGCAAAGCTAATCTATTGCCTAAAAATCGAATTACAAAATGACTACAACAAGGCTATGAAATGACTAACTACTGGCTACTATCTACTGGCTAACTAGCTAGCATCCACTGGGTACACTGGCTAACCAAAATGAGGCCCTAAGCCTTCTTATTTATACAAATTGAGGACCCAACAGTCCTCCTAAACTTTAGGGACTCGGCTGCCCAAAACTTGGAGTTAACAACAGTCCTACTTGACTTGCTTGGCTGCCCTTGTGCTGATTGATTCGGTGGCCCTTGAACTCCGAGCTGATGGTGGAGAATTCGAGGTAAGGGCCCATAAATGAAGGGGACACCTTCCTACAAATCCTCTAGCTTGTTCTCCCACGAATTTGGCTGCCAAGTGCTCATTAAGACCTTCAATTTTGTCTCCAAGTTGACCAAAAAGGCTACACAAAGCACCCATTAGACTTGTTGGCATAATGACTAACCAAATTCACTCTATTAACATAAAAATAATAAAAAACATGCAATAAACCAATGAGAATGGTGGATTAAGTCAAATTAGGAGGTTGAATGAGCCCAAATAATTGTCCATTTTTGGGGCTCATCAAATATTATAAAATAATAGTGGAAATAATAAAATAATATTAGATTACATCATCAAATTTTAGAGGGCAAGAAGAAAAACTATTTTTTTCAACTTATCTCCCTACAATTTTACTCGAATTTCGAGCAAGAGTACTCATGTTTTTTCATGTATTTCTCATTTTTCATGTAGCATTGTCCATCTAAAGTATTTAGCATGGGTAGTCCTTGGATAGGGAATTAAATTCTGCATCCAAAGAGTGCACCTACTCGAAATTTGAGTAAAATCATAAGGAGAAAAGTTGAAAATACAAGTTGAAAAAATTAGTTTTTATTTTTTTTCTTTTTTAGTATTTTTACTTTTTTACTCAAAAAATGGTGAATCAGCCCACGTGGTTAACATCATCATCTTGAATCATATTGGTTCTTATAAATTTGATTTTTTTTTTACCTTTTTGTTTTGAGGCCCATTTTAGACCTCAAAATTTCTCTAATGAGTACTCTTTTCTCTGATTACTATTTGTTGCTATTGTCTTTGTACTTTGGTTAATTATATTTTTTCTTTCATATCCTCCTGGTAAATTTTATAGGTCAATAATAATATTTTCCTAAGCTTTGACAACTTATAAAAGGATTGGAAGAACATAGCATAACAAAAAGGCTTTCCTAAATTGTAGAAGAACATTATTGCAGTTTGAAGCATGCATTTGAGAAGTGAATTTTTTTTATCATTTATTAAATGATAAGTTAGAAGAAGAAGGTTTTCCTGGTAAGAGGAAGAGGATGATATTAAAATGTCTAACTCAGTTAAAAGATTTATCCCTAATTTTTAAATAGTCTCATGATTAAAGAAGACCTCATACTTTTGGAAAGAAGGACTCATGATTCAAGGTAGAAACACTGACTTCAAAGGGAGCTGGAAGCAGAATTTGGCATGAAGAAACTTACACTACAAACTTGGGACTTGAGGATACATAAATTGGGTTGGGAGTACTAATAGATATACTACTGATGGTTGTTATTTGGTATTGTTTCTTGAATGAGTATGAAGAAAAATTTTGTTGCACTTTTGAGGAAAAATATGTGGGAGTTGGTACAATTCGTTGTGAATAATCTTGAATTTGTAAAATGTTTTATGGAATATTTAGTGATGTGCTAGATTTTATTGTAATTCTCTACAAATATTTCCAAGAACTTAGCTTTTCATAGAAGATGGAAGTTCTTGGTGATTCAAGAGTATGGTGTAGATAGGATCCAAGAATCTACAATAAATCTCCACTGATGAACAAGTAACCGATGAATTGATGAAGTCCCTTCCTAAGGGAAAGGGTGAGTATTTTTTAGACAAGCTTGGGCTTTTGGATATCTCCTCCCAATTTGTGAGGAGGTAAGGATGGACATTGTGTTCTCCATGTGTCATGTCCTATGGTCATTACTAATCATCGTAAGTCTAGTACATGAAAGTGGATAAAGAGAATGGTGGATTGCATAAGCATATTGAATGAACATTCTTGAGTCATGTACTATGGTTGATTAGGATTAACACCCTAAGTCAAGTATATGTACTTGGTAAAGAGTTGTTTGGTGGATGAAATTTTCCTTGGGATTAGGAAATGTTCCTATGAGAACATACCTTAGTGAACTTAGGTGGGCTATGTGCCTTGAGAGGTGGTGGTGTCCAATTGAATGCCTCCTAGAATTGTGCTCTAATTTAGTGGAGAGATAGAGAATACTTGTCAAGGCCTTGGTATTTTGACAATGCTGATTATGATGATGTTATAATCAGTGATGCTTAACAATCCCAATCCTTTCTTGTAGAAGTTCTCAACTTGAGAATATCTGATAAGTCAGTATGAATGCCTCCCTAGTTAAGAAGAGCGTTGAAATTGTAACTAGGTTTAGTATTCATAATTGTCATTATCAATGTGTATTTCATGTAAACAAAAAGAAGAAATTTTTTTCTTATTTTTATTTTCAGGCATGCTCTTTATGTTTTGTATTGTTCAAAAGAAAATATAAAAGGGCATGTTATTCATGGACCTTTTGAAAATAAGAAAATTTAAATTTTGTATGTCATTTGTCCCTCAAAGTTTCCAATTCAGCCCTCCAAAAAGACTAGTTTGCCTACCCAAAGGATGTGTCTCTTCACATGAACGAACAAATATATATTGGCACATATCCTCCACCATTTGGAATCTAATTTGGGTCTCTTCTATGGTAAGTGAAATTCGGGTGTGTGGCATGAAATTTGAGGCACATAAAACAAACTTCCTAACATATTCTTATCTATGATACAAAGTTCTTGAGGTAAGATAGTTGTATGACATCCGAATTTTTTTGAGGAACTAGAGTTATGTGACATCCAAATTTTTCGGAGGAAAAAAAGATTTGCAACTCCTGATTTTTTTGAGGCATGAAAACGAGTTTCAGAGGTACATGTTGGTGTGAAGTTTTTAGGCATATTCTACTATAATGATGCTAGTTTCAGAGCCACATTCACCTATAATTATGAAAGCTTCACACGCATCTAAGGACAAGCATATGGAAGATTGGTTGACTATCTTATAGACAAAACATGGTAGAATTTGGAGGGTTTACTTAGCACTTGGATCACTGGTTAGTTTGACTTGGATTTATTTTGTTGACAAAGAAGCAATAAGGAAAGGATTGATGGGTTTTATCCTTGTGGGTATTGCCCTAGCCTCTAGCCTATTTTCTCCTCTCTTTCGTTTTGTGCATTATATTTGTATCATTGCTTGATGACCTGATAAATGAAGTAATGGATGAAAGAAAAAAATATAAATAAATAGTCACATGTTAAGAAATTATATCATCTATTTAAATTTCAAGAAGTGATACTAGTTCTTATATTTCAAATGGATTATCTATAATTCTTCCTTCACCAAAAGTTGATTATGTGAATGGAGGATGTCTCCATGCTCTTATTTCCATGAAGCAACAAATCAATTAATTTCGGAAACAAGTTTCTTCAACTTCTACTTAAATGGAGTTGGAAATGCTGACTGTGGGAAGTTGATGGTGACTCTATCGCAAAGTAGGAAGGAAAGGTTGTGACTAATCGAGAAATGAGAAAAGTTTTGACTCAGTTGCATATTCCTTCGTTATTTGTATTCTCATCTGTGACTAGACTAAATCACATTCCAATTGCGACAGGTCTAAATTGCATTTCCAAATATGACTAGCCTCAATCACATCACCTTTCATTTAGTTGCATTTCCAGTTGTGATTTCCCTCAACCACATTTTATTTCACTTAGTCACAATTTTATTTTGCAGCTAGTCTTAGTCACATCATACTTCCTTTGGCCACATTTAGATTTGTGATTGGAATTTTTAATTTCCTAAATCACACTCTTTCCATTAAAATATGATTCACCTCATTGTTAATTCTTTGTTATCCCTACAATGATTAAGGAGAGCTTTTGAGTCACATCCACCACCATGGATTAGAAGAGGGAAGATAGATCACTTGGCTATGATTGACAAAGATCCAAATTCACCGACTCATTCAAAGGTCATATTTACATTGTTGATACTACCAATGATACACGAGTACTAGTTTTTTACAAGATTTTGGAACTGTTTTCACAATTGAATGAATACAATAATAGATTTCCACCTCCGATTCATCTTGTTGGAGAGGAACCTGCTAATGAGGATTATAACAGAAAAAGGAACTAAAACTATTTTAAAGACTATCATGAGAATAAATAATAGTTCTTTTGAAGGGCATGGACTCTTCCAAAAATAAGCATTAGTGTGATGGTTTCCCTCTCAGTTATAGTAGTAATTCTATATATTTATGCAAGGTATCAATGGTACATTTCATCAAAAATGGTTCCAGCCTAATTCACCTTGGCTCTAGTATTGTAAAAAATGTAGATAATGTGATTTCTATAGTGTAAAATGTGTTTTCCATAGTACTTGTGGGAGAATGCAATTTTGAGGAGCTAGAAGTGGCCTTTTTCAGGTCTGGAAGAGTCCATCTTGTAGCAAACATCCTCATATTTCCAAAGAGCCATCAAGATCAGAATTTGGACTTCCAGAAGGCCTTCAAAAAGCAATTTTTCCAAAGTCACTATGTTTTCTCAAGTTTCGCTACGTTTTCTAAGAAATGCACTGCATTTTTGCCTGTAGCGGTTTTTCTCTAATTTGGTCAGTTGGATTCGAATTTATATGGTATAATTAATTAATCCTAATGTAAATATTATGTAATAATGAGTAATTAGTCTTGTTAAAGTTGTTTTTATGTAAATTTAGCCTCATTTATGAGACTGGTTGGAGTCAAAGTTAATTAGAGGAGTTGTTTTAACCTCCCTGGATATTCGGGTTTGGTTGGAACACCTCATGTAGCGGTTCCTAGAATCATGGATTCAACCCCTGAGTTAAGGGAGATGCTGTTTTAGTCTATATGTATCATTTTATCAGTCACAGAATGGGTTGGACATTAGAGAAGAGAACACTTCTAGCTTGTACTTGGACATTTTATTCAAGAAATCAAAGGAGCATTTTGCAGCTATTATCTAGGAATTCATGTGAAGTGTGTTTGTGATAATGTATTTTCTCTGTTTCATTTTTATTTGAATGATATACATCTCTCCTTTCATATCTTATTCTGTCAGTGGTTTCCTCAAAGTTTATAAACATAATTCTTTGGATAAAGCTCTGTTTTTATGGGAATATCATTTTGTGTAATTTTCCTTCTAACTTAATTTATTCATGGTGCACATTCTCATTAAGGCCTTTTTCTTCTTTCAAACACTACACTACATCGACAAACCCTAAATGCATCATTAAATAATTTCTACCTTGCCCCTCTATATCTTTTTTGTTGTAACCCTTTGATCCTTTGACCTAGCTACCTGGTTTTCATCCCTTGTCTAGCATCAAAACCTAAAAATTTCAAATCCCTACTTAATCCTAACATATCTAGCCTAAAATCCTTTCCCATTCTAGTCATCATCAGCTATGAATTTATAAAGGGGTCCCTCTTTGGTTTAGCAGGGCTAGCTACTAAAACGCAAGTGGTTTGAGGTTACCTCCTTCAATTTCCCTTCTCAAGATTGGGATATTGTGGAGGATAACATTTTGGCGCCGTTTTTGGGGAACGTAATATCATATATTCCCTAGGAAAGAATGATAAGGATCAGATTTGATTTGTTGATGGTGGATAGTGGGCAGACACATGAAGGCTGAAATCATTCACCTCGTGACTCCAAATCAGTTTCAAATTTAATTCAAAGACTCCACTGGATGATGAACCTTACCAACAGAAAAATGAAAGGGCAACATGGGAAGATCAGGTATTCAAGTTGGAATTTCATACAAGACTTCATGTTCTTTATTGTAAATTATTTATTCTCTTTTCTTGAGAAGGTCAAGAAGGTTTTCCATAGTATATTGTATTTGAGAAAAGATCCCAGACCCACATTTGATTTCTTTTTTTTGAATATTTTGAATACAAATTCTCCGTACGCCTTTGATCTTGGTCAAGACCCTCCTTCCAAATCTTATGATGACCATCTTCAGCTTGATGAGCCTCAAGAGATCAAGACTAATTCTATAGCTTTTGTACATACTCCTATGCCTTCTAAAATTCTAGATAAATACAAGCCAGTCATCTTACCTCCTATACTCCATGATTTCCCTGAAAATTATTACAAATATCTTCCTAGGTTTGATGGAGAATATGGTAACATCACTACTGAAAAACACATTTAGAATTTAGAAAATTTGCTCGAACTTTTTGAAGTTGAAGAAGATGATGTCAGTATATGGATTTTTGCTTTATATTTGCAAGGTGAAGCCAAGAAATGGTTCAAAAACTTGCCAGCTGCAGGCATATTCGATTTCCATCAGTTTGTGAAAGTCTTCCTTGATAAATGGGTGATAAAGAGGAATCCTTTTCTGATTTTAGAAGAATACAATCATTTGGAAAGACCTCCAGGAGAAACAATGCAACACTTTTGAGCTAGATTCAATCAAGTATACCATTTAATGCTTGTTGATATAAAACCGCCTCTCGGTTTAGCTCTTTTACACTACTTAGATGCCTTTGATCCGGAAATGGCATTTCAATTGAGAGAAAGGAACACTACCACACTCGAAGAAATGCAGGACAATGCAATAGTTGAGGAAGCTAATCTACTGGTTAAAAGGTCAAAGTTGAAATAAGAAGCAAGGGAGAACATAGAGAAGGAATATCTAACGTCTTAAGAAGTGAAGCTCAACATTTTGCTAAGCACAACAGAATAAATGATGTAAAATATCACCATGTGATGCAAGAGCATCCATCACCCTTAGTCAAAGGGAGGAATCCAAAGTGGAGTGAAGAGGAAGACGTGGACCAGGGGAGCAAAACAGGGAAAAAACTGTTTTAAAATAGATTTAAAGATGGAATGGATAAAGTCTCAAGGAGACTTATCAATCTAATCTACCATGTCTTATATGCATGTATGCGTATGAGATCTTTAGGGATTTTTCTAGAGGATTGATCGGATCCTTCCGTGATCCAATCCAACAATGTTCCATATATATATGTGCGTGATGAACCTATGTAGAATTTTCTCTACAAATCGGCTAGCTCACTAATATAATGTAGAAATTTCACCTGCAGATCAAACTGATATATGCAATGTACTAAAGCATAATACTAGATCTACATCTACCATAAACTTTGTGGAAGCTAATCAACCATGAGCAACATCAAGCATGAACACATATAACTGATCAAGAAGGAACCAATCACACATAACATAGAATATATCACTGGGGAAAGCACCAACATAAAACCCCAACATTGTATTATCAATCAAGTGTAGATCCTCAACAACATACAAAAAGAATCAGCTCAATAACTATCCTACTCTCTTTGTAATCAGAAGATCCTGATGATCTTCAATCAGAAGATGAAAATCATGGACTACCTAGGCCTCATTATATAGGCTGAAAATCGGCGTAATCATACCTGCTGTCACCTTAGGTCCACCTACGTAGTCATAGAAGAAAATAGATTTCTTCCTCACGCAATGAATACTTACTAGAAATATCCTAACATCTAATAGTACACTGCCCCTCATCTAATCTCAACTGGGTCTTTGTCTGAACTACCATGCATCAGTTATCCATGAGAAAATACTCAGTTATTAGTTGTCACATGCATGCAAGCATTAACAAACTGAATATAGAAAATTTAACCACTTGTTAAATAATCTAATTGGACTTGACTAACTTAGACTAAGTCAACTGATCCTCCCAATATAGAACTGAACCTTATCTCCTTTAATCAAGGGATAAATTCCTAAATCAAGAGAGAAAATAATTGCATGATCTCACAAACGCTTCAAGTTTAATTTTCCATAACTAATTAACTTATGGAAATTAATTAATTAATATTTTAAACTTCCAGTAAGACCAAATTCGTTTTTACTTCCTATAGTTAGAGCAGGGACTGCTAAAAATAAGAAGGGACCCAGAAATGCTATTTTTATAACTTTCTATTTTTAGCAGTTTCACCTCTCACCTAAGGTGGCCAATGACCTCCCTGGCCAAACTGCTATTTTAGACATGCTATTTTTAGGACTTCTATTTATAGCACATTCTAAATTTAACATTTCTTGTTGCACATTTTTCAACACTCCCTCTCAACAAGAAAGGCTTCCTCTTGAACTCAATCCTGTAACTCAGGAATGTTCTGCATGCAACACATCTACCTGGTCCACTTGCCCCAACAACACTTGGAACAAAAACACTCGCAACTGACCACTCTATTGGGATAGGAACATACTCTGATGCTGAAGCTCTACCTACTACTGACAAGTGCTCCCTCTTTGACATCTGCGTTACTGCAACATCTCCATGCATCTTGCACCATCGCACACCTTTTTGTGCCACCCAACACTGTGCAAAACACTTGTGCCTCTCGCATTGTTGTAGCCTACTAGCTATGCACTGTCCTGGGATTCCCTACACTGTCGCTCTCGCTGCCGCTCCATCCACATCTATCTCTATCCAGTCAGTCATTTCCTGCTACTCCACATTGAGGCCCCCGTAGCAAGGTCTCATCCAGGAGGTTGGGTACCTCAAGGATCCTGCCCCTCCTCCTTGGGACAATCACTCTATATCACCCCACCTCCTACCTAGAGGTATGGCTACATGTGATCCCTCTGCACACCTGGCTCGAAATTTCCCCCTACTGGAGGTCTCTGCATGAGTAGATGTCTCTACTTGATCTCCACTCAACTTCCCCTGTTGTGGCTGCTCCACAACCTCCTGAAGCTGCTCCACAACCTCCTGAAGCTGCTCCACTAATCGTGGCTCCTACACAATCATCTAAGGCCTCTTCTGGCCTGCATGTTGAGAGGTAATATACTCTCCCTCTCAACCACCAAGTCTCCATCAGTTGCCTTGCTGCTCAAGGTTTTGCATGCATCTTGAACCTCAAGAGCATACAGGTTCTTGACCCATGAACCAATCTGCTTCACCTATCTAGTGATGATGTGTCTAAGGAAAACCTTTCCCTTATTGAAGACTACATCATAGCCTCTGTCTTCCAGCATCACGATTGACACCAAGTTTCTCTTCAGTCCTGGTACATACTTGACATCGGTCAAGGTAAGGCGAGCTCCATGCTCCATCTGAAAAATAATTGTGCCTACACCTGAGACACTATACTTCTCATCATTACCCATCGCTATGAGTATCTGGAGATATTTCTCCTCCAAACTACTGAACAAACTCTTGTCGTCGGTCGTGTGGAAAGAAGCTCCACTGTCAAGAAACCAACCACTTCCCACCATGGATGAAACCATGCATGCGAAGAGTGTGAAATCCAACTCAAATTGTGAAGCAAGTGCCTCACCTTCAAATCCCTCCCTAGATCCCTTCTTAGATTTCCTTTGTGGACCTTCTTCCTACCTCATGACAACGAAAGCATCGCACTTTTTATTTGTTGACCTTCTTCCCACCATTAGAAGAACTAGATTTAGAAAGAGAAACCTTCTCCTTCCCCTTATTTGCCTTACTCGCTAAGGCACAGTTCTCCTCATCCTCCATGGATGAAGAACCGTCTCTGATGCTCTATCTGATCTCCTCCTGCATCAAATCTGACCATAGTTGTTCCCAATCTGACAATTTCTCCCTTCCATTAACCAAGTCCTGGTAGCTATGCCAGCTCTTAGGAAGGCCAAGGAGTGTTAGACTCACCATATCATCATCAATTGTCACGACCCCTACACTTGCAAGCTCATCCCTGCATGTGATGAGCTTGGTCAAATACATAGAGATCGTGTCGCCCTTTTCACACTTGATCTTTCAAAGTTTGTCCTTCAGTTCCAGCTTCCTCTAATCACTGCTATTCTGATATAAGTATTTTAATGTTTTCCACATTGCATGTGGAGTCTCCTTCCCATGGAGGCTCGAGACAATGTGATATCGCACTTCCTCCAAGAGAATTCTCATAGCTCTAGCCACACACTTCTTCCATTCCACTAGTTGAGTAGCATCAGTAAGCTTAGGGACTTCTTGATCAATGAAGTCCTTAAGGTCGTTATCTTCCAATACTGCCTCCATGCAACCCTTCCGAGCTATATAGTTTGAGCTGTCATCAAGGGCATACTCAAGCCTCAAACCATAGAATGCCATCAGTGAAATAGATGTGATAAGAACTTGAGATCTATATCCCGAATAATAAACTTCCAATTCCTTCTTGTATATTGTTCTTCCTTGATCCCCTATGCTCTGATACCATGTAGAATTTTCTCTACAAATCAGCTAGCTCACTGATATCATGTAGAAATTTCACCTGCAGATCAAACTGATATATGCAATGAACTAAAGCGTAATAATATATCTACATCTATCATAAACTTTGCGGAAGCTAATCAACCATGAGAAACATCAAGCATGAACACATATAACTGATCAAGAAGGAACCAATCACACATAACACAGAATATATCACTGGGGAAAGCACCAACATAAAACCCCAACATTGTATTATGAATCAAGTGTAGATCCTCAACAACATACAAAAAGAATCAGCTCAATAGCTATCCTGCTCTCTCTGTAATCAGAAGATCCTGATGATCTTCAATCAGAAGATGAAAATCATGGACTACCTAGGCCTCATTATATAGGCTGAAAATCGGCGTAATCATACCTGATGTCACCTCAGGTCCACCTACGTAGTCATAGAGGAAAATAGATTTCTTCCTTGTGCAAGGAATACTTACTAGAAATATCCTAGCATCTAATAGTACACTATCCCTCATCTAATCTCAACCGGGTCTTTGTCTGAACTGCCATGCATCAGTTATCAATGAGAAAATACTCAGTTATTAGTTGTCACATGCATGCAAGCATTAACAAACTGAATATAGAAAATCTAACAACCTGTTAAATAATCTAACTGGACTTGACTAAGTTAGACTAAGTCAAATGATCCTATCAATATAGAACTGAACCTTATCTCCTCTAATCAAGGGATAAATTCCTAAATCAAGAGAGAAAATAATTGCATGATCTCACAAAGACTTCAAGTTTAATTTTCCATAACTAATTAACTCATGGAGATTAATTAATTAATATTTTAAACTGCTGGTAAGACCAAATTCGTTTTTACTTCCTATAGTTAGACCAGGGACTGCTAAAAATAGGAAGGGACCCAGAAATTCTAGTTTTAGCAGTTTCACCTCTCACCTAAGGTTGCCAATGACCTCCCTAGCCAAACTATTATTTTAGACATGCTATTCTTAGGACTTCTATTTATAGCACATTCTAAATTTAACATTTCTTGTTGCACATTTTTCAACAACCTGCGCATTCAAGAGGGATAGAGAGTAGTAGATAGATAAAATGTAGTCAAGAGGAGACTCTGTTCTAAGGCTGAAATGCCTTAGCTATAATCGTGTTGTGTATATTATAATAAATATGTGTTGTGTGTTTCCAGCATGTTTGTGTAATATGTCTCTTTTCAACTCTATTTCATATGTGTGTATCGAAGGGGTTAAATCCCAAATTGTGAATGTATGTTGATCAACCATCAACCACTGTAGGATCGATGGTGATCCATTGAATATCAATTAACTATTATATATATGCATATCGTGTGTGGAAACCAGATTTTGGCAGAGGAAATCATTTAATGCAAAAGTCCATCAAGCGGATGAAGAAATGAAGTGGCAAGAATACACAGGAGCCGTTTGATCTTATGGAACAATGATCCAGATCCTTTATCGCATCGGTGGTAGAACCTTTATCTCATCAGTGAGTTATCCGAACCAGGCAAAGTTTGATTGCGAATGTGGCATGCGATTAAGCAACAGCTGTCGGATCTAGTGTTAGATCGATGGCCTAGAAGAAATCGGTAATCACATTTCAAAAGATCAAACGCTGGTGGCTATAGGACGTCGATAAGGTGATGGGCCGATAATGCAATACAAGCCGATAAGCCGATCGGTGATTGGCAATTAGGACAGGTGGAGATTAGAGGTTGGAGTGGTGCTGCGGAATGGCGTGATAAGAGCGGACCCACCGATATTTATAGAGGTGGGTCTATACTTTTTGAAATCCAGTAGGTGTTCGGGAGCAGGGTTTCAAGGATTCCCCATGTATTTCTGTATTATATGTGGCCGAGGAATTTAAGGCTTAAAAGCATAATTTAAGCTCCTGATAATAATAAAAGGACCAACGATAGCGGAATGGTTAAAAGGGTCTAATATAAGTCCATGGTTAAAGGCTTAGAGCCTAAAGAAACACTTCTGATAGGCTTTGTGGGCCACAAACCATAGGCCTCGGGATCAATTTTTTTAGGGAAAGGGATTTTGATTAACCCCCAAAATCTACTTTTCATTATTTGGTATCAGAGCAAAAGAAGATTCTTCATGTAAGAGAACGGAAAGGATTCCAGAGAGAGAAAGAAGAAGGAGTAGGAGGTACAATGGTTTAAAGTATGGAGAGTTATGGTCTTACTGTCGCACAGAGAATGACAACAGAAGGTGAGAAGATTGCAGCAAACCTAGAGCATGGAGTACTCATATGGTTCCATAGGAGAGAACCTGAAGGATGCCAAAAGACTGACTGAGGAGAGCTTGGTGAGGTATCATGTAGCAGAAGGAGACTATTACTGAATAGGTTTGGTTGCAGCTCATAGAAGACCATGAAGGCAATTCCACTAAAGAAGTGAAGTGGATAGAATTGCTAATGACAAGGAGAAGCATATGACCAGGAGGTCATAATTTTTTTTGCCTCGGGAGTCTGATGCAGGAGCATCTAGCACCCTTAGTCAAAGGGAGGAATCCAAAGCGGAGCGAAGAGGAAGACGTGGACCAGGGGAGAAAAACAGGGAAAAATATGTTTTAAATCAGATTTAAAGATTGAATGGATAAATCTTGAGGAGACTTATCAATGTAATCTACCATGTGTTATATGCATGTATGCATATGAGATCTTTAGGGTTTTTTCTAGAGGATTGATCGAATCCTTTCATGATCTGATCCTATAATGTTCCATATATATATGTGCGTGATGAACTTGCATGTTCAAGAGGGATAGAGAGTAGTAAATAGATAAAATATAGTTGAGAGGAGACTCTGTTCTAAGGCTGAAATGCCTTAGCTGTAATTGTGTTGCGTATATTATAATAAATATGGGTTTTGTGTTTCCAACATGTTTGTGCAATATTTCTCTTTTCAACTTTGTTTCATATGTGTGTGTCTAAGGGCTTAAATCCCAAATTGTGAATGCATGTTGATCAACCATTGACCACTATAGGATCGATGGCAATCCATTGAATATCAATTAACTATTATATATATGCATATCGTGTGTGGAAACTAGAGTTTGGAAGAGGAAGTCATTTAACATAGAAGTCCATCAAGAAGATGAAGAAATGAAGTGGCGAGAATACACAAAAGCCATTTGATCTTATGGATCAACAGTCCAGATCCTTTATCATGTCAGTGGCAGAACCTTTATCGCATCAATGAAACGTTTTATGAGTTATCGGAACTAGGCAAAGTTTGATTGCAAACGTGACATGCGATTAAGCAACAACCATTGGATCTGGCGTCAGATTGACAGCCTATAAGAAATCGGTAATCGTATTTCATAAGGTGAAAGGCTGGTGGCTATAGGATGCCTATAAGGCGATGGGCCGATAATGCAATATCGCTGATAAGCCGATCGTTGATCGGTGATCGGGACAGGTGAAGATCAGAGGTTGGAGTGGCGCTGCGGAATGGCGTCATAAGAGCGGACTCGACAATATTTATAGAGGTGGGTCTATAATATTTGAAATCCAGTAGGTGTTCTAGAGTGAGGTTTCAAGGATTCCCCATGTATTTCTACATTATATGTGGCAAAGAGGTTTAAGGCTTAAAAGCATAATTTAAGCTCCCGATAATAATAAAAGGACCAACGATAGTGGAATGGTTGAAAGGGTCTAATGTAAGTCCATGGTTAAAGGCTTAGAGCCTAAATAAATGATTCCGATAGGATTTTTGGGCCATAACCCATAGGCCTCAAGATCAATTTTTTTTAGGGAAAGGGATTTTGATTAACCCCCAAAATTTCTCTTCCCATCACCATTAGAGATGAAATTGTTGTTCAAAAACACCATGTCCCACTTATTGTAGAAGAAGAAGTGGTTGTTTACCCTACTCATTCTACTGCTAATTTCAATTAGCATAGATCATAAAATGATTGTTTTATGTATTCATTATGGTCAGTCATGAAGATGGATCTATAGATCAACTCGTAGAGGATCAATCTGCTCATATAATGTGTATGTTTGATGTCATTCCTTATATGTTGAGTTACCCAAGTATGATTAGTATGATGATGATTATGTTGTTGAAATAGAGCCTGACTCTACAAGGCAATCAAGGACATGATTTTGGGAGGAAGAATTTTCATTACTGCAGCTCAGATGTAGAACTCAACCTATTCATGTGAATCATGACAACAATGAAGAGAATCTGGAAAATTTCAAATCAGGTGAAAGGTCTTTGCCTTTATGTTTTACTTCATTTCAATTACTGAGAGAAAACTTCCCTAAGATTAGAAATCAACACTATTTCAGTTTTTATGTTGAGCACGGAGAAGATCACGAAATTATTGATCGGGACTCCTTACCTTTTTGTTTCTCTTCATTCAAAAGAATAAAAGAAAATTATAAGGTTACCAAGGAAGAAAATAAGCAAGTTGATAGCGGTCGTCAACCTTCTCTTGAAGTTGTTGAGAATGTTTTTTGTAATATAAAACCTTTTTTCAGTCCAAAATCATCATTACCAAGAAACATTCAGTTTGAAAATGCAACCGAAAGTGTGGAGAATGAAGAGTTTATACAAGATCATGCAGTTTCATTGGAACTGATCCATAACAAGTTACAACATCTTTCTCATATTTGCAATGATCTAGTAGGAAATTATATGGATGATCTTTGTGGTCAAAATTCTCATCCTTTGGCTGGCTATCAGTTTGAAGATAGGGTTGATAATGATTTATTTTGGCATACAATTTTAATGTCTTGTCCATCAACAATCTCATCGCATATATCACAAAGGTCACATGAAATCTTGCAGCCTTGTCATGACTATTTTAATTTGAAACCTTAGGAAAGCATGAATGTTAGGAAAATTGTAAAATCAAGGTATAAAGACTACCTAGAGAAGAGTAGTAATGTATTAGATGGGTTGGAAATCAATATGTGTTCCTATGAATATGCTCTTGTAGAATTCTTGAGGTAAGATGGTGAGCTCATGCTTTGCAATTTCATTAAGATTCAATTTATTTACAAGTTTTCATAGGAGTTGCCTTTCAGCAATTTTCCTTTCTTTCTCATGAGGAAGCACTTGCGGAGAATTCAACTAGTAGACAAAATTCTTACATGGTTCCATTGGCTATTCCATTTCACTTGATTAGGTGATGTATATATCAATTCGACTAAGTGTGATGAAAAAGCTCAATTCTCAGCATTTTTTTTTCAGTAGTATCTTCCAGTAGTCAGTTTTAGAGTTAAGTCAGTTTAGCTTGTTGGTCAATTTTCACTTTTGAGTTTGGTCTTTCTATTTTTTACTCCATGCCCAATGGATAATATTACTTGGTCTATGATGTTCTTGACACCTCCAAGGAGCTTCCATTCCCAGCTGGAGCCAATGTTAGTGCTAGTCATTTATGCCTGTCACCAGTGATCAAATATGCTCTTACAAGGTTTTTTTAAGGGTCTCAAATCAAAATTTATTATTTCATTAGGTTTTCGTAATAAAATTTGGTCATTGTCTAGTGTGTCTAGGTTTATTGCTACTCCTTCAAAATTTTCATGTTCTGGTCATTGCCATCACTCAATTGGATGTGCCATATGTTGAGCCTTGAACCTGCACTTTCCCATACACCCTCTCTGTTATGAAACCAACTCAAGAAAAGATAGAAAAGATAAATCCACGCCTTATAATTCAGCCTCTTTGAGGGGGAAACCTCCTTTACATTACATAAATGAACAATTCTTGGATGATACAAATGACAAAACCTCCTTTCTATATATAGGAGTCTAAGGAGTCACAATATAATCCAGCCGACCTAACAATAATAATATAAAGCCACAAAAATAACAATAGAGGGATTCTATGGAGCACAGAAATAACAATATGGGGGTAATAGGGGCACAACAATATAAATAGGGGGTATAACTACAATAGTAATGGGGTAATCACTAGTATTATAGGGACCCAACATGCCCCTCTCCTTCAAAAAAGTGTTGTCCTCAACGCTTGAGCAGTTCTGGATACTTCTGCATAAAATTCTCATCCTCCCATGTGGAATCTTCAGCGGATAAGTTCTTCCACTTGATAAGATACTCTGAAATTGATCGATTTCGTAGCTGTCGAGTTCTTGTTTCTGTGACTGCTTCCGGTTCCAATATAATTTTTCCTTCCTCGTCAAGTTCTGGCAATATTGTTTGAATTGGGAGCTTGTCACCTATAACCTTCTTTAAACATGAAACATGGAAAACTGGGTGCAATCGAGAAGCTGCAGGAAGCTCCAATTTGTATGCCATAGTACCAATCTTTTCCAACACCTTGTACGGACCATAATACTTTGGTGATAATTTATTATCCTTCTTAGCTTGCTTTAGGGACATTTGCTTATATGGTTGTAGCCGTAGGAATACCCAATCACCTACATCAAAACTTCTTTCACTGCGATGTTGATCTGCCTGTTGTTTCATTCTATTTTGTGCCAACACGAGGTTATCCTTTAAGAGTTGGAGGACTTGTTGTTGATGTTCGATGTGATGTTCCACTGCCTGAACCTTAGAATTTTCTCTTAAATATGATGTGATGGATGGTGGTTGATACCCATAAAGTGCCATAAATGGGGTCATTTTTGTTGCTGTATGGAAGGAAGTGTTATACCACCATTCAGCCAGAGGCAACCATTTGACCCATTGTGTCTGTTTATCAGATACAAAGCAACGAAGATATCCTTCCAAACATTTGTTTACTATCTCAGTTTGCCCATCAGATTGAGGATGATAAGATGAGCTATGAGCTAACTGAGTACCAAGACAAGAAAATAATTCTGTCCAAAAATTTCCAGTGAAAATGGGATCTCTGTCACTTACAATAATCTTTGGGTTTCCATGTAGCTTTTGAACTGTTTCCATAAATGCAGTAGAAACTGTACTGGCTTTAAATGGATGTGATAATGCACAAAAGTGTGCATACTTGGTAAGTCTGTCAACTACCACCATGATGACACTCTTTCCCTCAGACTTGGGTAAACCTGTGATAAAATCCATTGAAACCTCCTCCCAACGTTGGCTTGGAATGGATAAAGGTTGTAATAGACCTGGTGTCTTAATTGTTTCAACTTTATTTTGCTGGCAAACCAAACATTTCGCCACAAACTTTTGAATATCTGATTTAAGGCCATCCCAAAAAAATTCCTTCTTAACCCTGTGGTAAGTTTTTAAAAATCCTGAGTGCCCTCCTAAGGGAGAAGTGTGCAATTCCATAAGAATCTTTTGTTTTAGCTGGGAATTCTTACAGAGGTATAAGCGATCTTTGTACCATAACGAATCATTTTGCCAGCTAAATGTATCAGAAGTACTGGAATCTTGTTGTAGCTTTCGAATAAGTGCCCACACTTCTTCGTCATTCTTCCATTCCTCCCTTGCTTCGTTTATCCAATCTGGTTGGATAATAGAAATGGCACACAACAATGCTTCCACATCCTCATCCTTTCTTGAGAGTGCATCTGCCACCACATTTTGCTTCCCTTTTTTGTAGATGATTTCAAAGTCATAACCCAACATCTTTGTGACCCACTTTTGTTGCTCTTCAGAGGATAATCTTTGTTCTAAAAAGTATTTAAGGCTATCATGATCCGTTTTTACCTTGAAGTGTCTTCCCATTAGGTAGGGTCGCCATTTCTTAAGTGCATGGAGTATTGCCAACATTTCCTTCTCATAAATAGCTTTGCTTAAAAACTTTCCCTTGATTGGACGACTTTCAAAAGCAATGGGTCTTTCATCTTGCATTAGAACAACACCAATTCCATTTCCTGAAGCATCACATTCCACAATAAAGGTTTTTGTGAAGTCCGGTGTAGCTAAGACCGGTGCTTGGCACATTGCCTCTTTAAGATGTTCAAAGGCCTTTGTTGCTTCCGAAGTCCATGAAAATGAATCTTTCTTCAATAATGTTGTTAGAGGTGCTGCTATTCTCCCATAATTCTTAACAAACTTGCGATAATACCCTGTCAACCCAAGAAATCCTCGCAGATGCTTTATGGATGTGGGGATTTTCCATTCCTTAATGGCTTTAATTTTGCTAGGGTCTACCTTAACTCCTTCATGAGATACAATATGACCCAAATATTCCACCTCCTGGACTCCAAAGAAACATTTGGATCTTTTTGCATATAATTGTTTCTCCTCCAATAGTTGTAGCACCCTGTCAACATGTTCAACATGATCCTTCCAAGACTTGCTGTAGATTAGTATATCATCAAAAAATACTAACACAAATTTTCTAAGGAATGGTTTGAAAATTGAATTCATCAAACCTTGAAATGTTGAAGGTGCATTGGTAAGGCCAAAAGGCATGACCAAAAATTCATAATGACCCTCATGAGTTCTAAATGCTGTTTTCGGAATGTCTTCAATCTTCATTCTGATTTGATGATATCCCGAACGAAGATCCAACTTGGTGAAGTAAATTGATCCATGCAATTCATCCAGTAATTCATCAATAACAGGAATGGGGAACTTATCTTTAATAGTGAGCTTGTTGAGCTCCCTATAATCTGGACACATGCGCCATGATCCATCCTTCTTGTGCACCAATACTACTGGAGCTGAGAAAGAACTTTGACTCGGTTGAATTATACCAGCCTCTAGCATTTCTGCAACCATACGTTCAATTTCACTTTTTTGGACATATGGATATCTGTACGGCCTGATGTTTGGAGGAACACTTCCTGGAATCAGATGAATAGCATGATCATGATCACGCATAGGTGGGAGACCTTTGGGAGTCTCAAATACCTTGGAATGATTGTCCAGGACTTTTTGGAGATCTGGAGAAATAGATGATTCCAATGTGGAAACATCTAGCGAACATAATTGTGCAATTACACCTCTTTGCTCCTTTTTTAGAAGCTTTGTCATGCCATTAGAGCTGATTATCTTTCCTGGTTTCCCTGCAATACCCCTTAATTCAACTTCCTTTCCTTCCACAGAAAATTTCATGAAAAGTTCTTGAAAATTAAAAGCTATTGTACCCAAGGATTGTAGCCATTGGACTCCTAGTACAACATCAGCACCTCCCATTGGAATGGAAAGCATTGGGCTAGTCAATACATATTCTCCCATGGATAGCTTGATATTATGGCACTTTCCAGAACAATTTATTGTTCCTCCATTTGCAATCATCACTTGACACTCTGGTGCTGGATATAGGAAGCAATTCAATTCTTTTGCTACCCTACAATGAATAAAATTGTGGGTGCTTCCTGAATCAATCAACACTATTACCTTTTTCTTCTTGATTTGTCCTTCTATCTTGATGGTTTGAGGAGTGGTAATTCCCGCCAATGCATTACAAGATATGGTCGGATTTATTTGTTCTTCATCTAGGCTTTGTTCCTGGAATATATCCTCTTCTTTTGACCTTTCTTGCTCCTTTTCTTCTTCCTCTTCACAATCTATGTAGAATAATTTCTTCTCAGCACACTTATGACCTTTTGTGTATTTGCTATCACAATTGTAACAAAGCCCTTTTGCTCTTTTTTCTTCCAATTGTTGTGGTGTCAACCTTGTAGGTTGTGGAAGACTATGGGCAACAACACTTCCGTCTTTATAGTTGTGAGTGGTATGCTTCCTAGTTGCCATAATTTTGCTTTCCATTTTTCTTGCTAACCTGAATGCCTTCTCTAATGAATCAGGTTCCCAAAGGCGCACATCATGTTGGATATTATCCTTTAAAGACCCTATGAACACATCAATCCTATGCTCCTCTGGAATATCTTTTACCCTTATGTTCAATTTTTGGAACTCCTCAATGTGCTCCATTATTGAACCCTTTTGTTTGAGACTTATCAATTGGCTAAAAAAAGTGTTGCTTTTTGTATCCTCATAATGTGCTATCAATTCTTCCGTAAAAATTGCCCAAGTGATAAATTGTTTACGAGAACAAAGCCATTGATACCATACAAACTGATTTGGTTCCAAATATAAAGTTGCCATACGTACCTTTTGTGTGTTTTGCACATTATTGAGATCGAAGAATTGCTCCATCTGTAATATCCATGTGGCGGGATCCTTGCCATCAAACTTCCTCATATCGATTTTTGGAACATGGTGAGTCTTCGATCCAACATTAGAGTCTATGGAATCATGATTAACATTTCTTTTGTTCTCATCATGAGTTTCCTTTACTACCTTTTCACCATTAGTGACCCTTTCTTGTAGCAACTTCTTCAATTCATCCATCTTATCATCCATGCCATCAATTTTAGCGTCCATGCCATTCACCTTAGCTTCCATGCCATCCATCTTAGCTTCCATGCCCTTTATCTTAGATTCCACGCCATTTATCTTAGCTTCTGTTAGCTTTTGTGAGCGTGACATTTGTTGCACTTGTTCTTGTAATTTTGATATATCATGTAGCATTTCTTCCTCTTCTTCATGAGTCATGCTAGAGCTTTCAGGTTCCTTACTAGGTGTTTGCATTTTCTTTCCTCGGGGCATCAGTTACCGATAATAATGTTTTACTATGCCCTTTGAATTCCGTTAAACCAAGCTTACACAAAAATAAAAAAAAAACTACACACCTTTTTTCACTTTATAGAAGCCTGATATTGAATCTGATGTATCTCTGTAATTTCGGATCATCCAATTCTGAAATTGCTACATGCAGTAGCCTTCTGCGTCCTCTTTCCAATGCCACAAGTCTGAGCCAAATTGGATTCTCCAAGGAAGAGTTATGTGAAATCTCCCACAGTGACTTGCTTTTAGACTGGTTCAGTAGAGTGAACTTGTACGACGTGCCACGAGTCACTGTTTCAACCTTTGAATCTGAAACACACATAAAAGAAACTACAGTCCGTCCTCTTTCTGTACCTTTTTACGAAATTTCAATCCGATCCTCAGAGAGAGAGTTATGACGATTTTCCCCAGGTCACCTGTTTTGAATGTAATTCAGGAGTCTGCAAAAAGGCCAACTTCCTCAGATCATATCTCCACAAATATCATGCGAAAAGCTCTGAAATTCGGACCCAAGGTTCAGCATCAACTCTTCTCAAATGGGTTTTTTTTTAGACTTCTGAAACGTCACAGAAAAAAAGTTATAGCGAAAATGCCACGATGACCTGTTTGGAGCAGCGAAACCCTAGAATCCAAAGCTCTGATACCAAATGTTATGAAACCAGCTCAAGAAAAGATAGAAAAGATAAATCCACGCCTTAGAATTCAGCCTCTTCGAGGGGGAAACCTCCTTTACATTACATAAATGAAAAATTCTTGGATGATACAAATGACAAAACCTCCTTTCTATATATAGGAGTCTAAGGAGTCACAATATAATCCAGCCGACCTAACAATAATAATATAAAGCCACAAAAATAACAATAGAGGGATTCTATGGGGCACAGAAATAACAATATGGGGGTAATAGGGGCACAACAATATAAATAGGGGGTATAACTACAATAGTAATGGGGTAATCACTAGTATTATAGGGACCCAACACTCTCAGCCTTCTTTTCCACTCATTTTATCCACCAAGTTGATTAAATCATTGTATTTTAGTTTAAAAACGAGCTTTTGACATGGTTTTCTAACTACGCTGATGACTGTTGTTTGATTTAGAATTTTGCTCAGAAAGCTGCGGAAGCTTCTCAGTTTCCGCAGTCGATACAGGTTTCCGCAGTTGACCCGGGTTTCTGCAGCCAGCACAGGATTCCGCAGCTGTTTTGTCAAACACCATGCTACAGGTGTCCTCTCAAGAAATGAGCCACATGGGCAAGTTACAGGAGTCAAGGAAATGGATCGTGTCCCTCCAGATCATCCGGCACGGCCATAAAAGCCCGCGGTCAAACAAGGGGCAAAGGATAGTCAACGGAAGTGTTCAGCGGTGGCACGGCTCTGCGTAGCTCTGTTTTTGAGCACGTGAAGCTACGTGGCACAAACCTTAGCCCGAAGACATCCTGGCAGTGCAAATCCAACAGCCATACCTCTCGGATTTAATAAACATGATGACAGTTACCTAGATCCGGGCTGAGGAGGATTCACGTGTCTCTGGCAGCGTGGTTAATAGCGTAGATTTAGTTAGTCTGTTTTAGCTTTCTTTCCTTATAAATAATGCGTCCATGAACGCTATACAAGTTAATCGTTGTTAATGTAATTTGAAGACTATTGTATTTCCCCACTGCACTTTTACGTTGCTGTTTAATATATGAGAAGACTGGTTTAAACTTCCGCGTGTAGCTGTTCGTTGAAATGGTTGAAGTGGCAGAGGGCCCCTGCTTACTGAGACCTTGTATAGTTGTCTTTTAACTTTTGCATTGCTTTATTTCTGTTCATGTATATGAGCTGTACATAACAAAGCTTCTAGTTTCTGTTGATTTACATTTTCATTGCTGCTCTTTTCTGGTTACAACTGATCAGTGTTTTTGCAGGTGTTCTTAGGCAGCCCAAGGCAATTTTTCACCTTTTCTTTTCATAACTATTGGAATACGAGATCATCTTGTCTTTGTCGCTGACTCTTGTTTTCTGAAGTCTGATTTGCAGTACTGTCATTTCCTTAAGTTGTACATTTATTTTCTGCTCTTAGATATCATGCTATTCATCTACTAACGGTTTCTTTCTATAATCAAATAACTTTATTAGGAACCAAAATATCACTCGTTATATCTTGATTTAGTTTGCTTTAGATCTCACATTGCTTGACTCGTTCATGACTGTTTCTCACAGGGTAAATTAAGCTGAAAGGCAAAAGGTCAAGAAAGTTAAAGTAGTGTGATTAGTTTAGTTTAACTTCTTTGGGATTTCACATTGCTTAACATTTCATGATATCTTCTCACAAAGAAGATTGAGTTGAAGAGTTGAACTAGTGTGAATTAGTTGTTCTTACTTTTAATTGAGTTTAGTGTAGATTTCACTTTCATTTTCAATTCAGCAACAAAGATACTGGGTCGATGTCATAGTTCATTGTTTGATGTCTTTATTTCTTTTGAAGAATTGATTTCATTTCAGTTATTTTAAAAGCTTTCTTTCTTTTAAGTTTTTAAAACCACTTACAGATCACCATAATCATCCACATTTCACTTGCTTTATCACCTTTTCATCATCTCACAGTAGGAAAAGATAAATTCAAAAACAAACTTAAAAAAAAAAGCTAAAAACGACAAAAGACTAAGGAATTGGTTATCTATTACATATAGTACACTTCACTTCGTCAGTTTACGAACCCCGGGTTGACATTATAAATAGCAATTTAGATCACACTAAATTGACCAAACATTTTGGCGCCGTTGCCGGGGAAGTGAAATTAGGTAGCCAAATTCTTAAAAAAAAAAAAAAACAAGAAAATTTCAAGGAAGGAAAATTGATAACCTCTCAAAGTATGCTCTCCTCTTGCACTTAATGTGATCTGGAGGATCCGAAAAGAGAAAGTTATTGGTTTAATAGTTTCTTGAGTATGCTCTCTTCTTGCACCTAGAGTGACCTAGAAGATTAGAAAGAGAATTATTACCCCGACTTGAAGAAAAATAAAAAATGACATGCATAGAGCAAGAGATTCTAGGGGAAGGTTTTTAGCTAGAGCCAAGAGTTCGATTTTTACAAGTCCATCTACTTCAAGGAATAGACAAGAGACACCTCCATCATCTCCAACTTACACTCCTAGCCCTAGGATTCCTGGAATTCAAGAGGCAGGAGTCGACTCTCCCACACCTTCCATCGAATCTGAATTAGAAAGAGATCCTTTCCTTCCTTCTACAGAGAGACAAATTGTAATTGAAGAAGTAGAGTCATCTAAAGAAGAGGAGGGAGAAATTCCTTCTCGTTCACCCTTAATAGAAGAACCAAAAAGCTCTGAAGTCTCTAGGGAAACTACCATGACAGAGGAAGGAGCAACTGGATTTGGTAGAGGTAGAGGTAGAGGAGGAGGAGGAGGAAACAATGGAGGAGGTAGAGGTAACATTGGGGGAAATAGGGATGGAGATAACTCATTCGGATTTCCTATAGTCGATGAGGACTCCCGAGCCACCATGAAAAACATCTAACCATCTTTCCTCCCAAACTTCCATGGGTTAAGGAATGAGGACCCTGAAACATTTCTATTTGAGTTTGAAGTTGTGTGTCGAACTTATGATTATCTGGAAGACTCTCAAAAACTCAAATTGTTTCCTTCAACATTGAAAGGAGCAGCCTTGAAATGGTTCATGGGATTACTCACTCAATCCATTAGGTCTTGGAATGATATGAAACAAACATTTTTGGATAGGTACCTGGACTATTGTATGCCCACCAATCACAAGGATGAGGTATTCAAAATGATGCAAAGAGAAGATGAAAACTTGGAGGATTTACTTGAAATATTTCAATACAACCTGAAAAGAGCAAAAATGAATAACTTAGATGAGGAAACCTTAAAAGCCCTTCTATTAAAAGCCATTAGAGATGAATGGATATTTTGAACATAATGGGGAAGGGAGATATATCTCAACTTTCACTCAATGATATAGCAGAGCTATGTGTCCATCTCTCAAGAGGGAAATCTAAAACTCAAAAAGGGCCGAGAGATCCTTCTCTCATCAGAGCAAACAAATCTGCAACTGGATCAGTAAGTAGGGCTGAGATTGGCAACATGCTTGATGAATTCAAAACTGACATCTTAGGGAGTCTTAGTGAGCAACTGGACACCCTTAAGATTCACAATAAGCAGAAAGTAAAAGCTGAGGCTTTGGCCATCTTTTGCCCAAAGTGTAGGAAGAAACATACTCTAAGGGAATGTCCCTTGGACGCAAAAGTTGTAGAAACATGTGTAATTTGTTCGGAGAATCATGAGACCAAGGATTGTCCTTCAATTCCTGGGCTCAAAGCTGTCTTTCAAGAAGATCCAAATACACTCGAATCTCTCTGTTTTGTTGCAAGGAGACCTTGGCAGGGGCAGAAAAATCAAGGGTTTAACAACTCTATGAATTTTCAACCCTCACCAAATTGGAATCCTTGGCAACAACCTTGGTCCCAACCTCAAAATCCTTTTCAATCATGGGTACAAGGTATGCAAAATCCTTATGGGAGATTTGCTCAATTTTACCAATATCCCCCATCTTTTCAAAACCAACAAGCTCCACAACTTCCAAATCAAAATCCACAACTATCATTGCCATTTCCACAACAACAACAACCTTCTCAACAGAATCCAAATTCTCAACTCTTGCTTCCATTCCAACAGAAGTCAAATCAACTTCCTTCTCAGCCATTGCCAAACCCCAATAATAAAAACCCTCAAAATTCTTACATGATGGAAGGTCAACAATTTCCTACCTATATGATTGTTCCTCTCAATGAAGTACAACTCAGATCAGGTAGAGTCCTAGATAAACCTTCTATAAATGCTCAAAAGCAAAGTATTTTTGAGGAAGAGTCTCTTGAAGCCAATAAGGGTTCTGAAGCATCTCTTCAAAACCCAAACACTCAAAAAGAAAAAGAAAAAGAATTAACCCCCACAACTCCCATAGTTGAGCAACCTGCATCTTTATCCACACCTCCTTTTCCTGAAAGATTACAAATTGATAAAGGGGTGGAAAAACAAATTTGGTTGCCTGACTATAATTTTCTAGATGAATTGAAGAATGTCTGTATCAAGATTCCCTTGTTACAAGCCATTAAAGAGATTCCTATTCTAGCAAAAACAATAAAGGAGTTGAGTCTTAAAAGACCAAGAAGGAAACCAAGAGATACCAGAAGAATCCACCTGGTAGGGAAAATTGCAGATATCATGATGGGAAAAATTACTATGCAGAAATATGTAGATCTCGGTAGTCCAATTGTCAAAACACACATCAATGGGGTAGAAATACCAAATACTTTAATTGATTTAGGGGCTGCTATCAACATCATGAGTAGACAGACTATGGAACAGCTAAAACTTCCTAATCTTCTTTTTACACCTACTTTATTGCAACTTGCAGATCGATCAATTATTAAACCAGATGGTGTATTAGAAGACATTCCAGTCTCCTTAGATTCTTGGGAATATCCAGTAGATTTCGTGATTTTAACTCCCAAGAGTAATCTAGGAGGACATCCTCTTATTTTAGGAAGACCTTGGCTAGCCACAGCTGATGCTTTCATAAGTTGTAGGTCTGGGGATATGTATATTTCTAATGGTAATTCGACAAAGAAGTTCAATCTGTATCCTCCAGCAAAAGCAATTACAAAAATAGGAGATAATGAGTGGGTTGATGATGAAGATACTATACAACCTGTCTTTACCATTTCTAAGATTAGTGAAGATAGTCAAATTCTGAACACATTAGAAAACTTTGAACCATCTTCAGAATATGACCACACACAATTTCAATTGGATTCTGACATTGAGTGTCTATCATCTAGACAAATGTCTATTTTCTCTATGGAAGAGTTTGGTAGTTCTGCCATTGAGATTTTTCCAGGAAAAACATTGAATATCAACAGAAACTTGGAAAAGTCACAACAGGAGGAGCTAACCAAAATGTTGCAAAAACATTCTACTGCATTTGCATGGGAGTATACTGATATGAAAGGTATTGACCCTAAGACTTGTATTCATCACATCTACATTGAGGAAAATAGTAGACCAATCAGACAACCTCAAAGAAGGATGAATCCAAACCTTAGGGAGATAGTGAAGGAAGAGCTCCAAAAGTTACTTAATGTAAACTTCATTTACCCCATTTCAGATAGCCGGTGGGTTTCTCCTTTGGTTATAGTACCTAAAAAGAATGGTAAATGGAGGGTTTGCATTGATTACAGTGAATCGAACAAAGCAACCTTGAAGGATCACTTTCCTTTACCCTTTATTGATCAAGTATTAGATACTTTAGCAGGCAAAAAGTATTTCTCATTCTTGGATGGTTTTAGTGGTTACAATCAGATTCAGGTAGCACCTGAAGATCAGGACAAGACCACATTTACCTGTCCATGGGGAACTTTTGCTTACCGAGTACTTCCTTTTGGATTATGTAATGCACCCGCAACATTTCAAAGGGTAGTACTAGGAATCTTTTATGATCTAATTCATGATTGTGTAGAGGTCTATATGGATGATTTTACAGTTTATGGTAATTCATTTGGAGAGGCATTAGAAAATTTGGAAAAAGTCCTTATAAGATGTAAAGAAACAAATCTTTCATTAAGTCATGAAAAATGTTTTATGATGTTTACTGAAGGGATTGTTTTAGGACATCATATTTTGGGAGATGGGATTAAAGTTGATAGATCAAAAGTTGAAGTCATCTCCAAGTTACCTATTCCAAATTGTCAAAAAGATGTTAGAAGTTTCCTTCAATTTACTGGATATTATAGAAGGTTTATTGAAAACTTCACCAAAATAGCATCTCCACTCTTCAAATTACTTACAAAAGACTGTGAATTCAAGTGGGATCCTGACTGTCAATCTGCATTGGAAACTTTGAAAATAAGAATATCTTAAGCACCCATTTTGAGAGGGCCAAATTGGAAACTTCCTTTCCATATTTCTACAGATGCTTCAGATACAGCTCTAGGAGCTGTGTTGGGTCAAAAGGATTTAGTTCCTTATGCCATTTACTACACCAATAAAAATTTGACTCCTACTGAGTTAAATTATACTGTGACTGAAAAAGAGTTCTTAGCCGTTGTTCATGCAATCAACAAGTTTAGACATTATATAACAGGCTATGAAACTTTTGTCCATACTAATCATTCTGCAATTAGATATCTCATGAACAAACCTGTTACTAATGGCAGAATTAGAAGATGGCTTTTACTTTTACAAGAATTCAATATTACTGTGTTAGATAGACCAGGGAAACAGAATACAGTAGCTGATTTCTTGTCTAGAATCCAAAATACTAATGAAGATTCTCCTGTAGAGGATAAGTTTCTAGATGAATATTTGTTTGCAGTAACTACTAAAACTCCTTGGTATGCAGATATTTCTAACTATTTGGTTATAGGGAAGCTACCTCCACACTTATTTCCTAATGAGAAAAGGAAAATCATTCAGGAGAGTTCAAATTATTCATGGATTTCTAATGAATTGTTTAAAACAGGGCTAGATTGTGTGATCAGAAGATGTGTTCGGGAAGATGAAATGCCTGACATCCTTAAGGAATTTCATGATGAACCGTGCGGTGGACACTTTTCTGACAAGAGGACGGCCTATAAAATCCTTTCTTTAGGATATTATTGGCCTTCTCTCTTCAAAGATGCAAAACAATATGTTAGAAGGTGTGACAGCTGCCAAAGAGTTGGGAGACCAACTCTTTCAAATGAAATGCCATTACAGCCACAGGTACTCATCGAACCCTTTGAAAAATGGGCTTTAGATTTCATTGGACCTATTAATCCACCATCTAAACAAAAGAAGTATATATTGGTTTGCACTGATTATGTCACTAAATGGGTAGAAGCCAAGGCATTGCCTTCTGCCACTGAAAATTCAGTTGTTCAATTTCTTTTTGAGGATATTTTTACTCGTTTTGGTGTCCCAAGAGAAATTGTGACAGATCAGGGAAGTCAATTTACATCTAACTTGATGGAGAAGCTGATGGAAGAATACAAAATCAAGCACATAAAATCTACTCCATACCATCTGCAAGCAAATGGTCAAGTGGAATCTACAAACAAAGTTCTTGAGAGCATCATCACCAAAACTGTTCATCTCCACAGAAGAGATTGGGCAGAAAGGCTTCCTGAAGCCTTATGGGCCTATAGAACTACATGGAGGAACACAACAGGACATTCTCCCTATGAACTTGTTTATGGGAAAGAAGTCCTGCTCCCCATTGAGTTTCAAGTCAAGACCTTCAAGATGGCAGTTCAGTTGGGGATGAATCTATCAGAAGCCCAAAAGCACAGAATGGAGCAGCTGAATGAGCTAGATGAAATAAGACAAGATGCAATTTTAAGGACTGATCTAGTTCAGCACCAAAGAACTAAGTGGCATGACAGATATATCAAAGAGAGAAAGTTTCAAAAGGTAGATTGGGCGTTACTGTTTGATTCCAAGTTTAAAGACATCAAAGGAAAATTTCAGACTCATTGGCTTGGACCATATGAAATTGATGAAGTCTTTAGAAATGGAGCAATTCGAGTCAAGACTATTGATGAGTTTCAAACTCCTCTCATTGTGAATGGCCACCGATTGAAAATTTATCATAAGCCACTCTCAAAAGAGGACTTTGTCAAAATGTTTCAAGAAAATTCTGCAATGAGGTTGGTGAAGAGGAATCCTTCTCCTCCATCAGCCTAGTCTTTGTTTCTTTCAGTTGAAAAAAAATAAAAAATAAAAAATAAAAAAAAAAATCTTTTGGATAAGCCTGAAAACTAATCATGGATTGACAGTCTTATACAGAAAATGTAGAGTGAAAATCAGGGGCACCTGACACTCTATATTTTCCAAAAAAAAAAATCTCTCTTTCTTTCCATCTTCACTCCACCTCACTTGTCATTTCACTTCACTTCCATCTCATTTTCATCTCCATTCCACTTCACTCCACTCCATTTCCATCTCATTCCACTCATTTCATCTCATTCCATCAATAGAAGTCCCTCTCAGGACTATTTTATTCAGTTGGTTCTTTTCTAATTATCTTTGTGTAGTTAAAGGGGTGTTGTCTTAGTTTCCACAATAGGAAACTGTTTCCGCAGCTAGAACCAGTTTCCACAGCCAGAAACGATTTCCGCAACCAGCATCACTCTGTCTCCACAGCTGGCATCACTCTGTTTTCAAAAAAATCACAGTCAAAGGTTAGTGTCATCATCACCAAGTGCAGCAAAGACATGGGGCATCTTCAAGATCAAAGAACAACCATGGGTCAGAAGCCTTAATCAAGAAATGATAAACTTCCAAAGGTATGATCAAAAATCTCTACCAAATAACAATTCAACATCATTATTATGCATAGTTATTTAAACCATGGCAAGTTCCACTAAATGCAATGATTTGATTCGACAAGCCCCATACCACTCTGCTTCCACCGACGTCATTCCACACACCCTATTCATTTCTAACGGTTCCATGATCATTCTAAATTTATGGACTTCTCTTCCATTTATTGGCCATACTTTGAGACGTGACCTACTAAACTACGACTCTCCTTCACCATAATTCCCGCAGCCATCTGCTGAGACGTGTGCGCAAGTCATCCGATTCAAAAGGACTCAGCCGTTATTCTGCCCATTTATCACTTCACTCCCGCATGCATTTGATGTTAAACTTGTTACTGTTGCTTACCCTTCACTACCCTCGATATGCATACCATTCCCTGTTCTCCATTTCTGCTATGTTCACTACAGTTTGCTCCAAACCCTGGCCACAGTCACCACATACATTCCGAACTTTGATTACAGCCACTCCAGTTACCCTAAGAATCCCGTAATCAGCCGTTTTTTTCCTGAACCGTCATACGCAGTAGAATTTCCAGTCGGAATTTGAAGCCGAGAATGGGAAAACTGCTAAGAGCTGAACCAGAAGGCCCGAAATATCTGGAGGGTTATCCTCAAACGAAGGAGTCGTTAAAGAAATCAAGGTGGCTGAGATTCATTCAGAAGTTCACGGGCTATAATAAAGAAGTGACTAAAGCTTTTGCCAGGTCCTTCAATGGACAAACAACGGAGGTTGGAGACCTGAAATTTACAGTGACTGAGGCCACAATAGCAGCTGCAACAAGTCTTCCACAAGAAGGTGAAAGGTGGTTCAAGAACAGAGGTGTAGAAGATCAAATATGGAAAACAATGCTCAAAAACCCAGGTATGGATACCTATATATTTACCAAAGGAATTCCTGTGCATGCAATAAAAGAAGAATGGTCCACGCTGTTATTACTTGTCCAGAAATTTATCACATGCGAGGGTCGTTTTGGTACCATGTATATGTATCATGCCAGGATAATGATGAATTTCATGGAAGGTTGTACCCTTAACTTGCCTTATTTTCTGTTATCAAGCTTGAAGAAAATGAGCTCTACTGTTCAAAAACACGTAGGTAGTATTGAATCTCATCTTTACCATCACGGGTTCATAAAAATCCTTATTGAAGATCAGTTGAAAAATACTAAGGATACTTGGGAAAAGTTTTTGACAAGAAATCACTTCCAAGAACTGATTGAAGCCTCTGCAAGCAGTTCCCCAAAAATTCCAAAGAGAAGTAGGAGAAAAGAAAAGAATATTACAACCCAAGACCCTCCTACAGTAGACATTCAGGAAACTGTTCAGAAAGAAGAAGAGGAGGGAACTAAAAACAAGAAACAGAAGAAGGACAAAGGCAAGATAACCATTCAAGAAACCTATCCATCACCTGAACAATCCGTAGAAGAAGATTATCAACCTCTGTCAGAGAGGTTAATAGATCTTCAAGCTGCTGCCATAACCAAGAAAAAGCAAAGAGGAAAACAGGCTGCATAAGAGAAAAATACTAGTTCCTACCTAAGAAGGAGCACTAGGCTACAAGGGAAGGGGAATAAAACCAAAGAAAAACAGTCTCATTTTATTGATTTGGATAAAGAGACACTTGAGAAATCTCCAACTCAGCCAAGTATTGAGCCAAGTCCTCCACATGAGGAAAGCCCTTTTCAGCTGGAAAGAGAAAGCAGTCCTCCTTCACCAGAATTTGAGTTCAGGCCGAGAAAAACACCTGAGGTAGATTCCACCCAGCAAGAAGCATATAACTACTTAGAGTCCTTGGAACAATCAGCTGCAGGACCAAGCACCACCTTGCCACTTGATGCACAAGTACAGTCTTTAAAACAGGAAGTGTTTGAATTGGAAGTCTTAAATAGGCACATCAAACAGGAAAACGAAACACTCAAAGAGCAGAGCAAGGTAGACAAGATTTTCCATGATAACACTATGCTCCACCTAGGACTGTGGCAGAAGAAGAATAGGAAGCTGAAGAAGAAGTGTAAAAAGTTGAGTAGGGCATTGATTAATCTTAAGTTCAAATGTCTAGTCAGAAAACCAAGGACCATTTTAGCATCAAAGAGAAAGAGAAGAGGGCTAGATGTTCTTGCAGAAGCCTCAGAGCATATGGATTGAGGAAAAATAACTAAGTTTTGGTTTCATGAGGACATGCGACACCTTCAGAGTGGGGGTATGTTGAGCCTTGAACCTGCACTTTCCCATACACCCTCTCAGCCTTCTTTTCCACTCATTTTATCCACCAAGTTGATTAAATCATTGTATTTTAGTTTAAAAACGAGCTTTTGACATGGTTTTCTAACTACGCTGATGACTGTTGTTTGGTTTAGAATTTTGCTCAGAAAGCTGCGGAAGCTTCTCAGTTTCCGTAGCCGATACAGGTTTCCGTAGCTGACCCAGGTTTCTGCAGCCAGCACAGGATTCCGCAGCTGTTTTGTCAAACACCATGCTACAGGTGTCCTCTCAAGAAATGAGCCACATGGGCAAGTTACAGGAGTCAAGGACATGGATCGTGTCCCTCCAGATCATCCGGCACGGCCATAAAATCCCGCGGTCAAACAAGGGGCAAAGGATAGTCAACGGAAGTGTTCAGCGGTGGCACGGCTCTGCGTAGCTCTATTTTTGAGCACGTGAAGCTACGTGGCACAATCCTTAGCCACGAAGACATCCTGGCAGCGCAAATCCAACAGCCATACCTCTCGGATTTAATAAACATGATGACAGTTACCTAGATCCGGGCTGAGGAGGATTCACGTGTCTCTGGCAGCGTGGTTAATAGCGTAGATTTAGTTAGTCTGTTTTAGCTTTCTTTCCTTATAAATAATGCGTCCATGAACGCTGTACAAGTTAATCATTGTTAATGTAATTTGAAGACTGTTGTATTTCCCCACTGCACTTTTACGTTGCTGTTTAATATATGAGAAGACTGGTTTAAACTTCCGCGTGTAGCTGTTCGTTGAAATGGTTGAAGTGGCAGAGGGCCCCTGCTTACTGAGACCTTGTATAGTTGTCTTTTAACTTTTGCATTGCTTTATTTATGTTCGTGTATATTAGCTGTACAGTTGTCATTTAAATTCTGCGTTTTATTTCATCATGTATATTAGCTGTACATAACAAAGCTTTTAGTTTCTGTTGATTTACATTTTCGTTGCTGCTCTTTTCTGGTTACAACTGATCAGTGTTTTTGCAGGTGTTCTTAGGCAGCCCGGGGCAATTTTTCACCTTTTCTTTTCATAACTATTGGCATACGATATCATCTTGTCTTTGTCGCTGACTCTTGTTTTCTGAAGTCTGATTTGCAGTACTGTCATTTCCTTAAGTTTTACATTTATTTTCTGCTCTTAGATATCATGCTATTCATCTACTAACGGTTCCTTTCTATAATCAAATAACTTTATTAGGAACCAGAATATCACTCATTATAGCTTGATTTAGTTTGCTTTAGATCTCACATTGCTTGACTCGTTCATGACTGTTTCTCACAGGGTAAATTACGCTGAAAGGCAAAAGGTCAAGAAAGTTAAAGTACTGTAATTAGTTTAGTTTAACTTCTTTGGGATTTCACATTGCTTAACATTTCATGATATCTTCTCACAAGGAAGATTGAGTTGAAGAGTTGAACTAGTGTGGATTAGTTGTTCTTACTTTTAATTGAGTTTAGTGTAGATTTCACTTTCATTTTCAATTCAACAACAAAGATACTGGGCCGATGTCATAGTTCATTGTTTGATGTCTTTATTTCTTTTGAAGAATTGATTTCATTTCAGTTATTTTAAAAGCTTTCTTTCTTTTAAGTTTTGAAAACCACTTACAGATCACCATAATCATCCACATTTCACTTGCTTTATCACCTTTTCATCATCTCACAGTAGGAAAAGATAAATTCAAAAACAAACTTAAAAAAAAGCTAAAAACGACAAAAGACTAAGGAATTGGTTATCTAGTACATATAGTACACTTCACTTCGTCAGTTTACGAACCCCAGGTTGACATTATAAATAGCCATTTAGATCACACTAAATTGACCAAACACCATCATTGAAAAATCACGATTATCATCTCAGTCATGTCACGATGGTCTTCATTTAGCTCAGTGTCACCATTAGGTTATTAGGGTTAGAGTCATCAGAACTCTCATGTCATTCATAAAATTGGGAAATGAAGGAGTAGTGATAAGTTTTTACTCAAAAGGTTTTGTTATAAATTTTAATTCATTTCAAAGTGATGTAATAAGTTTATGTTCTAAATCTATATATGAAAGTTCCAAGGTTACATAGTTTATTCCAAAACAAAATGAAAATGTATGGTGGGCCACCCTACCATTATAAAATTGAGTTCCACAAGCTATAAAGACCACTTCTTTACACCTCTCTCTCTTATATTTATTACCAAAGAAGCTATCATTCACCAAAATACATTTCCTCAATACTTTTAGAGGGAAAAACACTCCCAAGGGCCATCTAAACTGTTTCACTGCATTTTCTCATAAATTCGTTGGATTTTAATAGTTTCACTGGGTTTTGTCAAGTTTTCGCTACATTTTCTTTGTTTTGGCACTAAGATCTATTTTTAAAGGTTTTTACAATAGTTCAATTCTCCAACAATCTTTTACAAGTAAGTTAAACACTCTCCACCTCGCCATAAGCTTGTTTCCTTTGTTTTCAAGTTGCAAACCTATATCACTCCTTTCGCTGCGTTTTCTTTGTTTCACTAGTTTGACTATGTTTTAATTCTCTAGACCAGACCCTCTACTCATTTTCCCCCATTCCACTTCCTAAAGGTCCCTAACACTCTTGTTTATCTCCTTAAATTTTCCTACCCCCTTCCCCTTTCCCTAAACCCTCCATCTTATCTCTCATCATAATCCCTTGTTTTCCTAGTTAGGGTTTCACTTGCTCACAATCAAAATGGAGGAGGAGAAGAAATCCTATAAAAAAGGAGGCCAAATCATGAGATATGAACTATTAAACACTGAGGACCTGATGTATTCCCAATTTTCCAAATAGTGCTTTGATAATTCAGAGTGTTTATAGTTTTCTGAGTTAGTTGAAAGAGTCAAATACCATGACAAATGGACCATTTTGTTTTCCACTCGTTTGAGGAGAGATAAGGTTATTATTGTAGGTGTTACTTTCACTATTTCGACTGAGATCATAGTAGTAGCCACAGGGATACCCAAAAATGGAGAAAATTGGTTTAAGAACTTAGATTTGGGTCTGCAAAACTATCAACCTTTCATCAAAGGTCACTACGGACATACTATTAAGAAGGCTTTTCCTTTTGCACAGCTCCTTGACAAATTTATGAAGGATATAATGAAATACTTTACATGTGAAGGCAGATTCTAAAGATTGTACAAATACCATGTCAAATTGCTCAAGAATTTCACTAGGGTAAAGCCACTAAACCTAACCTACTAGCTCTACAAAAGTCTGGCTATGATGGTAGAAAAGTTGCAACATAGATAGAGTGACCATGAAAAGAGCCTTTTGCACAATGCCCTCATCGAGGTTATTGTAATGGATCAGCTAATTCAAAAGAATATCCCTTGGGAAACTTTCATTTAGTCAGATGTTCTATTGTCTTCTACTAGTCAAATGTCCAAGCCCTAGTACATCATTCGCGCCACCTAAGCATGTGAAAGTTAGCTCATCTAGTAGACCTATAGCTGAGAGAATAGGCCTGAAATAACTCAGACATATCAGAAAGGAAGGAGGCTTGTGTTTACTCCACATCTTTAAGAAGGGACCAAGATTACGTAAGAAGAATCGACAAAGCAGGGATCACAATCACAGCATGAAAAACCATCACAACATCAGGAAAAATTTCATATTGACACTAACATGGTTGATTTGAAGGCTAATGAAGAGCATAAGACAATGGAATAGTTCATCATGGAGAAAGATGCTAAGATAGAAAGGCTCAAGGACAATTTATCAAAGGCAAACTTCATGATTTCATTCCTAGAGCAGGAGAACTGACAGCTGAAGGTTAAGTAGTTTCGCTTGGAAAATCATGAGGTTTATATTGGAAAAAAGGATATAAAGGGAAAGGTAGTGATGGATGCAAAGGATTTAGAGGAAAATCAGGAACAGGTAACAAGGAAAAGTCCAAGGACTAGAGGCCTCAAAAGAGCTCTTCAGCAACAAAAGGAGTAAATGATCTCAGTTGACCTAATTGTAGCAGAAATCAATGACGATAGAGAATTTTGGCTTGAAAAGGTGAATTTTCATTTAGATAGTCTTCTCAACAAGTCTAACAGAGACAATAGGCTGCAAAGACACATGGCCATGCATTATTACACAAGGAATTTGGTTGTTGGGGTTAAGGTCAAGCAGTTAAAGGAGAAACTCAATGAAACCCTAATCAAGAAAAATGGAAGGTAAAGTTCGATTTTCTTGTTGATTCCTCCCTCATAGCATAGCATAGCACTTGAGGACCTCACAAACCAATTTTCAAGAGTTTTGGAGGAATGTTGGTTTTTTGAGAAATTTTTGCATATTTTAACACAGTCATGGGGACCACATTGCGCTTTTGTTGGACAACTCCAATTCACTTTTTCCTTACAAATTTGGATTTGGAATGGTTCATACATCATGTTTGACGTGAGGGGAACATACTTTTAGCAATATTTGACAAGTGAAAAATTCCAAAAACCACCTAAAAACCACCTTTCTACCACCCACTAAAGACCACATTACATTTTCCGAAGTACCTGTGGGAGAATGCAGTTTTGAGGGGCTAGACATGGCCTTTTTCAGCTACTGAAGAGTCCATCTTCTGGAATAGATCGTCATCTTTCCAAAGATCCATTGAGATCAGAATTTGGACTTCATGAAGGCCTTAAAAAACCTGTTTTCCCAAACTCGTTGCGTTTTCTCTAGTTTCGCTGTGTTTTCTCATAAATTTGCTGCATTTTTGCCTGTGGTAGTTTTTCTCCAGTTTGGTCAGTTGGATTCAAATTTCTATGGTATAATTGATTAAGCCTAATGTAAATATGATGTAATATTGAGTAATTATTCTTTCTAAAGTTTTTTTTATGTAAATTTAGCATCATTTATGAGAGTGATTGGAGTAAAAGTTAATTAGAGGAGTTGTTTTAAGCTCCCTAGATATTAGGGTTTGGTTGGAACACCTCATATAGTAGTTCCTAGACTCATGGATTCAATCCCTGAGAGAAGGGAGATGTTGTTTTAGTCTATATGTATCATTTTCTCAGTCATAGAACGGGTTGGACATCAGAGAAGAGAACACTTGTAGCTTGTACTTGGAAATTTTATTCAAGAAATCAAAGGAGCAATTTGCAGCTATTATCTAGGAATTAATGTACAGTGTGTTTGTGGTGATTTATTTTCTCTATTTCAGTTTTATTTGAATGATATACATCTCTCCTTTCATATCTTGTTCCTTCAGTGGTATCCTTAAAGTTTATAAACATAATTGTTTGCATAAAGCTTTATTTTTATGGGAATATCATTTTGTGTAATTTCTAGTGGCCCACTCTAGTTGACTAATGGTGATATGACATTAACATTTATTTATCCCTAAGGCCCACACTTTATTCTTTGACAACCTCAGATTGAGGATCCCAACACATGACTCTATTATCAGTGGTTGTGGTGTTTATGTATGTTCTCCTTTGATATTATGATGAAGATAACATTAATGGTTGTGTATGTTATCTATTGGTATTATGATGATTGTAGCATTAATGGTTATGTTTGGTGTCTATTGAATTTATGATGATGATAACAATAAAGGATACATATGCTCTCTATTGCTATCATGATGATGATAGCTTTGATGGATAGGTATGTTTTCTATTTATGTTACGATGTTGATAGCTTTAATGGATATGTATGATTCCATTGATGTGATGATGATGATATCCATGATGGATGTGTCCCCTATGTTACCTACTTGCATTAGTTTTGGTTCACAATGAACAATGATGCTATTATGAAAATGAATAACGCTGAGAAACCTTGTTACTAATGATTATTGAGTATGGCAGGAAACCACCAGAGGCACTCACATATGATGAGTTGACGACACCTAGTTTGATGAAAAATTATATTTTTTCTTTGAAATTCTAAGTCAATTTTGAAACCTTCTATATATTTATCTATATTCTAATGATATGTTAGTGGTTTTAGGCACAGATTAGTTGCTTGGACAAATGACTCACATATGGGTGATGGGGTTGTACAATTGGATGGAACTGCATGGGAGGGGTGGGGCAGTGTCCCTGATCTCACCCACTAGCACTCCCGCGTGACTTGGGATGGAAAGGTTAAAATCCCTTCACCTTGAAGATCATGATGTCATGAGGGTAGGGCCCAAAGTTGGGTCGATCATAAGGATTTTACCAGGGGGTGGGCATCAAGGCGGATTCCTTGATCCCCGACACCATTACTCTCACCATGGAAGGAAACATAAGAGATGATAGTGGTCTCTGTCATTGCACCTATAATTTCCCCTCGTAGCCACTAAATGATTGAAGGGAAAGTAGTGTGGCACCTTTGGAACTTCAAGGCAATTTCTTGAAGGGCGCGACCAACTTGGCACCCTTGGTATCACAAATAAACTATTAGGCATGACACCCTTGGAACTTCAAGGGAATTTCTTGAAGGGCATGACCAAACTTCACACCCTTGGAATCATTAAAAATAAATAAATTAATAAATATAATCAAGATATGAAAAACCAGGTAAATTCACATCAAGGGTAAATGATGTTAGAAACCAAGGTAAATCAATCAAGAATAAAACTTTGGTTAAGAGGATCAAAGGAAGAAATAAAATATTTTACTTTAAAAACTCTACCCTTCCCATGTTGGAAAATATTAGGTAGATAATGTAATTTAATTAGGTAAAAAGGGGAAAGAGGGACATAAATGTAAGGATAAATATTAATCCTAAAATAGTTAAACCTAATTAAGAGAAGAGGATGGTGAATTAAAAAAAATAATAATAAATTAAATTTTAAATAAATCTAGAGAACCTCCATGTGGCAACAACCAACATAAGAATATCCATCTAAGAGATAAATTGAGTTAAATTAGGGAGTAGATAGGGGATCAAATCTTGACTTATCAATTGAATTTAGTAATGAACACAAATTAAGGAGTAAAAAAGGGGATCAAGAGACAACTAGGAGAAGAAATAGGAATCTTGTTGAGGTGAGGAAAAATATTATTTTTAAATTAAAATTTAAGTAAATAATTTTGGAGATCCTTGATGAGAGAGTGACACATGGGTGGGTGAATAATAAAAATACTGGATTAACAAAAATAATTAATTATGCATGAAATTCCAAGTATCACCTAGAGGACTCCTATAAAAGAAGGGACAGGCCATGGGAGAAGGCACTTTTCTTTACCCTACTTTTGGATGGATGAGACTATCTCAGTGTAGTAAGTACGAGCTATAATGAGTTTGATGAGGTAGAGGACTATAGAGAGGGGACTCTTGAGCCAAAGAGTGCTCTCCTCTACCAGCTAATACATTCCTCCGTTGTACAACCCCATTGTAGCTTGGTGATCTGGGGGGAAGGAGAGCACCCAAAGAGTAGGCTAGGAGGTTAACCGATGGGTCATTGCATTTGGATTAAGCATGTCAAAATTCACACTTGAAGGTGACTGCCAACAAAGGAGGGAAAATAGCAGCAAGTCAAGTTTGAATCTCGTCACCTGGTGAACAGTACCTATGTTGTTATAATATTCTTTTGAATGACTTCATTAAGGTTTTAGTTAATAATATGTAAATTTGATGATATGTTCAATGAAGTGAAATTTATAATTTTTTTATATAATGCTCAATAATTTTTTAGTTCCCAATGCTATTTTCTTATGGTTGTATTTTTAGTTTGTTTAATATATATATATATATATATAGGGTTGGTCCTTACACTTGGTATCAGAGCCAAGTTGAACCCTTGAGACCTATGCACCCATGCATGCATGGTTAGTTTGTTAAATAACTACTACTTCTACTTAAAAAAAGAATCAACCTATCTATAGCTACAAACTAATTCATGCACTGAGTTAAATTTAGTGGACCTAAACTTCCAACAAAAACAGAGCACAAGATTATGCCTATATGATAAGTATTCTTAAGTGGGCATACACTTCCCACGTTAGCCGAACACAAGCTACCCATAAATTTCGATCACTACATGACATTCAGAATTCTTCAAATATGGTTAGATTTAGTTTTCTCCAGAACTCAAATTTCCATTTGAGTATACAAGGTGCCAAGGTTTCATAAATATATTATGTACCACACATATTCCCCTCATTTTTTTTTTTCTTTTCTACCATCAGGTAGATTCAAAAGAATGATTCTAGCTATGAGGACTTTTAGAATGCACACATTCATCAATCCAATTGATCCTATTTTCTTCTTGTTGAAATCAAGCAACAAGAATATTCCAATTTAATTTGTCCTTGAATTAAATTGTGAATTAAGATCGAATTTAGTCTTAATAGCTACTTGGAAATAATTAATTTATTTATTTTAAATTAATTAGTTGGATAAATTCGAGTTAGAAGTCTTTCTGAAGTCATGCAAGATTTATCCCTTAAATTAAGGAGATAAGATTGAGTTATATTTGAGTTGTAATTAGTTAACTCAGTTTACCGAGTGAAGTCTAGTTAAATTAGTTCCAAATTGTTTGAGGAACTAATAGTGAGTTAACAATCAGTTGATGCATTAATGCACTCAACTAGTGCTACTCCAGTTAACTATAGATTCCCTCATCAGAAACTCATGCATGTCTATTCTGAGAAAGACCCAATTGAGATTAACGTTCACAGACAGTGTACTATCATTTGCATGTGTTTTATCATGGAGAAAACTCAGGCATGCAGTCAAGGATTCATCCTTGAGGATTGCACAGTTTTGAAGGCTTGTTTTTCCACTTGGTAATAGGCTAATCACCCAAAAGGAACAGTGCAAGGAAATGGGATCTTCGAGGACAGAGAGAAAGGCTAGAGAGAAGCCAAGATTTCCTGTGAGAATTTGTGAGGATTGTACTGAGAGCTGGCTAGCTATGAGAGCTAAGGCTTTGTATAATTCCTATGTATTTCCACTATGTATGATAATACAATAGTCTGGGGTTTTATCTGAGACTTTCCCCAAAGTATTTTAATGTGTATTGTGCCATTGATTCTTCTTCTTCTGGTTACATTATTCATCTCGATATTTAAGCTTCCGCAAATTGATAGTGGAAAGTTAGTATTCTGCTTTGATTTATATTGCATTATCGGGTTGACCTATCACAAATTTTCTACATGGTATCAAAGCTGTGAACAATATACTGAGAAAAGAATTCGAAGTTTGAAGTTCGGGGTTGCAAGTCGAAATCAAATTCAGATCATAATTCAAGGTTGGCTAATGGAATTCTATGGCTTCAGACTCGAGTATGCCTTGGAAGGTCGCTCAAATTACATAGCATGGAAAGATAGAATGGAGGATGTATTAGAAGAAAATGGCTTGAAGGAATTCATTGATCAAGAAATCCCAAATCCATCTTCAACTAATGAAAAAGAGTTGGCTGAGTAGAAGAAGTGTCTGGCAAAGGTGAGACAGATCATCCTTGAGGGAGTTTGAGACCATATTGTCTCAAGTCTCCATGGGAAGGATACTCCATTTTCAAAGTGGAAGACATTGAAGGACATATACAAAAACAATATCAACCAGAGGAAATTGTCACTTAAGGATAAGCTTCAAAGAATCAAGATGGAGAAGGGCGATACTATTTATACATATCTGAACAAGCTCACCACCTGCAGAGATGAGCTTGGCAGTGTGGGAATAACTACTTCCAATGATGATATGGTGAGCCTTGCTGTCCTTGGCCTTCTAAAGAGTTGGAATAGCTGCCAGGACTCTGTGAATGGATGGGAGAAACTGTCAGATTGGGAACGACTGTGGTCGGATCTTATTCAAGAGGAGATCAGGAAGAGCACACGAGATGATTCTTCATCCAAGAATGATGATGAAGAAAATATGGCCTTAGCAAGTAAGGCAAAGAAAGGGAAGGGGAAGGCTTCCCATATCAAATAAAATTCTTCTCATGGAAGGAAGGAGGGTGACATGTCTAAAGTAAGATGCTTTAGTTGTCACAAGATGGGACATTATGCGACTAATTTCCCATCAAATAAGTCTAAGAAGGGATACTCGGAAGGATCGGAAGGTGAGGCATTAGCCTCTTAGTTCGAAATGGATTTTACCCTCATCACATGCATGGTGTCATTGATGATGGGTTGTGTCTAGTATCTTGATAGTGGAGCCTCATTCTACATGACCGGTGATAAAAATTTATTTAGTGCCTTGGAGGAGAAATACCTCAAGATGTGCATGGAGATGGGTAGCAACAAAAGGTATAATGTTTCAGGAGTGGGCATGGTTACTTTTCAAAGGGAGCATGGAGCTCCTCTCAACTTGACAGATGTGATGTATGTGGCTGGACTAAAGAAGAACTTGGTATCGGTCATGATGCTGGAGGAAAAAGGCTACGATGTTGTCTTCAGTAAGGGAAAGGTGTTCCTAAGACACATAGCCATGGATCAAACCAAGAGGATAGGGATTCGGGTGAATAATCTCTATAAGCTAGAGGTAGATGATTGTGTAGCATTAAGTACGAAAGAAGAATTGGTGCAAAGCCAAGACATTCACGAGTTGTGACACAGGCGGTTGGGCCATTTGCATCATGGGGCTTTGAAGCTAATGCAACAGATATCTACAGGACTTCCCAAAGGTAAACTTGAGAAATTTGATACATGCAAAGGTTGTACCTTGGGAAAGTACACCAAGTCTTCCTTTCATGATCGAGACAGTTGAGTAGAGGCTATCTTAGAGCGAGTTCATACTAATTTGTGTGGACCATTCTCGATGACATCCACAACAAAGCAAAGGTATTATGTGATTTTCATTGATTACTATTCTTGTAAATGCTAGATTTATTTCATGCAGAAGAAGGGCAAAACTTTCACAAAGTTTTGTGAGTTCAAAGCTTTGGTCAAGAAAGAGTTAGGGAAGAAGATCAAGGCCTTGAGAAGCAACAATAGTGGAGAATATGTCTCTAAAGAGTTTAAGGACTTCTGTGTAGCAGAAGGAATTAAACAAGAGTTGATGGCACCTCATAAACCACAGGAAAATGGGGTGGCCGAGAGGAAGAACAGAACTATTGTAGGGGCAGCACGTGAAATTTTGCATGACCAAGGCCTACCACTTCACTTGTGGGTTGAGGCATGCAACACAACAATCTATTTGTAGAATAGAAGCCCACATCGCATACTTGGGATGAAGAAACCAGAGGAAGTTTTCTCCTGTAAAAGACCAGATGTGGGTCACTTCATGATCTTTGGCTCATCGGTATATTGCCATGTGACAAAGGATGCACGGAAGAAGTTTGAGCTGACAGCAGAGTTGGGGATACTTGTGGGGTACACTGATACACCTCACAACTATCAGGTGTACTTGCCTACCAGTTGGAGGACAGTGGTTCACAGAGATCTCAATTTTGATGAGCAGAAGGCCATGTTAGTTTCCCTTGAGAGGGATCTCCAAGTACAGGTTGTGGAGGAACTATTGGTTCCTAAGGAGGAGGAGCCTTAGACTAATGCAGAGCAGCCGCATGTAGAGGTTCTAGGAGTGGAGACATCCACTCAAGTAGAGTCTTCTAGAGATGGACGGAAGCACACAAGAGAAGCTAACAGATTGTTGGAGGATGCGAGAGAGAATGTGGGATCACCATCTTCTTAGCACAAACAGAGGAGGTCACCTAAGAGGTACACTAGATACATGGCCCTTGCTGGGGAATTTGTTGAGACCAAGCCATCTTCCTTTGAGGAAGCAATGCAGCAGCCGATTTGGGTTGATGCTATGGTGGAGAAGTTTGGGACGTGGTTCCGAGACCAAAGAACAAGTCAGTTGTGAGCTCTCGTTGGATTTAAAAGGTAAAGAAAGCTGTTGATTGTAGTGTGGAGAAGCATAAGGCAAGATTTGTTGCCTGTGGCTTTTCATAGGCTGAGAGGATCATGTTGTTATAGTATATTTCGACAGAGGAGCAAGATGCTGACATTTTTACAAAGGCATTGTCAAAGTGTAAATTCGAGTTCCATAGAGACAGGATCGGAGTGGCAGAAAATCCCTTTCTTGTTGAGAGGGAGTGTTGAAATATGGAAACAACAATATTCCAATTTAATTTGTCCTTGAATTAAATTGTGAATTAAAATCGAATTTATTCTTAACAGCTACTTGGAAATAATTAATTAATTTATTTTAAATTAATTAGTTGGAGAAATTCAAGTTAGAAGTCTTTCTGAAGTCATGCAAGAGTTATCCCTTAAATTAAGGAGATAAGACTAAGTTATATTTGAGTTTTAATTAGTTAACTCAGTTTACTGAGTTAATTCCAGTTAAATTAGTTCCAAAATGTTTGAGGAACTAATAGTGAGTTAACAGTCAGTTGATACGTTAATGCACTCAACTAGTGCTACTCCAGTTAACTGTAGATTCCTTCATCAGAAACTCATGCATGTCTATTCTGAGAAAGACCCAGTTGAGATTAATGTTGAAGGATAGTGTGCTATCAGTTGCATGTGTTTTCTCATGGAGAAAACTCAGGCATGCAGTCAAGGATTCATCCTTGAGGATTACGCAGTTTTGAAGGCTTGTTTTTCCACTTGGTAATAGGCTAATCATCCACAAGGAACAGCGCAAGGAAATAGGATATTGGAGGGCTGAGAGGAAGGCTGGAGAGAAGCCAATATTACCTGTGAGCATCTATGAGGATTGTGCTAAGAGCTAGCTAGCTGTGAGAGCTAAGGCTTTGTATAATTCCTATGTATTTCCACCATGTATGATGATACAATAGTGTGGGGTTTTATCTGAGACTTTCCCCAAAATATTTTCATGTGTATTGTGCCATTGATTCTTCTTCTTCTGGTTATATTGTTCAGCTCAATCTTTAAGCTTCCACAAGTTGATAGTAGGAGTTGGTTATAGTATTCTGCTTTGATTTATATTGCATTATCGGGTTAACCTATCAAAAAATTTCTACACTTCTTCACTATGATTTTTGTTGTGACAGGTCTCGTATGTTTTGATTCCCGCTGCAATGGCTCGTTTGCAGATAATTATCCTTTAGCCACATGTTTCAATCCCGAGACCTTAGCTCCTAGCTATATTAACTTATGTGGAGAAGGATACAGATGTATTAATAGAAAGGATCTTCGAAATTGTTCAGATCAAAATCCAAAGTTGTAGATGGATCTCAACATGAAGGAACCCCTTCTGGATGAAGAATTCATCACTGTGACTGTCAATGGACTCTCGAATCCCACCAATGATATCTTGGTTTCCCTAGTTTTGATAAAACCCTTGACCCAACCTTACCGTAGGCTTTGGTTTCGGTGAAATTCGAAGCTGTGTTCCCCTTGTCTTGACTGGATTAAGTCTAAATTAAAACTGCAGAAACAAAAGCACATGCCCCATGGGGAGTTTGTTCAAAAATTTCATGTTCCTTCAAGGGTTCTGCCTAAAGCCATGACTGTGGGTATGTCCAGCATGGGACACTAAATTTGATGACAATGGATACCATCTAGCAAATGCGGGATGCATATGTCTGAAAGTGATTTAATAAACATATCCTAAGCCACCCTGGATTTGGCCTTATCCCTATAAAATTAGCTCCGGACATTCCAGAGCAACAGTGTGATGCTGGCAGATGGTTTAAAGTTCGGTAGACCTCATCAGTAGAACCGATGCACTGTTGGCAATGATGTTCGGAATTTTATTGAAAGCCTTTTTCGTGCGAGGTGGAATCTGATATACCCTGCTGGAAGTTTTATCCATACTGTTTGCAACCAGAGTTTAAATTGAAGAAAATAGGTTTTTTTATAGTGGTAAGTTTGCTTATATTGAAATTGTTGATTGAGTTGTGGTTTAGAGGCAAGTTGGCAAGGTGGAGTGCATATTTTAACGTTGATCCGGGAATAAATCCAATCAGACTGACTAGAAAAGGTGCATCCAAGACTCAGTGAAGGGCTTGACAATTGTGACAGTCCATGGATGTGGTGAATGTAAGTATAAAGTGGCTCTATTCATTGACTTTGCCCAATTTTTGGATGTGGTGAATGTAATTGTAAAGTGGCTTTGTTCATGGACATTGCCCAGTTGTTCTAGGAAAATACAAAGACCTGCATATATCAAAATTACAATATTTGCTCGTATTTCGTTTCTGGCATATGGCGGAACATTCTATCAACCTTACCAGTGAACATCTGTTGGCATTATGTTTCCTTTTAGATGGCTTAATGCTCTGTTGACCTCACCAATGAATTGATTCCCTGTTGTCAATGGTTAGAAATTGTAAAGCCTCATTCCTCTGATGGAAAATATGGCCTATGCGATGTTTTCTCCTACAGGAACAATTTAACTATTTGTAAACAGAGTTTGCATTGAATGAAACATTTTTATAGTTTTAAATTTACCTATATTGAAATTGTCCAATCGGTTTGTGCTCTGGAAACTAGTTGGAGCACTTGTGGTAAGGACGACCAGTGGGCAGGCTACAGTAGAAAAACCACACTTGGTACCAGATGAAAGTCCTGGTAACCTTGACAGCCCACGGATGTGATTATCTTGTAAAAAAAATGGTCTCCAGATATTGAAATTACAGGCTTTTGCTTGTGTTATTTTTGTAGCTTTCTCCATGTAAGAGACAAGAATTCATCAAATGTGGATTAGCTTATCAATGCAAATTTTTTCTTGTATCATGTATCTGGCTTGCTCCAAAAAGACAAGAAGCCATCAAAGATGGATTAGTATATGTCAGTCAGGGACATTTGAATTATTGTCGTTTCCTTCATAGTTTTGAGTTGTAGCTACGAGAAAAACCAAAGCAGATAGACGCTAAGAGTGAAATGGTAAGCAGATAAACCATGATGATTGAAAATTTGAACCTTTATAAGTAGCCAGTGGTAGAACTCCCTGGCCATGGTAAGAGCATGCTTGCCTAATAAGTACAGAATTACTCTTAATCCCTGAGCTTTGCCCAGTCAAAATCATAAATTAGCAGTGGTAGGATATTGGTTGAGGGGTTAAGGGGCTTGGTATTGAGAACCATCTAATAGCATGGAATATCATGGCAACGTGGGCATTCCTTTTTGTTATCACCTCTTTTGCAATGATTTCTAGGAGCTTCATGGAGGAAACATCTTTCAAACTTTCTAGATTGGCAAAGATTCAAGGTTTCTCAAACTGGTTTTTTTTCCCTCTCTCTATTTTCAAGTGTTTGAATCATTAAGATTGATTGACCCTTTTTACCTAATTTTAAATTCTTAGCTCAGGCAGCATGTCATGAGCAACTCACTCAAGGCTATATATTTTTTCTCCTTGTTAATGGGAAAAGTGTCTATTCAGAATGACCCTATCCCACTAGGGTGTGACAGCGACCTTAGAAACAAATAGAGAAAACTACTTTTGTATTCTTCTTTATGAACTATAAACGAAGAGGAATAGGATGAACCAACCTATGTCTTGCGCTAGTCCTTTGATCCAATCTCTCTCCTCTTTGACAGCTTCCAGCTACCTGCTCCCTTACTTGCGCAGCTTCACCAAGTACCTGCAAGATCACAGAAGAAGGAAACTATACAAAGACATGGGTTTATATTCATAAAAAGCTTAGGATCAGATTTAAGCTAAACATACAAATGTAACAAACACCAATGATACACAAGCATGTAGGAGAAACTCAAATAGTTTTATTAATATAACAAGAAGATCCAGGAGGAGTTACAACCGATGATTCCTGATCCAGCATCAACCTCCCAGCAAAGAATCCCCTCTTCACCTCCAACAAAGCATAAATCACCCAATACTCTGATATCTATCTCAAAACCAACATCAATTCTTTGCAATGTACAAAATTCCAGCCTCTGGATCTCTAGGATGAGGGATCCATATATAGATGTATGCAAGGAGTATGAGTCAGCTTATGATTTGACTAGTGTCTTCTCTCTGTCAGTTCTTGCTTCCACTTGGAGACTGAGAGCCTCTTACTCATCCTTGGTCGAACTCAGTGAGGCAAGTGTCATTGGAGAAGATTCTGGAAGCCTCCATTGTCTTTCCACCTCGCGGAATGGCACTGCCATTTGTCATTTCCCGCTCAACGCACCCTGGTAGTGCATTTAGGTGTGTTGCAACGCACCTAGCTAGTGTATTTGGGTGCTATGCAACGCAGCTAGCCAGTGGAGCAACTGAAATGATCCTGATTTGACTGATTCTGAGCATTTTCTGGTGGAGAACCTCTGGGAGAAGCTGTAATTTGTTGACCTTGTTCCTTTAGGGGTCAGAACAACACTTTTAGGGACTTAGGATCCCTTGGTTTATGGACATTTCATGCTTAGAGCTGTAAGGCACAAAAATTTCTATAACAGTTGCCCCCTAAAGTATGAGGCCGTTTATCAGGTGAAATGCTTTATTAGGAGGATCTGAAGTTCTTTCAATGCTGGGAGGAGACCTGTAATAAGATACAATACAATACATTATCTTCATAATGTTTTCATGATCTAGCTGAGGCAGGCATTCCCATGCTCAGCTTTATAAATTCATTTTCATGTACATAGGACAGACAATCGTCTGATGGTAGACTGATGATTCTGATAGAGCCATCATCCTTTTGGTAGGATGATTATCTGTGCTGCAATGTTGTACATTTCAATGTCTTTATTTTCCTGAATATATATCGTAGCCCGGATGGATGAAACTAGATCCGGGGTCTCCAATCTCGTCCGATCTTCACTCGAAGTACAAGTCGATCCATGTGAGAAATGTTTTGAAGTCGAACATGGAAAGACATCGCTTGATTACCAGTCAATGATGTAAACTGTTAACAAGCGCGAGAGGAATCACTGATAATGATGATGACCCTCAAGGTACTGCAGTACAATTCACGTGGTGTGAATAAAGGACTTGGCGTCGAACACCACGCAAAATCTTTCGGTCGAAGGTCATTGATGTATACCTGTCGCCGGAAGTGAGAAACTTGCCATTGAGGCATGCAAGCTTCAAAGTACTGAATGGGGTGTTCCTAGATCAACTTCTTGGATAATGAGCTGATGTCGACAAGAAGCGATCCATCAAAGGAGGGCCTTAATAAATCCCACATCAATGACACAGAACGGAGCAAATGATTTTGATGGAGGTGAAAACAATCTGATGATATACGGTTCAGGATGGCGGTCATGAAAGAATGAAGTATAATGTATGGTAGTGGATGGGACACAGGCGACTTCTCTGGATGACTTCTCTTGAACATGTCGGCGACACTTATGTGATGGATTGGTAGCATTTACCCCAAATGTGGATGGTATGGCGTGACCATGGTGATGTGACCGGTGAATGAAACAACCCAACCCGACTTGGACACGGAGTGGAAGTGTCATGTTCAAGAGCGAATTGCTACCAATAAAGATTCTTTGAGTTTTCTTCCCAATTTTTCCCCAGTCATTGCTGACAAGTACCTCTTTATTTTTGTCAAGCTTGAGGAGGATAACATATGCTTGTTCTATAATTTGCCCTTCGGGCAAACCCATCGCTATGTTTTAACGAGCCTAGCGATAGTGAAACTCGTTCTCGTCTAAAGACAAGTTTGTCGCTATTAATCTTTTTAACGAGTTTAACGACAAAGATAACTCGGTCCTTTTCATTTTTAGAGAGTTTGAAAAGATACGTAAAGGTAACTCCAATATTCCTTTTTTGTCATCTAATCCCTTAAGTCCAAAAAAGTATAAAACAATACAGAAGGGATGAATTTTCGATAGTTTTAACAAGCCGAACAAAACAAGCGCTCGATCTTTTTGTGCAATGATCCCTCAGGTCCAAAAGGATTAAAATATAGAGGCGGGATAACACTTCCGATCGCTTTAACGAGCTGGAAGGCCAAAACTCGGCAATCTTTTCATATTTTACGAGTCAATTGAAAAGATCTTAAAGAAGACTCGTCTTTTGAGGAACGAGTGATGAAATGGGTAGCAGCTGATTCCAGGTAAGGGTTGGAATTTCCAATCACGACAGTGTCACAAGGATGGCTAGTGAAATCACTCTTCGCAATTGTTCCTCAAAATGGGTAAACAATCAAATGGAGGTGAATGATCGGCCAATGGAAAAGTGGAGGTGACGGTGCAAACACGACCAAGGCTTTAATGGCTGAAATGCTACATTCACGGTGGTTACTTACCGGGGAATAGTTCATTTTTTAACGAGCTTAAATGTGGGTGGAAACATTTGCTCATGTCTTATGTTTATTTTTTAACGAGCTTGAACTATGTGCTAAAACTGCTCGATTAATCCAGTCATATGATAAGAATGTCTCATATAAAAACGGAAACTTTTAGATTTTTTCCCCACACCCTTTCTTTATGCAAGTTAGGTGACAACTAATCCTACGAGTTTAAAGGGTTAGAGGTCCTAAAAATTTAAAAAATAAATAGCTGCCCCTCGCTTGCACTCCAAAAGGTTTGCATGCCCCCAAGTATAAAACAGAGTTTCGAGGTCTCCCTCTATTCGAGCTGACAAAACATTCATTTTATCAGGAAGGGTCACCCTTTATTCGAGCTGACAAAACATTCATTTTATCAGAAAGGGTACTACCTCTTACAGGTTACCCAAAGATTGTTCTATTCACACAACAAACAAAACACTTCTTCGGCGATGTCTACCGAGATAAAAAAAGGTGAACGGATGATATAGTGAGACCATCCCTGACATAACTTTGACAAGAGAATCCTGTACTAGAATAACCCCCTCTTCCACTTACGGACGGGGGTACAGACTAGGCATATTCTCCCGCGGAAACCTACTCTATACCTGAAGTTTTCCTGCCGAAGCAGACCAGGATGCATGCCCCCTGGGTTTCAGTCATATCCCTCCGAATTACTCGCGCTCATCGGGAGGACGGACTGGGGATTGAGACATTTCTTGCATGAAAAGACCATTTAGGAATGGTATATGACTATTTTCTATGTGTGATCCGGGAAATGAAAGCTGGTCCACGAGCTTGACCACTCTTCCTTTGTGCGGAAAACACATTACTCTAAAGAGTGAGGAGATGATGGCTCCCATGCAATAAATATAGTCTCGTCCAAGGAGTAGATTATAATCCAAGGGTCCTTGAACTACCATTACGTTCATGTGAACTGTCTTCCTTCTCAATGTTATGGGCACATCAGGAAGGATCCCTAAAGGTCGACTGGTTCCTTTATCAAAGCCTGTCAGATTTCTCATTTCAGGCAAAAGCGATGGTGAACCAAGCGCTTTCCAAGCATTAGAGGAAAGGATGCTCACAGAAGCCCCCTCATCTATGATGGTACCAGCCATAACCATTCTATATATTTGAACGATAATTCGGAATGGTACACTTGCTGGTAAACGGGGTCTGCCTAGTTGATTCCAGTCGAAGGAAACAACTAGGTTGCTTGGAGGTGGGACCGAATAGACGGTCGAGTACGGCTCTAATGAACTTCCTTCCTGCGGTAAAGGAACGGGTAAATTGCCCCCATGTTCGTCGGAGTCTGTGCTTATGAAGAGAATTTGGATGGTGTCATCCTTGTTCTCTTCAGTGACTGTATCATCTGAAGATGAAACCTCTGAAGGCAAGACCGGGTCAACTGCCGCCTCGACCTTTTGACTTTCGTCTGGTATGGATTCAGTTGTTTTTTCTTCAATGATAGGCACTTCAGCCGACCACTTGAGCAGGCCAGCTAGATTCTCAACTAGTGACAGACTCGGTAAGAGTTTTTTATATCCAGGAGGAAGTCGTAACGGTGAAACCGGACGATCATCCAAAATTCTTTTAGCTTCGTCTAAGAAGGGACAACGGTGGACGACATGATTGCCTTCGCACAGTTTACAAGGAAATCTAGCTTTCCCTTTTTGTCCCGGGGCTTCACTTTCGCTAGTTGACGGTGTGCTTTCAACATGATCATCAGAGGTTGATGACACCGGATTGTGCAAACGAGGAGACCAGTCCCTTAGTATTCGAGGGATGCAAGGACAATCTCTGTGAAAGTGGTCTCCTTTGCAAATGACACATGGCGATTTAGGCCTGGTCGGTGCAGTGTGTGGATTTTCGTTAGACGACACTCGTTTTCCCCCATTTGCCTTTGGCTCCTTCTTCTTCTTCTCTTTCTTCTTCTTTTCCTTCTTCTCCTTAGGAACTTGACTTTTGGCTTTGCCAGCCCCATCAAGCGAAGAGGAACGAGGAGAGTAAGAATTAGAGGAAGTATAAGGTTGGTGGGCAACTCTGGACTCATCTAATTGCTGATTCGATTGTTAAGGAATAGTGGTGTTCTGAACGACATTGGTTGAGAAGATCCATACTGGCAAGCCAATTGTCAGTCCTGGAAGCGACAATGTGGCCATATGGGGTGCACCAACATCTCCCCAAGAGGAGAAGGGACTAGGATTTCCACCAAGGGGAATTCCTTGGTTGGTGGACTCCATTTTCTCAACCTAAGATCAACATAGGAAAAGGGTGATGAATATTCCGTTTAAAATAAATTTTTAGACGCTTTGACACAACTTGTTTTTTCAGTTTTTAAGAGTAGAGAAAAAACAAAAGATGACTCTAGTCTCCTTCGATTTTTAATGAGCCTGAAGTGACAAGTGCTCAGATGGACCTTTTCCGTTAAGGAGTCTGAAAAGGAACGAAAGGGACCACTCTGGAGATCTAGGTAGATGGAGTACCAAACCAATCGCAAAACTGCAGAATACTTTTTACGGTACGGTAGTCAATCTTCCCGAATGCTGTGTTCAGTGCATTGCGATCAGTAGGGCGGTCAACACGGCTTCCTATGGATAAAGGATTTAAGCCTATAAGGGTCTCCCAATATATACTCGACGGTACGTGGGAGCACAAGTCTGTATTGGCACTTATCGTCTCAAAGTGGAGGAATCACCCAACCATCAGTGAGGACAACAGTTACCAGGCTTTACGACGTCGGAATACGTCTCTAGCCTAGACCTCTAAATGTTGTGCGTTAAGTTCCAAAGCGTTGTTAGATTCATTGAATTTATTTTAAGTTGATCTTTCTTATGAAGTTTTCCTTTTGGGTTCACCACGAGATGTAGATGTAATTCCTAAAATGCAATCTAAAGATGATAAGCAAACTTTTATCTCTTTTCAGCAATGAAAATCCTAGCTACAAGGGGAAACGAAAGACACAATCTTTTCACAAAGAGCAAAGAGCACACTGTAAATGCACTTTCCTAAATCAAGCCAAATAGACTGTCAATATGCAAATGCACATGTGCATGTATTTTTTTTTCACTTTCTTAATATTGATGCCTAAAAAGAAAGTTGATGTACAAATTTGAATTCACTTTCAAGTGACAGACACAAACAAGCTTCTTTTCGAAATCAAAAGGTAGAGATGATTACGACACTTTATGATTTTGAAATAAATACTCGTTTCGACACTAGAAAGTCACAAATTCAAACCAAAGGCAAAAGTAAAAGCATAATCGACTGTCAACAGCAAATAAACTTTCTCCTATGATCAAAATTGACACTTGCGACAGATCTAAATCAAAGGACGACAGTATGACTATTCTACTTTTGCAATGGAAAACTGTAAATGATGCAACAAACACATAAAAACATCTACAGCTTCTTTTGTACAAAGGAGGCGGAATTATGGCAAGGAAAAGGGGTTTTTAAACAGACACATACACTGATCACAAGCTGCAAAAATCAGAGACAAAACTGAAAAAAATGAAGCAAAGAACCTCAGCTGCACAAGGCTAGGCTGATCAGCGCACCTGTTACACAGAGAAACTGCATTGTAGTGCAGGTATCCCTCTTGGGAACTGCGTTGAAATGCAGAACCTCTTCACAGAGCCTGCGTTGGGGCAGAAACGAGAATTCTATCCGGGTTCTGGGTCACGGTTTGCAGTTTAATCTATGGTTTTTGGCTGAGTAAAAGCAATCAGTAATGCACAATCAGAGGGTAGATTTAAAGAAGGTCTAAGAGCTATCACAAAGGGTAATCAGATCATTTGTGAATCATTTGTTCAAATCATAAATAGATCCAGTGAATAAATTGAAGTAGCAGATGTCTACTTTGCATTTGTTAATGGCAAATGCAGTTCGATTGCTACTTCTAAGTTTATGAAACAAACAACAAGAGAACACAAACAAACTAATTAGACAATCATCCCTAGTGGAGTCGCCATTTTGTTAACGAGAAACGTGTCTATTCAGAATGACCCTATCCCACTAGGGTGTGACAGTGACCTTAGAAACAAATAGAGAAAACTACTTTTGTATTCTTCTTTATGAACTATAAACGAAGAGGAATAGGATGAACCAACCTGTGTCTTGCGCTAGTCCTTTGATCCAATCTCTCTCCTCTTTGACAGCTTCCAGCTACCTGCTCCCTTACTTGCCCAGCTTCACCAAGTACCTGCAAGATCACAGAAGAAGGAAACTATACAAAGACATGGGTTTATATTCATAAAAAGCTTAGGATCAGATTTAAGCTAAACATACAAATGTAACAAACACCAATGATACACAAGCATGTAGGAGAAACTCAAATAGTTTTATTGATATAATAAGAAGATCCAGGAGGAGTTACAACCAATGATTCCTGATCCAGCATCAACCTCCCAGCAAAGAAGCCCCTCTTCACCTCCAACAAAGCATAAATCACCCAATACTCTAATATCTATCTCAAAACCAACAGCAATTCTTTGCAATGTACAAAATTCCAGCCTCTGGATCTCTGGGATGAGGGATCCATATATAGATGTATGCAAGGAGTATGAGTCAGCTTATGATTTGACTAGTGTCTTCTCTCTGTCAGTTCTTACTTCCACTTGGAGACTGAGAGCCTCTTACTCATCCTTGGTCGAACTCAGTGAGGCAAGTGTCATTGGAGAAGATTCTTGAAGCTTCCATTGTCTTTCCACCTCGCGGAATGGCACTGCCATTTGTCATTTCCCGCTCAACGCACCCTGGTAGTGCATTTAGGTGTGTTGCAACGCACCTAGCTAGTGTATTTTGGTGCTATGCAACGTAGCTAGCCAGTGGAGCAGCTGAAATGATCCTGATTTGACTGATTCTGAGCATTTTCTGGTGGAGAACTTCTGGGAGAAGCTGTAATTTTCTGACCTTGTTCCTTTAGGGGTCGGAACAACACTTTTATGGACTTAGGATCCCTTGGTTTATGGACATTTCATGCTTATAGCTGTAAGGCACAAAAATGTCTATAACACTCCTGAAATAGGAAAACCAATGGTTTAATGGAATCCGTACACCATACACTTTTTCTCGTGTCTTACAAATTGCAAGCCAAAAAGAAGCACTGAAGTATTATTTTCACTCCCAAGTTATTTTAGATCTCGTCACAGATTGATTTAACCAATTAACATCATTTTTCCTGTTTTTAGTTTTGGTTTAAATCTGGCTTTGTATTTATGCTATTTTCCCTTCAGCCTATAGACTTTGTATCCTCCCAAAGTTGTGGATAAATACATATATTTTTATTCTTAAATTTAGCATAGCATTTGTCGATATTCTCTGTTACTTATATCTATAATAAGAGCAGAAACATTATATAGTTTAACAAATTGATTTTTTTTCAAATACTAAAATATGAAACACACATGTTTCCATAATCCCTGTCCTTTCATACTTTTCACCATTCATAAGTTGTGTCAGAGGGTTCAAGTTTTGATCTTAAGGTGGCTCTATCTTCAGATTTTGCATCTGTATGGATATTCTCAATTGGTCTTTTATCATTTTTGACATAGCCAATGATTTTTCCAACTCTCTAGCCTAGGTTTTGATCCAATAATTCGCTTGTTGCATATCATCATGCCAATCATTCTGAAGCTTCCTTGAAGCTTCCTTAGGCTGCCGAGGAACCATTGACTGAGAAGGAAGAGCCTTGTTCATTTATAATACGAGTTATTGTCCACACAGAGCACATCAAGTTGAATAGGACCTCTAGAAGAAAAAATTCAAGTCTGGAAGATAGTTGTGATTATGAGTTATGTGCGCATCTACAACTGTTTCATGATTCAAAAAAAAAAATGTTGGTCTTGGGGATTAACACAACCTGCTGCTAGGTCATCTTGAAGAACCTGTAGTTCTCATATCACATTTTTCTTCAAATGAAGCAGAGGATAGGGAGAATATCTGCGTCCAGGCCATACAAATCAAGGGCTTCTCATGCTCCCGTCTCTGTCTCTTTGTTGCTGTCAACATTTCACATTCTGATACAATTTTTTCCATGACATTAAAGGTAAAGCGTTGAATATGTGAACAGGGATCTAATTTGATGTTGAAAATATTGGTATTGACAAAATATTGGTGGGTCATAAACTTGGGATATGAGAAAAATCAGGACAATATTGGCAAAATATCATCAAACATAAAAAAAATAAAATAAGAATTAAAATTGGGTTTCTAGCTTTTTTTTTAGTAGCAACAGAGATCTTTTTGAAAACATTGCGATAATTTTAAACTATCATCATATTGTTAATTTATTACAATAAATTCTAACAGAAAACAAGAAGGAAGAAGATATCCCGAAGACAACCTTTAAGACAAGATTTGGGCATTATGAATTTGTTGTTTTACCCTTTGGACTGACAAATGCCTTGGGTCTTTTCATGAGTTTGATGAACGGAATATTTCGGGATTACTTAGACAAGATTGTACAAGTCTTCATCAATGACATTTTTTATCTACTTAAATACCCCAGAAGAGCATGACGAACACTTGAGGATAGTTCTATAATGCCTTAGAGAAAACCAATTATATGGGAATTTTTCAAAGTGTTCCTTTTACCAAACCAAGATTCATTATCTTGGGCACATAATATCTGGGGATGGTATCACAGTAGACCCGGTAAAGATTGAGGCCATCGTGGAATGGCCAACACCAACCAATTTTCATGAGATACGAAGTTTCATGGGCATGGGAGGGTATTATCATAGATTTGTCAAAGGTTTTCGAATATAGCAAGCCCCATTACTGACCTCCAAAGAAAGAACAAGAAATTCATCTAGACTAAAAAAATGTGAAGAGAAATTCTAAAGGTTAAAGGTGTTATTAACGATAACACCAATTTTAAGGGTGTCGGATATGGAACAAGAATTTTTGGTTTGCACTGATGCCGTCAAGGAAGAGCTGGGTTGTTTGTTGATGCAAGAAGGAAGATTAATAGCCTATGCATCAAGGAAACTTAGAACCCACGAAGAAAACTACACAACCCATGATCTAGAAATGGCATAAATTATTTATGCACTAAACATTTGGAGACACTACCTTCTAGGAAGGAAGTTTGATCTTAGGACTGACCATTGTGGGCTACAACACATATTCACACAAGACCAATTAAATGCACGACAAAGGCAATGGTTTGGTATAATTAGTGAATATGATTTTGATATAACTTACATAAAGGGAACGGTAAATAGGGTGGATGATGCTTTAAGTAGGAGGCCTCAAATATTTTCAGTGATTCCCTTAAAGACAAATTTCAGGGAGAAACTGCTTGACTTACAATTTAAAGACTCTTGGTACCAGGAGGTTAGCAAAAGTTTGAGGGAGGATGAAATTAGGGTCCTAAAATATGAAGAATACTCCCTTGATTATGATAGGCTACTATGATTTTTGGGAAGGATATATGTACCACCAAATGAAGATATATTCCAGTTAATCTTGAATGAAGCACATTGCGCAATATATATGGCACATCCTCGTGTTAAGAAGATGAGTGTGGACTTGAAACCACTCTTCTTCTGGAAAGGGATGAAGAAGGACATCATGAAATTGGTAGCAAGATGCTTAGAGTGTCAACGAGTAAAAGCTAAGCACAGACATCAACAGGATTATTGCAACCCCATGAGATACCAAAATCTAAATGGGAATTTATATCAATGGACTTTATTTTGGGACTACCAATGACCTCAACAGACATGATTCAATATTTTTAGTGGTAGACACGTTGACCAAGAGCACCCATTTCATACTAGTTAAGACTACATATAAGGCACGAGAAATAGGTAGAGTTTTTATTGATGAGGTTATGATATTGCATGGAGTGCCTAGGAAGATCGTATATGATAGGGGAGCAGTGTTTACAGGAAGGTTTTGTACCAGTCACCAAGAAGCCTTGGGAACCTAGTTGAACTTCCACACTGCTTATCACCCTGAGACAGATGGGAAGACATAGAGGAATAATCAAATCCTCGAAAACATGCGTTGGATGTATGTGATGGACCAACAAAAGAGATGGGAGGAGTTTTTACCCCTCATGGAATTTTATTACAATAATAGTTAAGAGAGTTCCATCAAGATGGCCCCATTTGAGTTCTTATATGGAAGAACTTGCAGAACACCTCTCAGTTGGGACCGACTAGAGGATCGAGTATTAATAGGACCATAAGTGGTGCAAGAGATGGAAGAACAAATGACTATGACTAGGGGGAGGCTAAAAGAAGCACAAGATAGACAAAATAACTATTCTAATGCTCATCGAGTAGACTGAAGTTACGAAGTGGTAGATAGGGTATTCCTGAGAGTAAGGCCCCAAAAAATCTCTATAAGATTTGGCAAGGGAGAAAAACTATCTACACAGTTTGTGGGACCTTTTGAAATCTTGGAATGGAAAGGTTGGTGGCATGTGGGCTTGCCTTACCTCCATATTTAGCTTGTATGCATGATGTGTTTCATATTTCTATTTTGCGTCATTATATTTCAGATCCTTCACATGTTATTGACCTTGGTCATTTGTAGGTTTTGGACAAGGGAATAGTAATGGCCGAACTAGTTCGCATATTAGACGAGCTAACTTTGCAGCCTAGACGATGGTTAGTGGACCAGGTTAAGTTCCAGTGGGACATTTATAGCCCTAGTTCAACTACTTGGGAGGACGAACTTTGTAGCATAGACAATGGTTAGTTGACTAGGTTAAGGTCCTGATGCCGGCCTAAGCCGACAATACCCACATTATGCAAATTAAAATTGCATGTCACTGGTCCAAGGCCTTAATCACCTGATCCATGGTGAAAATATTCACAAATTAAGGTTTAATTTTCCTTAATTAAATCTCATACAGAAATGTTTATTTGAATATTCAATAGTCTGACCCCTCATTAACCTTTCCAATAGAACTTTATTCAACCTTCATAAACTTTAGTTAATCTATACCCCGCGCATATTAACCAAACACCACTCTTTAACTTTGGTTATATTCAACTTAACACATAAAACCTTTATCCACTTTATTTCTATTATAATTCCTATATAATAGAAAAACACCACAAAGCACACGTAAACCTCACCTTTCCACTTTTCTATGGCCTTAACACATTTTCCGAAGCTCACCTTATCGCATTCGATCTATATGGTTGATTTCACTCCACCAGATCAATGGCTATTGCACGATTTCCACTCATCCTCCGAAACTCAAATAAGATTCACTCTAGTACATAAACTTCTCAGGTACACTTAGGCCCAAGACTTATCGGCTTCAATCTCCACCATTGACCTTACCATTCAATCCGACGATTGTTGGTTCATCCGATCAACAAACCTAATCGGTGATCCTTCGTCGTTGATCAAAAACCCACTTGATCCAATGGTTAACAATGATATCAGATGGAGCACTTGCACGAGGATTACCTACCGGATAAAGTGGTTTTCCCTCTCCACCTGAGTGCTACGTGTCGGTTGATTAATGGAATCGGGTGACCACCCCGAGTTACCACTTACCACTTTTTCTTCACCCGATAAACCATTTCTGCCTACGAAACTGTTGGCATTATGATGCATTTGTTTTACTTGATGGCAACCCACTTATAGCAGAACAATGCACTTGTATATGGTAATTAGATGAATCTATGTAACTAGATGAATCTTCAGGAGAGATATCAAATGTGACAGAATGCATGGCAGTTGTGTTTATAGATGTGACAAAATGCAGGGAAGTTAAAAGGAATCTATTCAGAAGTAATGTACAATGGCATATCACATTATAAAAGGTATATTAAGAGGGAACAAAGTAATGGTACAAAAGAATAGGATGAAGGAACAAAGAACTACAGATCAGAATCAAGAAGTTGAATAAAAAGGACATTTTCAAGTATGTTAAGTTGTATATGTTGGAAATAATACTGAGAGGGGGGGGTGAATCAGTATTATCTAGCAATTTACCAAATCTTCCTTATTTGATCTTTTGAAATATTCTTGCATATCAGTACCATAAAACAATGAGCATGAATAAAGAAAATAGACAGTCACACCAAAGAACACAAGATGTAAGGTGGAAACCCAATGCGGGAGAAAAACCACCTGCTGCAATATGTCTCTATCTTCTTTCAAGAAATTCTTTTTACAATGATTTTGTACTGGTGCAGTCCTTTACCAGCACGCAGGCTGCAACCTGCAGAGAGCTACAACTCTCTCTCGTTTTCCAGTTTCTCCTGGAAGGGAGCTACAACCCCCTACTTCTTTTCATGAAGAATCAAATGATCAACAAGTATACAACAGATACAGTCTACTACAGATATCAGATCAGTAATTACATAAACAACCCAGAACACCTTATGAACAGAAATATACAGTCAACAGATCATCTTAAGACAGGGACGCATATTTTCTTTCTGTGGCCTGCGACTGGACGCAGTATACCTTATGCTGTTCTGTGTGCAGACGCACTGTTCCTTTTTGCTTTTCTGCGACCGACGCACCAAGAAACACTATCGCGCCGTGTCTTTCGCTTCAGAGACGCCCCCAATACCACAGTCGCGCCGCGTCCTTTGCCTCAGAGACGCACCTGAGTCTTTACTGTACTGCGTCCCGGCGCACTTTCCCTTCACTGAATCTGCGTCCCTTTAGATATAGAAGATAAGAGGACTTCAGAACCAACCCAAACACTCAGATCCACAGATCTGATCATGCGCCATATAGATCGTAGTCCATTAGAAGATTCGCCCTTATAGATTTGGACTAGATCTCACCAAGAGATGTTCAACCAAGATGATGCTCAATCCAAATGAACTCCTTTGCTTTATATAGGCAAGCTTCTCCCTAAAGCGTGGAACAATACCACGAGCCGACACCATAGAAACACAAAACCGTCGGCTAGATACCACACAAGAAACCCCCACGTGCTTTTCTCTGCCTTGAAATGTGTGCACTGGGCGGACGCACCTCCTGAACGGCTGGCCTGCGTCCCTGGACGCGGGTTCTGCATGGTCTACCTGCGGGGACGCACTTGCTGAACATATTGACTGTGTCCTTCTTGATTTATCACCTGAATGAGTTTGCCATCAAGGACAACACCTGAAACATAATGCCAACAAACTCCCCCTTTGGACTTGATGGCAACCACATAATCTTCAGCTTCATCATTCTCCCCCTTTGACATCAAGGGCAAAGGGTATGCTCCCCCTAAGCTCATGCTTCTCCAGATCTGTAACCAGAAATCCATCATGAAGGAGACAGAGACATATTGCAGCTATTTCCAAGATCTCCTTCTCCATAATGCCAACAATGCATTATGTGCTCCCCCTGAGCCTATACCATCAATAGGAAGAGGATCAATAGTGAGATGATGCATCAACAACCCCCAGTTTTTGCCTGAGGTATTCAAAAGTGTCCCTGGGCAACGGTTTGGTGAAAATATCAGCAACTTGTTCCTTAGAAGGAACATACTCCAACTTGACCTTCTGTTCAAGTACTTGTTCCCGGAGAAAATGGTACTTGATTGGTATGTGCTTGGTTTTTGAATGCATAACCGGATTCTTTGAGATGCTGATTGCACTTGTGTTGTCACATAAGATAGGAATAGGAGGTGTACAAGTGATTTGATAATCCTGCAAAGTCTGCATCATCCAAAGAAGTTGGGTGCAACAAGATGCAGCAGCAACATATTCCGCTTCAGCTGTAGACAAGGCAATTGAACTCTGTTTCTTGCTGAACCAAGATACCAGTCTGGGACCCATAAAGAATGCACCACCACTTGTGCTTTTCCTGTCATCCACGCTTCCGGCCCAATCCGCATCTGTATAAGCATGAAGAGTGAGATCTGTATCTCTAGGATACCATAGGCCATAATTTTGAGTCCCTTGAAGATATTTGAAGATTCTCTTCACTGCTTGAAGATGAGTCTCCTTTGGATTTGCCTGAAACCTTCCAACTATTCCAACTGCATGCATGATGTCTGGTCGGGTACCTGTCAAATATAGTAAACTTCCAATCATAGATCTGTAGGTTGGTTGATGTACTGCTGCAGATTCATCATTTGCACTGAGACTACATCCTGTGACCATGGGTGTACATACTGGTTTTGCATCTTCCATGCCATATTTCTTCAAAATCTGCTTGAGATACTTGGTTTGAGATAAAAAGATTCCTCCTTTCTTTTGTTGGATTTGCAAACCAAGGAAGTATGTCAGTTCTCCTAGCAAGGACATCTCAAATTCTTTCTGCATGACCGAGGCAAAGCTTTGACTCATAGCTTCTTCATTACTGCCAAAAATAATGTCATCTACATACACAACAAGTATTAGTAATTTGTCATTTTCAACTTTTATATAAAGATTGCTATCTGCTGAACCTTTTGAAAAACCTTGTTGATGAAGATATTTGTCCAACCGGTAGTACCAAGCCCTTGGAGCTTGTTTGAGACCATAGAGAGCCTTTTTTAATCGGCATACAAGATTTGGATCGTTTCCAAGAATGAAACCATCTGGCTGTTCAATGTACACTTCTTCATCCAAGTCTCCATTCAGAAAGGCTGATTTCACATCCATTTGAAATACTTTGAAGTTCTGACAACTTGAGAGAGCAAGAAACATTCGGATGGCCTCAAGTCTTGCAACAGGAGCAAAAGTTTCTTCAAAGTCTATTCCTTCTTGCTGTGCATACCCTTTACAAACAAGTCTGGCTTTGTTTCTAATTACTTCTCCATTTTCATTCAATTTATTTTTGAAAACCCATTTTGTTCCGATAACATTCTTATCCTTTGGTCTAGGAACCAGCTCCCAAGTGTTGTTCTTTTCGATTTGCTCAAGTTCTTCATCCATTGCTTTCACCCAACATTCATCTTTGCATGCCTCTTTCACATTTTGTGGTTCAGTAGAGGAGAGTAATGCCAAATAACTTGAAGCTTCTGCAACTGTTCTTCTAGTTTGTATACCTGCTTCTTTTTGTCCCATGATCTGAGATTCTGGATGGTTCTTTTGAACATATCTGGATGGAGTCTTTTCTTCTACTCTTGTTCTTTCTTCTGCTTCTTCGTGAGGTCCTTCTTGAGATTGTTCTTGCGGTTCTTCTTCTTCATCATTCTGTCTTTGAGGGTAGCTTTCATCTTCTTCAATGTCTTCACGATGTATTTGCCTAGGAATGTATCCCTTCTCATCAACCACTACATCAATGCTGTCAACAATTCTGCCAAGTCTTTTATTGTAGCATTTGTATGCTTTGCTATGTGGAGAGTAGCCAAGAATAATTCCTTCATCTGCTCTAGGATCAAGTTTGCCAAGCTGCTCCTCAGTATTCTTGATATAGCATTTGCTCCCAAAGATTTTGAAGTGCTTTACCGAAGGAGTTTTACCACTCCAGAGCTCATGAGGAGTTTGAGTGTTGTTTACTCGGACATTTGTCTTGTTGAGAATAATAACTGCCGCATGTGCAGCTTCACCCCAGAAGGTTGCAGGAGTTCCTGATTCATCAAGCATAGCACGAGCCATTTGATGGATTGTTCTGTTCATTCTTTCCACTACTCCATTTTGCTGAGGAGTTCTAGCTGTAGAGAATTCTCTCCTTATCCCATGTTCATCACAGAAATCGAAAAATTCATTTGAAGTAAATTCTCCACCTCTGTCGGATCTGAGGCACTTAATTTTGTGACCTGATTCATTTTCAACCAAGGCTTTGAAGGATTTGAATTTTTCGAAAGCTTCATCTTTGTGCTTCATAAGTCCTAACCAAACAAACCTGGAGAAATCGTCAATAAATAATATCAAGTATTCCTCTCCTCTAGGTGTTCTTTTTCTGAATGGTCCACATACATCTGTATGTACTAGCTCAAGAGGCATGCTGGCTGATCCTTCTTTCTCTGGAAAGTTAGTTCTGGTCTGTTTTCCAAACTGACATGATCTGCATATGGTGTTGTCAGGAATTTTGATATCTGGAAGGTCGCGAACTGCCTGATATTTGCAAGCTTTCCTTATTTGTGAGAAGCTTAGATGTCCCAACCTTCGATGCCATAACCAGTGCTCTTCATCCTTGCTTAGATAGCATTGTTGTTGTCCTTCATCAAATATGTATAGATTATTTGGAGTTCTTTTTCCTTTGAGAACTGTTTTACCTGTATCAAGATCACGAACAAGACATCCATTTGATCTGAATATAACCTCGGTTCTTTGATCACACATCTGGCTTACACTTAGAAGATTATGCTTTAGTCCATCAACAAACAAAACATTTCCAGCCTTAACATCTTCTTTTAAAGGAGCAATACCTTTTCCTTTTATAGTTGCAGGAGTATCATTTCCAAAAGAGACTTTCTTTCCCTTTTCTAAATTAGAATAAGATTCAAGTTTTTCTTTATCACCTGTCATATGCTTTGAACATCCACTGTCAATGTACCATAGATTTTCTTGTCCATCTGCATAGAATGCTATCCCACATCTTTCTGTTTGAGGTTCCTTTATTTTCCATGTTTTGGTGCCTGAGGCTTGTTCCTTTTTTTGTTCTTGTACCTTTCTTTCCGGAAACCTGCTTCTGCATTCAAAATCTTCATGTCCAAAATTATTGCAAATAGAGCATTCAACTTCATTTTCAAGAGCTGAAAAGTTGTTATAGGTCCTTTTTGTAATCCCTGTCATACTTCTTTGTTTTTGAGCTTCCCTAGTCATGATTGTTTTATACGCAACACATTGAGCTGCTTTGTGACCAAAGTTATGGCAAGAAAAGCATTGTCCATTGAAGAAGTTTCTGCGATTATTGAATCTACCAGCCAACTGATTGTAATTTCTATTTTCATCTATTCTTGAACCAAATTGGGAAGATTTTACCTGTGGCTGGTTGTGGCTTTTGTTCACCCTTAAGCTGGATTGCCCCTGATAGTTTCTGTTTGACGTTTGTCCCTGCTTTACCTGATGATCTTCCTTGTGCTCTTGCTCATTTCTTCTTGCTGCATCAAGATAACTTTTTGAAGTGGATGCTTGAGAAGTTTCTCCATTATAGCCCAGACCTGTCTTATTTAGTGGAGACCGCTGCACACTGATAATCTCATTCAAAGTTTCAGATCCTTTGACAAACTTGAGATTAATAGTTTTTGTTTTCTCAATTTCTTTTCTAAGACCAACAATTTCACCTTCTAATTTTTCAAGATGTTTTTCTTTTTCATCAATTTGAAATTGTAGAGTATCAATAATCATGTTCTTTTCTTCTATACATCTCTTGAGTCTAGTAATTTCATCATAAAGGTTATCCACATCTACAGCATCCTCATAATCATCATCTTCAAATGCCATTAACAATCTATATTTGTTACCTTGTTCATCTTCATCACTGTTTGATAAGCCATCACTATCTTCATGGGTGTAGTAGCTTTTCTTATTTGCACTCTGTTTCTTGTTCCATCTAACTGGTTCCTTTCCTTTATCCTTATAAGAGCATTTTGCAGCATAATGACCTACTCTTCCACAAGCAAAACATTTGAAAGGTAGCTTACCTCTGAACCTTCCAGAACCCCTTTGAAGATTTCTGACAAAATTTGATTCTTCTTCCTCTTCTTCTGGAACATGACTTGCTTCATAGTGATCTTCTTTGCCTGATGCTTTAAAAGCAGCTTCCCTTCTGTCTGATGGACCTCCCTTTCTCATTTCATAAGCAGTTAGAATTCCATGCAGCTGAGACATAGTGAGAACACGGAGATTTTCCTTTTCTTCTACTGCAGATACTTTAGATTCAAACTTGGGGGATAAAGATCTTAGAATCTTTTGAACTACTATAGTCTCTTTTATTTCTTCACCCAAATTTTTCATACAATTAACAATCTCATCTACCCGAAGAAAATAATTAGCCACACTTTCATCATTATACATCTTGAGAGTCTCATATTGAATTCTGAGAGTTTGAAGTTTAGCTTCTTTTACCTGTTCATCTCCTTCATAGCTAGTGATCATTTTGTCCCATATCTCTTTTGCTGATTTGAAGTGCATGACCTTCATGAACTCTGTTTGAGATATACTTCCTAATAGAGTACTGACTGCTTTTGCATTTGTTTCATACTGCTTTTTCTCAGCTGGATCTGTAGGAGTAGCTGAAGGAAAGGCATAGCCTGATTCTACAATGTTCCAAACTTCTGTACCAAGAGATTGAAGATATGCAGTAACTCTTACCTTCCAATAATTGAAGTTTGTCCCATCGAAGACGGGTGGCCTGATTGATGCTTCTCTCTCGTAGTTGCTCATGATGAACGATCTACCTTCAAGCGATCAAGCTTTTCTGAAGGACCTTGCTCTGATACCAATTGTTGGAAATAATACTGAGAGGGGGGGGTGAATCAGTATTATCTAGCAATTTACCAAATCTTCCTTATTTGATCTTTTGAAATATTCTTGCATATCAGTACCATAAAACAATGAGCATGAATAAAGAAAATAGACAGTCACACCAAAGAACACAAGATGTAAGGTGGAAACCCAATGCGGGAGAAAAACCACCTGCTGCAATATGTCTCTATCTTCTTTCAAGAAATTCTTTTTACAATGATTTTGTACTGGTACAGTCCTTTACCAGCACGCAGGCTGCAACCTGCAGAGAGCTACAACTCTCTCTCGTTTTCCAGTTTCTCCTGGAAGGGAGCTACAACCCCCTACTTCTTTTCATGAAGAATCAAATGATCAACAAGTATACAACAGATACAGTCTACTACAGATATCAGATCAGTAATTACATAAACAACCCAGAACACCTTATGAACAGAAATATACAGTCAACATATCATCTTAAGACAGGGACGCATATTTTCTTTCTGTGGCCTGCGACTGGACGCAGTATACCTTATGCTGTTCTGCGTGCAGACACACTGTTCCTTTTTGCTTTTCTGCGACCGACGCACCAAGAAACACTATCGCGCCGCGTCTTTCGCTTCAGAGACGCCCCCAATACCACAGTCGCGCCGCGTCCTTTGCCTCAGAGACGCACCTGAGTCTTTACTGTACTGCGTCCCGGCGCACTTTCCCTTCACTGAATCTGCGTCCCTTTAGATATAGAAGATAAGAGGACTTCAGAACCAACCCAAACACTCAGATCCACAGATCTGATCATGCGCCATATAGATCGTAGTCCATTAGAAGATTCGCCCTTATAGATTTGGACTAGATCTCACCAAGAGATGTTCAACCAAGATGATGCTCAATCCAAATGAACTCCTTTGCTTTATATAGGCAAGCTTCTCCCTAAAGCGTGGAACAATACCACGAGCCGACACCATAGAAACACAAAACCGTCGGCTAGATACCACACAAGAAACCCCCACGTGCTTTTCTCTGCCTTGAAATGTGTGCACTGGGCGGACGCACCTCCTGAACGGCTGGCCTGCGTCCCTGGACGCGGGTTCTGCATGGTCTACCTGCGGGGACGCACTTGCTGAACATATTGACTGCGTCCTTCTTGATTTATCACCTGAATGAGTTTTCCATCAAGGACAACACCTGAAACATAATGCCAACAGTATATGCGGGTTCACTTTAGAAAAAGAGCATATACATGCGGGTTAATAGGACAAAAGGAGCGTATACATATACATGCACTTTCACAGGGGTAAAAGCACGTACATGTTGGAAAACCAAGGTTTTGTTCTGAGGTATTTAGTCCAAGGTATCTTGGTCCAAGGTATTGATCCAAGGTATTTGGTCCGAGGTATTGACCCTAGGTATTTGGTCCAAGGTATTGGTCCAAAGTGGTTTTTTTCCAAGGTATTGAGAAAGGCCTACAAGTATATAAGGAGGAGAAGATCATTAGGCCAAGGTGTGCAAGTATTGAATATCTTATGAAGTGTTAGATCAAATATATAGGTTATGGGCTTTTGATGCTTTTCTTGATCTGAACTAAGGATGCACCTATGTGGTTGATGATGGATGATGGATCAGGATCATAAAGCCTAAAATGCATTATCATTATGTGGTTTGATCATGGACAGTCTAGATCTAAATACTGATGCATGTTTTATTATGTAAATGTTATGATTTGGGTATGACTATAGTTTGGAATATTTATGAAGTTTTAAGTTAGTATTTGTAGATATGTAAGCTGTTTCGATTTTCGAAAAGCGTGTATACATGCTGGTTCAACACATCGAAGTAGCATATACATTATGAACTATGATGTTTGAAGTTGCAGTTGGTTCTAGTTGTTGATGCAAAATTCTGGGTTATGCTTTATGTTCTGGTGACTGCATTCTAGTGACAGTGTTCTGAATGTTCAAATTGATTGATTGTGATTTGCTTCAGTGATGATGGATGAGATCTAATGATGGATCAGGATCATAATGATTTATCATTATGTGATCTGATAATGGATGGGCTAGATCTAATTTCTAACACATGTTTTATCCTTTATATGTGATGATCTAGGTATGTCTGAAGTCAGGAAGTGCAACGAAGTTATAAGTAAGTATTTGTAGAACTATACGTTGGTTCACTTAAGTGAAGTTGCGTATACACACTGGTTCAGCTCTTCCAAGTAGCGTATGCAAAAGAAAAGCTTGATACTCAAGGATGATTGATCTATCAGATCAATACTATTGTTTTACTGTTGTTTAGCAATGAAGTCTTCTTAGATCCAAAAGTAGAACTGAATGTATAAGGACATTGAGTCTGATTGATTTATTGATTGAGTAGGGAGCGTGATCCTTGTTGCTATCTATTTAGAACTTCTAGTATGACAGTAGATCTTTAGAATGTCACTAATTCGTACAGCTTGTGGTTCAGAAGTTTTATGATTCAGTATATTTAGAGATATACACAAGTTGGGCTAAATGAAGTAGCGTATACACGCATTTTGGGTTCAACCAAGTAGCGTATACACTTTGATGCATGGTCTTGATGTTATAGCTGGTTCTGAATGATGATGCAGTGTATGGGTTCAAATTTGTGTACTGATTATAGTGATTTATCTATTCCAGTTGATTGGTTGAAGTTGATTAAGTATGAATGAATGGTTGATTCAGTTGTGTCAAAGCTTTAGAGGTTGTCAGTGATTGATTGAGTTTGGTTGATTCAGAGAGTGATGATTGAGTTTCCATGATTGGTTGATGTAGATGTATTTGATGGTTGTATTGCAGTTATGATTCTGAGCTTCAATGTTGTTGATGGGTCCAATATGAAAATTTGATGAAATGAGGCCTTCATGTGTATTTTTGTGTACCAGGAGCATCCAGTCTGAAAATTTATGAAACGTGGTCCCTGGAGAAAAAAAATGTTGTAGCCTTCTGTAGGTCGGCGCCTACGTACTAGTAAACATATTGGATAGTACAAGAGCTAGGGTGTTGTAGCTCCCTTCTAGTAGAAGCTGGAGAATGAGAGAAGGTTGTAACCTTCTATAGGTAGAATCCTGTGTACCGGTATGAGTCTACACCAGTACAAGATTGTAAATAGATTTTCTTATTATTAAAAGAAGTCAAAGATGACAACAACAAGTGGTTTTCACCCACATTAGGTTTCCACCTTAAATCTTGGTGTTCATGTGTGTTGCTTATGTGTGATGGTTTATTCTTTTATTACTGCACATGGTTATTGTTTAATCTTTAATAAAGTACTAATGCATTGATTAAAGATCAACATATGGTGAATTAACTGAATCATAAGTTCACTGGATATACACTGGTATCCTCAAGAACAGTTGCGTGCACACGTGAGTTCCCTTCATTGAAGTAGTGCATATAAATCTGATTATGGAAATGAAAAAGTTATAGATTGTAAATACTAATTCAGCCCCCCCGCCCTCTTAGTATTATTTCCAACAATTGGTATTAGAGTAGGTCCTTTGGCAGAAGCTTGATCGCTTAAAGGAGATCCATAGAAACAACAGGAAAGAAGCTACAGAAGAAAGCACCTTAAAAGAAGAAGGCATCCCAAAGGAACTATGATAGTGGGAGAGACAATTGCATATTATGAGGAAGCAGCTCTTTAGATTTAGAATCACATCAGAATGAAGATGAACAAGCAAAAGAACTATCAGGTATGAATTTGTTGTCCTCTAGCGATACATTTCTCTGTTCATTTGAAGATGATGAAAGTGACAGTGAAATAACTAAATTTTCTCTTATGGGTGAAAGAGAAAGATATCAAATAGAGGCAGAATTTAAAAATCTCACAGACAAAATTAGAGATCAACAAGATCTATTGGACAAAAGGGAGTGTTCCTTCAAAGAAGAAGCTACCAAACTAAAAGCTCAACTAGAGGAAGGAAACAGATTAAGGAAGCAGTACAAGGAAAAGGAAGATCAATGTCAAAAGCTGCAGGATGAAGTGAAATCATTAAGAAATGAAGTAAATAAAAATAGTACAACAATCAAGACACTTAAGGATAGATCCAATTACTATGAAAGTCTTGAAGCTAATATCCTCTCTCTAAAAGAAGATCTTGAAAAATCAAATAAGGAGAATGAATAACTACCTCAAGAAGATGAAGAACAAGAAAATGAGATTATCAAATTAAGGAAACAAGTGGAAGACGGAAGAAAGGCTGAAGAAATCTTAAAGAAGAAATATCTGGAAAAGGAAGAGCAATATCAGGTTGAGGTAAATATCTTAAAAGGTAAATTAGAAGAAAAGGATAAACTGTTATGATTTCAAGACAATACCAAGATTTTGGATAATATTATTCGTAATCAAAGGTCTCCTATCATCAAAACTGGTCTTGGTTTTCATGAATCTGTTGAAGTTGAATCTAGCTCACAAGATGAGGCAAGGAACTCTAATGTAAAATTTGAAATGCTCAACAAGGAGATAAAATGTCAACCCCATCAACAACCAAGGAAAGGAAGTCTTCAAAGGAAATCATTCACTCCTAACTATGGATGTGATAATCGGTTCTTTCCTCTGATGAATAATGTTGAATGTTTTATATGTCATAATTTTGGACATGTTGCAGCAAGATGCAAAAGTAGAATGGTTCAGGCTAACAAACATCACACAGAAACATCATCAGCCTCCACATACTTCAAGGGATATTATTTTTCTTGCAATATGCTTGGTCACAAAGCCATTGACTACTATAGAAGGAATATGAAACATGTAAGATGTTATGCATGTAACAAGTTTGGACATACAGAAAAGGAATGCAAGAAAAAATTTTGGGCACCATACCAAAAAGATAAAACATCATCACACTCGAAGATATGGAAGAAGAAGGAAGTACAATCAGAAAAATGTGACATGGCATAGTATACAGACATAACGGACTCAGGGGGAGCTGAAAATGTGAAACTTCAGTGTTCTAAATATCATACACAAGTTTCATGAAGATAAGTCGCGTATATATGTGAGTTCGAAGCTGCACAGTCGCATATATGTTGGTTTGAGGAAAAAGCAGTGGGACAGACTCAGGAAAAAGGGTCTGATATGGTTCAGTCAATTATCTGCTTTGTTTGATGATGGTTACAATCTACTGATGATATGTGGAAATGTTTTGGTCCTCATAAGCTGTTAAAAATTTGATGTATATTTGATTTATGATGATGCCTTGATGATTCTTACTAATATTTGCAATGATAAGATCTGACAATGAATAGTTGGCACAGGTTTAGGGGAAGCATATGCTTATAATAATGCATTGTTGGCATTATGTTTAGAAGTCTTTGGTACCTAATTATTCTTATCAATGATGATGATGCTTGTTACAGGGAAAAGTGTCTATATAGAACTGCTCTATCCCACTAAGGTGTGACAGCTGCCTTAGAAACAAACAGAGAAAAGCTACTTTTGTATTTCCTTTATGAATTATAGATAGAGAGGAATAGAAAGAACCAACCTCTGTCTTGCGCTAATCCTTTGATCCGATCCCTCTCTTCTTTGATAGTCTCCAGCTACCTGCTCCCTAACATGCCCAGCTTCACAAAGTACCTGCAAGATCACAGAAGCATAGCACTATACAAAGACATGGATCTATATTCATAAACAACTTAGGATCAAATTTAAATTGACCATACAAATGTAGCAAGCATCAATGATACAAAAGCATGGAGGAAAACTCAAATAGCTTTTATTGATAAACAAGAAAAGATCTAGGAGTTACAACGAGTGGTTCCGACCCAGCATCAACCTCCCAGCAAAGAAGCCCCTCTTCACCTCAAACAAAGCATAGATCACCCAACAATATGATGTTTGTCTCTAGAAACCAACAAAAATTCCTTACAATATGCAAAATTCCAGCCTCCTGATCTCTGGGATGAGGGATCCATATATAGATATCTGTAAGGGGGATGAGTCGGCTTGTGATTTGATTAGTGTCTTCTCTCCGTTAGTTCTTGCTTCCACTTGGAGACTGAGGGCCTCTTACTCATCCTTGGTCGAATTCAGTGAGGCAAGTGTCACAGGAGAAGATTCTGGAAGCTTCCATTGCCTCTCCACCTCGCAGAATGACACTGCCATTTGTCATTTCTCACCCATCGCACCCCATAGAAGGGAGTTTTGAAATGAAACGCACCCTCACAGTGCATTTGGGTGAGATGCAACACACCTAGCCAGTGGAGCAGCTGCAATGATCCTGTTTTGACCAATTCTGAGCAGTTTCTGGTGGAGAACTTCTGGGAGAAGCTGTAATTTGTTGACCTTGTTCCTTTAGGGGTTAGAACAACACTTTTAGGGTCTTAGGAGCCCTTGTTTTATGGACATTTCATGCTTGGAGTTGTAGGGCACAAAAATGTCTATAACAGTTGCCCCCTAAAGTATGAGGTCGTTAACCTTTTGGTGTCGGGTGAAATGCTTTATTATGAGGATCCGAAGTTCTTTCAATGCTGGGAGGAGACTTGTAATAAGATACAATACAATACATTATCTTCATAATATTTTCATGATCTAGCTGAGGCGGGCATTCCCATGCTCAACTTTATAAATTCATTTTCATGTACATAGGACAGACAACCGTCTGAGTGTAGACTGATGATTCTGATAGAGCCATCATCCTTTTGGTAGGATGATTATCTGTGCTGCAATGTTGTACATTTAATGTCATTATTTCCCTGAATATATATCGCAGCCCGGATGGATGAAACTAGATCCGGGGTCTTCAATCTCGTCCGATCTTCACTCGAAGTACAAGTCGATCCCATGTGAGAAATGTTTTGAAGTCGAACATGGAAAGACATCGCTTGATTACCAGTCAATGATGTAAACTGTTAACAAGCGCAAGAGGAATCACCGATAATGATAATGACCCTCAAGGTACTACAGTACAATTCACGTGGTGTGAATAAAGGACTTGGTGTCGAACACCACGCAAAATATTTCGGTCGAAGGCCATTGATGTAAACCTGTCGCTGGAAGTGAGGAACTTGCCATTGAGGCATGCAAGCTTCAAAGTACTGAATGGGGTGTTCCTAGATCAACTTCTCGGATAATGAGCTGATGTCGACAAGAAGTGATCCGTCATAGGAGGGCCTTAATGAATCCCACATCAATGACACGGAACGGAGCAAATGATTTTGATGGAGGTGAAAACGATCTGGTGATATAAGGTTCAGGGTGGCGGTCATGAAAGAATGGAGTATAATGTATGATAGTGGGTGAGACACAGGTGACTTCTCTGGATGACTTCTCTTGAACATATCGGTGACACTGATGTGATGGATTGGTAGCATTAACCCCAAATGTGGATGGTATGGCGTGACCATGGCGATGTGACCAGTGAATGAAACAACCCAACCCGACTCGGACACGGAGCGGAAGTGTCATGTTCAAGAGCGACTAGCTACCAAAAAAGTTTCTTTGAGTTTTCTTCCCAATTTTTCCCCAGTCATTGCTGACCAGCACCTCTTTATTTTTGTCAAGCTTGAGGAGGATAACATATGGTTGTTCTATAATTTGCCCTTCGGGAAAACCCATCGCTATGCTTTAACGAGCCTAGCGATAGTGAAACTCGTTCTCGTCTAAAGACAAGTTTGTCGCTATTAATCTTTTTAACGAGTTTAGCGACAAAGATAACTTGGTCCTTTTCAATTTTAGAGAGTCTTAAAAGGAACGTAAACGTAACTCCAAAATTCCTTTTTCGTCATCTAATCCCTTAAGTCTGAAAAAGTATAAAACAATATAGAAGGGATGAATTTTCGATAGTTTTAACGAGCCGAACAAAACAAGCGCTCGATCTTTTTGTGTAATAATCCCTCAGGTCCAAAAAGATTAAAATCTAGAGGAGGGATAGCACTTCCTGTCCCTTTAACGAGCTGGAGAGGCCAATGGCTCAGCAATCTTTTCATATTTTACGAGTCAGTTGAAAAGAGCTTAAAGGAGACTCGTCTTTTGAGGAACGAGTGATAAAACGGGTAGCAACTGATTCCAGGTAAGGTTTGGAATTTTCCAATCACGGTAGTGTCACAAGGATGGCTAGTGAAATCACTCTTCGCAACTGTTCCTCAAAATGGGTAAACAATCAGATGGAGGTGAATGATCGGCCAATGAAAAAGTGGAGGTGACGGTGCAAACATGACCAAGGCTTTAATGGCTGAAGTATTACATTCACGATGGTTATTTACCGGGGAATAGTTCATTTTTTAACGAGCTTAAACGCGGGTGGAAACATTTGCTCATGTCTTATGTTTATTTTTTAACGAGCTTGAAATATGTGCTAAAACTGCTCGATTAGATGGTCTTGTTTTGATTTTACCATAAATAGCTTTGTCCTTTCAAAGATCGTACTATATTTTCAACTGCTTCATCAAACTAGTCAGAAATGAACAATATATGCTTGAAAATGAGTTAGAACACTAATATTTTACTTTGAACTACGTAAAAGTAATGAAAAAGTGTTTTTACCTCTCATTTTACCATTTCATTTGAACTTGGTTTGTTGGAGCTTTGGAGGTGCTTTTCCCCCTCGATTTTCATCAGCTGATTTCGGGAGATTCTGTGGACGATTCTTGGCGCCATCTGGACCAGGTAGAAGCTAAACCTGAGCTCTTTCATTTCATGGTTTCCATTTTGCGTTTTCAGCTTGATTCCAAGCTTTCTTTGAGTCCCTGGGGTTTAAAGAACTCGTTCTGCCATCAGCGCACCCTCAGTGTATCGAAAACTACATTGAATGTTGGCCTGTCTAAAGGCTATCTGACATTCAACGCACCTAGAACACTGCTGCAGGTGCGTTGGGTGCAAAAAGGGAATTTGATGCACAATTTTTGATGGAAATTTTTCCTGTTTCTTACCAAAATCAGGATCTAACTGCTCTCTTGTTTGTTTTTCAGAGATCTTTGGAGTAAGATGACCATTACATGGCGAGAACGTGAGCATGAAGAAGAGGACATGCTTGCCCTACATGATCCAGTTACTGTGAATGCGTTGCGGAACTGTGGCTTGTTGAAGTTCTTCCGCATTTCTAGCATGAGACAACAGATCAACTTACTGTAGTATTTGATCGATGCTTGGGATCCTACCAATCAGGTTTTCCAGATCAGGGGCAAATCTATCCCCTTGACTGTAGTAGACATCTATTTCTTGACTAGCTTGTCGAGGCGGGGTGCCCCCATCTCTTTGTTAGGTTCGGCCCGAGGAGGCGACTCTGTGAGAGATTATGTCCGTCGGTACTGCAGAGAAGGATCTCAGCCGAGTAAAGACAGAAAGATCATCATCCGTGATGTCACTGACAGGTCCCTCAGGACTATTCTGTTTACTTTTGGTAGGATGGCCAGTGGTGTGGCTCTTCATGTAGCCAACCGATCTTACATGCAGTATGCCTTGGAATGCCTCCAACCGAAGGTGTTCAACTGGTGCGACGCAGTACTTCTTGTGATGAAAGAACAGTTGACCAAGATAAAGAGCGGGAGGTTGAAGAACTTTGGGTATGGTTCTATTTTGACCGCCTTTGCCTTGGAGAAGATACCACTGATGCAACCACAGTACATTCGATTTACCTTCTCCTACTGAACCACGTATCCAGAGATGGGTTGACCATATGTCTAGGCATGCTGGCCAGTCTCAGATTTCATTTTCTGATACCTTCTTCAGGTGGTTTGATCGTCAGGAGATGGTTTATTCTGAGTATCCATACACTGGCATGGACTTCTGGGGTGATCCAGATTTAGTACTGCTGGATGTCGAGCAGTGGGGCGCCATTGGTAAAATCTTTGACCATATTCCTATTTATCATTTTTTTTGTTTATAATGTCCTTGTGCTTTGTTCTATCAAGACTTTAATCAAACTCATGTGTACATGCAGATGTTGGTCTTGTTCATCCAGTAGTTCACTTGAGAGTACCAGCTGCTGCCCCAGCAGGAGAGGCCGTCGGAAGGGCTATTCTTCGTGACCTCGATGTGGCCGAGACTCTCACAGCATTACAGGAGCAGGTTGAGGGCCTCACTCTCGGTATTCCAGATGTGAGGACTGACGAGCTACCTTTGCGGTTACAGCGGCATACTACTGGTGTGCCCAGACGATGGACTCGTCTCTTACGCATGATCGCATAGGCTGTGACTTGCTATCACGAGCATCATTAGACTAGGGTGCCCCCTAGCATTTTGAGTTTTTGGGTCATTTGACCGATTTTGTCTTGGTTACAGAACATTATGTGTAAACCATAAACAGTTATATATATTTTTGATTTTCGGAGTTTTATTTTGGTTAAGCTACATGATCCACATGCAAACATTGATGGTGTGTTTCTTTTTATAAATGTTGCAAATGTCTATCTAACACATAGTTTGCTAATGAGTCAGTTAATGTGTTTAAGTTTCTGGAAATATGTTGATATTGAATAAAATCAAATTGTCTTTCCAAAATCTTAACCCTTAGGAACATGCGATAAATAGCTGTGTTTCAGACGGAATATATACCATTGAGTTGTAGTATTACGAGTTGTGAGTCTAGCCTGACAATTAGTCGGCGTATACCATGTGTGATGGCATCAGAGAGAAGTTCTATCAATGCGCTATATTCAGTGATGTTATTCATTGATCGACCAATACATACACCTCTGAAACTTACTAACTCACTGCTTGGATCAAAAATGGCCCAGGCTGCAGAGGATAGGTTCCGCGAACTACGACTCGCTCCGTCGGCATATCCAACACATGACTCCAATAGGTTTGACATCTGCAACAAATGTAAAAAGTGGATTACCTGACCAAAATAAACACTTTAGTGAAAACAAAAACATAACAAAAGCACACAGGTTACCATTACGCATAGTAATGCTTGAGGTACAACCCATTACGAGGTTGCGCCAGTGGAATTCCGTCATAATCCATTAACTCGTAGGCTCCTTTTGCTAACACTCATTTAACAATATAGGGGCCCATCCATAAAGACTTAAATTTACCCGCTCCCAATTTATCGGATTCTTGGTCGTAAAGCAAGACCAAGTCACCTTCTAAGAAGACACGGGGTTTGACATTTTTTTCGAACTACGCCTTGACTCGTTTATTATGGGCTTCGTTAGCCAAAGCAGCATCACGACGGGTTTCATCCAATTGGATTAATTCCAAGAAACGAGCTTCTTCTTCTGAAGTTCCGGGGAGGAGATCAATTGCGAGTTTGAGAGACGAGATTTCACACTGGATTGGTAAGACTGCTTCCAGGCCATATACCAGTTGGAAAGGTGTGAACCTGGTTGCATTCCTTACCGATGTTCGGTAAGCCCACAAAGCTGAGTACAGGATTAGGTGCCATCTTCTTTTGTGAACTCCAATCATCCTTTGCAGCATGCGTTTGAGGACCTTGTTGATTGCTTCAACTTGTTCGTTGGCTTGCGGATAATATGGAGTAGAGCTGTCGTGAGACAACCCTAGTTTGGCAGCTAATTCGACCATCATGTGATTGCGAAAATGCGATCCATGATCTGTGACTATAGCCTGCGGCACGCCGAATCTGGTGACTACATGATTGAAAAAGAAGAGGGCAACTGTTTCACCAGTATTATCTAATGTAGGCATTGCCTTGGCCCATTTGGTAAAATAGTCAACTGCGACTATGATGTACCCATGCCCCCCAGTCGAGGTGGGGTTACATGTCATGAAGTCGATGCCCCATTTGGCGAATGGCCCAACATCAATGAATGAAAAGATTTCACATCCGGTGCATTCATCAATTATCTGGTCAATGAAGGGTGTAGGGTATTTGTCCTTTGGACAAGCTTGATTTACATCCCTATAATCGATGCACACTCTAATTGTTCCTTGTTTTTTCATAACAGGGACAATATTCGATACCCAATCGATTGGAGGAACCGGGTAGATGAAACTAGCATGGAGAATTTTTTCAACTTCTGCCTTAATGGCAGCGACTTTCCTGGGGTGCACCTGCCATAGCCGTTGTCGTACTGGTTTGACATCTGGATACATCTTAATTTCGTCTTCAACGATACTCGAGTCAATGCCTGGCATTTCATCATATGACCAAGCAAAGACATCTCTGAATTCGCAAAAAAGAGCGTTATATATCTCTAGTTTTGAAGGAGAACAACATTTGCCGACATAAATATTCTCTACAACATCTGTTTTGGTCGAGATATTTATGGCGATAGTCTCTTCAATATTGGACAAGTTTCGCTCGGAATCCACCGTGTTTACAGTATTTGATAGGAATTCAAAAACTGAAGGATGATACAGGTCATCTTGATTATCTTCTCCACAATTCGGAAGAAGGGAACGATGGTGTGAATCATTCCATGGTGTCCCTTCAATTACCATAGATTGGACAATTCCTTCGTCGGTGACATGCACTCGTGACCAAGGATCTGAAGGGGTACCATATTCTCTAGACCTATCTATCCAAACGCTTGATGAGCGTTGATTTGGGTTTGCCTCCCATGCTAGGAACAGTGATCCTACAATATTTCCGTTGGGCTTGGGGGAAAAGCCATTGCATGATCCATGTCGATATCGTTTTCTGAGATCTTTTTAGAAGATATCATGTTGTAGGTTCCTATCGATGCTACTTCTGCCAGATTGATTGGAGGTGGAAGAGTGAAAGTTCCCATTAGTATAGGATCTTTTAGTAGGCCTACTCCGATATTCTGAAGCGAATGGGGGCTTCCATGGATCATGGGAATGCTTCCAGTAACTTGAGAACCATTGGCGAGGAAGTTTTGTTGATTGACGATTGTAATCCCTCCTTGAAAGGGAAATGCAATCTTTCTAAAATAGGTCGACGCAACAGCTGCCATGGCATATATCCATGGTCTTCCTAGTAGGATGTTGTAATCAAGATTCCCATCGATGACTTCAACATCTATTTCTACCGTTTTCCATCCTAGTTCAACTTTCAAGTTACTTAGGATACCATATGGGTTATATGTCCTTCCGTCGAATGCTTTTAATGTCGTCGAAGATCGCGACAAGGTTGGAGATCCTAAAGTTTTCCAGCAACTCATTGACATAATGCATGTAGATGCCCCCTCATCAATAATCGTTCGATGAACAATTTTGTTGAGGGCTTTCACTTGAACAAGGAAAGCTAATTGAGCTGGCAATTGAGGATCGTATCCTTTATGGTCGAAGGATACTAGATTGGAATCCTTTGGGTCTATCCCACCAATGGCTGATAATAAAGCCTCCCTTTGGGATGGGAAATTTTGTAGTACTTCAAGAGTCGACATAGCGGATGGCGATTGGGCCAAATCTTCCACTATATTATAATGCTGTGCCGCTCTAGCGTGGGGATTAAATGTCGACTTGTGTACTACTCCCTTTGGCGGTTTTATCGTCAATTCAGGAATGGTGGGTGGCACAACTTCTGTCAAAGTTGTTGTCGAACTACTTGGTTGATCTTTATCCTTGTTCTTCGACAGCTATGGATTCCCATAATCCTTGTTCCCTGTCGATATCAAAGCATCATTTTTCTGTTTTGAAACCGACAACATTAGCACTTGAGACAGGGAAGCATTTCCATTTTCAACCAGATTTGTTCCTGGATTTGGAAACGGATCAGTTAACACTGCGGAGGTTTTCGAATTCTTGAAGAATTTCTTAAGCTCAGCCCTGTGTGGACAATTCGCGGTCCAATGATCCTCATCGCATATAAAGCATGGATTTTTTGGTTTCCTATCTCTAGGAGGGTTTGAAGAAGATTTTTCAGGTGATGGTTCCTCATGTTTCTTCTTCTTCCCTTTGCCTTTTTTCTTGCTCCCTGGTTGTTTGGTTTCTTTGCCTTTATCTGTCGATACGACATTTACTTCCGAAGCAAGAAGTTTGTCTTTTGCATTTTGACCTGAAATCTTACGGGCCTTTTTGGATGTAGCCTTTGTTGATTTCGTGTCTGTTGTGCCAATCACGCAATCGCCGCCATGAGAGTCATTGTTCGATTTAGGAGGAGGAGGAATTGAGAATTCTGGTCTAGGGGTGTCAGGTATTTTATCATAGAGCATGCCAGACTGAGTGTAAATCAAGTCCAGATATTGCGCACGAGCAATAACTTGCTCTTCTGTTACGACTCCCCCCTTTGCCACATCTTCCGTGATGGAAGGCAGTAATGACTTGATAAACCATTCAGCTAATAGCTGATCGGGGACATACGTTTTTACCATTCTACGACGACGTCGCCACTCATGTATATGATCAGATATGTGAGTGGCTGTTGTCTGTTTGAAATTGGTAAGAAGTTCTGTTCCCGTTTCGTACCGTATTGGTAATTGAAAATGGGTTAAAAAGGTTGTGGCTAAGGTACTGAAGTTGTCGAACGAAGCTCTAGGCAATTCGATGTACTATTTTGCCGCCGGACCCGTTAACGTCCTCTGAAAGAGGTGAAGTCTTATCGAATCATCATTTAGGGTGTTTGATGAACACCATAGATGAAAGGTCATCACGTGATTCGATGGATCTTCACCCAGATTTCCATTAAATTTAGGAATATCTGATGGAATTTTATGTGAAATCGCTGGCCACTAAGGGGCGTAAGCAATTGGATCATTGGTTAACCGGTTTAAATCAGGTAACTCCAAAGTTGCCACAAATGGTAACTGCTGATTTAGGTTAGGTGAAGCATACCCAGGGTAAGATGGGACTGCCTCAGAAATTGGTCTTTGCATACCGGCATAATGCATTTGATGTTGGTATGTTTGGTAAGGTTGGTGGACATGACCATTATAAAATGGTTGATTTTGACCATTTTGAATGTACGGCTGTCCACTGTTAGCAAAAATTTGTTGCTCAGAACCTTGGTATACTTGTTGGAATTGCGGTTGTTGGTATTGCACCATCCATGGTTGTGAAGCCACGTGCTGTTGTCCGATACTAACAGTTTGACCAAGATGAGGGGTAATTGTACCCGTCTGAACTCGTGTCGTTCCACTAGTCGACGATTGTGGTTGAGTCGTAGGGTCAAGGGGTTGTTGCATTACAACCTGAGAAACCTGAGGTTGGCATACAACAGGCAGCGCTTGAACTTGCGACACCGTCACAATAGCTGGCGTAGTCGGGATATTCGACATAGGTACGCATTGTTGCATTGAGTATACAACTCTTGGTTGTTGAGGTAGTATAGGTACCCAACCACTTGAGGTAATTTCAGTATAACCTGAATGTTGTTGTGAACTCCCGTATGGATATCCTCCCGGAGGGGACAATGAAAGGGTATACTGCCCCCCATACGGTGGTAATCCAGAACTCAAGGGAATTGTTTTCCCTTGGGGGCCGGACCGCCCAAATTGACCTCCAAATGGATCAATTTGTTGAGACTCAACATAAGAGTTTCTGGATATTATTCTGGATGAACAAACAGGAACAGACCATACTGTCAAAATAGCCCCTGAGTGGGCTCCTTCTAGCAGCTGAGAGCTAGTCGGGACAGATGGTATACCAGCGAACATTGTCGGAGTGATAGCAGGGAGTTCTTCCGTCGCTGTGTCAGACGACACAGTCCTAGATGTTGACGGTTGTCCAGACATTTGTAGTCTATCCAAAAGATTACCTAGTGATTCTACATGAGCTTCCACTGGTGGTAGACTAACTTCTGTCGAAGAAGGATATAGAGTGATCCCGACTCCAAAGTGCGTTGGAGTACTTGTTTGAGGATCTTCTACAATTTCTTCTATGGCAATCAGACCAGGTGGAAGGGGAAGACCGTCAGGTTCGTAAAATATTTCTGGTGCCGAAGAAGGTGTGAAATCGGCAGCGACAGATGTTTGAAGAGAAAGACTCTCCGAACCAGTTGTAGATGGAACTAGTTCAGTAACACAAGTGTTTACTCTCAGACTAGGATCAGTATCACTGTCCTTCTGTGGCTGCTGAACTTCTTCTGTAGAGGCAGGGATTCCAGAAATGTTTGGAGTAACCGGAGTCTCTGATGTCGTTGGAACACTTGTTCTAACTTTAATAGGAGACTTGTGTTGTGTGTGGAGCATGATTGTTCAGAGGTCTTTGTTTCAGCCGGATGTATACCCCAGGATGTTTTGTACACCCCTCCACGCGGGGGGTGCGGGGGGGACTTGTCCCCCCCGCGGGGGTCCAGGGGGGCCCATCCCCCCCGGTTGGGGGTGTCGGGGGCCAACGGTCCCCCGGTGGGGGCTCGGGGGCAGCGCCCCCGAAGCCAAAAATAAATGTAAAATTGCCTTGTAAAAGTATAGTAATTTCTAGTCAATCTGGGCCGTTCATTAGGCGGATGATCTGACGGTAGAACTTATGTTTGTTTAGGGTTTTTTTCCCTAGAAGGCAACCCCTCTCTTTGTATGAGGGTATTGTATTTGAGGCTGTGTGATAGATGTGTATTTAGCGTGAGCGAGAAACAGAGAGGTGAGACAGTGAGAGAAAACAGAGGATATTACAGCGGATTTGCTGTAGGTTGTCTCTTCATTTTGTTGGATAATAGAAGGGAAGGATTGGCTGTTCGGGGTGGACGTAGCCCAAACTAGGTGAACCATGTATATCTGTGTCTCTCTTGTTTTGTGCGTTTTCTGTGTTTATATTTCTGCAATATTTTATGTGTTCCATTGCTCCGTAATATATAATTTTCTAACAATTTGGAACCGGTTAAATGAGTTCGCTTTGTCCGTGATGGCTTCGATTCCAGAGACAAAGACGGTTGACTCGTAAGCCTTTGCGAACAACGGGGTTTCAATTGACTTTCTTCCACGATTGCGGATTAATCGATCAACTAAAATAAAGGGGAAGTATGTTTCCAAATTAAATGAATTTTAGACGCTTCGACACAACTTGTTTTTTTAGTTTTTAAGGGTCGAGAAAAAAAAAAAGATGACTCTAGTCGCCTTCGATTTTTAATGAGCCTGAAGTGACAAGTGCTCAGATGGACGTTTTCCGTTAAGGAGTTTGAAAAGGAACGAAAGGGACTACTCTAGAAGTCTAGGTAGAGGGAGTACCAAACCAATCGCAAAACTGCAGAATACTTTTTACGGTACGGCAGTCAATCTTCCTGAATGCTGTGTTCAGTGCATTGTGATCGATAGGGCGGCAGACACAGCTTCCTATGGATAAAGGATTTAAGCCTATAGGGGTCTCCAAAAATATACTCGACGGACGTGGGAGCACAAGTCCGTACTGGCACTTATCGTTTCAAAGTGGAGGAATCACCCAACCATCAGTGAGAACAACAGTTACCAAGCTTTACGACGCCGGAATACGTCTCTAGCCTAGACCTCTAAATGTTGTGCGTTGAGTTCCAAAGCGTTGTTAGATTCATTGAATTTATTTTAAGTTGATCTTGCTTATGAAGTTTTCCTTTTGGGTTCACCACGAGATGTAGATGTAATTCCTAAAATGCAATCTAAAGATGATAAACAAACTTTTTATCTCTTTTGTGCAATGAAAATCCTAGCTACTAGGGAAAAGAAAGACAGAATCTTTTCACAAAGAGCAAAGAGCACACTGTAAATGCACTTTCCTAAATCAAGCCAAACAGACTGTCTATATGCAAAAGCACATGCATGTATTTGTTTTCGACTTTCTTAGTATTGATGCTAAAAAGAAAGTTGATGTACAAATCTGAATTTCTTTTCAAGCGACAAATATAAACAAGCTCTTTTTCAAAATAAAAAATAGAGATGATTACGACACCTTACGATTTTGAAATGAACACTCGTTCTTGACACTAGAAAATTACAAATTCAGAGCAAAGGCAATAGTAACAGGATAATCAACCATCAACAGCAATCAAACTTTCTCCTATGATCGAAATCGACACTTGTGACAGATTCAAATCAAAGGACGACAGTACGACTATGCTACTTTTGCAAAGGAAAATTGTAAACGACTCAAAAAACAAACAAAAATATCTACAGTTCTTTTGTACAAAGGAGGCGGAATAACAGCAAGGAAAAGGGGTTTCAAACAGACATATACTGATCACAAGCAGCAAAATTCAGGGATAGAACTGGAAAGAATGAAGCACAAGAACCACAGTTGCACAGAGCTAGTCTGATCAGCGCACCTGTAACACAGAGAATCTGAAATGCAGCGCAGGTTGTCCCTTCGGGAAGTGCACTAAAATTCAGAATCTCTGAACAGTACCTGCGCTGGGCCAGAAACGAGACTCTGTCCGGGTTCCGTGTCACAGTTTGCAGTTCAGTCCTTGGTTTTTGGCCGAGTAAAAAGAAATCAGTAATGCAATAATCAGGGGTAGATCTAAGGAGGATCTAAGAGCTATCACAAGGGCAATCAGATAGTTTGTGAATCAGCTGTTTAAATCATAAAGAGATCCAGTGAACAGATTGAAGCAGCAGTTATCTACTTTGCATTTGTTATGGCAAATGCAGTTCGAATGCTACTTATAAGTTTATGAAACAAACAACAAAGAATGATAAACAAACAAACTAATTATATCCCCAGTGGAGTCACCATTTTGTTACAGGGAAAAGTGTCTATATAGAACTGCTCTATCCCACTAAGGTGTGACAGCTGCCTTAGAAACAAACAGAGAAAAGCTACTTTTGTATTTCCTTTATGAATTATAGATAGAGAGGAATAGAAAGAACCGATGTTATGAAACCAGCTCAAGAAAAGATAGAAAAGATAGATCAACGCCTTAGAATTCAGCCTCTTCGAGGGGGCAACCTCCTTTACATTACATAAATGAACAATTATTCGATGATACAAATGAAAAAACCTCCTTTCTATATATAGGAGTCTAAGGAGTCACAATATAATCCAGCCAACCTAACAATAATAATATAAAGCCACAAAAATAACAATAGAGGGATTCTATGGGGCACAGAAATAACAATATGGGGGTAATAGGGGCACAACAATATAAATAAGGGGTATAACTACAATAGTAATGGGGTAATCACTAGTATTATAGGGACCCAACATGCCCCTCTCCTTCAAAAAAGTGTTGTCCTCAACGCTTGAGCAGTTCTGGATACTTCTGCATAAAATTCTCATCCTCCCATGTGGAATCTTCAGCGGATAAGTTCTTCCACTTGATAAGATACTCTGAAATTGATCGATTTCGTAGCTGTCGAGTTCTTGTTTCTGTGACTGCTTCTGGTTCCAATATAATTTTTCCTTCCTCGTCAAGTTCTGGCAATATTGTTTGAACTGGGAGCTTGTCGCCTATAACCTTCTTTAAACATGAAACATGGAAAACTGGGTGCAATCGAGAAGCTGCAGGAAGCTCCAATTTGTATGCCATAGTACCAATCTTTTCCAACACCTTGTACGGACCATAATACTTTGGTGATAATTTATTATCATTCTTAGCTTGCTTTAGGGACATTTGCTTATATGGTTGTAGCCGTAGGAACCCGATCACCTACATCAAAACTTCTTTCACTGCGATGTTGATCTGCCTGTTGTTTCATTCTATTTTGTGCCAACACGAGGTTATCCTTTAAGAGTTGGAGGACTTGTTGTTGATGTTCGATGTGATGTTCCACTGCCTGAACCTTAGAATTTTCTCTTAAATATGATGTGATTGATGGTGGTTGGTACCCATAAAGTGCCATAAATGGGGTCATTTTTGTTGCTGTATGGAAGGAAGTGTTATACCACCATTCAGCCAGAGGCAACCATTTGACCCATTGTGTCTGTTTATCAGATACAAAGCAACGAAGATATCCTTCCAAACATTTGTTTACTATCTCAGTTTTCCCATCAGATTGAGGATGATAAGATGAGCTATGAGCTAACTGAGTACCAAGACAAGAAAATAATTCTGTCCAAAAATTTCCAGTGAAAATGGGATCTCTGTCACTTACAATAATCTTTGGGTTTCCATGTAGCTTTTGAACTGTTTCCATAAATGCAGTAGAAACTGTACTGGCTTTAAATGGATGTGATAATGCACAAAAGTGTGCATACTTGGTAAGTCTGTCAACTACCACCATGATGACACTCTTTCCCTCAGACTTGGGTAAACCTGTGATAAAATCCATTGAAACCTCCTCCCAACGTTGGCTTGGAATGGATAAAGGTTGTAATAGACCCGGTGTCTTAATTGTTTCAACTTTATTTTGTTGGCAAACCAAACATTCCGCCACAAACTTTTGAATATCTGATTTAAGGCCATCCCAAAAAAATTCCTTCTTAACCCTGTGGTAAGTTTTTAAAAATCCTGAGTGCCCTCCTAAGGGAGAAGTGTGCAATTCCATAAGAATCTTTTGTTTTAGCTGGGAATTCTTACAGAGGTATAAGCGATCTTTGTACCATAACGAATCATTTTGCCAGCTAAATGTATCAGAAGTACTGGAATCTTGTTGTAGCTTTCGAATAAGTGCCCACACTTCTTCGTCATTCTTCCATTCCTCCTTTGCTTCGTTTATCCAATCTGGTTGGATAATAGAAATGGCACACAACAATGCTTCCACATCCTCATCCTTTCTTGAGAGTGCATCTGCCACCACATTTTGCTTCCCTTTTTTGTAGATGATTTCAAAGTCATAACCCAACATCTTTGTGACCCACTTTTGTTGCTCTTCAGAGGATAATCTTTGTTCTAAAAAGTATTTAAGGCTATCATGATCCGTTTTTACCTTGAAGTGTCTTCCCATTAGGTAGGGTCGCCATTTCTTAAGTGCATGGAGTATTGCCAACATTTCCTTCTCATAAATAGCTTTGCTTAAAAACTTTCCCTTGATTGGACGACTTTCAAAAGCAATGGGTCTTTCATCTTGCATTAGAAAAGCACCAATTCCATTTCCTGAAGCATCACATTCCACAATAAAGGTTTTTGTGAAGTCCGGTGTAGCTAAGACCGGTGCTTGGCACATTGCCTCTTTAAGATGTTTAAAGGCCTTTGTTGCTTCCGGAGTCCATGAAAATGAATCTTTCTTCAATAATGTTGTTAGAGGTGCTGCTATTCTCCCATAATTCTTAACAAACTTGCGATAATACCCTGTCAACCCAAGAAATCCTCGCAGATGCTTTATGGATGTGGGGATTTTCCATTCCTTAATGGCTTTAATTTTGCTAGGGTCTACCTTAACTCCTTCATGAGATACAATATGACCCAAATATTCCACCTCCTGGACTCCAAAGAAACATTTGGATCTTTTTGCATATAATTGTTTCTCCTCCAATAGTTGTAGCACCTTGTCAACATGTTCAACATGATCCTTCCAAGACTTGCTGTAGATTAGTATATCATCAAAAAATACTAACACAAATTTTCTAAGGAATGGTTTGAAAATTGAATTCATCAAACCTTGAAATGTTGAAGGTGCATTGGTAAGGCCAAAAGGCATGACCAAAAATTCATAATGACCCTCATGAGTTCTAAATGCCGTTTTCGGAATGTCTTCAATCTTCATTCTGATTTGATGATATCCCGAACGAAGATCCAACTTGGTGAAGTAAATTGATCCATGCAATTCATCCAGTAATTCATCAATGACAGGAATGGGGAACTTATCTTTAATAGTGAGCTTGTTGAGCTCCCTATAATCTGGACACATGCGCCATGATCCATCCTTCTTGTGCACCAATACTACTGGAGCTGAGAAAGAACTTTGACTCGGTTGAATTATACCAGCCTCTAGCATTTCTGCAACCATACGTTCAATTTCACTTTTTTGGACATATGGATATCTGTACGGCCTGATGTTTGGAGGAACACTTCCTGGAATCAGATGAATAGCATGATCATGATCACGCATAGGTGGGAGACCTTTGGGAGTCTCAAATACCTTGGAATGATTGTCCAGGACTTTTTGGAGATCTGGAGAAATAGATGATTCCAATGTGGAAACATCTAGCGAACATAATTGTGCAATTACACCTCTTTGCTCCTTTTTTAGAAGCTTTGTCATGCCATTAGAGCTGATTATCTTTCCTGGTTTCCCTGCAATACCCCTTAATTCAACTTCCTTTCCTTCCACAGAAAATTTCATGAAAAGTTCTTGAAAATTAAAAGCTATTGTACCCAAGGATTGTAGCCATTGGACTCCTAGTACAACATCAGCACCTCCCATTGGAATGGAAAGCATTGGGCTAGTCAATACATATTCTCCCATGGATAGCTTGATATTATGGCACTTTCCAGAACAATTTATTGTTCCTCCATTTGCAATCATCACTTGACACTCTGGTGCTGGATATAGGAAGCAATTCAATTCTTTTGCTACCCTACAATGAATAAAATTGTGGGTGCTTCCTGAATCAATCAACACTATTACCTTTTTCTTCTTGATTTGTCCTTCTATCTTGATGGTTTGAGGAGTGGTAATTCCCGCCAATGCATTACAAGATATGGTCGGATTTATTTGTTCTTCATCTAGGCTTTGTTCCTGGAATATATCCTCTTCTTTTGACCTTTCTTGCTCCTTTTCTTCTTCCTCTTCACAATCTATGTAGAATAATTTCTTCTCAGCACACTTATGACCTTTTGTGTATTTGCTATCACAATTGTAACAAAGCCCTTTTGCTCTTTTTTCTTCCAATTGTTGTGGTGTCAACCTTGTAGGTTGTGGAAGACTATGGGCAACAACACTTCCGTCTTTATAGTTGTGAATGGTATGCTTCCTAGTTGCCATAATTTTGCTTTCCATTTTTCTTGCTAACCTGAATGCCTTCTCTAATGAATCAGGTTCCCAAAGGCGCACATCATGTTGGATATTATCCTTTAAAGACCCTATGAACACATCAATCCTATGCTCCTCTGGAATATCTTTTACCCTTATGTTCAATTTTTGGAACTCCTCAATGTGCTCCATTATTGAACCCTTTTGTTTGAGACTTATCAATTGGCTAAAAAAAGTGTTGCTTTTTGTATCCTCATAATGTGCTATCAATTCTTCCGTAAAAATTGCCCAAGTGATAAATTGTTTACGAGAACAAAGCCATTGATACCATACAAACTGATTTGGTTCCAAATATAAAGTTTCCATACGTACCTTTTGTGTGTTTTGCACATTATTGAGATCGAAGAATTGCTCCATCTGTAATATCCATGTGGCGGGATCCTTGCCATCAAACTTCCTCATATCGATTTTTGGAACATGGTGAGTCTTCGATCCAACATTAGAGTCTATGGAATCATGATTAACATTTCTTTTGTTCTCATCATGAGTTTCCTTTAGTACTCTTTCACCCTTAGTGACTATTTCTTGTAGCAACTTGTTCATATTTATCTTCAATTCGTCCATGTCTGTCTTCAAATCTATCTTCAAATCATCCATCTTAGCTTCCACGTCAATCATCTTAGCTTCTACGCCTTTCTTTAAACAATCCATCTTAGCTTCTACACCTTTCTTTAAACCATCCATCTTAGCTTCTACATCTTTCTTTAAACCATCCATCTTAGATTCTGTTCCTTTTTGTGCAAGGGACAGTTGTTGCACTTGGTCTTGTAATTTTGATATATCATGTTGCATTTCTTCCTCTTCTTCATGAGTCATGCTAGAGCTTTCAGGTTCCTTACTAGGTTTTTGCATTTTCTTTCCTCGGGGCATCAGTTACCAATAATAATGCTCTACTATGCCCTTTGAATTCCTTCAAAATAAATTTTCAAACCAAGCTTAAGCAAAAATTTAAGAAAATCTACACACCTTTTTTCACTTTGTAGGAGCTCGATATTGCCTCTGATGTATCTCTGTTCTTTCCAATCATCTACTTCTGAATTTGTGAGTTGTAGTAGCCCTCTGTTTCCTCTTTCCAATGCCACAAGTCTGACCCAAATTGGATTCTCCAAGGAAGAGTTATGTGAACTCTCCCACAGTGACTTGCTTATAGACTAGTTCAGTAGAGCGAACTTGTACGCCGTGCCACGAGTGACTGTTTCGCCCTTTGGATCTAAAACATGCATACAAGAAACTACAGTCTGTCCTCTTTCTATACCTTTTTACGAAATTTCAATCTGATCCTCAGAGAGAAAGTTATGACGATTTTCCCCAGGTCACCTGTTTTGAATGTAATTCAGGAGTCTGTACAAAGACCAACGTCCTCAGATCATATCTCCGAAAATATCACGCGAAAAGCTTTGAAATTTGGACCCAAGGTTCAGCGCCAATTCTTCTCAAATGGGTTTGTTTTTCGACTTCTGAAACACCCCAGAAAAACAGTTATAGCGAAAATGCCACGATGACCTGTTTGGAGCAGCGAAACCCTAGAATCCAAAGCTCTGATACCAAATGTTATGAAACCAGCTCAAGAAAAGATAGAAAAGATAGATCAACGCCTTAGAATTCAGCCTCTTAGAGGGGGCAACCTCCTTTACATTACATAAATGAACAATTATTCGATGATACAAATGACAAAACCTCCTTTCTATATATAGGAGTCTAAGGAGTCACAATATAATCCAGCCGACCTAACAATAATAATATAAAGCCACAAAAATAACAATAGAGGGATTCTATGGGGTACATAAATAACAATATGGGGGTAATAAGGGCACAACGATATAAATAAGGGGTATAACTACAATAGTAATGGGGTAATCACTAGTATTATAGGGACCCAACAACCGACCTCTGCCTTGCGCTAATCCTTTGATCCGATCCCTCTCTTCTTTGATAGTCTCCAGCTACCTGCTCCCTAGCACGCCCAGCTTCACAAAGTACCTGTAAGATCACAGAAGCATAGCACTATACAAAGACATGGATCTATATTCATAAACAACTTAGGATCAGATTTAAATTTACCATACAAATGTAACAAGCATCAATGATACAAAAGCATGGAGGAAAACTCAAATAGCTTTTATTGATAAACAAGAAAAGATCCAGGAGGAGTTACAACCAGTGGTTCCGACCCAGCATCAACCTCCCAGCAAAGAAGCCCCTCTTCACCTCAAGCAAAGCATAGATCACCCAACAATCTGATGTTTGTCTCTAGAAACCAACAACAATTCCTTACAATATGCAAAATTCCAGCCTCCGGATCTCTGGGATGAGGGATCCATATATAGATATCTGTAAGGGGCATGAGTCAGCTTGTGATTTGATTAGTGTCTTCTCTCTGTCAGTTCTTGCTTCCACTTGGAGACTGAGGGCCGCTTACTCATCCTTGGTCGAATTCAGTGAGGCAAGTGTCACAGGAGAAGATTCTGGAAGCTTCCATTGCCTCTCCACCTCGCGGAATGACACTGCCATTTGTCATTTCTCGCCCATCGCACCCCACAGAAGGGAGTTTTGAAATGCAACGCATCCTCACAGTGCATTTGGGTGAGATGCAACGCACCTAGCCAGTGGAGCAGCTGCAATGATCCTGTTTTGACCAATTCTGAGCAATTTCTGGTGGAGAACTTCTGGGAGAAGCTGTAATTTGTTGACCTTGTTCCTTTAGGGGTTAGAACAACACTTTTAGGGACTTAGGAGCCCTTGGTTTATGGACATTTCATGCTTGGAGTTGTAGGGCACAAAAATGTCTATAACAATGCTTATGTGGCTAAAGTGTTTAATGATACATCATGTTATGTTACGATTATGAGTTGCCCATGATGAAATTTCAGATGATACTTATATTGCTTGGGGTTACATAGTTGTTATTCAGATCAGGTTTATGGATGATTGTGGATGATTACTTAAGTTGCATATTGAAAAATATCATTGGTTGGCGAAGAGAATGGTGTTATTATAGGTTTCATGAAGGCATAGCTATTTGAAGACATGGATATTCAGAGACATGGTTTACTTAGTCACATAATGATGATGACTTCTTACTTTATAATGATAAGTTTGATACTCACACATGTTTATTATCATGGTTGATGCTTATCAAATGTGGGATGTTCCCTAGTGATGATACATGGTTGATATATTGAGGGCTCTTGTGGAAAGATCATTCAGTTCTTGATGATGATGCTATAATCATAGATAATGAATATGGTGTTTTCACATAGATATGATATGATGTGAATGATTTTGTGTTACTGCTTGGAGATATGACATATTCTTATTTGATTCATGGAAGGTTATGATAAGGTTCTTTATACTAAGGAAACAGAGCAAGTTTATCTTGATGAGATCAATAGGATGAGTTGATATCTATATGCAACATACTTTGTCACAGGTTGATGGTAATTACATTATCATATCTTGGGAACTAATGATGGACATATACAGGTTGTTGGTCTAGATGTTATTGACAGATGCTTATGGTGCAGATCATACATGGTGTATGATAGTTACTGATGACTATCATGGTCTTGATTAGATCTTTGGTCTCTGTTAGAAATGTCATGTATATCAGTCGATGTAAAGGTCATATAAAGACCCATGATGTCATAATATGTCGTTGTCCGTCGTCATCTTTTAATGAGTCCTTTTTGGTCATATGATGTAATTTATACCTCCACTATGCATGGGAAGGATGATGTAATAATTTCTATATTTCATTCATGAATAAACAATTGGTATATCCCCACTTGATTGGGTGGATGAGTCAAATTTGGTATATCCCCACTTGGTTGGGAGATTGATTTATGTATGAGTCATTGGTGATAGGAAGGTCAAACTCACATAGTTGATTTATAGAGTCATGTTATTCTTTTGGAAAATAGTTTTGTAGACTCTGGATATGCTCAGGGGGAGCATGGATGGTATCACAACATGTACAAAGGGGGAGTTTAATCAGAGAATTTAGCATGTGCCTAGTGGGGAGCATGATAAATGTTTATATTCAGCTATTCAGATATGAAAGTCTTCATTTTGGTCATCCCTCTGCCCTTGATATCAAAGGGGGAGAATATATTGGTCCACCCTTTGCCGTTGATGTCAAGGGGGGGGGAGTGTTTTGGTGTTTCTTGTTATCTCTAACAGTTTCTACATCTTGCATTAATCAACACCAACATGGTTTCCATCAAGTCCAAAGGGAATATTGTTGGCATTATGATGCATGTGTTGTACTTGATGGCAACCCACTTAGAGTAGAACAACTCACTTGCATATGGTAACTAGATGAATCTACATGAGAGATATCAGATGTGACAGAATGCATGGCAGTTGTGTTTATAGATGTGACAAAATGCAGGGCAGTTCAAAGGAATCAGTTTAGAAGTAATGTACAACGGAAAATCACATTATAACATGTCTATTCAGAGGGAACAAATTAATGGTACAAAATAATAGGATGAAGGAACAAAAAACTACATATCATTATCAAGAAGTTGAATAAAAAGGACATTTTCAGGTATTTTAAGTTGTATACGTGGGTTCACTGTAGAAAAAGAGCGTATACACGTGGGTTAACAGGACAAAAGGAGCGTATATGAATGCACGCACTTTCACTGGAGGAAAAGTTCATACATGTTGGAAAACCAAGGTTTTGGTCCAAGGTATTTAGTCCAAGGTATTTTCGTCCAAGGTATTGATCCAAGGTACTGACCCTCGGTATTTGGTCCAAGGTATTGGACCTAAGTGGTTTTGGTCCAAGGTATTGAGAAAGGCCTAAAACTATATAAGGAGGAGAATATCATTAGGCCAAGGTGTGCAAGTATTGAATATCTTATGATGTGTTAGATCAAATATGCAGGTTATGGGCTTCTGATGCTTTTCTTGATCTAAACTAAGGATGCACCTATGTGGTTGATGATGGATGATGGATCAGGATCATAAAGCTTGAAATGAATTATCATTATGTGGTTTGATCATGGACAGTCTAGATCTGAATACTGACACATGTTTTATTTTGTAAATGTTATGATATGGGCATGACTGAAGTTTGGAATATTTGTGAAGTTTTAAGTTAGTATTTGCAGATATGTACGTTGTTTCGATTTGGTAAAAGTGCGTATACACACTGGTTCAACACATTGAAGTAGCGTATACATTATTAACTATGATGTTGGAAGTTGCAGTTGGTTTTGGTTGTTGATGTAGAGTTCTGGGTTATGCTTTATGTTTTGGTGACTGCATTCTAGTGATAGTGTTCTGAATGTTCAAATTCATTGATTGTGATTTGCTTCAATGATGATGGATGAGATCTAATGATGGATCGGGATCATAATGATTTATCATTATGTGATCTGATAATGGATGGGCTAGATCTAATTGTTAACACATGTTTTATCCTTTATGTGTGATGATATGGGTATGTCTGAAGTTGGGAAGTGCAGTGAAGTTATAAGTAAGTATTTGCAGAACTATACGCTGGTTTGCTTTGGTGAAGTTGTGTATACATGCTATTTTGGCTCTTCCAAGTAGCGTATGCAAAAGAAAAGCTTGATATTTTAGGATGATTGATCTATCAGATTAGTACTACTGTTTTACTGTCGTTTATCAATGATGTCTTCTTAGATCTAAAAGTAGAACTGAATGTATAAAGAAATTGAGTTTGATTGACTGAGAAGGAAGGGTGATCCTTGTTGCTATCTGTTTAGAACTTTGTAACATGATAGTAGATCTTTATAATGTCACTGATTGGACAGTTTGTGGTTCAGAAGTTTTATGATTCAGTATCTTTAGAGATATACGCAAGTTGGGCTAAAGGAAGTAGCATATACACGCAGTTTTGGTTCAGCCAAGTAGCCTATACACTCTGATGCATGGTTTTGAGGTTACAACTGCTTATGAATGATGATGCAGAATTCTAGGTTCAGATATGTTTATTGATTATAGTGATTTATCTGTTCCAGTTGATTAAGTATGAATGAATGGTTGATTCAGTTGTGTCAAAGGTTCAAAGGTTGTCAGTGATTGATTGAGTTTGGTTGATTCAGAGAGTGATTATTGAGTTTCAGTGATTGGTTGATGCATATGTATTTGATGGTTGTATTATAGTTATGATTCTGAGCTTCAATGTTGTTTATGGGTCTAGTATGAAAATTTGATGAAACGAGGCCTTCATGTGTATTATTGTGTACCAGGAGCATCCAATATGAAAATTTATGAAACGTGTTCCCTAGAGAAAAAAAGAAGATCGTAGCCTTTTGTAGGTCAGTGCCTATGTACTAGTAAAAATATCGGCTAGTACAAGAGCTAGGGGGTTGTAGCTCCCTTCCAATAGAAGCTGGAGAATGAGAGAAGGTTGTAACCTTCTGCAAGTAGAAGCTTATGTATTGGTATGAGTCTGCACTAGTACAAGATTGTAAACAAATTTTCTTATTATTAAAAGAAGATATAGACAACAATAGCAAGTTGTTTTCACCCACATTGGGTTTCGACCATAAATCTTGGTGTTCATGTGTGTTGCTTATGTGTGATGGTTTATTATGTTATTACTGCACATGGTTACTATTTAATGTTTAATAAAGTACTGATACACTGATTAAAGATCAACATATGACGAATGAACTGAATCATAAGTTCACTAGATATACGCTGGTTTCCTCAAGAACAGATGCGTTCACATGCAAGTTCCCTTCACTGAAGTAGCATATATAAATCTAATTATGGAAATGAGAAAGTTATAGATTGTAAATACTAATTAACCCCCTGCCCCTCTTAATATTATTTCTCGTGCATTAACGCTCAGGCATTTTTCCCACACGATAACATCGATCTAATGGATCTATTGATCTAACAATCCAAATCAACTTCCATGATTCACCTTCCGCAAGAACTTGGGTTTAATCTTCATTGTTCATTTCTTTTACTTTATGTTGCACGACTTAATCCTGGCCACTTATCGCAAACAATCTCATCTCTTGATCTGGTTGATCCAATGATTCCTATGCATGTTTACTTCCTTCCTTCACGCCTTTACTTTCTTCGCCTTTACGTGGTTTCTCACAGTTTTCTTTGGTTTCAGCTGACTTTAGGGTTTCTGGTTTTTGGTTGTTCTTCAACACAACTCCATCCTGAGCTTAACTCCGCATACTCTTAGACATTGCCATCCTTGAACTTCACTTGGATCCTTTGATCAGATTCATCGATCAAACCCTGATCCTACATACTCCCCTTCTTCTCTATGTTTTGCTCGAACTTCACCTGCATACATATACTATGTAGAGACTTCTAATTTGCACACAATTCATAGCTCCATTAATCAATACACACCACACAATTCAGAATTGAATTCTCTATATTTATAAATAAATATTTACATATGAGTCTCTCTCTCTCTCGCCTGATATTCTAATCAGTGGCCTCCGTTTTCCTACCTACCCGTTGGCTTACAGCCAAACCTCTAACTCACAACCTCTAACTAGCTAACCAGCTAACTATCGAACTTGACTTGACTAACTCTTTTTATGCATTTTAGGCTTACATTTATACAAAAGGATTCTACAACCAATTCCTGGTTTAGATCCTTAACAATTTCAACTAAAACCTAAGAATCCTCTCAATCATATAAATCATGAACTAATTCCTTATTCAAGATCTATAATTAATTTCCAAAGCTATCAATACCTATGAACTCTCAACTCTCCCGATTCTCTCATGTTCCCCTTCATTCGAGAACATTTACAATATGCCTCACAATACTTAATTAATTCCTATTTTCATTAAAATCACTCAAAAGCCTAAATAATTACATTAATTTGACACTTGGGAAACCAACTTCCTTAAAATACAAGACCCCCTATGTCTACTAAAACACAATGATTTTTCTTGAGTTGAATGCTCCTGCATTAGACTCCCAAGGTAGAAAACATTCATGATCTCCTAATCATGTGTCTTCATATGTTGATAGAAAACCTCTAGGGTCCCAAACTTTATTTTGTAACTACCCAAATTCCTTGCACCTTTGCTCTTGCTGTATATATATTGTCTTCTCATTCATTTTCCTCTCTTCAATCAGTTTCAAATTCTAATTGATCACACTTCCTGTTGTCATTTTCCTCAGCTTGGACTGTTTCATCATCAACTGCCATAGTTCTTCAATCTCCATTTCCAGCACATGCTTGGACTGGTCAATACTCTTCCATTTACTACTATCTCTTCCTCTCTACTTCAGGTTGTTGTTGTTGTCCACTAACTTTGGCACCTTCACATTCTGCATCTCACTGCACATTGTCCATTCATATTCAAACTGTTGATTACTTTCCTCAGTTTTTTCTACTTCAACTTCTACTATTACTCTTGATATTGCTCCAGGTACTGCTGTAGATATTGCTTCCACCCAAACTTCCTGAATATCCTTGAATATATCTTCCTCTGCAACATCTAATTTCTTCTCCTTGTCTGCAACAAAACCTGTAATCATAAAAAAATTGTTAAAATAAAAATCATAAGGATTTTGTGCCTTTTCTTCCTTTGGCAACAATTCAGCTTGCTGCTCTAATGTCGGCACATCAGTATGCTATTTTTAATTCTCAATAGAATTCATGAGACCGTCAGGTAGTCTCTCCTCCACACCATCTGTTCCAATGATGTCTTCTTGTCCTTTTCCACTGTAGTGAACATCTTCATTCTCATTTAGTTCTGATTTTACAACCTAAACACTTACTTTTCGGTTTTCTAGCCTTTCCTCCAAAAGACTTAACTCATGCCATAAATTTTCCATCTCACTTGGAATTCCTCCTAAAATCTCTGTACAATCCTCACTATCTTCTTCTTTTTCACAAGTATAACTTCTTCTTGACACTACTTCTTCATTCTTGATTAGAATAAATTTTTTTGATCCTCCATCTTTGTGATAGTTTTAGATTTCTGTCAATCACTCTCCCTTTGGCCATTTAATAAAATCAATTCCTCTTTGTCCTCATCAATAGAAAATTCCTTATCATCAGAAATAACTGTCTCATTTCTACTGAAGATATTTTCTCCACTAAGCAAGGAATTTATGAACTCCTTCTGTTGTAATAACTCAACTTGATCTTCATTTGAAAGACAATCATCATCATAGTTTTCTTGGCAAATTTCAGCTTCATTCAAGAAAATTCCATAAGATGATTTGTCTTCTACAATACCTGCATTCACACACAACTTATCAGTTGTAAAACCACAAGACCTCATGATCTCATTTGATGATTCAATCACCAAGTCCTCCTGTTGTTCCAAGTCCTCTACAGGACTCAAAAATATTTCAATGGTATTCTCTTCAATCTCATCAAGTCCTTCACTCGATTGCTTGATATCCTTCTTTACTTCTTCTTTCAGAACAAAATTTAGATTATGCCTGTCTTCTTCCTCCTTTACGACAATATCAACAAATTGTACTTCTTCACATGTTTCACCTGCAAACATACACAAATTGTTATATTTAAAATCATGTGACCCTTTGGTCTCACTTGAAGATTCAGTCTTCAAGTCTTCATCTTCACCCAGAACTTCACCCTGTTCTGCTTCACAAATGGACACTTCCATTTCCAACTCAGCTTCTTTGATTTCTTCCACCAGGCTCTTCACTTGCCTCTGTTGTAGCCTTCTATGTAACTTATGCCACTTCATTGGCTTTCTCTTCAAGACCCAACCTAGTCTTTGGCTTTCCCCAAGTATCATCATTAATACATTGAGTTGTTCTTTCATCTCAACAATCTCTTTGTCAATTTCCTCTTTTCTCATCCTATTGCCATTTACCTTGGCATTCTATTTCTTTACTTTTCTTCTGTTGTGGTCTTCCTTAGAACCTCCACTATCACTATCAGTAGTCATCTTCTTCTCCATCTCTATGATTTCTTCACTCACTCACTATGAGTTTCATTTTAGCCTCTGTAACAGCAAGTCCTCCCTACTGCCACTTACCTCACCAAGCTTTCCTCTGTACTTGGTCTTTTGGAAAGCTTTTGGTTCTCTATCTCTGGAACCTCTTTGAGCACTTCTCTCTGCTCCTCCTAGGCTTCAACTCATCTACACCTTTTAACAACACAATTGTCCTCTTTATCCAACCTTTGTCGGAATTCCTCAAGGTTCTGCCACATTCTGCTTTCATTCAAAAACTTTTACCAACTTATTTTATCCCTTAGCAATTCTACCCACATCCTCTGTGGAATTTCCTTTGTGAGATGCAAAATACCTCTGCAGTAACAAGTCTCCTTCTTGCCACATATTCCTCACTAAGATTCTCTTCTTTGAGCTTAGTCTTTTAACATTTCTATGGTTCTTTCCTTTGGAACTAATTGAGCACTCCTTGCTCTAGGTTGCTGAAATCTTCTCACCTTCTTAAGCTGTTACCTTCAAGATATTCGCATGATCTTGTTCTACCATTCTCCTACATATTGAATGTAATTTTCTCCGTTTCTTGCATTTGCAAATTCTGCTTCACTTTATCCCTGTGTGCCTACTTCTTGTCAGATTAAAATCTGATCTCCTCTTGCCTACATACACATCTTAAAACATAACTCTGTTCTAAATTTCTCACAGACCTTTTACACAGAATTTCCTTATTCTGCTGTGATACCAAATGATGTAAGCCTAAGCTGACAATACCCACATTATGCAAATTAAAATTGCATGTCACTGGTCCTAGGCCTTAATCACCTAATCCATGGTGAAAATATTCACAAATTAAGGTTTAATGTTCCTTAATTAAATCTCATGTGGAAACGTTTATTTGACTATTCAATAGTTTGACCCCTCATTAACCTTTCCAGCGAAACTTTATTCAACCTTCATAAACTTTAGTTAATCTATACCCCACACATATTACACAAATCCCATTCTTCAACTTTGGTTATATTCAACTTAACCCATAAAACCTTTATCTGCTTTATTTCTATTATAATTCTTATATAATAGAAATACACCACAAAGCACATGTAAACCTTACCTTTCCACTTTTCTACGACCTTGACACATTTTTCGAGGCTCACCTTATCGCAATCAATCTCCACCGTTGATTGCACTCCACCAGATCAATGGTTGTTGCGTGATTTCCATTCATCCTCTGGAACTCAAATAAACTTCACTCTAGTCCATAAACTTCTTGGGTCCACTCAGGACCAAGCCTTATCATCTTCAATCTCCACCGTTGATCTTACCATTCAATCTGATGGTTGTTGGTTCACATGATCAACAAACCTAATTGATGATCCTCCACCATTGATCAAAAACCCATTTGATCCAATGGTTAACAATGATATCGAATGGACCACTTGCACGAGGATTACCCACCCGATAAAGTGGTTTTCTCTCTCCACTTGAGTGCTACGTGTTGGTTGATTAATGGAATCGGGTGACCACCCCGAATTACCACTTACCACTTTTTCTCCACTCGATAAACCATTTCCACCTACGAAACTACTTTTCTCGCGCATTAATGCTCACACATTTTTCCCACGTGATAAGCATTGATCTAACAGATCTGTTGATCTGACGATCCAGATCAACTTCCGTGATTGACCTTCCGCAAGAACTGAGGTTTAATCTCCATCATTAATTTCTTTTACTTTATGTTGTGCAACTTAATCCTGGCTGCTTATCGCAAACGATCTTGTCCGTTGATCTCGTTGATCGAACGGCTCATGTGCACGTTTAATTCCTTCCTTCGTGCCTTTACTTTCTTCACCTTTACGTGGTTTCTCATAGTTTTTTGCAGTTTCAACTTACTTTAGGGTTGCTGGTTTTTGGTTGCTCTGCAACACAACTCCCTCCTGAGTTTAACTCCATGTACTCTTAGTCACTGCCATCCTTGAACTTCACTTGGATCCTTTGATCAGATTCATTGATAAAACCCTAATCCTACATACTCCCCTTCTTCTTTTTGTTCTGCTCAAACTTCACCTGCATACATATACTATGCAGAAACTTATAATTCAGACACAATTCATAACTCCATTAGTCAATACACACCACACAATTCAAAATCGAATTCTCTGTATTGATAAATAAATATTTACATGAGTCTCTCTCTCTGGCCTAATATTCTAATTAGTGGCCTTTGTTTTCCTACCTACCTGTAGGCTTACAATCAAACCTCTAACTCGCAACCTCTAACTAGCTAACCGGCTAACTATTTAACTTGACTTTAACACTTTTTATGCCTTATAGGCTTACATTTATACAAAAGGATTCTACAACCAATTTCTGGTTTAGATCCTTAATAATTTCAACTAAAACCTAAGAATCCTCTCAATCCTATAAATCATGAACTAATTCCTAATTCAAGATCTACAATTAATTTCCAAAGCTATCAATCCCTATGAACTCTCAACTCTCCCAATTCTCTCATGTTCCCCTTCATTCTAGAACATTTACAATATGCCTCACAATACTTAATTAATTCTTATTTTCATTAAAATCACTCAAAATCCTAAATAATTACATTAATTTGACACTTGGGAAACCATATTCCTTAAAATACAAGACCCCCTATGTCTACTAAAATACAATGATTTTTCTTGAGCTGAATGCTCCTGCATCAGGTGTAGTGGGACATTTATTGTCCCAGTTCAGCTACTTGGAAGGACACCGAGGAGATGTGTCACTATTTTCCTTACCTATTCCAAACACTTCGAGATGAAGTCTATTATTAAGGGGGGGTGTATGTAGTGCCCCGCTGTAGTTGAATGATAGTGATATGACATTAGCATTTATTTAGCCCTAAAGCCCACACTTTATTCATTGAGGACCTAAAGTTGAGGATCCAGACAGATGACTCTATTATTAGTGGTTGTGATGTTTATGTATGTTCTCCATTGATATTATGATGAATATAGCATTAATGGTTAATATGTATGTTATCTATTGGTATTATGATGATTGCAGCATTAATGGTTACGTTTGGTCTCTATTGAATTTATGATGATGATAGAAGTAAAGGATACATATGCTCTCTAGTGATATCATGATGATGATAGATTTGATGGCTAGGTATGTTTTCTATTTATGTTACGATGTTGATAGCTTTAATGGATATGTATGTTTCCCTTGACATTATGATGATAATAGCCATGATGGATGTGTCCCCTATATTACCTATTTGCATTAGTTCTGGTTCACAATGAACAATCATGCTATTATGAAAATGACTAACACTGAGAAACATTGTTACTGATGATTATTGAGTATGGAAGGAAACCACTAGAGGCAGTCGCATATGACGAGTTGACGACACCTAGTTTGATGAAAATTTATATTTTGTCTTTGAAATTCTAAGTCAATTTCGAAACCTGCTATACATGTTTATCTATATTCTGATGATATGTTAGTGGTTTCAGGCACATATTATTTTCTTGGTCGAATGACTCACATATGGGTGAGGGGGCTATACAATTGTATGCCATGGGACGGGTGGGGCAATGTCCCTGATCTCACCCAATAGCACTCCCACCATGACTTGGGCTGAAAAGGTTGAAACACCTTCGCCTTGAAGATCACGATGTCTTGAGGGAAGATCCCAAAGTTGGGTTGCTCATGAGGATTTTATGGGGGTGTGCATCAAGGTGGATTCCTTGATCCCTGACACCATTAGTCTCAGTATAACAGGCAACATATGAGATGATAGTGATCTTTGTTGTTGCACCTATACTTTCCCATCGTAGCCACTAAACACTTGAAGGGAAAGTGGTATGGCACCCTTCGAACTTCAAGGGAAGTTCTTGAAGGGCGCGACCGAACTTAGCACCCTTGGAATCATTAAAAATAAATAAATTAATAAATATAATCAAGATTTGAAAAATGGGGTAAATTCACATCAAGGGTACATGATGTTAGAAACTGAGGCAATTAAACCAAGAATAAAACTTGGGTTAGGAGGATCATAGGAAGATATAAAATATTTTACCTTACAAACTCTACCCTTCCCATGTTGGAAAATATTAGGTAGATAATGTAATTTAATTAGGTAAAGAGGGGAAAGAGGGACATAAATGTAAGGATAAATATTAATCCTAAAATAGTTAAAGCTAATTAAGAGAACATGATGGTGAATTAAATAAAGATTAATAAATTAAATTTTAGATAAATTTAGAAAACCTCCATATGGCAACAACCAACAAAAGAATATCCATCTAAGAGATAACAAGAGTTAAATTAGGAGTATATAGGGGATAAAATCTTGACTTATCAATTGACTTTCGTAATGAACACAAATTAAGGAGTAAAAAAGGGGATCAGGAGACAACTAGGAGAAGAAATAGCAATCCTTTTGAGATTATTTTTAAATTAAAATTGAAGTAAATAATTTTGGAGATCCTTGATGAGAGAGTGACACATCAGTGGGTGAATAATAAAAATATTGGATTAACAAAAATAATTAATTATGCATGAAATGCCAAGTGTCACCTATGAGGACTCCTATAAAATAAGGGGCAGGCCATGGGAGAAGGGATTTCTCTTTACCCTATTGTTGGATGGATGAGACTATGCAAAGTAGTAACTACAAGCTATAGTGAGTTTGGTGAGGTAGAGGACTTTAGAGAGGGGACTCTTGAGCCAAATATTTCTCTCCTTTACTAGCTAATATGTTGGCTTGTTGGGGCCTAACCCAGGTTTAGAAGTGTTTTAGCCAAACAAATCCCGAAACTACTGGCCCTTTCGGCAACAGTCCACGGAGCGCAGACTGAGGTCTCACCCGAGGTAGTATGGGAGGGTGCTAGAACTAGGTTTCTGCACCCTAGGGATGTCTTGATGAAGTCTGGGAAGTCCACGAACCAATCTTGCGCGCTCGCACTACTCCACACAGCTGTATGATCTTCACGTAGCTCTATAAAGGGTGCGAAGGAGCGTGTTCTAGATCCTTTAACCTTACTGTGTTACTATTATAGATCTTAACTTAATTTTGTGGGCCCAATGTTCTTATCAATTATTCAACATTCATAACAAGTGCACGCAATCATAAACTATAAGAAGATGCATAAACATATACCAGGAGCATAAACATACAGATCTATGAATAGATGCACAATATTTCCAAATCAACTTAGCTTTTATTAGAATTTTGTTCCGTTACAAACCCAACTCCACCCTGCGCACTCAGCTGCAGGGGTCTGCGCACACAACTGCGGACTCTACCAAGCCTCTGTGCACACAACTGCAGAGCCTCTTCCTACTCCTACAACCCAAGACTCAGAGCGAATATCACATTCAAAAACCCATATCACTTGAGATCAAGACTAACCAAAAAACTGACTTCTACACTTAGAGCCTCGCTCTAGTTATACATTCCCATGGTCCATGGACCATGGGTAGGCCGACACATTGTATATTAAATTAAATTATTTTAGGGGAGACAACCCTAGAATTTCGCGCTCCACGCCCACATTTTGCATGGTCTTTACATTACATTGACCAAACTTGGGCTTTAAGCCCCAAAACTCTGCTATGGGGGGATCCGCTACCCAACAGGCCCCCAACACAATCATCATGACTTGTCCCAAGTCACTTAGTTGGTGCAGTGATCTTCGCACGAAGTTCATCCAGCAATCACTATGCTTCGCTTACGTCCACAACACATTCTTCTGTTGTCTATTGTACCCATTGTGCGCATATCTCCGATGCTTCGTTGTCAAGTGCAATTCCTTGCCTAAGTGCATATATTCCCTACATCTGTGTCAGCTTTCCCTCTATCTTGGCGGTGACCGTGAATGCTTCCTCAAGCTAAGGCCGAATGTGTTCTTTAAGCACTGCTTCTTTTTGACGTGCGACATCCACCTGTGCCTTTAGAGCTTGGGCCTCCCTCATCTTGGATAGCTGCTAAGTAAGGGCGACCATCTGCACGGTCCCCCAAACATTGTCATAGGACTACTACAACTCCTACGCTTATGTCTCTAACCGTTGTAGCATTGGGTCTTCCTATAGTGAAATGAGGGTTACGAGCGACTGATCTAACAAGCCTGTGCAATCCTATATGGCGCGCTCTATTGCTTCTAACCCTAATCGAATGTCATGGTGCCACTGCTCTCTGACCTCCGGTGGTGTAGAGGGTTGCGCCTTCAGCCTCAGCTCCACGATCTGCAAGTTGAGGTCCAACTGGATCCTCATTGCTTCCTCCTTCGCCTTGTGGAATCCACTGGCCAATTTGTGGATCTGTATACCTGCTGGTAAGTCTGCTACAATATCTAGTTCGGGGACACATTGACAGGCTTCCTCAATGATTTGCTCCAACTGCTAAGTCTACGCTACCACTTCATCACATTAGAGGCTCATCTGCTCGAGGTTGATGCATTGTTCACTGAGCATATGTACTACGCATCCTTCCCTACCGCGAAGCTCTATCATCGCTCCATCCTGTAGCTGGTATAATATTTCTCATGGAAGGGCAGCCAAGTTTAGTCCAAGTCCCTTGAGCTGGCCTACTGTGGCTCTGTCCTCCACGTTATCTGTTGTCAGTGCTCCTTCCAGCAGCGCGAAGGTACTAGGCATTTTGGCCCACAACAACTGCTTGGTCGTTGATGTACCCATAGCCTCGTAGGTAGCTACCATTCCCTGCTATGGGGGCCGCACTTGAAGTTCCTGGAGTTGCATCCTGAGCACCCCCAACACATTCTGTTGCTCCGTCATTAGCTCCTGGAGCGCCTCCCTGTTGAATTCATGAACTGTGCCGCCGATGTCGTATAGGTCACCCTTGGTCAGTGTAATAGGCTCTTCATCCAACTTGGAAGCCTTGGCCTTCTTCCGTGGCCTAGTTCATTCTATTGCATGCAGCCGTTTTAGTTGTGTATAGGTGGCGCTTGGGTCCACTCCTTCTGTCGTATCATCTGCCCCATGCCCTGTGGTCATGTTCGAGCTTCTTTCTTCCTATGTCATAGCAGTCCCTACTGTTGCTGTCTTTTCCGCGGTAGCCTTCGCTGCCTCCCGAGATGCCCATACTTCTTCATCTAGTTGTTTGTTCCACTTCTGTTGTGCTAGCAGCTTAGCAACAGACTTCTGTCTTTGAATCTATGTCTTATCATGCACTGCCAGATTTGGTGCACGCCATTCCAGTGGCCATGTGTCGAGCACCGTGAAAACAACGTCATCTATTTCGATGAAGGGGAGTGTGGTCCACCTTTGCTCTGGATCCTTCCGTGCCCTGATATACACATTGTGCATATCTTCTTTAAAGTCTACAAAGCTCCTCAGACTGTTGTATACTGAGGGGAATAGGCGCGGCCATTTGTTGATCCACAGTCATACGCTCGCCTCCATCAGTACCCAAAGGATCTTGGTTTCTTGGATTCGCGTGGCATCCTTTGTCACCCATAGCGACGCATATTTTGCTACCTTTGGCTAGTCTTGGTCCAGGGGAGGAAACTGACTACCCTCAGGCAATTCACCTACAACCGACAAGATGGATAAGAGCAACCACGCGTAGTGGAAGGTCTTACCCTACTTTTGGGCTTCCCTGTAGTTCATCAGGAACTCGTCGCAGAGGAACTGCGCCTAGTTGAGCCATACTCCTTCTACGCATTTCTTGGCCAGCGTGATGGCCGTTGCTAGTACCTTATTGCCACGACATTTTGTCATCACCTTTCCTGCCAACAACTGTGTAGCGATGCAGGCCCCTTTGTTTTGAATACTAGTAATAATGTAACACTGTTGCTTTTTCTCCAAATTACCTTTATTTTTCATGGCCTCCGCAACCGCCAAATCTCCACTTGTGCCAACTATTTCCATGTGGTCCCTTCCCATACAGGGAAGCCAAGAAATCCTATGAATGAGCTTTGCTGTGATGGGAATGGGCTCCTCTAGCCACAAGTACCCATCGTGCACCAAGCAAAAATATTGTCTAATGACAAATATCATGATTGGGGCCCGATGGAAGTGTGGAATCGATAGGAGGTGGAGTAGCCCGGCCTCCTCCACCTCGCATAGCCATGTCCATGGCTGCAGTGTTGTAACTGCCCCCTCCGTGATCTGTTCCATCAGTTGGCTAGTTTCCAAATGAGAGAACTTCTCGCTATCCGCGAGGTCCCAGTCTTCAAACTTCATAATGGGTAGACAGACCATAGTCGACCCTTCAAACAGAACTCCCTCTTGGAGGAACGGGGTTTTGATTGTGTTTTTAATGACATCCAAATATTTAGGTACCCTTACCCTCCCTTTCCATGGAGGGACATAATTGGGAAGCTTTGCTATGGCGCGTACTGGTTAGATGTATTATTCCATCTCTTCCTCTAGTTCCATCTCTTCTACAAAGCTTTGAGGATCCTCCTCCTCATCATCGCTCTCAATATTAACCATTTTTCCCTTTTCTTCCATCGATAGTTTACTGAACAGTGGATTTCACGAAGACATACAGACCAGTCCTGCTGCCTGTGGGTCCTTCTTGTGCCTTGGTGTCCAAGGGGATTTAGGGATTTTTGGTGCATCCCCTACCGGTGGCATAGAACTCTATGTGGCTCCCTTGGTTGTTGACATTATTCTGATCAGGGACTCCTGTGTATCCTTTGGCAACGCTTCAAACCATAGACTTGCTCTTACAACCTCCACATTCATCAAGTTCATGCCCGCTTGATAACGCAACAAATTAATTCGCAAAATGCCAAGGGTTGTTCAGTGGAGGGCCACCTATGATTTATAGGCCCTTTTGAATTCAAATTCAACTATTCTCCCTGGCTTCAGCTCATTAATGCGAGACTGGTGGCAAAAGTCCCAAATCTAGTTCTGACTCTGTGTCTTAATTGCCCGCCGTCCGCTCCTCGTTGTCTTAAATTGGCCATCTTGTCATGAATAGTGACACCAACGGTCAGTTTCCAGCCTGTCCACATGGCAGCGTAGTCCCTTGTGCGCAAATGTGACTTGTGCAGCATACTGATCCTATGTGCAACTTCAGTGTCGCGCAGCTCCCACACAAAATTGTTTATAGTCCCACGCTGTTATGAAACCAGCTAACAAAAAGATAGAAAAGATAGATCAACACCTTAGAATTCAACCTCTTCGAGGGGAAACCTCCTTTACATTAGATAAATGAACAATTCTTGGATGATTCAAATGAAAAAACCTCCTTTCTATATATAGGAGTCTAAGGGGTCACAATATAACCAAGCCGACCTAACAATAATAATATAAAGGCACAAAAATAACAATAGATGGATTCTATGGGGCACAATAATGACAATATGGGGACAATAGGGGCACAACAATATTAATAAGGGATACAACTACAATATTAATGGGGGCATCACTAGTATTATAGGGACTCAACATGCCCCTCTCCTTCAAAAAAGTGTTGTCCTCAAGGCTTGAGTAGTTTTGGATGCTTCTGTATAAAATTCTCATCCTCCCATGTGGAATCTTCAGTGGATAAGTTCTTCCACTTGATGAGATACTCTGAAATGGATCTATTTCGTAGTTGTCGAGTTCTTGTTTCTATGACTGCTTCCGGTTCCAATATAATTTTTCCTTCCTCGTCAATTTCTAGCAATATTATTTGAACTGGGAGCTTGTCACCTATAACCTTCTTTAAACATGAAACATGGAAAACTAGGTGCACTCGAGAAGCTGTAGGAAGCTCCAATTTGTATGCCATAGTACCAATCTTTTGCAACACCTTGTATGGACCATAATACTTTGGTGACAATTTGCTATCCTTCTTAGCTTGCTTGAGGGACATTTGTTTATATGGTTGTAAACGTAGGAATACCCAATCACCTACATCAAAACTTCTTTTACTGTGATGTTGATCTGCCTATTGTTTCATTCTATTCTGCGCCAACACAAGGTTATCCTTTAAGAGTTGGAGAACTTGTTGTTGATGCTCGATCTGATGTTCCATTGCTTGAACCTTAGAATTTTCTCTTAAATATGATGTGATGGATGGTGGCTGATATCCATAAAGTGCCATAAATGGGGTCATTTTTGTTGCAGTATGGAAGGAAGTGTTATACCACATTCAACCAGAGGCAACCATTTGACCCATTGTGTCTGTTTATCAGATACAAAGCAACGAAGATATCCTTCCAAACATTTGTTTACTATCTCTTTTTGCCCAACAGATTGAGGATGATAAGATGAGCTATGAGCTAGCTGAGTACTAAGACAAGAAAATAATTTTGTCCAAAAATTTCTTGTAAAAATTGGATCTTTGTCACTTACAATAATCTTTGGGTTTCCATGTAGCTTTTGAATTGTTTCCATAAATGCCATAGAAATTGTACTGGCTTTAAATGGATGTGATAATGTACAAAAGTGTGCATACTTGATAAATCTGTCAACAACCACCATGATGACAATCTTTCCCTTAGACTTGGGTAAACCTGTGATAAAATCCATTGAAACCTCCTCCCAACGTTGGCTTGGAATGGATAAAGGTTGTAATAGACCTAGTGTCTTAATTGTTTTAGCTTTATTTTGTTGGCATACCAAACATTCTGCAACAAACTTTTGAATATCTGATTTAAGGCCATCCCAAAAAAATTCCTTTTTAACCCTGTGGTAAGTTTGTAAAAATCCTGAGTGCCCTCCTAAGGGAGAAGCGTGCAATTCCAGAAGAATCTTTTGTTTGAGTTGGGAATTCTTACATAGGTATAAGGGATCTTTGTACCATAACGAATCATTTTTCCAGCTAAATGTATCAGCATGTACTGGAATCTTATTGTAACTTTCGAATAAGTTCCCACACTTCTTCGTCATTCTTCCATTCCTCCCTTTCTTCATTTATCCAATTTGGTTGGATAATAGAAATGGCGCACAATGATGCTTCCACATCCTCATCCTTTCTTGAGAGTGCATCTGCCACAACATTTTGCTTCCCTTTTTTGTATATGATTTCAAAGTCATAACCCAACATATTTGTGACCCATTTTTGTTGTTCTTCAGAGGATAATCTTTGTTCTAAAAATTATTTAAGGCTATCATGATCCGTTTTTACCTTGAAGTGTGTTCCTATTAGGTAGGGTTGCCATTTCTTAAGTGCATGTAGTATTGCCAACATTTCCTTCTCATAAATAGCTTTCTGTAAATACTTTCCCTTGATTGGACGACTTTCGAAAGCAATGGGTCTTTCATCTTGCATTAAAACAACACCAATTCCATTTCCAGAAGCATCACATTCCACAATAAAGGTTTTTGTGAATTCTGGTGTAGCTAAGACTGATGGTTGGCACATTGCCTCTTTAAGATATTCGAAGGCATTTGTTGCTTTTGGAGTCCACGAAAACACATCTTTCTTCAACAATGTTGTTAGAGGTGCTGCTATTTTCCCATAATTCTTAACAAACTTGTGACAATACCCTGTCAACACAAGAAATCCTCGCAAATGCTTTATGGATGTGGCGATTTCCCACTCCTTAATGGCTTTAATTTTGCTAGGGTCTACCTTAATTCCTTCATGAGATACAATATGACCCAGATATTCCACCTCTTGTACTCCAAAGAAACATTTGGATCTTTTTTCATATAATTATTTCTCCTCCAATAGTTGTAGCACCCTGTCAACATGTTCAACATGATCCTTCAAAGACTTGTTGTAGATTAGTATATCATCAAAAAATACTAACACAAATTTTCTAAGGAATGGTTTGAAAATGGAATTAATCAAACCTTGAAATGTAGAAGGTGCATTGGTAAGGCAAAAAGGCATGATCAAAAACTCATAGCAACCCTCATGAGTTCTAAATGTTGTTTTCGAAATGTCTTGAGTCTTCATTCTAATTTGATGATATCCTAAACGAAGATATAACTTGGTGAAGTAAATTGATCCATGCAATTCATCCAATAATTCATCAATGACAGGAATGGGAAAATTATCTTTAATAGTGAGCTTATTGAGCTCCCTATAATCCAGACACATGCACCACGATCCATCCTTATTGTGCACCAATAATACTGCAGCAGAGAAAGAACTTTGGCTAGATTGAATTATACCAGCCTCAAGCATTTTTGCAACCATACGTTAAATTTCACTCTTTTGGGCATAGGGATATCTGTACGGCCTGATGTTTGGAGGAACACTTCCTGGAATCAAATGAATAGCATGATCATGATCACGAATAGGTGGGAGACCTATGGGAGTCTCAAATACCTTGGAATGATTGTCCAAAACCTTTTGGAGATCTAGAGAAATAGATGATTTCGATGTGGAAACATCTAGCGAACATAATTGTGCAATTACACCTCGTTGTTCCATTTTTAAAATCTTTTTCATACCGTTAGAGCTTATTATATTTCCTGGTTTTCCTACAATACCCCTTAATTCAACTTCCTTTCCTTCCGCATAAAATTTCATGAAATGTTCTTGAAAGTTAAAAGCTATTGTACCCAAGGATTGTAGCCATTGGACTCCTAGTACAACATCAGCACCTCCCATTGGAATGGAAAGTATTGGGCTTTTCAATACATATTCTCCCATGGATAGCTTGATATTATGGCACTTTCGAGAGTAATTTATAGTTCCTCCATTTGCAACCATCACTTGACACTCTAGTGCTGGATATAGGAAACAATTCAATTCTTTTTCTATCTTACAATGAATAAAATTGTGGGTACTTCCTGAATCAGTCAACACTATTACCTTTTTCTTCTTGATTCGTCCTTCTATCTTGATGGTTTGAGGAGTGGTAATTCCAGCCAATGCATTGCAAGATATGGTCGGATTCATTTCTTCTTTATCTAGGCTTTATTCCTGGAGTATATCCTCTTCTTTTGACCTTTCTTGCTCCTTTTCTTCTTCTTATTCACAATCTATGTATAATAATTTCTTCTCAGCACACTGATGATCTTTAGTGTATTTGCTATCACAACTGTAACAAAGCCCTTTTGCTCTTTTTTCTTCCAATTGTTGTGGTGTCAACCTTATAGGTTGTGGAAGGCTAGGGGCAAAAACAATTCCATCTTTATAGTTGTGAGTGGTATGCTTCCTGGTTGTCATAATTTTTCTTTCCATTTTTCTTACTAACCTGAATGCCTTCTCTAATGAATCAGGTTTCCAAAGGTAAACATCATGTTGGATATTATCCTTTCAAGTCCCTATGAACACATCAATCCTATGCTCCTCTGGAATATTTTTTACCTTTATGTTCAAATTTTGGAACTCCTCAATGTGCTCCATTATTGAACCCTTTTGATTGAGACTTATCAATTGGCTAAAAAAAGTGTTGCTTTTTGTATCCTCATAATGTGCTATCAATTCTTCCGTAAAAATTGCCCAAGTGATAATTTGTTTACAAGAGCAAAGACATTGATACCATATAAACTGATTTGGTTCCAAATATAAAGCTGCAATATGTACCTTTTGTGTGTTTTGCACATTATTGAGATCGAAAAATTGCTCCATCTGTAATATCCATGTTGTGGGATCCTTTCCATCAAAATTCCTCATATCAATTTTTGGAATATGGTGGGTCTTCGATCCAACATTAGAGTCTATGGAATCATGATTAACATTTCTTTTGTTCTCATCATGAGTTTCCTTTACTATCCTTTCACCATTAGTGACCATTTCTTGTAGCAACTTATTCAAATTTATCTTCAATTCTTCCATCTTATCATCCATGCCATCCAATTTAGCATCCATGCCATTCATCTTAGCATCCATGCCATTTGTCTTAGCTTCCATGCCATCCATCTTAGCTTCTACGCCTTTCTTTAAACAATCCATATTATCTTCTACACCTTTCCTTAAACCATCCATCTTAGTTTCTACATCTTTCTTTAAACCATCCATCTTAGATTCTGTTACTTTTTGTAAAAGTGACACTTGTTGCACTTGGTCTCGTAATTTTGATATATCATGTTGCATTTCTTCCTCTTCTTCATGAGTCATGCTAGAGATTTCAAGTTGCTTATTAGGTTTTTGCGTTTTCTTTCCTTGGGGCATCAATTACCGATAATAATGCTTTATTATTCCCTTTGAATTCCTTCAAACTAATTTTTCAAACCAAGCTGATGCAAAAATTAAAAAAAAAACTACACACCTTTTTTCACTTTGTAGGAGCTTGTTATTGAATCTAATGTATCTCTAGAATTTTGAATCATCCAGTTCTGAAATTGCGATCTGTAGTAGCCCTTTGTGTCCTGTTTCCAATGCCACTAGTCTAATCCAAATTGGATTCTCCAAGGAAGAGTTATGCACAATCTCCCAAGATGACCTGATTATAGACTTTTTCAGAAGAGCGAACTTGTATGAAGTGCCACGTGCCACTGTTTTGACCTTTGGCTTTGAAAAATATATAAAAGAAACTGCAGTTCATCCTCTTTCTGTACCTTCTTACAAAATTTCAATCCGATGCTCATAGAGAAAGTTATGATGGTTTTCCCCAGGTTACCTGTTTGGAATGTAATTCAAGAGTTTGCAAAAAGACCAAATTCCTCAGATCATATCTCCCAAAATATAGCACGAAAAGCTCTAAAATTTGCATCCAAGGTTTAGTGCGATTTTGTCTCAAATGGGTTTTTTTTTTCGCTTTTGAAACGTCATAGAAAAAAAATTATAGCGAAAATTCCACGATGACCTATTTGGAGCAGTGAAACCCTAGAATCCAAAGCTCTGATACCAAATGTTATGAAACTAGCTCACAAAAAGATAGAAAAGATAAATCAACGCCTTAGAATTCAGCCTCTTCGAGGGGGCAACCTCCTTTACATTACATAAATGAACAATTCTTGGATGATTCAAATGACAAAACCTCCTTTCTATATATAGGAGTGTAAGGGGTCACAGTATAACCAAGCCGACCTAACAATAATAATATAAAGGCACAAAAATAACAATAGAGGGATTCTATGGGGCACAGTAATAACAATATGGGGAAAATAGGGGCACAACAATATTAATAAGGGATACAACTACAATATTAATGGGGGCATCACTAGTATTATAGGGACCTAACAAACGCCCTCTTTCAACTGCTTGGGGCGTTGAGACTATGCTTCCTACGGATAGCCAGGTGGTTGCATGACTGGTGCGAGGCTTAAAGTCACCTTTCAATCTGGTCTGTGGCCTTCCCTTAGTTACCCTCACTCCGGTCGACGCCTTGCGTTCTTCTTTATGAGGTGTGCTTCCTTGATCTGATAAGGTGTGGTCGCAACCATGGTAGTATAGCCAAAAAATATTGGTGATAGTCTTCTAGTGTGGTGGTACGGCTGCCAATACGTGGCCCCGTCTTTCTGTCAATGCATAATGCTTGCAAGATTTTGGTTTCCAGCTTTCTGATATCCTCGTCCATTAATATGTTTTCCTGCTTTAGTCATACCCGATCCTCCTCGAGTTCGTGAAGCTCAAGGTTCCTTCACTGAATGGCTTCTTGAATCTACATATGTTCTTCCTCACGCGGTTGTATACTATATTCACTCTGGTCCTCCTGCATTGTCACAATTATGGGAGTGATTACATGAGGATTCTTTCCCAAAGCTATGGCCTTGACTCTGCTCGTAGTCTGTGGAACCATTTCCACGCTTAGGTTCTTGCCCATGGCCCTATAAGCCCATCGAACCGCTGGTAAGAGCAAGTCCCAATCAGCTCGTCCCGTCCAGTAGACTATGTTCATGATTCCACATAGCTTTGTGAAGGCTTTGATGTGGAATATTTGTCGCTTTTCTTATTGCCGCTTCGCGTTCTGATTTTTGATCCTCAATCTAGGGCGTGCTTGCATAGTACACTACTGTACCCATCGACACAAGTGGGCGTGCAGACTGCTTTGTCCTGGTTGCCCGGCTCGCGTTTGTCGCTAGGGACTTCCAAATCCTAAGTGCATCCACTTTCTACATTCATGCTAGTTTCCAAAATTCTTCTGGTGTGTCTTCCACCATCGTGCGGCTGTCGCGCGCAATGCCCATTCCATCGCACCAAACCGCTGTTGTTCCGGTAATGCACTTTCAAATTTGCCTAATAATTCACCCACTCCTGTTGCCCCATCATATGTTGGCAGTTCCCTTACCTCGGTCGTCACGTACTGCAGTGACCTAATCACCATGTTACAATTCAACATTGTTACTTCATGCAACCAATTATGCCACCGTTCTATTTCTTCATCTGAGACTGAGTTACAGGAACTATCATGCTCCCATGATATTCTCCCATCTACTTTGGGTTCACCCGATCCTAGTCTTGTGTCGTTATCTGGTAAATGCAATCCAGCTCATCGTCGCTATCAACGTTGCGCACAGGTTCAGTGTAGCGTGCACCTTTGGCCGAATCTAGCGGAACTACTACGCGAAGGGAATTTTTCTCAAATATCATCTTCCACTTCTTAAGGTTAATGGCTCCATTCATATCAGTGGCCCAGTCTATTCCTAGAAATGCGAGGTAAGGGTTGATGTCATCAAAAATCTCTATCACCTCAAAGACCATCTATGCGATCGTGCCTTCGATATAAACTGTTACCCCTTGCAACCTCCCCATGGGCAAGACCTTTTGTTGGTTTTCCTTCCGTAAATGAATAGGGGACCACTGCAATGCGGGCTTGCCCATGTGTTCCCATGTCTACTTTGGTAACACATTCGCGTCCGAACCTAGGTCCAGAATTACCAAATCCATTTCATATTTGCCAATCTGCACCATTAATCTCACCTCCCTCCCGGTGTGCAATGTATTCCTCCCTAGTTTCTGGACTATGCGCAGTTCCCCTAACCCTATGCACCTAATTATCAACTCCTGTAGTCATTTAACTGCCTTAGTATCGCGTAGCAATTTCATGCATGTCTCTAAAAAGGTAGTTAGCATAGAAAGATCCATCCCTGTCTCTAGTTGATCCTTACTACCTGAAGTAGAGGCCTCTGCAAAGCTCTTCTTAGCTTCCATAAACGTTTCCTTTGTGCGTTCCAAGTCAAACTCAGGTTCCTTTGTAGGAGCCTTGCAAACCCATGTATCTTCCTCGGGCTGCTTCCCCTTATCTTCCCCTGTGGTCACGCCACTTCTAAGCATCATGTTTACATTAGGGTCTTCTTTATGTGGTTCAGACCTCATCATTTGAATATTCTATGTCAAAGTAGGCTGAAGTACCCCTTTCTCACACATCTGCTCGATCAACATAGGACAATCTACTGCTTCATGATCGAACTGAGAACAGTACGAATAAGATATTCTTGTTGGGTTGGTACAATTGTGAGCGTAGTACCCTGGTCCTCCACAATTGAAACAGATTAATTGTCCTCAACCCCTTCCGAGCCCCATTCCTCCTCGTCCTCGACCTCGGCCCTGAAATCCAGTGCGTCCCATCCCCACAGCTGGGTCGAGGCCTCGTGTTTCTGTCTGCATTCTATAAACTGGGGTCTGATCCATCATCAACTCATAGCTGTGACATGTATGCTCATCGTGACCCACCGACATACAAAAATTACAAAACAGCTGTTGCGGAGTTTGTGTATACTTCTACAACAGATGACAATTGTCTGTTGTGTGTTTTCCTCCCACCTACTAGATCGTGCACCATAGCGGGGGTGTCACACTTAGCCCTGGTTACGCCTCCGGTCTCAGTGGCATTTTCCCCCCTCCTGCCAAGTAGTTCGCGAATACCAGACAGTGATCCTTATCGTGGCCCTGGCCTTTGCATTTTATACACCACACTTCCTCGTGCACCTCCAGCCACGATGCCCTATCCTGCTTCAAGCTCTACATTTCTAGGTAGAGATTCTGTAGCTGTGCGTGAATCTGTTGAACTCCTAACCCTAGATCTTGTATCGGTGTTTCATGCAAACTCATCGCCATTTCCAATGCTTCAGCCTGTGTTGAAAGCTTCTGCTATGATAGCTCCATCGTCAAGTGGGATGTCAAAGACACCACAAACCACGCGTTGTGTTATGCCTCCATTAGCGTCATATTAGCCTCAAGGATCGTACTCTTCAACCACTGATCCAGATCCCATGGGGTATTTCCTGGAAGCATCGCAATCTCCTTAAATCCGATGATTGAATGCGTCTCTAATTTCGGTCAGCTAAATTCTCTGTTCAACGTATTCTAGATCTCCGCTATTCCTGCATTCGTGTGAACATTTTATTGCTTGATATACCACGTCAACATGCGATCTTGTAGCGCACTTACCAATGTATCCTTCTTAATGTTATCGTCTGTAACCTCTTGTGCTCCCGACACTGCTCTTACCATGAACCAGAACTAATCTGGGTCCTCATTTCCTACTCCTCTGAATACAGGTAGCTTAATCGTGCTTGCCATACTAAACTGCTAGTTTGGTGGAGGTGGTGTCGACGAAGATGGAGGTGGAGGTGAAGTGAGTGGTGGCGTAAGTGGAGATGGTAACTGCAGAATGCACTTCCTGATCAAACTGACCACACTCCTCGGAGACACCTGAGCGTGCTCTTCCTCGCTCGCTCACAGAGGTGAAATTAAAGGACTATTTCCTAACCATTCGATACCTTTGTAGACCTTTCCGCTTCGCGCCATTCCAATCATCAATTATCTACATAACCCACTTTTCACATAACATCATCTTAATCCAGGTATTCAGGGATTTGATGTACCTACCTCACGGTCCTTTGAGAAAATGTCATTCTACCTCGCTATAGCTCACAGTCGTGTCTATCATGAATTCAATGATAAACCCTCCTATTATCCAGTTGAGCCAATGGTCTACGGCCAGTGCGATCTTGTCTTCTGTTGCCTCTAGCCTGCACACTAACTCCAGAGTCCACACTATCAGTTGATCGAGCTTATACCTTCCCTGGTTTTCGGCTAACCTCGCGATCCAATCATACAACTCTGAGGAGAAGGACGTGAAGAAAATCTCATGGATTTCCATATATACGTAGTGATCCAACCACCTCTTCTTGGATATCTGTGGAGTTCTGTTTTCATGTGTCATGAACTCCTGAAGTTTCTGATCCAACCACCCTTCAATTTCCTTCTTCATAGGGTTCCAGTGTTCCGACATCAGACATCCCTTAGGTAGATCCTAGCCCTAGCAACGAAACCATTTGTTGGCTTGTTGGGGCTTGACCCAGGTTTAGAAGTGTTTTAGCCGAACAAATCTCGAAACTACCAGCCCTTTTGGAAATAGTCCGCGGAGCGCGGACTGAGGTCTCACCCGAGGTAGTATGGGAGGGTGTTGGAACCAGGTTTCCACACCCTAGGGATGTCTTGATGAAGTCTGGGAAGTTCGCGAACTGATCCTGCGTGCTCACACTGCTCCACGCAGCTATCTGATCTTTGCGTAGCTCTGTAAAGAGCGCGAAGAGGTGCGATCTAAATCCTTTAACCTTACTGCATTATTATTATAGATCTTAACTTAATTTTGTGGGCCCAATATTCTTATCAATTATTCAACATTCATAACAAGTGCATGCAATCATAAACTGTAAGAAGATGCATAAACATATACCAAGAGCATAAACATATAGATATATGAATAGATGCACAAGATTTGCAAATCAACTTAGCTTTTATCAAACTTTTGTTCCATTACAATCCCAACTCTGCCCTGTGCACTCAGTTGCAGGGGTCTGTGCACTTAACTACAGACTCTACCAAGCCTCTGCGCACACAGCTGAAGAGCCTCTTCCTACTCCTACAACCAAAGACTTGGACTTACAGACTCAGAGCGAATATCGCATTCAAAAACCCATATCACTTGAGATCAAGACTAACCAAAAAAATGACTTCTACCCTTAGAGCCTCGCTCTATTTATACATTCCCATGGTCCGCGGACCATGGGTAGGCTAGCACATTCTATATTAAATTACATTATTTTAGGGCGGACAACCCTAGACTCTTGCACTTCGCACCCACATTTTGCGGGGTCTTTGCATTGCATTGACCAAACTCGAGCTTTAAGCCCTAAAACTCCACTATGGGGGGGTCCACAGCCCAACATAATACATTCCTACATTGTGCAACTCCATTGCATCTTGGGGGTCCGCGGGGAAGGAGAGTACCCAAGGAGTAGGTTGGGAGGTCCACTGGTGGGTCATTGCATTCGGATTAAGCACGTCGACATTCACACTTAGAGGCGACTGCCAACAAAGGAGGGCAAATAGCGGCAAGTCAAGTTTGAATCTCATCGCCTGGTGAACGATACCTATGTTGTTATAGTACTCTTTTGTATGACTTCATTATGGTTTTAGTTAATAATGTGTAAATTTGATGATATGTTCAATGAAGTGAAATTCATAAAAGTTTTATATACTGCTCAATAATTTTTGACTTCCAAATGCTATTTTCTTATGGTTGTATTTTTAGTTTGTTTAATATATATATATATATATATATATATATAGGGGGTTGGTCCTTACATAATTTTCCTTCTAACTTAATGAATCCATGATGTACATGCTCATTAATACCTTTTTCTTCTGTCAAACACTACACTACACCGACAAACCCTAAATCCATCACAAAATCATTGCTACCTCGCTCCTCTATATATTTGTTGTTGTCACCCTTTGATCCTTTGACCTAGCTACATATTTTTCATCCCTTGTCCAACATCAAAACCTAAAACTTTCAAAACCCTATTTGAGCCTAACATATCTAACCTAAAATCCTTTCCTATTCGAGTCATCATCGATTGTGAATTCATAGAGATATCCCTCTCTACTTTAGTAGGGCTAGATGCTGAAATGCAAGTGATTTGAGGTTTCCTCCTTTGATTTCCCTTCTCAGCCTTGGGATATTGTGGAGGATAACATACCTTCTATTCAAAAATTTAGGTCCAATTTTTCCTTGTGTATATTTGGAAATTGGTAGTTAAACTATCAAATTGAATTTCTATATATATATATATATATATATATATATATATATATATATATATATATATATATATATATATATATATATATATATATATATATATATATATAGAGAGAGAGAGAGAGAGAGAGAGAGAGAGAGTTTTTATGACTTTATCCATGTTGATAATTTCTAATAATATAAGTCATAACAAAAATGGAGTCATACAATGCCAGCGCACTTAAAGGAACATTGTCCTTAGTGTTATACTATCCATGGTAAATTCTATGAACAACAAACAAGAATTGGTATCCCATTTTCATGGTATCCTCCAATTCCCATGTGGCCTCATCTACTCCAAAGTTCTCCCACTACACCTTGACCTATATGATGGCTCAGTTCTAAAGAAGGGTCTCATCCTTGTCTAGTGTGGATTGAATCTCTAGCTAATATATAGCTTTGGGTTCCACCTGAATCATGATACAATCAATGATATGATTAGAATTATGTGCATATTTATTAACCAAAGATACATGGAATATGTTATGTGCTTTCAGAATAGGAGGTAATGCAAGTTTGTATGCCATTAGTCCTACTCTCTTTAAGATATGAAATAGTTCACAATAACAAAGAGATATCTTAGCAATAGCATAGGTACCCATTCTTAGAGAACTTATCTTACGTTTGATCGCGAGATACACATTCTCTATGACATTGAACTCCTCATGACTCTTGTTCCCATCTATGTAGCTTTCATATCGATCTTGTGCTACTTTTAAGATTTTCCTAATTTTTTCACTTATTGTTCCATTTCCTTTACAATGTCTAGTCAAAGTGTCAAACTATCCATTGGATTATCCTAGTTAATTGGGATGTTACATTTTATATCATAGAGTGCCTCAAAGGGACTAATTGTGAATGACTCCTAGTATGCATTATTATAGGAAAACTCAACAAGAGTAAGTAATCTTCCTAATTCTTAGGTTGTTGCATAAGACACAACATTAACATATCTTCAAAAACCTTATTTACCCTCTTTGTTTGTCTATATGTCTAAGTATGGTAGATTGTGCTAGAAGCCAATTGTGTCCGAAAGCCTATAAGCAAATATTTTTATAAAATTGAAGTGAATTTGGAATATTCGTTTGATACAATGGTCTTGGGCATGCCATGTTATCTGCAAATCTCTTTCATAAAATTACTAGCAATGTCAATTTATTTATAGCTGGATTTCATGGGAGTCAAGTGAGCTACCTTGCTCAACTTATCCACCACTACCATGATTGGATCATGCTACTTGGGTGTCCCTGGTAAAATAGTGATGAAGTTCATAGATATGACTTCCCACTTCCATTCTAGAATTTTTATTAACTACAACAACCTTGCTAAACATGTATGCTTAACCTATTAACATTCCAACATTTAGCAATATAATTACCAATTTCTTTCTTCTTCCCAAAGCAATAATATAATTTCCTTGTGGCTACTTCCAATAACCTGGGTGAATTCGATAAATTTTTTTATGGCTTTCATCCATTATGAGCCTCTTTGAGTCTACCAAACATGGTATGCACAATCTTCCCTAGTATATCAATAAATTATCCTCTATCAACTGATATTCTTCGCACCTTTCCCCTTGGGTTGTTGCTACAAGAATCATTTTACATATTGGATGTGTTCATCACCCGGTAAGGCATATCTAATTATTTCTTTTATATTTTATTCATGTATGCTAGTTTTTTCGATATGTACTATTTGCATGCTCTAACTAAATGCATCTACCACTCAATTCTATTTTCCCTTAGTGTATCATATTTCAAAATAAAACTCATTGATGATAGCCATCCACCTAGATTTCATGTCATTCAAATCAGGCTAATGAAATAAATATTTCAACTCATTGCGATCTGTCATTAATACAAATTATCTTCCAAGCAAGTAGTGTCTCCACACCTTTAAGGCATATATAATGGTCACAATCTCTAGATCATGTTTCACATAGTGTTTTTCATGCACATTAAGTTTCCTAGAATCATAACAGTTCAAATGTCCCTCTTACATGAGAACTCTTATTATTCCTTCCTTATAGGAATTTGTACAAACTAATAAGCCTTTGTTTTCTATTTGAAAATAATAGAATAGGTGGATTATTCAAGAGATGCTTAAGCTACTAAAAGCTTACTTCGCATTCCAATGACCATACAAATCTCACCACTTTATTCTACAATGAAGAGATTGGATGGGAAATGCTTGAAAACCCTTGGATGGGCCTTATATAATATATTTTGAATGCCATAAATTATCTCACCTATGAAACATTTCAAGGTGACAACAAATCCATAACTTCCTTAATCTTCTTAGGGTTTACTGCAACCCCTTCATTTGAAATTACATGACCCATTTAACGGTGTAATTGTCTTTGATAGAAGCCACAGTTACTAAACATGGAATATAGTCAGTGTTATCTCACCACTTGCAATAACATTTTGAGTTGATCCTCATGCTCCTCTTTCATCTTTGAATTCACCAAGATGTCATCAATATAAATAAAAAAAAAACTTATCCAATTATATATTGAGGATAGTGTTCATTAGGAACATAAATGTTATTGGAGGATTGGTAAGCCCAATTGAAATCACCACAATGTTGTAATTCCCATTCCTGTTCTTGAATGTAGTCTTGTATATCCTGATCCTTGATTTTGACTTGATGTTGTGTATTCCTCAAATATGTCTTTGAAAATATTGTGCCTCCTCTTAGTTGATAAAAGAGGTAAGTGATACTTATTCTCAATGATCATATTATTCAACTATCTATAATCAATGCATAATTTGAGGGCACCATCGTCTTCTTGACAAAGAATGTTAGTTCTCCGCACAAAGACACACTAGGCTTGATGTATCCTTTGTCTAGCATTCTTTCAACTGTATTTTCAATTCTATTATCTCAACTGTGCTAATCCTATAATGTTCCCCTGGCATAGGTGTTTCTCCTAGCATAACCTATATCAAAGAGTCAATATCCGTTTTGGGATGAAATCCTCATATCTCTCCTAGAAAAATATCCATGTATTCTATAGCATTGGATGGCCTCAATGTTTAATGTGTTGTATTCAACAATATTTAATACATGAATGACATACAATGAACATCCCCTTATATAATATCTATTTATTTGTATAGTCTAAACCAACCTTATTGACACGATATTTTTCACACCTTGTAAAGTCCTTTGTGTTCCTTCATAATCTTCACATTCTACTATTTTATTAAAACATTCCAATTTGGTTTTATTTTCTACCATCAAAACCATTCTAATCAGCATGTATAGGACCCCAATGGCAGCACATTCAAGGTCAATTGTATGTTCCATCCGTATATTTCAAATTGATAGGATTCAACATCTTTAGTTACTTTAAGTTTAGTCCTTGTAGCTAGTTGAACCAACCATGGATTGGTGTGCTTGATCCGGATTTAAACAGGAACGCAACAAATTACAGAGATAACCATATACATAAAGATGCAGCGGAAATAATACTTCATTTCATTAATGGGAAATACTGAAATATGCTTACAATCAGAAATGGAAATAAACCAGCTAGGGTGATGGTAGCTTATCTCTGAGAAGAGATGTGATGGCTACATGCCTCTGAACTGTGTTACAATGAGGCTCGAAGGCCTATTTATTGTTGAGAAACCATGAAAAACCCTTAACATTCCAAAACCTAACCCTAGGAGATGAAACGCCAAACTATGGGCCCCGTTTGGGGGTAAGTTGGTACATCAACTTCCCGGGGTCGTAACTTTGGCACATGATCTCCGTTTGACGCGTACAATAGCTCATTAGAAAGATCTATCCGAGCACTATCATTGTTGGAACGGGCAACCCATGTTGCCCCCGGATTCCCCAAAAAACGTCGTTTAGGGCCTCAAAACGGCTCCGGAAGTTCAGGACCCAAAAAACTGCTAAAAATAGTAAGTTGTGCTACAATTAAGGAAACTGAAAATGCTGAGAAAGACAATGGTGGGGGTCCAGGTGGACCTGGCAGGTGGCCACCAATATCCACCTGGATCATTCCTCCCCCCTTAGGAAGCAATGGTCCCCATTGCGTTGAGTTCCTCCATGAGATGAGGAAACTTCTGCTGAACTTGCTCCCTGGTGAGCCACTTGCCCTGCTGAAGGAGTTGGCCTGCTTTGACAACTCGATACAGTTGGATATTCTGTTGGCGAGTGTTCTTGATCTGTGTGTCCATGATCCGATCAGTTGCAGCTTGTTCCATGCAATCTGGATTTAATTCTGTGGGTTTGAGCTGTTCTGTAATGTCGGATGTGTCTAGCAATGGTGGAAAGTATGGCTGAAGGCGGTCCACGTTGAACAATGGGTGCAGGCCAAGGAATGGGGGAATGCTGAGCTCAAATGCATTGTCTCCCATAGCCTTAGTAATGGTGTAAGGACCATATCGGAGTGGTCTCAATTTTCGATAGGCTCCAGTAAGGCGTTCCTTTTGCAAATGCAACCAGACTTTGTCGCCCACCTGAAACTTGTGTGGCACCTGATGTTGATCATGTCGCTGCTTGTACTTGGCATTTGATTTCTCAAGAATATCATGGACCTGCTGGCGAATATGTTGGATGCGCTCAATGAGGCTGGTGGCCTTATCTGTTTCGGACTGGACATGAGCTGAATTCATGTGAGTAGCTGCAAGTGGCATGGCCACATCAATGGGGCATAGTGGTTGGAATCCCAAACCCACCTGAAAAGGGCTATGGCCAGTGGAGCTGTGAAGAGCTCGGTTGTAGCTGTGCTGAACATAGGGGAGGCTCTTGTCCCATGTGCGTGGATGCTTTGAGTTATACATGCGCAGAATGTGCACAATCATCCTATTGACAACCTCTGTCTGGCCATCAGTTTGAGGATGGAAGGCTGTGGACTTCGTGAGTTTGGTGTCCAGCATTGACCAGAGACTGGACCAAAATGTGCTGAGAAACCGACTGTCCCGATCTGAGATGATAGACTGTGGGATCCCAAAGTGCACCCACACTCGTTCAAAGAAGAGTTTAGCAGTGGCTTCTGCTGTGATATTCTTCTTGCAGGCCACCATAATGGCCATCTTCGAGAACCTGTCGACGACCACAAAAACACAGTCATTTCCATGCTTAGTGGAAGGAAGGCCTGACATGTAATCCATGGAGATGGATTCCCAAGGTCGACTAGGGGTAGGCAACGGGGTATAGAGGCCGTGCTTCTTAATGGTCGGTTTGGCAATGGCACAGGCAGTACATGATCGGATGTACTTCCCAACATCCTGTCGAAGATTCGGCCAATAGAAATAATTTTGCAGTACTGCCACTGTTTTCTCGACCCCGAAATGCCCAGCAGCCCGACTGTAGTGTGCTTCCCAAATCATCTTGGCACGCTCGCTTGAAGGAACACAAAGGTGACCGAGGTGGCATAATAGGGCATCCTGGAGGTGAAAATCTGCAACCTGCCGACCCTCCAAGAGTGTCTGGTATGTGTGGCCGAATTCTGGGTCGCTTTTGTAGAGAAGTGGCCAATCAGAAGTCTCGTGCCCACAAGAGTTGAGCACGGTGGTTAGCGCCATGATCGGTGGTCGACTGAGGCAATCTGCAACATTATTGGTGCTGCCCTTTTTATACTTGATATTCAAGTGAAACTGTTGCAGGTATGTAGACCACTTCTGATGGCGATCATTCTGCAATTTCCCTTGGGTCTGTATGAACTGCAGAGGTCGGTGGTCTGTGTGGATGACCGTTTCTTCCCCAAAATGTAATGCTTCCATTGTCGGCAGGCCTGTACAATGGAATACATCTCTTTATCATACGTGGGGTACTTCCGGACTGTGTCTGAAAGTGTTTCACTGTGATATGCCACTGGATGTCCATGTTGAGTAAGGACTGCCCCAATAGCATAGTCAGAGGCATCTGTCTCGACCTCAAATGGTTGTTGTAAATCTGGTAACGCGAGCACTGGTGTCGTGCAGAGGCGATCCTTCAACTCCCTGAATGCCTTCTGTTGAGATTCAGACCAAAAGAATTTTTCTTTTGCCCCGCCCTTGGTGACTTGACTCAAGGGCCAAGAAATATGAGAAAACCCCAACACAAACCTGCGGTAGAAGTTGGCAAGACCTAGAAAGCTGCGGAGCTTTGTTAGAGCGGTTGGAGAGGGCCAATCCCGAATGACTTGGATTTTGGCTGAATCGACATGCACCCCCTGTTCATCAATGATGTATCCCAGATACTGAACCTGGGTCATGCCAAAAGTGCATTTCTCCAAATTGGCACATAGCTTGTGTTGCCGCAGTGTTTGGAGAACCTGTCGGATGTGGTGGAGGTGCTCTTCCCAACTCTGGCTGAAGATCAGAATGTCATCCAAGTATACTACTACAAAGGAGTTGGTGAATGGCCGCAAGATGTCATCCATTAGCCTCATAAAGGTTGCAGGAGCATTCGTCAATCTGAAAGGCATGACCAACCATTCGAAGAGGCCCTCCTTGGATTTGAAGGCAGTCTTCCACACATCGGAGGGTTCGATTGGTACCTGGTGATATCCCGACTTCAGGTCGATCTTGCTGAAATATTCCGCCCCCTTTAGTTGGTCTAGGAGGTCATCAATCCGCGGGATCGGGTACCTATTACGGACAGTGATCTTGTTCAGCGCCCGATAGTCAATACAGAGTCTCCACGTCCCATCCTTCTTCTGTACCAACACGATCGGGCTCCCACAGGGCGATGAACTTGTACGGATGTGACCTTTCTGCAGGAGCTCCTGAATCTGCCTCTTGATTTCATCGTTCTCCAGAACGGAGCGCCGATAAATTGGTCCATTGGGTAGCGGCGCACCTGGGGTCAGATCGATGGAGTGCTTGACTTGACAGTGCAAAGGAACCCTTGCCGGGGAGGTGAAGATGTCCCCGTACTCCTCCACAATCTTGTCCATCTGTAGTTGTCGTGCAGAGGGGCCCCGTTTGGAGGCCGCGGCCACTGTCTTCTTCTTTCCTTGAGGGCATATCATCAGGAAAACAAATTTCCTGGTTTTGGAAATGATCTTACTGCATTGTTTTGCAGTAATCAAAGAGAGGGCAGCAGGTGGTGCTACCTCTGGTATCCTGAACAACTTATTTCCCAATGTAATAATAACAGCACGGGGCCTTGATTCATACACAGCATGTCGCTTCCACAAGTATGGTTGTCCTAGTAATACATCACAAACTTCAAGGGGAGCAATGTCACACAATACCTCATCCGTGAAGGGCTTGATGTTGTATGGAAGGCGACACTGCTGGCTCACGCGAAGATCTCGTCCTTGGTGGAGCCACCCAATGGTGTATGGTTGTGGATGTGCTGTGGTCGGTAAGCCCAACCGCTTCACGACCTCTGCCGAAATGAGGTTCTTTTGACTCCCGCTATCAACAATGAACTGTATCGGGGAACCCTTTACCCACATCTGGGAGTGGAAGAGATGCTCCTCCTCCTCTGGATCTTCGGGTTCATTTTTCTGGATCTTTTTGGTAGCAACAGTGGCGCTGGGGTCCACATCAATGATCTGCTTCCCTTTTTCATACCCCTTATCGGGTTCTGACTCAGAGTCGGAACATGCATCTGATTCTGAAACCTTTAGCTCAGCCACCAGTGACTGCTTGGCCCGACACTCACTTGTGTTGTGAGTGGAGCTCTTATGGAACTCGCACCATTTTCCAGTGTCCTTTCTTGGCTTCGCGGCGCTGTTCTTTGCTTGCAGCTTCAGCTAGTTGTCTTGGGCTGTCCCGCCTTGGCTTTGTCCTTTTTTCTGTGGTTTAGGAGCACCTTTCCCCTGCTTTTGGATTCGCAGATCCAAAGTCTCGCTTCTTTTGTTTAAACTTCTGCTCGACCTTGACGGCATACCGGTATGCTGCGCCGAGCGAGGGGATGTTTAGGAATTGTATTTCTTCCTGGATGTACTTGTGCAGGCAGCCACGGTATTTGAGTATCAAATGTTTCTCCGAATCCTTGATACACAACTTTGTGCGAAGGGTATGGAAAAGATTGGTGAACTCTGGCACGTCTTGGTCCCTTCCCTGCCGCAGCGTGGTCCACTTGATGTATTCATCCTCATAGCTCCCGACAGGGTAGTACTGCTCCTTGATGGCATCCCAGAACGAATCCCAGGTGGGTGTGGCTGAAAATAGTGAGCCAGTACTTTCATCCTTCTACTCGCAGTAGGTTTCCCACCAGTCCTTGACGTGGGGGGCTGCTTTGAGGAGAGCAAAAACAATCTTTTCCCAAATCGAAAATTCATGAACAGAAAAATAACCCTCTAGCAGATTTAACCATTTATCTACGGCATCTGCATCTATCTGACCCTCGAATATGGGGATTTCAAAATTAACTTGTACCTTAAAGGGTGTGGCGTTTCCAGAGTAGCTGCTGGAAGCCGATGCGTTGCTTCTGGGTAGCCGTTGAAGGATCTGAGCAAAGCTGTCCATTATCACATTCCGTTGTCGCTCAAGGGCTTCTTCGAGCAAGATTTTGATGGGATCTCCTGCCCCCTCGTCTTTCTTCTCATCTGCCATGGGATGCCGTCGGGATTTGCGAGGTTGGTCTTGCAAAGGTTCAACCAGTTCAAGCCCTAACTCCTTATATCCCGACCTTGTTGGGGACATGCAAAGAAAAACAGAGAAAAAAAGCAGACCGCTCTAATACCACTGATCCGGATTTAAACAGGAACGCAACAAATTACAGAGATAACCATATACATAAAGATGCAGCGGAAATAATACTTCATTTCATTAATGGGAAATACTGAAATATGCTTACAATCAGAAATAGAAATAAACCAGCTAGGGTGATGGTAGCTTATCTCTGAGAAGAGATGTGATGGCTACATGCCTCTGAACTGTGTTACAATGAGGCTCGAAGGCCTATTTATTGTTGAGAAACCATGAAAAACCCTTATCATTCCAAAACCTAACCCTAGGAGATGAAACGCCAAACTATGGGCCCCGTTTGGGGGTAAGTTGGTACATCAACTTCCCGGGGTCGTAACTTTGGCACATGATCTCCGTTTGACGTGTACAATAGCTCATTAGAAAGATCTATCCGAGCACTATCATTGTTGGAATGGGCAACATCGGTCCATGGCATGTTGCCCCCGGATTCCCCAAAAAACGTCGTTTAGGGCCTCAAAACGGCTCAGGAAGTTCAGGACCCGAAAAACTGCTAAAAATAGTAAGTTGTGCTACAATTAAGGAAACTGAAAATGCTGAGAAAGACAATGGTGGGGGTCCAGGTGGACCTGGCAGGTGGCCACCAATATCCACCTGGATCAGTGCTCCTTTCTCTATAAAACACACACCTCAATGATTTTCGGTGGAATATAATTTAGGTTAGAATTCTTTCTAGTTAAAAGTAAGATAGGTTGACTAGTATACCTTCCATGTCTACTACTGTTGCTTAATGGTATCCTTTCCAATTTTCAATAAATGCATAAATTTGAGGTAGAATCCTAGGTGTATCATTGATTATAGCAGTCTCTTGGACATTATCAAACCCTTGTGTCATAATTTTTTCTATAAGGATGATATCATAGTAGGGGCTCCGTCCTACACCCCCAACATTTTACTGGTTCTTTATTCTAATATTCTATATTTTCCTTTTTTAATCTGGTTGAGTTATTTCCAATTTGAGTTTGATGATTATGTTGGTATCACCTTCTATTGAGAAGTTGAATTTGATATTAAAAAAATTGCTACTTGTATTTTGATGAAGTCCTTGAGTCCTTTCTTCTAGAACCTTGATTTATCCTTCTTCTTCCAAACTACATGGAATTCCATTTTATGCTTTAAATGCTCATAACAAGGCTAAGCCTTTCATACAGTGTCATCAAATTTCTTGGGTTCATCAAGCTCAATTAAATCTTGAAATGATTATGGCATCCCACTAAGAAAGTATTGTATCTTCATTTTCGCATCCTTGAGGTATGGTATTGTTGAGCCTTCAACAACTCCCATTAATTTTTAGCAAAATATTAAGGCACACTCCTACCAAAATTTTATTTTAATATCTAATCTTGGGAATTCATTCTTTAGCTGTTTTTTGTTTGTAAGATCATATCTTTGATTTCCCTTTAGTTTTGAATTTGATAAGTTTAATATGTAATTTATTTCTTATAACGTAAGTAGCTTATATTTTTTTACTCATTTAATTTCTTAATTACTTAATTTTTATATTATCATCAACTTCTACTAACTATTAATGGAGAGATTTCCAATAATACAATTATTTTTTCATTTTGGGTTCTAAACACAAAATTATGGCTCTCATAAGTTTTCATATGATCACCATGTTTTCATGACATGGAAAATGGTCTATGCCCTTGATCCACATGGAAAATGGTCTATGCGCTTAATCCACATGGAAAATGATTGTCTTGAATGCACCTGGATCAAATTATTTTTTATTTTATTCTATTTTATTTTAATTTTTACCAATCATAGAACCCAAGTAACCTAATTTATTTTCGTCAATTGACAAAGTTTGGTGGTTGGAATTCAGTGGCCCAGTGGCTGAAATCTAGTGGTTGGTTGTTGGAGTACAATGGATGAAATATTGAAATATTGGGATATCCTATTTTTTTCCTCATCCCTTTCTAATTATTCTGATATCTTGGGTTCAGTATCTGTTAGTTGATAGAACCCAAATAACATAAATTATTGACTACAGTTGATAGAATTTGATGGGAAAATTATCAGAATATTGGATATCCAAATTTTATTCCTCACAACTTTCCAAAATATATCGATATCTAATAACCAGAAATCAGTAGATGGTGGACGGATTCATTGCCTTAATTTGTATGAATCTCTTGATATTCGATAGCCATAAACTAGTGGCTTGTTGGAAATAATTTGGTGGATGGAATTTTGGGATATCAAATATTGGACATCTTAGTTTCTTTTATTTTTATGAATCTCTCAATATCCAATAGTTAGAAACTAATGGCTTGATGGTCGAAATCTGGGACTATCATGATATTTTTCTTAATTTTTTATAAGTCCTCTGATATCTTATTTTCGTGAATCTCTGAATATCCAATAGTTAGAAACTAATGGCTTGATGGTCGAAATCTGGGACTATCATGATATTTTTCTTATGTTTTTTATAAATCCTCCGATATCTGATAGCCAAAAACCTGTGGCTTGATGGTTAGAATCCGATGGCCAGTGAATAGTATCTGGCAGCTGATTTGACGGAATTTAGTGGCTAATAATATTTTGCCCTTTTTTTGAATTTTTATTTATTTTATGACATTTCATTCTATCAGGATATTAGGATTTCACATATCTACGAAATTTAATATCGCCAGAAGTTTAACACAAGCTCCACACATTATAAGTCCAATAATTTCATGTTGGGCGGTAAAATAAATATAAAATATTTGAAATGCTCTTCCACATTGCCGGTGGGATAAAGGATAAATCTCCAGATCGATGGTCCAAAATTAATTTAAAAATGAAATGAATGGTTCTTGAATGCCAACTTTTGAGAGTCATATCTGAAGGCCAAATTAATCAAGAAATGGCTTGTATAAAATATGGGACTATAAGGCCCATTTTGTGTAAACTATTTTTACTAGATAAATAATATAAATTCCTAGAAAAATTGAAAGAAAAAATCCACAATTAAATCTTCTGGAAATATTTTAGTTTTTAAGGATTTCGTAGTCATTTTGATTTATGATTTGGTTAGTAAATTGTGTTGGCATTAATTATTATTTATTTGATTTTTGTTTCTTTTTCGTGTGGAGGAAATCAAGGAGAAAATAAGGATACATTTAACAACATAGTAGAGAGATCCTTCAATTTTTGCAACACACTTATTTTTATCAACAAATTGTTTATTTGTAGATTCAATTTAGAAAATGATGAAGAAATATTATGTTTCTATTGTTTGAATTTATTTAATTAATACCACTCTTCTTGAGAAAGAGCGGGGGAAGATGGATGAAGAGAAATAAATCTTGTTTTATTGTTAAGTATTTTTTTGAAAATTCAATAGCAGGGTCAGACATCTAGAGAAGAAAAGTTATTGTCAAGCTAAATTTTGAAGGACTAAGGACCTTAGAAGGAGGTATTAGTAGAAGGAATTGTGCTTTTGTAATATTATCTTTCTTATTCCTAATGTTGATGTTTTCCTTAGTCGGAAAAATTCAAAATTGGGTTACGTATACTATTATCTAAACTTAATAATGATTTGAAGGCCAAAAACAGTTGAAAATACATTTTTGTAATAGTGTGTGGATTTTTCTCACACTTTCTAGTGAATGCATTATATCTTTTAATTCTGAGAATTGAAATTATTTTCATTTCTTGAATTGAACTATCTTTCTTCTTTGCACTAGTATATTTAGACATTGAAATGTTAATATAGTATTCCATAAGTTATGTTATACATTGTACATTACAAATTCATTAAATAATGAACTATTTATTGTTTTTATTTATCTTCCTCTCAACATCTTCTAGTTAAGGTATTTTCACTCCCAATTGGCATATATGAACTACAACTTTATCCCAATTGGGATAGTTAGATATAGAATATGAGTTAGATTAGTTAATTTTATTCCTCATTAGATTAGACTACTTTTAGATTTAATAGGACATATTTCAAATTATCCTCAGAAGGAGCAATTCATTCAGTGGAAACCAATCCAAAATACTTGTGGAAATCAAGGTATCAAATGAGCATAGGCATAATGTGAGCCTTGATCGGGTGATGATCCTCTATTGCAATTAGGACATTTTCTCTTCTCAATAGGTACCTACCTCAACAAATTCGTGAATTTGTTTTCATAGTAATCCATAGTGAGTTTTCCCAATTTGTCTTCATGAAATTCTCTAATTTTTCCTTTGTAATGCCTTTTTGATAGGCATTTCTCCCTAAAATATTTCTTAAACTGTCTGCATGTTAGATTTCTTTAATGTATTCCCTTGATATTCTTAAGGTTTCTCCACCAAATGGAAATCCTCTAATTCAAGTAAAATATAGCTACTCTAGCTTTCATGTTTCTAGAGTAATCATGCACTCAGAAATACTTTTTTATTCCTAGAAACCATGCTTTTTCTTCTTCAATTTTCTTAATATCACCATCAAAGATAGGTGATGTCACTTTTCTAAATTCCTCATGTAGGGAACTCCTTGAAGGAATTTTCCTTCTTTTATTATGATGCATTTATGGAAAAACAATTTGATCTATCTATATCCTTATCAGAGGTATATAATTAGGTGTCAATATTAGATGTGTCTTTCTTAAAAATCTTGTGCCTCTTTCTTGAAATGTTTTTCAACTATGTTGTTAGTTGTTGGCTCATTTTTTTTATTTCTAATGGGATTAGCACCTTCTTTTAATGATGTCTATCCATATTACTATTATCTAACCCAAGTTTCCCTTTTATATCAGATATAGTCTGTAGCAATAGTGCATTTGTCTTAGTCTACTTCTATTGAGACCTAATGAGTCTTATAATGAGTCCTAGTGAGTCCTAGTGGATATCATCAATTCCAAGGCTCAACACACATTCTCGACATTCAGCCATGGGTTGAAAGCCAAATTTGAAACTAAACTAGATGCCTTCTTTAGTGGTCACAATTTTCAAGTGAGCCCCATTCATTGCATAAGATCACAATTTTTTTTTATTTTATGCAATGAAATAAAATTTGGATGATGATAGGAATGATTTCGTTTAATTAACTTTTACTTGCAATTCATACTTTTAATTTCACATTACTCACGATTAATACTTTTAATTTCACATAACCATCCTAACCAAGTTTGTGCTTCCCAAGTTTTTCTAATCTTTCCTTAGTTTATTTTTATGTGTACGAGAACCCATGAAAAGTTTCAAATAGGTTACATATACCAATTGTATGTATAACTAAATAAAATCAAGCATATTAAATTTAAAATATCATATACCTTTCTAAATTAGGTGTCATCTTTCTTTCTCTTCTCATTTTATTCTCCTTTGCATCCTCTAGTATATTCTTCCACTCACTCTCAAGAAACATAAGGGATGCAAATACCTAGTGTATTTTTACAAATGAACCTTATATTTATCCATTGCATATTCAAATATGTACCAACCAATGAGGTGACTCCACTCATAATGATGGTTTCACCAAATAAGATGACGAGTAGTTAATAAAATCCCTTTCCAAATTAGCATTCTCAACATTCCACCATGCACATATCGTGGGCCCAAATATGTCCAAATCATTCTCATTCATAAACTTATAAAATACGTTTCTTACCACACAATATGAACATTAATTTAAAATACTAAAAGATATGTATGATTCAATTGGATAATAGGAAATAATTAAAAGATTTAGAAATACTTGGGATTTTTATATCTTTATTAGAAAAATGTTTTTGACTAGTGAAAAGGTAATTAGCATTCTTTTGTCATTAATAATGCATGTTGATCTATGAAGCAATTGGTAGTGTTAGATACCTATACCAATAGGTTTCATATTTCATGATTGGCAAAGAAAGTTCCAAATATGCTCTGCTTTGGTGATGCAAAGATCCCATATTTTCAAGAGAAGGTAATATGTGTACATAGCTTGATATTGACTCAATTTTGGATGGGTGATCCAACAGCTTAATCTGGATCATGCCATGTTTCAATTTCTTGTTGTAGAATAGAGAAAGAAGTCTGTCCAAACTGTTCAATCTTGGCAGACCAGTAGTTAGGTAGAGAATTAAGGTTCCCAAATGTTTAATCTGGGACCTTGGAAGCAATAAGGGTAGTTCTAGATAGAAAATCAAAAGAAAAAGCCAAAAGAAAAGAAAAGGCACATGAGGGTCTGCAAGTCTAAGTGCACCCTCCATGAAGAAACAAAAAATGCTAGGCAAGTTAATGGGTAGGTAGAGGGGGTTGCAGAAATGTCATTCCTTTCAATTGAATTTTGCTGGTCTAACATAAAGGAAACATCAGTGGATAGAGAAGTTCCTCTTCTCCATCATCTCGCAGCAATACAAAGGAGCATGTCTAACTTCCTGTTTCCCCCCCTCACATTCATTACTAACATCCCATTACCAGTTATGTTCATGAAAGAAAGTCAAGGTCTTATGGTGGTTCTTGTTTCTTTAAAAGCCACATTTCTTGTGTAAAATTCTTTTCATTTTGATCTACTCCCTAAACTAAGTTGATTCCATATAAAACTTAGTGTTTCCACTCCTCATCCACCTCTTCCACTCATATTAACCCCTAACTTCTACTATTTAACTCCCTATACCCCCTATTCCCACTATTACTATGTAAATTATGCAAAAAACCCCAAAAATACCTATGTATCCCCTTCCCCGAGCATTATAGCTCTAAGTTTGGTTTTAAATGATTTAAGCGCTAAAACATTAGAGCGCGACCCAAAGAGCGCTCATACATTAATCCTGGGATTAATCCAAGATCCGCTTGGATTAATAACCTTAATCCGGCTTTATTAATAAACCCGCGCATAATGCATTTTGCCCGTAACACAGCTTGAAAACCCACTTTTCTAAAGTTTCCGCCGGGTGCGCATTTCACAAAAAATATTATTTTATTCTCCCGCCCGCTGCCGTATCGCCCTGACAGGTTGATGACCCGTCGACCGTCGGATCTGGGCCTTCCCATCCGACGGCCCATATCCATATCGGGTTGGTCCCGATGTACTACCGTTATCGCCCGAGAAACTGTCAGAGGGTGACGTCAGGCCTCTGCCACGCGTCACCCCCAGATTCTCTCGGGCTGCCCTCTGACAATACTACTTCCGTATCCGGAGCAGTCCGAGAAAACCATTTACCGCCTACCGTTTACCGCTGACCAGTCACGCTCACGTCACATCCTCGTCACCGCCACGTCGTGCACACATCATGCCACATCGCCGCCGCATCAGCGCCCCCGTCCGACAATGCTCTGACCTGTCCGCCACCTCACCATTCCCCGTGGACCACTCACAGGCCGCCACGTCACTCGATGACGTCATGCTGACGTCACCCGACCCTGACCCCACCTGATGACGTCATGCTGACGTCATCCAAAAAAAGCGCCAATATCCCAAAAAGTCCATATTTTCGCCAAAAAACCGTGTTTTTGTCACTTTCGCCAAAAAGACTATTGCTCTGCTCTGCATGCATTTTATGACCAATCCGTCGCCAACCTGCAGAAATCGCTACAAAGACCGTGGGCGCGTCCAATCTACCTGCATATGTAACCATTGCCGGCAATACAAGGTATTTATCCAAATCATTCCCTCTGCGCCTGGTTTTGTCCATAATTCTCCAAAGATAGCTTAAAACGAGTGAAGAACACTGTACCTACCAGCAAACTCCAGTAAACAGTGCTTATTTCCAATTGTTGGGTCGAAATTCATCTGTAGAACTTGCATTTAGTCAAATTTACCCAAATTCACAGTTAGTTCGCGCACTCGTGAACTTAAAGACCCGAGCTCCACTAATTCACCTTGGAGAGAGTTTACCAGTCCCAGCATTCGCTCTATCAGTCCTCTGTGCAGTTGTCAGTTGCTGCCACTACCAGTTACCCTCCGTTCTTTTGCTATTCACCTCTCTGTTCCATAAATACCCCTCTGTGTTGCTCTGTTCAGTAACACCAGTTCACATACAAATTAGAGGCCTTACTAGCCATGGAAACACCAATAACATTGAATATAGCACCTCTTAATGCCCCATAGAGAGAGTTAGAATGGACGGCCCTGGGGGATAAAGATTATCATATGATAGACTCATTTCCAATGAATTCCAAATTTAACGTCCACCTGCTGAATGAGTTAAAGGCCCAACACCTCAGTGGAGTTGATATCTTGGGAATTTGGGACTCCAATTTGCCCATTTTTAACCTTCCTCAAGTCAACTCCCTTCCAGACTTGATCCATAGATGCTGTGAATGCTATGATCCATGTCACATAGCTATCCTCAATCCCACAGGCTCAGTCTTGTTTCATATTACCCCTGAGGCCATAAAGGAGATGCTGCACTTTCACACTGCAAGATCATTGACTCCTCTCTCCATGTTGGATTTATTAAAGAAGGGGGGCAGCCTGTCCAGTGCCCAAATCATCAAAATTAATCAGTTATTCATTAAGCCAAGCTCTGAAACTGTGAGAATGCCACCTATTGGAAATCCATATCTCAATGACTTGGGTAAAATGCTTGTAGATTTGATTAGCTATGTCCTGGGCTACAAGGGAGTTGAGGATGTTGACGACACCATTATGGCCATGCTGTCCATATTTTCTCCTGGGAAGCCTCCTGCTATGCACTATGACTATTGCTGAATACATTGCAAACAAGATTCATGAGCAACTGATGAATCTAGAAAGGGAAAAGGTGTTTAGATACACCTCATACATATATCATCTGTTCTTATTCTATCAACCTGACAGTTTCCCTATTCCTCTCAAGAAACTTGATGCCCAGGGAAATCCAAGGTCGGTTGTGTTTTGGACTTCAGTTTTTCATCACACCTCTTGCTCACCATACACATACTGTGAATTCATAGACCTTTTCATTCATCCAGCTTTGACCTTGTTATATGGTGTTCCTCCTCCAATATTGACTGATGAAATGCAAAGAATTCTCCATCTCTCTAAGTCCTACAGCATTGGTGATTGGTACTTTTACCAACACCATACAGTAATCAGAATATATGGCTGTGAGTTGGACCCTTATAGGCTGCCAAGATATGTCCCTATGAGACTATTTGCCTTGGAGTATTTCAGGCAGTCTGGAAATGTAGACATGATCCATTTCCATAGTAAAAACAAGAAAGTGCAACTAAAAGTCAGGAACCAGCTAGGCCCTTTTCTTTACAACATAAGGGAGGAGGGATGGAAGGAAGCAGATGGCATGCTAGAACGCCTCCGATTGGAAACCAGTTTTTGCTGGGTACCTTATGACCCTAATCATTTCATTTCTCTCAGGAGGGTAAAACATAAACTGGGTGGCTATGCTCATGTCAGATTGCCTCACATTGAGAAGTATGCCAACTTATTGAGTTAGAAAGAGGGCACCCTAGAAGAGGCAGTTACTAGAGAGAAAATGATACAAAGAAATGCAAAGAATATTGAAAAGGAGGCTGACTTGGAAACTTGTGGACATGTTTCCTCTTCATATCAAAGGCAACTTGGAGCAGCTGCCTCATCTTCTACAACACAACAGCAAGCAGCCAAAGCTACTTATCAGGCTTCCAGCAAAGGCAAAGAGAAAGAGATGGAGCCAGAACAGCCACCTCCTGTAGTAGAACAGCAAGAAGAAGGGCAAAAAGAGGGGCAGCCAATACAGCAGCAAGAACAAACAGCTGAAGCCCCAATATCCACTGAGCAACAGGCTCAAGAGAATGTGCCTCCTAGGCAAGAAAAGACAGTGGAGGCCTCAGTGCTACAAACTCCACAAAAAGAAGAAAAGGGAAAAAAGAGGGATAGAGAGCAGGAGACTCCCCTCACCACATCCACAAATCAAGGGGAGAAAAGGCACAGAATGAATCCCCTCTCTGAGGAAGAAATGCCTATTGGGCAATCTTTGGGCATGGGCCCACCGAGTATGGAGGCATCTGCAAGTTCCTTTCAGCAGGAACAAGAAAGGACAGTTGGAGGAGAAGTCAGCTCCTCAAGCCACCAAAGGGGAGCTGAAACAGGCATCAAACAACAATTTATTGATATCAAAAAGAGGAATGAGCCCCTCAAGGTGCAGCTCTACAACCACTTATTAAAGATGGCTCCTACAAACCAGCAGAGATTAATGTCTGCATATGATGTACATGAGGGAAAAATGATAATGAGTCATTTCATGCCAACCATGTTGCAGCCACAGTCAGCTTCAGACTACATAAGGACCAACCTTGAGGTCCTTGCAAAAGACATCCACCCCATGGATCAGTTTGAATTACACAAGCAAACGGGTGAGATGGTATATGACACTCTGGCAGACAAATGTTTGGTTAATTATAGGCTGGAAAATAGCCTAAACAACACAGCTGCCCAACTTGAGTTGGAGAAATCATCCTCCCAGGCAAAGGACAACTGAATCAAAGCATTGGAGGATATCATCATAGAGCTTGGGCATGATCCCAAGGACACCAAGGCTATACAAGCGCTGTTGAAATTAAGAGATGCAGACATGGCAGCATTAAGAAAAATGATCAAGATCCCAGCAACTCTTCATCCTCAGACAGAAGAGGTTGCCCAGCTAAGGCATGACCAAGATGCAGCAGCTATGCTGGTATCATTATACAAACAGCTAATCCAGACACAGGAGAAATTGGGAGAGTCAGAGGCTGCGCTGCAGGCAGCCCTACAATAGAGGGAAGGAGGCCAAACATCACAGCCCCCTCCACAAATAATCAACCTTGAGGAATCTCCTCAAACTACTGCTCCTCCTACAGAGCAGACAGCTCAAACAGCGCCATCTACATCAGCACCAGCACCAACAACAGAGCAGGCTCCAAGCCTTGATATGCAGAAGCTGAAGAATGAAATTCAGGCCTTAGAAGCCCAAATGGCAGAGTTAAATGAAGCCAGGGAGAATTTGGCTAAGCTCAATGAAAAATATGACAAGTCAAAGCAAAGCATAGCTGAAAAGGGAAGAGAAGTGAAGGCCCTCAAAGAGAAGATAAAGGAGCTGGAGAAAGAGCTTACCCTTGACAAAGTGGTGGCTTAGCTCAAGACAGTTTTATGGGCCAACATTGGCCAATCAATCACAGACCAGTGGCAGTATATAGAGACCATACATGAGCAAATGGAGCTCATAGGCAAAGCACACAGGGAAGTCCAGAGAGAAAGGGCATCTCTAGGCAATATGCCTGAGATAGCCAACAGAATGATTAACGTGCTAAATAACCGTACAGGTCCTCAGCTGGCAGCAATAGGAATCCCTAACAGAACTGAAACTATCCTGCTGATAAAGAGGGTCCTTACATTGAGAAGCCTGGTACAAACACTAGAAAGAAGAAGCCAGGACATGCAGACAGAAGTAAACAGATTCATGGACAAGTTTGCAGCATTACAAAGCAGAGGTCTCCCTGGCTTACTGAACAGTGCAGGGAAACTACTTTCACATGAGAACTATGCTAAAAGGGTCAATACATTTGCTACCAATCAGATCACTGAAAGACCAAGTACCTCAGAAGAAACAGGGCCAGCATCTGGGCAAAGTCTTTATAACAGAGTAGAGAACTTATTCTTCATTATGAATGAGATCAAACATTTGTTTGAAGTGCCTCCAAACTTCTACAAATATACAGAGGCAGATGAGACCTTAGATGCAATTTTGAGACATCAATTGCCCACACAGGAATGGTGGACCAAAATGATACAGTTGATACTGTGAACAAGAGCCTCTCATCAAGTTTTTTCATAAAAAAACATAAGTTATCATGTACAGGAAAATTTGATGCATTCAGTAGGTATGGAAAAGAATGGACTGAGCCAACTTAGCAAACCAATTCGGCCACCAGAGCAGCACTGACAGTTACAGATGACAGGGCCGAGAAAGCTACAGCATGACAGAGCATAAAGACACATCATTCAGCATTTATTCAGAACGCTCAATTGACTCAGTGGCCTCCAAAGGTCAAAAAGTCTTTTGACAGAATTAAAAAGCATTCATTTTGTATTTAGAGCAGCAATAACTTCCTTATCTGCTATTCTGTAAAGTTGGTAAACATATTTACTTCTCAAGTGACTCAGCGGTTCAGATATTTTGTGTAACAGATTGTATATATTCCCCCTCGCATAAGCTTGCAGGGGTTGTTGATTTTCCCTTCTAGAGATCTTATGCTGTACATCTTCAGAGGATTAATACAAAGGCTGATGGGATTTCCGAAGTTCTGTGTTGTCTGAGGCATTGTAGTGTGTTTGTTGAATGTTACAGGATTCCTGCGTATTTCATGGCTCAATAAGTTTCCTTTAAACTCTTCGATTATGTGTTTTTATTACTTCTTCATAACTCACTCATATGCTATGTTTCACAGTTAATGGCAGAGAAAAAGAATAGTTCTAGGATTTATTCATAGAATACCCTGAACTCAATCTACGCTGTTATAAATGTTTTCTTCAGTTATAGTTATAGAGGTGTAATTCTTAATTGATGCATCTTCAAACTATATCTTTCACATGGGCTATTTTTCAGGAATTCAAATCTGCTCCTGTGCAATAGATCTCTTTCTCACTCCCAGCTTAGTGGAAAATTCTTAATTGCTTTTCACTGGTTGAACATGTTTCACCATCACAATTTCAAGTTTGTTTCATGAAATAATTAAATGGCCCTGTAGTTTCAACAGCCCCACTCAATTTTTTAAAACAACCTGTAGCCACGGACTCCATTGCCCAATGAACTAATACTATCTGAAGATTTCCACCCTAGGTACTGAAAGACATCATTCAACCAAAACCTTGAACAAAAACTGAAACTCACAACTAGCCTAAAATCTTTCACAAAACAGAGCTAAAACTTAAAGAGAGAGCCCTCTCTGATTATAGGTAGGCTAGGACCTATAATCCAAAGCTTGGTTAGTGGTTACCCCGGCCTGGGAGTCAAAGGGAACAACCTGGGTGTTAACAGGTAGAATCACCAATTGGCTCATCTCTACCATTATTTTCATAGTGTGGTGTGCATTGGGATGACATGTTATGGGCCCTATAGGATATTGTTGTTTAATTCATAGGGCTATGAGCCATAGGTGGAGAGTAAAATAGCCTTGCAATTATGTTTCTAATTCTAGAACGTTGTGGTGTAAGTGCATCATTACTACCAACATTGACCTTAGTATAAATCATATGTGTGGTGTGCATTGGGATGACATGTTATGGGCCCTATAGGATATTGTTGTTTAATTCATAGGGCTATGAGCCATAGGTGGAGAGTAAAATAGCCTTGCAATTACGTTTCTCATTGTAGAACGTTGTGGTGTAAGTGCATCATTACTACCAACATTGACCTCAGTATAAATCACATGCATATAATATCAAAAATTCTTATAGAAAGAAAAATGTCTTTTCTTCAGATAATATAAGATTAGAAAAACAAAATTCAGAAATCAATGTATGTGCTAAATAATATTTTTGAAAAGTTGTGCTAACATCAAATCATTGTATATCTTCCATCAAAATTATTCACCTTTCTTCATTCTCCAATGTTGGTTCACATCTAGCTAATACAATAAATTCAGTGTTTTCCTTCCTTAGAGATTTTTTAACTACCTCCACTCATTTGATGGATTCAAATTCATCATTTTCATCCACATTTACAATATTAGGTGTGGATAACTATGTATGCATGTTTATCCAGGTATTTGTAGCTCCACAAGTTGATACTTTTACATTAAGAAAAGTCATTAATATATACAAGGGGAGAGAGACCCTTGGAATTCATATTCCGGTGTCTCTTTGTCTTATTTATTATCATATTTAGAATATTTATAATACTTTCCTAATCCCTAAATATTAGGTGTGGGCATTGCCCCCTTAAAATAAAGGGATGTTGTTGAGTCCAAGAATCATTTTGAATCTTTCAAACATTTCTCTTCCAAGCACTAAATTTCTGAAGATGTCTACAATCTTCTCATTTGTGGAACAATGGCATAGGTGAATAGTCTTGGCCTAAACATGATGTCAAATTGAATGATAATTTGTATTGATATGCTTAGTTCAATAATGGAATTTTGGATTCCTGGCCAATTTTGTTGCACAAGTATTGTTAATCAAAAGAGGGATAGAATGCACTTGTTTCTCCTGCAAATATTCAAGAATTTTCCCAAGCCACACAATCTCCTCAGTTGCTTCCACAACTACCACATATTCTACCTTTGTTGTGGAATCATATGGAAATTATTGATTGCATGACCTCTAGGAGACAAATTCTGATCCAAGACTCATAACATAACTTGAAGTAGATATTCCATTTTCTCTATCTCCATCAAAATATGAATCAAATTATCTAATCAAGCTAAAGTCATCCACCTGTTGAGTCCAAAGCCTTGAGTTCCCTTTAAGTACCTTAGAAATATTTTTGTAGTAGACCAATGACCCTCACAAGGTTTTTGCATAATTCTAGAAAGGATTCCAATAACAAATGAAATTTATGGTTTGGTTGTAGTCATGTAGTTAATGCTTCCTACGAAATGTGTGTACTTTTTTTCATCCTCAAATTGATTTCCTTATTTGGATGTGAGATTTAAATTTTGTTCCATTGGAGTGGTCAAAGGATTGAATTTAGCCATGCCAAATTTGTTCAATAGATCTCCAACGTAATTGTTTTGAGAGAGGAATATAAACTTTTGATGTTGGGTTACTTCAATACCCAAATATTAGTGAACATATCCAAAATCTATCACCTAAAAAGCTTTCCTCAATTCTTTCTTTATGGATGCAATGTCATTTTCATTATTCCTTCTCATCATTAGATCATCTACATACACCACAAGATATATAATATTTTTTCTAATTTTCTTGAGAAATAAAGTTGCATCATCAAGATCATAGTGTTTAAAATTTAGTTTCAGAAGATAATCAATCAATTTCTCATACCAAGCTCATAGGGCTTGTTTGAGTCCATAAAAGTATTTGATAATATTATATACTTTTATGCTCTTGTCCTTTACAACAAATCGTTTTGATTCAAACATAAAACATTCTCTTTCAAATCTCCATTCAATAAAGTAGGTTTTACATCCATTTGATGGGCATTCCATCCACTCTCAGATGTTAAGTAAAAGAGAGTCTAAATGGTAGCCCATTTTGTAATGGGGGAAAATTCTCCTCATAATAAACCCCTTATTTCTATGAAAAACATTTTTCCATAAGCCTTGCTTTATGCTTTTCAAGTGAGCCATCTTCTTTATACTTGTTCTTGAAGACCCACTTGCAACCAATCAGTTTGGTTCCAAATGGAGGGTCCACCAAATTCCAAGTTCCATTCTTTATAAGAGCATCATACTCTCTCTACATTGTTTCTTTGCATTCATCATGATAAGTAGCTTATTTAAAGGAAGTTGGTTCAAAATTTGTAGAGAAATTTAATTCAAAATCATAAGAAACATCCATATCAACAGTTGAATCAGAAACTTCTACATCACATCCATTCTATCTAGTAGAAATTATTGTTCTTCACTTTCCAACCTCATCAAGATGAAAACTTTCAAGTGTCTTAGTGAACCACGTTGGAGGACCTTTCTGGTATGAACTAGGAGATTCAATTAACTGAGATGGGGTTGAATCAAGATTTATCCTTCCAATTCTCTCAATCACATCACTCAAAGATTCTTCTTAATCAAGGGTTGGAGCTTCATGAGGGGGAGAGAGTGCTTAAGAAGGATATTCCACAGTTTTATCTATGAAATGGATCCTCCCTTCAATATGCGGAATCTCATTATCAAATTCCTGAAAATATTTTTCATGCCTGAATATGTCCTAGCAATCAAGCTACTACTCAACAACATTGTCAGTCTTGAAATATTCAAGAAAAAACACATTTTTAGACAATATAAACTTCTTATTTTCTTCATCAAAGAGATGACATGTTTTGGAGGTATTTGAGTACCCCAATAAGATACACTTTTTACTCCTTGCACCAAGTTTGTTTCTATATTCCTTAGGTATCAACGCATAACAAGTGGAACCAAAAACCTTGGATGACTCACCAAAGGAATGTGGCCATACCACATTTCTTAGGGAGTCATGTTTTTGAGAGCATGGCATGGACATTTTTTTAATATAAACTACAAATAGAACTGCATCAGCCCAGAACACAAACTTTACATTTTTGGAAAACATCATTGGATATACCATATTTAAGATTGTCCTGTTTATTCTTTCAACTACATTGTTCTATTAAGGATTATAAGGAACAATTGTTTAATACACCTTAAAATACATTTGAAGTATATTATTTTTTTTTCACTATCAGTACGAATAGATCCAATATGATATTGTGCATTGTTTTCAATCCATGCATGAAAGTCTTTGAAATTTTCAAATGTTTCAGATTTTTCCTTCAATAGATATACCCAACACATTATGGTGTGGTCATCAATAAAAATCATCATGTATTTATTTCCATTTGTATAAGGAACATGCATATGGCCACACAAGTTAGAATGAATCATTTTAAGCATTCTATGTGCACTGGTAAGAGAATCATGAAATGATTGTTTGTTGTGTTTTCCTAAGATATAAGAATCACATTGCTTTAGTTTCCTAGGAATGTTGGAAAAAATAGTAACACCATTTATCTTCAATAGAAAAAGAATTTCATATTTAATATGTCCAAATATAGCATGTCAGAAGAGACTGGATGGTAGTGTACCTTAATCATATTGAGAACTATATCCAAAGTTCTTTTCACTAGTAGAGGTTCCTTAAAACTTCAAGGGTATTTCTTTTTCTCTCCTAGTCATGAAAATTTATTTGTCTAATGATTTTCTCACCTCACCCTTGCCATCAAACATGTTAATGGAGTGTCGTTACTCATAGATGTGAACCAATGACAACAATTTTCTCCACAACTTTGGGAGGTAGAGAACAACATGCATAAGTATGTTAGGGAGACTAGGTAGTTTGAGCTTTATGGTTCCAAGTCTAGATGGATTGAGTTTTTGTTTGTATACAAAGTAGAATACTTCATCTACATTGTCATTGAATTCTACAAAGAAATCCTTCTAAAACTTCATGTGGTAGGTTTCTCCTGAATCAAGCAACCATTCATCTTTCCATGAAGGAAGTGAAGCATTAAAAAAGTATTCAATTACTCTGATATTGCAATATGCGACAATATAATGAACATATTCAAGTGCTTTACCTTTCCTAGTTCTGGTGATTTGCATTTATCTTCATTTCTTAATTGTTTGATTCCATCCCAAGAGATATTGTATTTGGAAGCATCATTTCCATTTTTTTTGTAGCATATAAAATTAAGATCAGGTCTTCCTTCTTGATAATGTTTCCCCCCTACCTCTATTATTCTTCTTTAGATGTCCTCTTCTGCTACCCATTCCTCTAGAAGAATCCCATTAACGATTCTTCTCTTTTTGTGCAAGGAACACAACTTCTTCAAAAGACTCAGAAGTTGTTTTACTCTTTCAAAAATATTTCTCTCTTTCTGCAAACTTCTCTAGAAGAGAATCAAAGGTAATCTGTTTAAGTTTACCATTAGATTTTAATGAATCAACATAATGCAAATATGTGGGATATAGTTCCTTTATGAAAACTGTGAGAGCAACATCCATTTTAACACCAGTGGCCTCTATGTCATGCATAATAACTCTTATTTCAAAGGCTAGGGCAAGGGGATCATCATCTTTCAATTGAATATTGAAGAGTTTTATTATTAATTAGACTACTTCAAGCTCAAAGTGTGGTTCATATAAGTCTTTAAACTTCTTTAAACAACTAAAAGCATTTGTAAATGGTGCAATGTGACGACTCATCTCTTTATTTACTGATGCAACAATCAAGCCATAATCCTTTCTATTCTTGTTCTCCTGTATGGCGAGCTCTTCATCAAATTTGGATTTTTTAAGTGGATTCCCAACTTCTCCTTCACATATTCCTTTCCACATTTCATTGAAAATAAGGGTATGCTTTATCTTTATGCACCATTCATGCTAGTTCTCTTTTCCAGAGAGAACTACTACAACAAAAGATATGAGAGAATGGATTTAAATATGGGGTTAGAGTAGTAATAATATGTGTTGAGAATTTCTAAAATTCCTCTGTAAGCACCAAAAGAATATGTTGCAATACGACTATGTTTACTACACCAAGAACTTCTCTCAATATGAGTTATCTATATATCAATCTTGTTCAAAAAGAAACTCTTGAGATATGGTTCAATGTAAATAAGCCTTTTACAACCAAACTTTATCTTATGTACAACATACACTAAAATATAATCAAATAATATAATAACTTATGTATTGACAATGTCACAGTCCAGCCTCAACCAACACATATCAAGAGCATGAATTAGTATATAATATGAACCAATGACTTGTTATATAAGTAGTGATAGCTTTATTATATAAACAATGACCGAATCTTAATAAATGGAACAAACTTAATACAACAATGACCTTTATTATATAAACAATGAATGGCTCTTAATAAATGGAATAGTCCATGACATATAAATGAAATGTTCAACATATAATAAGAACCAATGTAAGTCAGACCATCGCACATTATAATAATGTATGAACATATAAAATTCAACATATATATAACTATATATCATATACAACTTCAACGATCAAAGAATATTTAAATCTTCAATCAATGAATAAAGAAATTGACCTTTAATCAATGCACAGAGAAACCAACCTTCAATCAATGCACAGAGAAACCGACCTTCAATCAATGCAAAGAGAAACTGACCTTCAATGAATTGGAACAACACTAGGAGTTATGCATGAACTCAAGGCTCAATGCATAATGGCGGTCGATATTCAATACAATGCACACAATCATGTTGGAGATTGTTCAATGCACAAGCTTCAACAAAGAATTAATGCTCCAAGTTTTCGCTCGATGGACGGGTAATTGTTGCAGAGGATAGAGCAAGAAAAAATCTGAATGGGAGTAGAAAAATAGAAAGAGACAAGAATTAGAAGCCTAAAATGGGACTTGTGCTTTGATACCATGTCATGCCAGGTATTGGTAACTCCATGAATTGATACTTTTCCCTTAAGAAAAATCATTAATATATACAAGGAGAGAGAGGCCTTTGGAATTCATATTCAAGTATCTCTTCATATTCTTATTATCATATTTACAATATTTTCCTAATCCCTAAAGATTATGTTTCAACAATGTCAACAAGAAAACAAGCTAATTCTATCATAAAAATAATAATAAAATTCATAGTGAGTGGATATGGACATTGTCTCTAATGCCTTCATATGATCATTTTTCCACAATGTAATAAGCATCACATAATAAATTATCACCTTATGATATAAGAAGCATGAGATATTATAATGATGTTTTCATTCTATAAGGCAATGTTTGGTCCTTTTACACATTAACCTGTCTTATTTCTTTAAATGCACAAACAAAGATATAAGTTTTTGTAAAATGATAAGTTACACACTCTCCAACTTGATTCAATCAATTAGGAGGTGAATGTATTTTGGGCATGCATTTTTCTCTTTGCCAATTTTGTCCTTTGATTCATCAAAAGTTCATGAAACTTTGTTCACATAAATTCTCTTTCTTGGAGTGTAAATGAACTCCTAGTTGTACAAACATGTTATAAATATTTTAATCATTAAATTACGAATTAAATGTCAAATTATGTAGGCTTATGTAACTTTGGTTGTCCAAAATTATTGAGGCTTATCCAATTTTGGGCATGCATATTCACATAACCAAGTTTAACAATTTGACCTTTTGAATTTACAAGGAAATTTTTAGTTTTTATGCATAGAAGAGGTTTCTATCTACAAAAGCCATTATAAGGTTATAAACATGTGTAAAATTAAAAAATAAACATTCTTCAAGTTGAAATATTTAATTTGGGTTAAAACTAAGAATTGGGCATGCATTTGACTATAAGGAAATGTTCCCTTCAAATTTACATGAAATCCCAAATTTAGACCCATGAAAGAAGTCTTTCCTATTCTTCAATTTCACTTTAAACGATATAGGTAAAGTTTCCATATATTTAACTCCATATTCAAACTAATAAAATAAGTTTTGGAGCCACAAGGAAGCTTTGGAGCCACAAGGAAGCTTAGGCATGAATTTTAATTTCGTCACTTAGAATAGATTTGATCTTCCAATTACAAGGCAAACTTTGCCTATTTTGTACACAACAACCCTTTTTAAACTTGCAATTGCAAAACTAACAATATGAATACGTATAACATAATAGGCCACACCCAAAATATCTTGCAAAACTCAAATATGAAGTATAATACAACCTTGGCACACATTTTACAAATAGGTTGTGTATTTATAGGGTTTTAATGGGATTATCTTACGTATTTTTGCATAGTCGAGTTTTTTATGACTGCAATTGCAAAAATAAATATATAGTGCTATGAAAATGGATTAAATAAACATTTATGAATTTAATCACTCAAATTGACTGATTTTTGGGACTTGGGCATGTATTTTAGCATAGCGTGGTGTGTGTTTTTCACTAAGGAAATATTCAAAGTTAAAAAATCAAGATTTTCTTTTCTTCGGAATGATTGGGATTCTTTTTGTTAAGAGGATAAATGTTTTCTGAAAAGAGTAACTCCAAACACACACAAACCTTATAAACATTATCTTCAATTCTAAATTTATGCATGCCAATAATGCAACTTTTCCCAAAATCTTCTACCAATGTAAATCTTCATGTTGTTGTTACTGATATCCACTTTAGGGATAAAATCTATAGTATAACACTTAGCCCATGTTCAATATGCACATCTCTCTTAAGATTTCATTTTATCCATACATATAGTACTAAACCCAAGCATGCACAATTTTTTTCATAAATACCTAGCTAGGTATGTTTATGTATAATAACACTTCACAACCACAATTTCATAGTTGTAGTATCATCCATTTAACAAATGAAATATTCTTTACAAATATATCAAAATATACCTTTTAGAAACTATCCAACCACATATTTGGATAACACACATTATTTAGGTTTTAGAAAAGCATGAAAACCTTAATCTAGTTCTCAACAAAAGTTTATTCATGCAATTTCAAGGACTTAACAATTCTAAAAAAATAAAAAAAAAATGAAATATTAGCATCGTGTTGTAAGATTTGAAATTTTTTGACTGCAAGTAATAAAAGTCACATTTTTTTGGTTTAACACTACTTTCACTATGATTTTCCCTCAAAACGTTTTAGTTTTTAACAAGTCAAAGGAAGGGAAGTGGTAGCACCACTATGCTAGACTCACCCCATCTAAAATTATTTGTTATCAATTGGGAATTAATCCTACAAAGATCATAGGTATCCATGCTCAAACGTTAGGAAAAACCCCTACTACTTTTCTTTTATCTATTGGCAAGAGGTTTACAAAGTTTGCTAAATTTCTTAACCTAGAGTTCAATTTCCATCTAGTATCAAAACATATGAGTGAGGTGGAATTGTCTACCTTGACAATTGGGAAATATGACAAGGGATCATGCAAAATACATACCAAATATATTGTGAGGATCTTCCTTCCCTAGATAAGGAAGTGGGGTCATTCTCCTTCGGTGAGTCTAATCCTATGCACACTCTGTTTATTGCATGTGGGTTCAATCAAATGCAAATATCAATAGATTCCTTCTCTCTACACTCTCCATAATCAAAGATGTGATTGACCCTATGAAAAACTTTAGTGGGTTTCTCTTATATACACTCTCCTTATTTGCAGGTGGAGTTTATCAATGTAGAGGTCAATGGATGTGGGAGTGGGTTTATTTCGTCATGGTTTTGTCACAAGAGTATTTTTTATGTTTTAATTTTATTTGTTTCTTTATTTGTTATTTTCTTGCAATATATTTTACATTTATATTTGTATATAATATCTTTTATTTAGTTATATATAACCCCCTTTACCATTAAACCACCATAACCATTTAACCATAAAATTCTCTAACCCCTATGTTATAATCCTATTTCCCACTCAATTATAGTGAGAGAAACTCCTTACCTTGGTTGCTTGGCTAAATTGCATCCCTTTTCACCTTTCATTTTACTTATGTGAGATTTATCCCATGATAAAAGGGTTGAATTCCATGATTGAGTTATTTCTCATAATTAATTTGCCAAAATATTATAATTATGAGATAATAATTATTCCATAATTGAGATAATTGAGAAAAAACTCATAATTGTGAAAAAGGTTTCTAGATTTTTCCATTCTGAAGGAGATCAACTTGACCCACTTGTGTATGAGTTGGCTAGGGGTTCATTATTGTAGAAGTCTCCTAACTTCTCAATCCCCTAGGTGTCTAGATACATTCTCCCAAAGGATAGAATGAACCTATATAATCTCACCAAGAGGAAAGGGGATGAGAGGAAGTATCCAAACTATGGCAGGAGAGCTCCACTGTATTGGGAGAGGAAACCATAATACAAGCTTGAGGAGAGGTTCTTCTTGTCTGGAAGGTATATTGATGTACTTTGACTTATATGGTTAATAAAAATCTATGTTCCTTACCCTTATATCAGTTTTGCAGTAATTTATATGTGTGATTTCTAGATGTTTTGAGCTGACGATCTTCTATGGAAGATCACTTTCAATCTCTATTTGGTTTTGTTTGTGTGTAGGCTTTGGATTGGGAGTGGATGGAAGCAATCACTTGATTGGAGCACAAGGATTTTTCATCAAGCCCAAAACCCTTCACCAACATGCGAGGAGGCAAGGTACTTTCTGATACTTTGTAGCATCAGAAATTACATCAAAACTGCATGCATGGCCATCTAGATTGGGATCGTTATTAGATTTTACCAGCCATTCTCTTTTGCTATCTGGTAATCTCAATCGGGCATAAGGTTGTATAGAAATAACTCCTTTCATAATTAGATGCAACACCCTAAATCCCTCACATCTAAATCACTATCTCCCAACCCTTCCCCGATAATGATGTCCAAAGATCCAAAAACATTTCCTTTGTGTTAAACCTTGTAATGGCTACCTTATGACACTCAAGTCTCAAGAATTGCATTAGGGAATGGGTAGTATTTTATGGAAAGAACATGACTCCTATGGTGAATGTGCGTTGAGGGTTAGAAATTTAGCAAGGTTAGTCAATGGACGATTAAAAAGTTGTTCTAGATTATCAATATTGACTTATGGTTAAAATCAATTAATATATGCTCAACATCGGTTAAGATGTTTTAGATTGGTGGGTTATGAGAAAAATCAAGTTCAATGAATTATCCAACCAATGATACATACAAAATAGTATAAAACATAAAAACACATAAATAACCCATATAAGCAAATAAAAAATAAAGAGAACAAATCATAGAAAATATATAATCACATACCTCCTACATTTCAATAATTCAATATAATTAATATTATTCTTCATCAAACTCCACATTGGTATCATTTGGATTATAATTCACGTTGAAAGGACTTTATATAGCAACATCATATTTAGTGTCATTTTCAATAATTACATCACTAATACCATCATCAAGAAAATTTTCATCTACATATAACTGAACTTCTTTGACTTCTTCATTGAAAAAATATACATACTCATCTACAATATCTTTTTCTTCAATACCACCTTCTACTACATTATATTTTACATGCCTTTCTCTTGGATAGTATCTAACAACGTCTCACCAATTTGCTTTACCTAGAACGTCTAAGTAAAAGGCCTACTACCATTGGCTTCGAAGAACATAAGGCTTGATACCAAGGTCAAACATCCTTGTATTAACTATACTAAATCAATTGGCATGCTCAACAATAATTCCATTACGATCATGTTCATTAAACCATAACTTGTACTATTTGAACTCATATAAGACTAATTTAAAGGATTTAATGTCACACTCAAGTATATTATCCAGATACTAATAATATCTATTGTTAGATACCTCTGGATGTGTGTCACTTCTTGTTATAGCACCATTTAACACCCTTGGAAGATTTGATGCTCTGTGATATGGCCTAGGGAAACCCTTCCCTACCAGACTTGGTCCAAATTCTAAAATGCAATGTTTTAAATCCCATACGTGATTTTTCCCTATATAAAGCACATGTACACACGGGTCAGTCCATATGCAACCTGCAAATATGTGTTAAAATATTAAAAAATATATAATCTCCCTTAATTTGGGTGGAGTTTACGGTTTGACCTGATACTCACCTACTATATCCCGTGGCCCAACTGTTTCCAAAAAAAAAAAAGACTAAAACTAAAACTAATTTGGAGAAGTATAAATAAACCTCCATGGGAAGGCCTAAGGGAGGAGAAAAAAATAAATAAATAAATAAATGTGGAGAAATATAAATAAACCTCCATGGGAAGGCCTAAGGGAGGAGAGAAAAAAAAAAACTAATTTGGAGAAGTATAAATAAACCTACATGGGAAGGCATAAGGGAGGAGAAAAGATTATATATTGATATTATAGTTGATTAAATCCCTGATCAACTCTGAAGATATCCAAGTCCCTTCTGCACTCCCAAGTCATAGGAAACCTTGTTTCCTTCTTGAGATGTCCATCATCCCTTCATGACATCCTTGTCTATATTTATGGAGGAGGATTGTTGAGTCCTAGGAAGGATGGATCCAGAGGACAGTTTCGCTTGGAGCCGGCGGACGACTCAGGTTGTAGTTCTTCTGTATTTTCTTTAGCCCACATTAATAAAGAGGCGTTTTCTTGTTCCTGATGATTATGGTATTTATGCATTAATCTATGTTATGATTTACTTATAAAATCTCATGTTAATGCTTATTTTCTTACATGCTTATATGATCTAACACTTATATCATGAACATTCTTTCTATTACTGTTGTTATATATGCTTTTCTCGAATGTGTTGTAGGTTTTAAGGCATTGGAAGAAGTAGAGGGTTTGGACCCTACGAGAACGACCTCAAACGTCGGACCTCCGGGTAATACCTCTTCTTCCTAGTTCAGTAGTTTAAGTATTAGAACTGCTTTTCTGCATGTCTCTTTACGTTGTATGCCCTCCACTCTATTGGGGTTCTCAATCGAAGACCCTAGGGTAATTCTACCCGTAACACTTCTATAGGAAACACTAGTGACCTGAAAAACTATATTTGTCCCACTATCAACTTTTTTCTTCTTACCATTCAAATTTTGATGCGAAATTTACGATCAATGTACTACATAGTCTTGTGGTGTTTAATTGTAGTTTGTGCAACATGTAAAAAATGCATTACCAATTAATTAAAATATTTAGAATTAGTAAATATTTTAAGAAACAATAGACCAAATACATTAATATAATGGAAAATCACTAAAAATTCTGGGTGAACTTGATTTCCTATTTATCTTTTAAATAATATGTTAAATAAATTTCCATCTACATAAAAATGGTATCTTTATTATAATAGGCCTCTTTAACCATTTTAGCCACCCCTTCACATAATACCCTACCATAATCTTTTTTTTGTAAGCTTAGGTAGGTCCTCCTTTTCTATTTATATAAAAGCAAAATGAAACCACATACTGTCAACATGTGGCCTCAACTTTCCCATTAGGAAACCAAGTCTGTTGGCCACCTATACATATTATAAGCCATCCAAAAATGTTATGTTATCACTCTTTCTACCCAAGAAATATATACACAACTATTTAAAAACCAGTCTTTAATCTTAGGTCCCATAAGCATGCATACAAAAGAAAAGCTATCTGCTAAACAACAGAAACTTGAGGTCACTCAACTTGAGCTATTCTTTGGGGTCCTCCGGTTTTGACTCTATGTTTGCTAGGTCTTCAGCTGAATCTCCAAGTTGGTGTCATTTCAATGATACATGGAATGTGTCTCTGTATCCGGTCTAATCTTATGTCCTGCTTACAAAGTTGGAATTGGATAGTTTGCAGATATTTTTTATAGTCTGGCATGTCTCTGATTATCAGATCCATTCCCATGGACACTTGTTCCGTCTCTTTTCCCACCAGTCTCTTCATGAGTTAGTACATATATAGGGTCTGTTTAAATTGGGAGAGCCTCCCTCTGGTATTTCCTGGATTGGGAATGAGATATATTAAACACACACATGGAAAAGACAAATAGGAAAGATAAAACATGAGAGTACATTTTTTATTAACAAAACATATACATTTACAGTACATGGTTTTGCCGTTGGGTTCGACATCCCAAGGTCTGTTGGACTTCCTTAGTCTATTCCGCTTCCACACTAACCCGTAAACTATTAGGTTTCCAACATTCCCCCCCTTAATCCGAAGGGTTATGTATGAAATATTAGCATCGTGTTGTAAGATTTGAACTTTTTTGACTGCAAGTAATAAAAGTCACATTTTTTTGGTTTAACACTACTTTCACTATGATTTTCCCTCAAAACGTTTTAGTTTTTAATAAGTCAAAGGAAGGGAAGTGGTAGCACCACTATGCTAGACTCACCCCATCTAAAATTATTTGTTATCAATTGGGAATTAATCCTACAAAGATCATAGGTATCCATGCTCAAACGTTAGGAAAAAACCCTACTTCTTTTCTTTTATCTATTGGCAAGAGGTTTACAAAGTTTGCTAAATTTCTTAACCTAGAGTTCAATTTCCATCTAGTATCAAAACATATGAGTGAGGTGGAATTGTCTACCTTGACAATTGGGAAATATGACAAGGGATCATGCAAAATACATACCAAATATATTGTGAGGATCTTCCTTCCCTAGATAAGGAAGTGGGGTCATTCGCCTTCGGTGAGTCTAATCCTATGCACACTCTGTTTATTGCATGTGGGTTCAATCAAATGCAAATATCAATAGATTCCTTCTCTCTACACTCTCCATAATCAAAGATGTGATTGACCCTATGAAAAACTTTAGTGGGTTTCTCTTATATACACTCTCCTTATTTGCAAGTGGAGTTTATCAATGTAGAGGTCAATGGATGTGGGAGTGGGTTTATTTCGTCATGGTTTTGTCACAAGAGTATTTTTTATGTTTTAATTTTATTTGTTTCTTTATTTGTTATTTTCTTGCAATATATTTTACATTTATATTTGTATATCATATCTTTTATTTAGTTATATATAACCCCCTTTACCATTAAACCACCATAACCATTTAACCATAAAATTCTCTAACCCCTATGTTATAATCCTATTTCCCACTCAATTATAGTGAGAGAAACTCCTTACCTTGGTTGCTTGGCTAAATTGCATCCCTTTTCACCTTTCATTTTACTTATGTGAGATTTATCCCATGATAAAAGGGTTGAATTCCATGATTGAGTTATTTCTCATAATTAATTTGCCAAAATATTATAATTATGAGATAATAATTATTCCATAATTGAGATAATTGAGAAAAAACTCATAATTGTGAAAAAGGTTTCTAGATTTTTCCATTCTGAAGGAGATCAACTTGACCCACTTGTGTATGAGTTGGCTAGGGGTTCATTATTGTAGAAGTCTCCTAACTTCTCAATCCCCTAGGTGTCTAGATACATTCTCCCAAAGGATAGAATGAACCTATATAATCTCACCAAGAGGAAAGGGGGTGAGAGGAAGTATCCAAACTATGGCAGGAGAGCTCCACTGTATTGGGAGAGGAAACCATAATACAAGCTTGAGGAGAGGTTCTTCTTGTCTGGAAGGTATATTTATGTACTTTGACTTATATGGTTAATAAAAATCTATGTTCCTTACCCTTATATCAGTTTTGCAGTAATTTATATGTGTGATTTCTAGATGTTTTGAGCTGACGATCTTCTATGGAAGATCACTTTCAGTCTCTATTTGGTTTTGTTTGTGTGTAGGCTTTGGATTGGGAGTGGATGGAAGCAATCACTTGATTGGAGCACAAGGATTTTTCATCAAGCCCAAAACCCTTCACCAACATGCGAGGAGGCAAGGTACTTTCTGATACTTTGTAGCATCAGAAATTACATCAAAACTGCATGCATGGCCATCTAGATTGGGATCGTTATTAGATTTTACCAGCCATTCTCTTTTGCTATCTGGTAATCTCAATCGGGCATAAGGTTGTATAGAAATAACTCCTTTCATAATTAGATGCAACACCCTAAATCCCTCACATCTAAATCACTATCTCCCAACCCTTCCCCGATAATGATGTCCAAAGATCCAAAAACATTTCCTTTGTGTTAAACCTTGTAATGGCTACCTTATGACACTCAAGTCTCAATAATTGCATTAGGGAATGGGTAGTATTTTATGGGAAAGAACATGACTCCTATGGTGAATGTGTGTTGAGGGTTAGAAATTTAGCAAGGTTAGTCAATGGACGATTAAAAAGTTGTGCTAGATTATCAATATTGACTTATGGTTAAAATCAATTAATATATGCTCAACATCGGTTAAGATGTTTTAGATTGGTGGGTTATGAGAAAAATCAAGTTCAATGAATTATCCAACCAATGATACATACAAAATAGTATAAAACTTAAAAACACATAAATAACCCATATAAGCAAATAAAAAATAAAGAGAACAAATCATAGAAAATATATAATCACATACCTCCTACATTTCAATAATTCAATATAATTAATATTATTCTTCATCAAACTCCACATTGGTATCATTTGGATTATAATTCACGTTGAAAGGACTTTATATAGCAACATCATATTTAGTGTCATTTTCAATAATTACATCACTAATACCATCATCAAGAAAATTTTCATCTACATATAACTGAACTTCTTTGACTTCTTCATTGAAAAAATATACATACTCATCTACAATATCTTTTTCTTCAATACCACCTTCTACTACATTATATTTTACATGCCTTTCTCTTGGATAGTATCTAACAACGTCTCACCAATTTGCTTTACCTAGAACGTCTAAGTAAAAGGCCTACTACCATTGGCTTCGAAGAACATAAGGCTTGATACCAAGGTCAAACATCCTTGTATTAACTATACTAAATCAATTGGCATGCTCAACAATAATTCCATTACGATCATGTTCATTAAACCATAACTTGTACCATTTGAACTCATATAAGACTAATTTAAAGGATTTAATGTCACACTCAAGTATATTATCCAGATACTAATAATATCTATTGTTAGATACCTCTAGATGTGTGTCACTTCTTGTTATAGCACCATTTACCACCCTTGGAAGATTTGATGCTCTGTGATATGGCCTAGGGAAACCCTTCCCTACCAGACTTGGTCCAAATTCTAAAATGCAATGTTTTAAATCCCATACGTGATTTTTCCCTATATAAAGCACATGTACACACGGGTCAGTCCATATGCAACCTGCAAATATGTGTTAAAACATTAAAAAATATATAATCTCCCTTAATTTGGGTGGAGTTTACGGTTTGACCTGATACTCACCTACTATATCCTGTGGCCCAACTGTTTCCAAAAAAAAAAAAAACTAAAACTAAAACTAATTTGGAGAAGTATAAATAAACCTCCATGGGAAGGCCTAAGGGAGGAGAAAAAAATAAATAAATAAATAAATGTGGAGAAATATAAATAAACCTCCATGGGAAGGCCTAAGGGAGGAGAGAAAAAAAAAACTAATTTGGAGAAGTATAAATAAACCTACATGGGAAGGCATAAGGGAGGAGAAAAGATTATATATTGATATTATAGTTGATTAAATCCCTGATCAACTCTGAAGATATCCAAGTGCCTTCTACACTCCCAAGTCATAGGAAACCTTGTTTCCTTCTTGAGATGTCCATCATCCCTTCATGACATCCTTGTCTATATTTATGGAGGAGGATTGTTGAGTCCTAGGAAGGATGGATCTAGAGGACAGTTTCGCTTGGAGCCGGCGGACGACTCAGGTTGTAGTTCTTCTGTATTTTCTTTAGCCCACATTAATAAAGAGGCGTTTTCATGTTCTTGATGATTATGGTATTTATGCATTAATCTATGTTATGATTTACTTATAAAATCTCATGTTAATGCTTATTTTCTTACATGCTTATATGATCTAACACTTATATCATGAACATTCTTTCTATTACTGTTGTTATATATGCTTTTCTCGAATGTGTTGTAGGTTTTAAGGCATTGGAAGAAGTAGAGGGTTTGGACCCTACGGGAACGACCTCAAACGTCGGACCTCCGGGTAATACCTCTTCTTCCTAGTTCAGTAGTTTAAGTATTAGAACTGCTTTTCTGCATGTCTCTTTATGTTGTATGCCCTCCACTCTATTGGGGTTCTCAATCGAAGACCCTAGGGTAATTCTACCCGTAACACTTCTATAGGAAACACTAGTGACCTGAAAAACTATATTTGTCCCACTATCAACTTTTTTCTTCTTACCATTCAAATTTTGATGCGAAATTTACGATCAATGTACTACATAGTCTTGTGGTGTTTAATTGTAGTTTGTGCAACATGTAAAAAATGCATTACCAATTAATAAAAATATTTAGAATTAGTAAATATTTTAAGAAACAATAGACCAAATACATTAATATAATGGAAAATAACTAAAAATTCTGGGTGAACTTGATTTCCTATTTATCTTTTAAATAATATGTTAAATAAATTTCCATCTACATAAGAATGGTATCTTTATTATAATAGGCCTCTTTAACCATTTTAGCCACCCCTTCACATAATACCCTACCATAATCTTTTTTTTGTAAGCTTAGGTAGGTCCTCCTTTTCTATTTATATAAAAGCAAAATGAAACCACATACTGTCAACAGGTGGCCTCAACTTTCCCATTAGGAAACCAAGTCTGTTGGCCACCTATACATATTATAAGCCATCCAAAAATGTTATGTTATCACTCTTTCTACCCAAGAAATATATACACAACTATTTAAAAACCAGTCTTTAATATTAGGTCCCATAAGCATGCATACAAAAGAAAAGCTATCTACTAAACAACAGAAACTTGAGGTCACTCAACTTGAGCTATTCTTTGGGGTCCTTCAGTTTTGACTCTATGTTTGCTAGGTCTTCAGCTGAATCTCCAGGTTGGTGTCATTTCAATGATACATGGAATGTGTCTCTGTATCCGGTCTAATCTTATGTCCTGCTTACAAAGTTGGAATTGGATAGTTTGCAGATATTTTTTATAGTCTGGCATGTCTCTGATTATCAGATCCATTCCCATGGACACTTGTTCCGTCTCTTTTCCCACCAGTCTCTTCATGAGCTAGTACATATATAGGGTCTGTTTAAATTGGGAGAGCCTCCCTCTGGTATTTCCTGGATTGGGAATGAGATATATTAAACACACACATGGAAAAGACAAATAGGAAAGATAAAACATGAGAGTACATTTTTTATTAACAAAACATATACATTTATAGTACATGGTTTTGCCATTGGGTTCGACATCCCAAGGTCTGTTGGACTTCCTTAGTCTATTCCGCTTCCACACTAACCCATAAACTATTAGGTGTCCAACATTCCCCCCCTTAATCCGAAGGGTTATGTATGAGTCCAAGAAGAGAGTTGTAATACAAAATGTGCAAAAAATGCATGGAAACACTAGGCTAAATGTGCTCTCTAAAATATTGGTATAAAGGGAGGTGGTTTAAGGATGACCACCAACACTGGAACACTTAGTGTAGTTCCTGGAACTCTTCGAAAAAAGGCAAGAAGTTGAAGTCTTCTACTTGAGGAAGTGCTCCTATTGTTTTGAAAAGGGAAACCTTCAACCATGAAAGGGAGGTCTCACCATGCATAAAAGGGAGAACTTCAACCTGAAAAGGGAAGTCTCAACCTGTGATGGTTTAAGGATGACCAACAACTCTGGAATGCTTAATGCAATTCCTGGAACTCTTCTGAAACTAGCAAGAAGTTGGAGTCTTCTGCTAGGGGAAGTGTCCCCAATTTTGTTCCTGGAATTCTTCCGAAACTGGTAAGAAGCTGAAGTCTTCTTCTAGAGGATGTGTCCCAGATTCTTTGAAGAGGCATTACCAAATGAAGGGATGCTCAGGGGCATCTTTGTCTCTCGCTACGACTCTAAAATTGGTGTGGCAAGTTGTGGCTCAGGCTCGCTTGATGTGACTTTGAAGCTTGTAGATGACCATCATGTCCCCCCTTGTCAGATACAAGGTGAGATGATGGAGAAAACTCAACGACGAGACTATTCAATACTCTGGAACAAGTTCTGACATGTGATTGGAATATCTTCTTGGTTGTTGATGCCCATTTCTAAGAAGTGAGCCATCCAAGATGAATCTTTGTTCCTGCAGGACGTTTGTTTCTGAAGCATCTGTGTGAAGAATGGGTGGTTTTATGATAGTTCTTAGATGGATGAAGATCAAAATAGTGTTCTTTCAAATGGCCAACTCGGTCACAGTGTTAGCATTTCATAATCTATTGTTGTTGTTGTGGAAGAGGACTAGAATCTAGAACAATTGGAGGTGAACTGTCATGAAGGAATCTAGCACTCTGAAACTGAATGGGCTTTGAGTAGTCTGGAATATGAAAGGACAAGTCCTTCTCATATCCGAGACCAGTTCTATGTTTGTTGTGGACAAGCTCTTCCCAAGGTATGATGATGGGCTTGGGAAGTGTAAGCTGAACTTGAACTTCTGCATCTGCATGTAGCCTTGCTACTTTATGGGAGTCTGTTTCAATCTTCTGAATAGAAACAAGTTCAGAATGACTCCTCTGTTTTAATTCTTCTTGCTATAGTTGAGATTCGAGCTGCAAAAAATCAATTTTCTCTTGTGCATTTTTTAGACAAACCTGAATGTCTGTGAGAGAAACTTTGCTGATTTTTAATGTATGATGATTTGTAGACAATATCAGAGTTTTGAGGAACTCTAATACTTCACTAATTCTGGCCATTTTTTTCTTTAATGTCAGAACTACCCTTAAAAACTAATCACAACTACTACTCAATGCAGAAAAGTAATACCCACTACCAATATCCTTTATGCAAAAAATGATCAATGTGCAACCAGCAAGCACCAATTATAATCCATTACATAAAATAAGATTTTACTCTTGACTAGCACTATGTTCTGACAATACAACCAACTAAACTTTTCTCCACAAAAGATTACTTTTATTTGTCAAAACAATCATTGCATTTATACAGCCCACCAAACTCTTATGCATCGGTCGAATCAAGAAATCAATGCATATATATGTAGACAAAAACTATAATGAGTTTTAAATACAATGCCACACCGGGGCAGCAGCAACCGCAAACTTGCTTGGATCCTTCAAATAATCCTTCAGTTTCTCGGCCAGTGGAAAAGAATAGTCAAGTTCAATAGTGACTGCTAATACATTCTTTTAACCATTGATGATAACATGTGGAACAGCTACAATTGTGGCATTATAGATCGCTAGAGAAAGAGCTGTACATAATCTCATAAATTGTAAATTGCTTGCTGTGGTGTGCCAAGGCTAAACAACATATATATGTCAAAACAATAGTTATGAAAATCGCGTATATATATATCAAAACAAAAGTTATCAAAACAACACATAAATTTCTGCCTTTGGCCTTGACATTTGTTGGGGTCGAAGATAGACACAATCACCAACTATGAAAAGCTGTATGGATTCATGAAGCGATTTGACAGCTTCCATGGGATCTTCCTCTCCTGTAGACTTTATACAAATCTTCAATAATTGCTTCCGAGAAATGTAGGAGCCTGTGCAATCTTTTTATTAGAGAATCGATTCGTATGATTATGTCCTCAGTAGATATGTTGCCACAGGCCATGCTCATTCCCTCAATAGACAATCTCAAGTAGAAAATGGAATTGTCATAGCAATGGAATCCCTCAAAGTGGTCATATAAGTGAAGAACCAAGGTTTTTTAAATGTCGATGTTAATAGAGGTGACTTGTGGATTGAATGTGAATGAATAAACAAAGGAATAAATGAGTAGAAGCAATGGACAATGTACTGAGAGGTGCCCAGACTTGCAAAGCCAGCTTCTACTCCAATTGAGAAGACCAGTTAATTTTGATCTTGCATACAACGTGGATGGGGTAGAGCGTATGCAAGATTTTCAAAGTATGTAATCTTTACACCAACGCTAGGGTCGCCACAGGTAGGCTGAGGCCACTCCAAGAGATGGGTGGCGTGGATGTTTATTGGGCTACAACAGAAGAGGCAAAAATTCCTCCTCGATCATGGCTTTCTCCTTCGAGACTTGATTTCAATTCCATGTTGACACTTATCACCAGGAATGACTGCAATACTTCACTCAACAGGAATGCACAGTCAATTTTACCAATACCAAATGTGGCCCTTTAAAATTTCAACGCAAAATGCCAGGAGTCATGCATGGAGATCACACATTGTTTTGTATTCCTTCGACCTTCAAATCTTTAAAGAATGATTCAGCTTAGGTTGAAGTTCTTTGTAAAAGTAGCAATGATCGATTCATAATTCATAAAATTCATGAACAATGCAACAATGATCAGTGTTTCACTCTCTGTTCCAATGTCAATTCAATCTAATGACAATTGTTTTCCCTTCAACCAATGTAGGAACCTAGCATTCGAGTCAATCTATCGGCTTCACCACGATGTGGTGTACTACTCCAGCTTGAACTTAGTCACTGAAGCAAAACAACTAGCACATTGCAAACTTCAAAAAAATTTAAAACATACCTTCTTTGTTCGATGTTCGATTTAATGTAGTTAGTGTTCATCGCAGTTCTAAGAGCGACCAACACGAGTTCATCATTCATATTCAACTCCTTCAATCTCAGTGAATATTAAGTGCCCATAAGAATTTTCTATCTACCTGCAATGAGCATCCACCATTGTATCAATTTCTACCTTGTAATGTTGCTTCAGTGAATATCAACAGTCCTCAACATAGAAAATAGTGAACCGTGAGGAGATAGAGCATTCAATGCATAGCGCAGGGAATCAAAGACATATTTTCATACTACCAAGATTAACGTTTCACTTGCAGAGTTCAAAATCGTTCTCCAATGCATAGTTCAAGCATATATCAGTCAACATGACCAAGCAACACCACAACTTTCAAAACTATTCAACACAGTCAAACACACCATTGCACTACTACATATGAAATTCAATACACAACATTACACAGTCAGGTAGTAGACCACATATAGTCGAGATGAAGGGTCTCAACCTCAATGCATAACTGTTAGGCCCCTATACTACTAGTGTAACCCCTTATTGTTATTAGTACAACCCACTTATTATAATGATGTACCCATGTAGTGCCCATATTGTTACTAATGTGCCCCATAGAAGCCCAATATTATTATTATTGTGCCCTTACATTATTATTGTTATGTCGGCTCTGGTTATGTTATGACCCCTTAGACTCCTATATATAGAAAGGAGGTCTTTTCATTTGTATCATCCAAGAATTTTTCATTTATGCAATGTAAAGGGGGTTGCCCCCTCGAAGAGGCTGAATTCTAAGGCGTTGATCTATCTTTTCTATCTTTTCTTGAGCTAGTTTCATAACATTTGGTATCAGAGCTTTGGATTCTAGGGTTTCGCTGCTCCAAACAGGTCATCGTGGCATTTTCGCTATAACTTGTTTTTTGTGACGTTTCAGAAGTCGCAAGAAAAACCCATTTGAGAAGAAATCACGCTGAACCTTGGGTCCAAATTTCAGAGCTTTTTGAGGGATAGTTTCGGAGATATGATCTGAGGAAGTTGGTCTTTTTTCAGACTCCTGAATTACAGGCAAAACAGGTGACCTGGGGAAAATCGTCATAACTTTCTTTCTGAGTATCGGATTAAAATTTCGTAAGAAGGTACAGAAAGAGGACGGACTGTAGTTTTCTTTTATATATTTTTTAGAGTCAAATGTTGAAACAGTGACACGTGGCACTTCATACACGTTTGCTCTACTGAACTAGTCTATAATCAGGTCACTGCGGGAGATTGTGCATAACGCTTTCTTGGAGAATCCAATTTGGATTAGACTAGTGGCATTGGAAAGAGGACATAGAGGGCTACTACAAGTAGCAATTTCATAACTTAACTATCTGCAAGTACAGAGTTACAGTCATTTCAAGTTCGAGGTCCTAAAATCAAGAAAAAGCAGGATGAGGAACTTTGATGGCAAGGATCTAGTAAATTGGATACTTCAAATGGAGCAATATTTTGATCTACATGGTGTACCACTGTTACAAAAGGTATGTATTGCATCTTCATATTTAGAACCAGATCAATTTTTATGGTATAAAGGGCTTTTTTCTCGTAAAAAACTTGTTACGTGGTCAATTCTCACGGAGGAAATGATAGCACATTATGAGGATACAAAGAGCAACACCTTCTTTAGAGCAACACCACAACAATTGGAAAGAGTGAAAGGGCTTTGTGACATATTTGAAAGTAAAATTATGGCAACAAGGAAGTCTACCCCTCACAACTATCAAGATGGGCGTGTTGTTCCTCTTAGCCTTCCACAACCTACAAGGGTTACACCACAACAATTGGAAGAAAAAAGAGAAAAAGGGCTTTGTTACAATTGTGATAGAAAATGCACTAAAGGTCATAAGTGTGATGAGAAGAAATTATTTTACATAGAGTATGAAGAGGAGGAATAAAAGGATCAAGAAACATCAAAAGAAGAAGATATATGCCAGGACCCGACCCTAGAGAAAGAAGAAATGAATCAGAACATATCTTGTAAACTATTGGCAAGAATGACCACTCCTTGAACTCTCAAGATAGAAGGAAATACCAAGAAGAAAAAGGTGCAAGAAGTGAAAGATCACATCAAGAAAGAACAAATGAATCCAACCATATCTTGTAATTCACTGGTCAGAATTACCACTCCTCAAACTAGCGAGACAGAAGGATATATCAAGAAGAAAAATGTTCAAGAAGTGAAAGATCACATCGAGCGTCAAGAAATGAATCTGACCATATCTTGTAAAGGATTGGAAGAAATTACCACTCCTCAAAATCTAAAGATAGAAGGACATATCAAGAAGAAAAAGGTTCAAGCAGTGAAAGATCACATCGAGCATAAACAACAAGTTCTCCAACTTTTAAAGGATAGCGCCACTTCGGTGCAAAATCAAATGAAACAACAGGTAGATCAACATCATAGTGAAAAAAATTTTGATGTAGGCGATTGGGTATTTTTACTACTACATCTAAAGCAAGCTATTTATGAGAAGGAAATGTTGGCAATACTACATGCACTCAAAAAATGGCGACCTTACCGAATGGGAAGACTCTTCAAGGATGAGGATGTGGAAGCATTGTTTTGTGCTATTTCTATTATCCAACCAGATTGGATAAACGAAGCAAGAGATGAATGGAAGAAGGACAAAGAAGTATGGCCACTTATTCAAAGCTTTCAAAAGATCCCAATTCAAACAATATTGCCAGATATTGAAAAGGAAGGAAAAATCATATTGGAACCTGGAGCAGTCACAGAAACAAGAACCCGACAGCTACGAAATCGATCAATTTCAGATTATCTCATCAAGTGGAAGAACTTACCCGCTGAAGATTCCACATGGGAGGACAAGAATTTTATACAGAAGCATCAAGAACTACTCAAGTGTTGAGGAAAACGCTTTTTGAAGGAGAGGGGCATGTTAGGCCCCTATACTACTAGTGTAACCCCTTATTGTTATTAGTACAACCCACTTATTATAATGATGTACCCATGTAGTGCCCATATTGTTACTAATGTGCCCCATAGAAGCCCAATATTGTTATTATTGTGCCCTTACATTATTATTGTTATGTCGGCTCTGGTTATGTTATGACCCCTTAGACTCCTATATATAGAAAGGAGGTCTTTTCATTTGTATCATCCAAGAATTGTTCATTTATGCAATGTAAAGGAGGTTACCCCCTCGAAGAGGCTGAATTCTAAGGCGTTGATATATCTTTTCTATCTTTTCTTGAGCTGGTTTCATAACAATAACGGTTCACTATGGCAGTGGTTTTTACCTCCACAGATTTAATGTAGCGTTCATCACTTCATGGTATATAATGGCTCAATCTAATGTAGCCCTCATAAAAATTTCAATGCAGAGATGGATAGCAATGCACAGTGTTTTAACATCGACTCTCGACCAACGAACTGCAACATGTATGAAATGATTCAAATGTCAGTTGGTATCAACGAATACACAATACAAGAATTTAACACACCACTGTCTTGACATGGGCCGAGGAAAGACTAAGTGTACAACAAATTGCAGTTTCTAACTTCCAAGTCAAGGAAACAACCTAGACAGAAAGGAAATGGAAAAGAAAATGGCAAAGGACTTACAATGCAAAAACCTAAATTTGAAACCTGCGCACTAGCTCTATGCCATGTTAGTGATGTCAGTTTCTGTAATATGGGCAGAACATAGGCAGAAAAGAGAGTTACAAGGGTAGAAAAGGGAGTTACAAGGGCAGGAATGCTAAAAATAGGGCTGGAGAAATGACAGAGGTTGTAGCTAGAATTTAGTTGAGAAAATATTCATGAAATGCATAAGTGATGGAAAAAATGACCTACACACAAAGGCCATAAAACAAATGGATCAAAGTAATTATGCAGGGCAGGAATGCACCTGCTGTGATACCATGTTAAACACACGCATGGAAAAGACAAATAGGAAAGATAAAACATGAGAGTACATTTTTTATTAACAAAACATATACATTTATAGTACACGGTTTGACCGTTGGGTTCCACATCCCAAGGTCTCTTGGACTTTCCACTTCCACACTAACCCATAGATGATTAGATGTCCAACAAGATCTTTCCATTCCTCCAGTTCTTCCTCCCAGTCCTCTTCCATAATCCTTTCCTCCATTTCCTCTATATTTTTTTGTATCCCTTCATCTGTGCCTTTCTTATAAGCTTTGGTTGCTTCACTTACAGTTTCATCCAAGGGTCATCTTCCTATCCTGTTTTCCAAGGTTCCCATATCCTAAGATTGAGGACGGTTATTTCCCCATCCTCTGCGACCTCTTCCTCTGGCTGCCTGTGCCATGTCTTCAATATCTGCTGCCTATTCACAATGGTCACACTTCAAAGCCAAGATAAAAGATCCATTACCCATCCAAATTCTAGTTGTTTTGTGGGGTTGCTGTTTGCCTGAACTATCTCCCCTCTGTCTACTCTCCACTGATCCCAGGCAATCAAGTGAGATAGGGATGGTCTGCAGCTTCTCCCTGCTCCCCTCTTCTTACCTCTTGTTAGCGCCCCTAGTTACTGTCTCTCCCCCTTTTTCACGGCCTCCCCCCTTGGGTTCCCTTAGGCTAACCCACTCCCTATGTAGCCCCGGTATAGTGAACGAGGGGCGCTTCCCGCTAGGATTCTCCTCTCCCTCCCTACCCTGCTTGCTGACACAACTCCCTCTCCTCTCAGCACTACCTCCTCTGTGGGTCACCCCTTCCTTTCTTAGCTTCCTTCCTAACTTCCCCTCCCATACTCGCTTTTCTCTACTGCCCAAACTCCCCCTATCTACCCAAAATTTATGTCTGAGGAAATTTTCTAGACTCTCAGACCTCCCTGCCATCTGGATACGGTCCTCTCTGGCCTCTCTATCCTTAGCCTTGAGAAAAAATGCGCCACTCCTTATGATTTGCTATGCCCTCCAGCCTTTCTAGCCTCAAAGCAAAGCTACCGAGCCATTCTCTCTCACTCCTTTTTCTCTATCTGCACAGAGTAACCTCTCTACGAGTTCTCTCCTTCCCATCCTGGCCTGAGTTCCTTTCCCCTCCCAACATACTGAATTTTCCTTTGCAAATTACATAAAAAAGATAGTAAACATACCCGAGGTTACTCCTCGTGCTTGCTAAATGCGCATTTGGCTTGTCCTCTGCTCCTCTTCTCCTTCTCCCTTGCAATCTAACCATCCTCCTTTCCTTACATCCACTTTCATACTCTGTCTTACCTACCTGCCATCGCATCCTCCTTCCACCATCATCCTTACCACCTCTCCTCTTCCCAACATTCCTAACACCACTTCTCCCTTCTGACATCATTCTTGGTGGGCAGTACTCCTCCACATCCTGCAATATAATCATGCGGGCTGCGGTAGGCAGTCCTTTCACCTCTTAGCTTCTGACATTGCCATTACTTTTGATTTCCCACTCCATCACCCCGATCGTGGGCTAATACCCTACCATAATTGATCTAGATTGGAAAATTATATTATTGTTAAATAATGAATCCATACAGGTGAGGATAGTTTTAGATAGAGGAGGAATGACCTGTTGTAGAGTTTTGTGAACCCAACGTTTCGGACTACCAAGTGAGTCCATCATCATGGGATGTGTCAATAGATATTCTCCAGATCTTAATGATGTATCCAAGAGCTATATTTAGGGTATATATATAGGTTATTAAAGAAAAGAAATAAGAAAATAGGTCGGCTCTTAACCTACTAGTTAATTAATTAATTAATTAATTAATAAAATTATTTATTTATTATTATTATTATTATTATTATTATTATTATTATTGATGATAAATTAATTATTTAATTTATTTAAAGGGATAACTTAATTAATTAATTTTATTATTTATAGAATTAATTATTATGTTTATTAATTTTATTTTTATATAAAATTAATTATTTTAAATAATTGGTTTAATTGATTCATTAATTTGTTTAAATAATTAATTAATTTGTTTGATTAATAAAATTAATTAATTTAATTATTTATTCTTTATTAATATGTTTATTAATTTATTAATTTGATTAATTAATTCATTAATTAATAAGTTTAAAGGGATAAATTAATTACTTAATTTTGCTATTTGTTGATTTAATTATTATGTTTATTACTTTTATGTAATTTTTTTTAAAATAATAATTTGACTAATTAATTCATTAATATGTTTTACTGATTAACTAATTTGTTTGATTAGTTAACTAAAAGAATAAATTAATTAACTAATTTTATTATTTATTGTTTGTTAATATGTTTGCTAATTTAATTTTATGTATTTATTTCTTTATTTAATTATTTATTTATTTGATTAATTTGTTTTATTTGATTAATTAATTTAATTAATTATTTAACTTTTTTAATTAATTAATTAATCCTTATAGATTTAGTGAGTTATTTTGCTATAATATTATCTATAATTTCTAGAGTTATTTTTTTTTTAACTGTTGAGATTTGAGTAATTACAACTATATGCATTTTATTAGTTATTTTTTAATGATATCAAATTATTATATGTGAAGAAATCAATTACGAATTTATGTTTATGTTTGTTAATTGTTCTATTGTTTAAGGAGGATGTTACATAATTGATGTTTTTGTTTATATATATATATATATATATATATATACATATATATATAAGGTTATTTAAGGGAAAATAGTTAATTATTGGTTTTTAAGGTTTCAAGTAAAGGTTTTCAGGTGTTGCTTAGTTTTAATCCATCGTCCCGGTTCAGGTTTTTCTTCCTTTTTTCTATTTCAATGGCTTCCTTGATTTTCTTTCTAAGATAGTGGTCTTCTTTTCTAACCAGTTTGACTTCTTCCATGCAGATGTAATGAGAGGAAGACTGAACATGTTTTGCTAAGGATGATTTAGAGGTCCTTTCTCTTCTTAACTCAACAGTGTGTTCTTTAATTCTAATATTAAGAGACCTACCCGTTTCACCTATGTATTCCTTACCGCATGAGCAAGGAATCACATAAACACCTTTTTGAAGTTGAGGGTTTATGGAATCCTTGACTAAGTTGAATAATTGTCTGATGGCATTAGCAAGAGTGAATGCTACATTAATGTTATGTTTATTAAGAATTTTAGTGATTTTATCAGTGGTGCCTTTTATGTATGGAAGGGAGACTTTAGCAGTAGATAAATTTTGATTTTTAATATCATTGTTAATCTTGTTTAGGGATAGGTACATGGCTTTTTTGATGGTATTTCTATTGTAGCCATTTAGTTCAAAAACCTTCTGAAGATGGTTGATTTCATCATTTAGATGGTCAGGATCAGATATTCTAGTCGCCCTAGTAGTTAAGGTCCTAATGATGCCAATCCTCTGTTTAGGGTGGTGATGGGAATTTGCATGTAGATATCTTTATGTATGGGTTTTCTTTTTATAGACTTGGAAACCAAGGGACCCATCTCTTTTAGTTAGAAGGATATCGAGAAATGGCTAGTTGTTATTTTCAATTTCAATAGTGAATTTTATATGGTCAGAGAGGCTATTTAAGTGATTGAAGAATAGGTCAAGTTTTTCTTTTCCATAACTCCTCTTGGAAAATATGTCGTCAACAAACCTTTTCCATTCTTCAAGGGTGTATAGAAATGACCTAAGAGCCTTCTGTTTGAAGTGCTTCATAAAGATGTTGGCAATTATGGGGGATAGAGGAGAGCCCATAGCCACACCATTAGTTTGTTCATAAATTTTACCTTTGAAACTGAAGTAAGAGGATCTCAAGCATAACTCCAGAAGATCGATAGTTTCTTTATCAGTGATGTTTCTCATGATTTCAGTGGCTTCATCAATAGGAATCATGGTATAAAGGGATACAATATCAAAGATAACCATAAGATCTTCGTGTTTCATTTCTATGTTATTAATCCATTGAACAAAACAATAGGAGTCTTTAATATAAGAAGGGGTATTACTAAACAGGGGTCCAAGTTTTTTGGCTAGGTGTTTTGCTAGAAGGTAAGTAGGAGAACCTATGGTATTAACTATAGGTCTGAGAGGTATGTTAGGTTTCTGGACTTTAGGAGCTCCATAAATTCAAATTTAGACCTTTTTTCAAGACGGATTCAGTTGCATAATCTAAGCTCATGTCTGATAAGTTAATGACCTAAGCTTTGTCTGAAATCCTACTTTGATTGGGATGTGTGGTTTGAGATTTGAAATTGGTAGATGGGCTGTTTGTTGACAAGCGCTTGGTTTTATCTACGTTATTGCTCATATCTGTGTTGTTCTCATCCATTGTTTTATACCCTTGTCTTTTCTTAACCGCTATTTCTGTGTTACCATTGTTCTCTGTCACATCAAGCGGGGGATGCGTTTTGGAGTGACTGAGTGTGTCCATCCTATTGCTGTGCCTGATGGAGAGACCGATTATGTCCACATTGCTAATATTATGTGCCATTTCCATGCTATTTATTCTCATTTCATCATCACGCGTGTTGATGATTGCATATATACCCACACTGCTCCATTCTTGATTTATAACTGTGTTGTTTATAGGATTTAAATTTAAACTGTCTTGCACTGTAGGGGAATCAAGATAAGGTACAACTTGTAAGCCAGATTGTGTTATGGTGGAGGTGTCCTTTCCATTTATGTCCTGTACCATGATTTCTCCCAACGCATCTTCATTTATACCCACGCTGCTCCATTCTTGATTTATAATTGCGTTGTTTATAGGATTTAAATATAAACTAGCTTGCACTCTGAAGGGATCAAGATAAGGTATAGCTTGTAAGCCGGATTGCGTTATGTTGGAGGTATCCTTTCCATTTATGTCCTGTACGATGTTTTCTCCCAACGCATCTTCATTTATACACACATTGTTCTTATTAACTACGTTGTTTATTTTAGTTATGGTGAGAAGAGGAACGCTATCAGTAGATGAGGAGTTTGGTTGGATGTCATTATGCGGATTCTGTTGTGTTTGGTGAGCTTGTATTCCAGTGTGATTATCAAGATTACGGTTCTGAGAGACCATTGAACTGGAATATGCGTGGTGTCTATGAGAGCACGGGTTATGCTCTTCACAAACATTGCGCAAATTGTTCAGCTTCTTTAATTTCAGGTTGTTGTCCTTAATTAGCCATTTATCATATTTTATAAATGTAATTGCATCCAACGACTGCCATAGATCCTGTCTTAATTAGCCATTTATCAGATTTTATAAATGTAATTGCATCCAATGATTGCCATAGATCCTGTCTGAGATATGAGAAAAGGTACAGAAGATAGGAAAAAGGTTTCTGACAATTTTTAACTAATTTTGACCTAACCCATTTAATTTCATTTCTAACTAGGGTTTCACTTAATTTTTTGAAGCTATTCTGCCTAACCGGAGAGGATGTTTGCATATAGAAAATTTAGGAATGAGATTGTTATCTCTACAATTTTTAAGAAAATTTAGATTGGAAATGAGTTTAGCTCTGGATAATCTGATGCACTCCTCAATTATTTGGGGTGTCTACATAGCCATATTTGGAAGCAAGTGATGCTATTCAAACCTAGAATGATGGATACGATTTCTGTACAAGCATAGTATTTGTAGAACAAAGGCCAGAATAAAGGGAAATCAAGTGGGTGAAAGGAAAAGGAGCACCAAGAATATTCCAAAGAGGTGAAGAAGAAGTGGAAAGGGGGAAAAGACAAAAAAATAACACCCAAAGAACACCAATGTAGAGGTCCTAGCAATGACTATGACCATTGTATAATTGTTGGATTTCAGACTTCTATGGTTGATTTCTATTGAGTTAAATTTCAAAGCATCCACAGTAATAATCATACTTTTTCAACATTTCGAATCCCAAAGGGAATCCACCATCAGGACTTATCAATGAATGATAGAATAGCTAGAGCAAAGGATGAATAAATAGTTATATGAAGAGAAGAAGAATATATGACTCTGAGCATCTTGACGAAGAGAAGAAGCATTTAACTTCGGCATTTAAAAGTATGGGCTATAAGGAGAGGGAAACTAAAAAATCTATAAAAAGAGCTAAAATGAGGGTTTTATCCAAAGAACATCAATCTCAAACTCATTCTTAATGCAGTAGAGTATTCCTATCATACATTCAGGGGGTAACAAATAATATTTCTAAGATCTTGGGGAAGAAAGACATATTCACGCAATTCACAATAGCTGGAACAATTAAACAAGGTATGAGGTATGTAAAGGATAATATTGATCGACATCAGCTCAAGGGAGTGTATAAAATTGATTGTTCTTATGGTAAGAGTTATATTGGATAAACAAGATGCTCACTACAAAGAATACTAAAAGAAAATGGAACCAATATTAAGAATCGAAGATCACACACTTCATCCCTTGCAGAAAGCTCCAAAAATACTAAGCACTATGTTTGTTTGGAGAATGCCTCAACTATTGCAAGAGAAGAGAAACATCAAAGGAGGAAAATTAGGGAGTCTCCTGAGATTATAAAGCATCCACATAATCTCAACAGGGACAAGGGGATCAAGATCAGTGGAAGTTGGCTTCCTTTATTCAGACAGATCAAGTCCTCCAGTTCTTCTGAGGTATAACATCTCAGGTACTGTTTTCTTTTCCTATCTTATTTGTTAGAGAAAAATAATATAGATTAACCATCAATTTTTTTTATTATAAATAAATTAAATAATTATTATTAATAATTATTATAGATAAAGTGATTATTTACAATAATAATAACTTATTTATTTATTTATAAATAATATCAATTAATTATTTCATTTCTAATGTTATTATAAATAGGAAATTATTTTCAATAATTTATTATTTATTATTTATAATAATTATTAATCAATTAATTATTTGTTTATAATAATATTTATATTATTATAAATAAATAATTACTATTAATTATTATTATTATTATTATATATAAATTATGTCTAGTATTATCATTATTTGTAAGGATAATCTATTATTAATTAATTCATTATTTAGAACATTTTTTCATTAGGTTATTATTATTATTTATTTATAATAATAATTAATAGTTAATTATATATTTATAATCATAATTTTAATTATTAAACATAAATTATTATTATTATTATTATTATTTCTTATTTATAAATATAATAATAATAATAATAATAACTATTATTATTAATTATTAATTTAGGTTTAGACTTTATGAAGTTCACTGATAGCTGAGATTTTAATCCATCCTAAAAAAGTTTCATATAACTATTTATTCATCTTCCACTCTAGCTCTTTTATCATTCATTCAAAAGTCCTGATGACGGATCACTATTGGGATTCGAAACTTCGACAAAGTATGATTATTACTGTGGATACTTCGAAATTTAACTCAAAATTGTAACACTGATGGTCATACAAAGGAGAAGTGTTGAAAGTTGCATCCATATATCAAACCAAAGAAGAAAGAGAATGATGCTAAGAACCAAAATCATGGCCATTGATTGAGCAACTAGGTGGAAAGAATCTTGGACATGGAATGTGAGAAGATTGATTGTACAACAATATAGAAGGGGGTGAATCTATGTATCTTTAAAAGAAACAAGAGAAGGAAATGAAAAAATACTTTTATATAAAGATATTGGTCAAGAATATGAAAATGGATGCTTTATTTGACTTAAGATCATAGGTGAATCTCACAGAAATGGATCCAGTATAGAAACTAGGACTAGAGAGACTCATGACCAGCCTAGACCATTTCCATTGGGATGGGTCAACACGGAAGTAGAAATAAAGGTAACCAAACATGCAAAATCAAATTTATGATCAATGTTTACTTTATTGATGAAGTAGAATTGTATATAGTTCCATTAAATGTATGTAGTGATGTGCTTAGGAGTCCCTACATGTGCATGGGGGATGAAATCTTCATGTGAAGAGCCAACCAATACCACCTCATCAAGGAAAAGAAATCATTCATCATCAAAATTCATAAGGGAAAGTCAAAGATCTCACTACTAAGTTCCAATCAGATAGAAAATTTGATTAGTTCTAGCAAGAAATATTTTTTGGTTTTTTTACAAGAAAATTAGTTTGTGGAGGAGTTCATGAAAGCTAAGTCATCCCTGGTGGGGTGTAAAAAGGAACAAAAATAAATATTGGAAGAGGTATTATAAGCGTATAGGGGTGTTTTCCAAGAGCCTAAGCGGATAGCTCCAAAGATGAAAGTGGAGCATGAGATCTAGTTGTTATGAGACTCCCAATTGCCAAACATGGAGTTGTGTAGTTATTATATAGGAATTCGAGTTAAAGAAAAAATTATAGTAACTACTAGAAATTGGTGTCATTCGACCAAGTATCTCACCATGTGGATCACCCATCATCATTGTGCCAAATAAGGAAAGTACTTATTGGATATTTATTGATTATAGGGAATTAAAAAAATATGTTCAGGAACAGGTACCCCGTACTTAGGACAAATGATATTCTATGTAAATTACAGTAAGTCAAATACTTCACCAAGCTAGACTAAGTATGCATATCACTAGATTTGAATAAAATAATAATGCATTTCAAAGGCTTCCTTCAAAACCAGTGAAGGATTATGTGATTTATAAGTCATGTCAATAAGCATATGCAATGCAACATCTACATTTATGAAATTAATTAATGATATATTGTAAAATTTTATAAATTCATTTGGTATTGTTTATTTGGATGATATATTTGTATATATTTGTACCTAGGAGGATCACATTTCACTTTTGTTGCAGGTGTTGAAGACATTATTGAAGCACCAACTACTCAGAAACCTCAAGAAGTGCAAGCCTAGGCCATAGTTGTTGGTGTATATGGTATATGTGATTGGTAGGGGAGAGTTGAGCAAAGATATTTCCAAGATGAAGGCCATCACGAAGTGGTTGGTTCCAACTAATGTTTCTTAGGTCAGAAGTTTTATTGGGTAAACATTAACACCTGAGGAAATTCATAGCCTTATTTTTAGTAGTAATAGTAGCACTCTACATCATAATAGTGAGTGGAAAGAGTTTGTTGTGTGGAAAGGGTTTGAAAAGGGCATTTGAGGAGTTAAATAAGATGATTAGTAGAGAATGAATTTTGAAATTAATAAATTTATATAATACCTTTGAAGTGAAGACAAATTTGAGTGGATATATCATGGGAGAAATCTTAATGTAAGGAGGAAGGCCCATATGCTAACATCTAAAGTATTCCATGGAGAATTTCTCAGCTACCCTACCTACAACAAGGATCTCTATGCCCTGGTGAAAGCTATGAAGAAGAAGAAATACTATCTAATGGGAAAGAAGATAGTAATCCACATAGATCACTAGCCACTATAATACTTGCAATCCAAGAGTAATCTATAATAGATTAGGAATTACAAGTGGATGGGGTTTCTACAATAATTCCATTAAATTAGTGATAAAGTACATAAGGGAAGAAAAAATAAATTATTTTACATGGTTTAAATTCCACCCAGTTCAAAGATCATAGCTTCGGGAACTCTTATGCACATGGAGATTTCCACCTATCATGCATAAAGAGAGGCATACAAAAAGGATGAGGACTTCATGGGGGTGTGTCAAAATTTGCAAATCCAGAGTCATGTGCACAATGGTGACAACACATTTGACTACCATCTCTATAGTGGGTTACTCTATAAGTTAGATAAGTTATGTGTTCCTAAAGGTCAACAACTATAGTTGATTGCATAGGCTCAGACCCCTAAGGTTGTTGTAACAACCCTGGTCAAAATTATATGTAATAAAGTTAATAAAGGAAAAATATTAACCAAGGTCATGGGGCATGTATTCCAAGCTAAATCTTGGGAAGAAAATCCTAGTGGGTGCTCATTTGATTTATTATGGCTAAGGAAATTCGAAAAGGTAATGGCAAAAGATTTGTAAAGGCATGAGGCATTAATTGGAATTTTATTTATGAAAATAATGGAAATTAGGAGAAAAGGAAGGTGAAAGGTCATAGGTTGCATGTGAGGAGGAGAATTGAAGGAAAATAATGGAAAATTGAAGAAAATAGAGACATCATTAATAAAAAGGCTTAAGAGGATCAGTTGGTATCTTTTGCTAGTTCTGTTTTGGAGCTCTCTCTATATTCTCTCTCTCTCTATCTCTCTCACTCTTGGAAACTGAGAGAATTCTTGGATAACTCTAGCATTGCATCAAGGAAATAAAAGGAAGGAGCAAGAAGGAAAATAGCATGGAAGGAAGAGTAGGATCAAGCAACTACAATAGGATTATTGGCAGGTATCGATTTGCATGTGTGATTTCCTTGCTAGTTTTTCCATCCATGATACATGCATGTGTGTATTTGGTTCTCTTGTTGTCATTGGCATGGGTTTTTCTAGGGGTGATAGTGTTCTTCATCCTTAGATTACCATTTCTAGATAGCCATGGTGTGACGGGTTCTCTTGTATTTGGTTGAGCTGGATTACTGGATGGTTTTGAAGCTGAGTGACGTGGCCTATGAGAGAATCAACACAAGGATTAGGAATCCTTGAACTAGACTGGGATTATGGTAAACATTGATTTTTTGTGCCTTAGTGGGCCTAGGAATCCTCATCTAATGAATGGTAGGATATACGATAATTCCTAGAGGTGTGTTCCCTCGATCAGTTGTTGGGATCCTTGACCGGTGAATGGTGGGATATATGGTAAATATTGGAGGGTGGAGTCTTGATTAGGCCTAGGAATCCTTGACCATTTTGTGGGGGGATATATGGTCTAACCCAGAGACTAGGAGATGGGAAAATTTCTCATGCTGTAGGAGGAGAAATATAGTGGCATCCATGCTTTTTTAGGGCCTAGTGATCAGGTGCAAATTGCAGTAAAGCTTGAGGAAACTTGGTTTGGCTTGGTTTTGAGTCCCACATTCATGCTTGGAATATGGCATGGGGGTGATTAGTTGATAGAAAGATTTGGTTCAACCAATTTATTGCCGAGTGGTTCGTGGGAGTACGAAACTTGGTTGGATTTTGCATTGATTAATAAGAGCTGTTCCTCCTTGGTATTTCATGTGTAAATCTATTGTCTTATATGTGGATTTTATGGATGTTATATCCATGTTACTCTTTTTGCTTATATGCTGGTTCTGAGTATGTTTTATGGCTGGCTCTGAGTATGTTTTATGACAGACTTGATGTATGGATCTCATCATGTTTTTATTTGTAAATGAATATACATTGTTGTATATATGACCTAATAGATGATAATGCATCTATTGTGATAAGGTAACAATGCTTCTTTATGAATCTCATATAAGTATGAAACCCCAATGCTCAAATCTATTGTTATGACCTGTAGAATGCATATCTGTGACATGTTTGATGAAATGCATATCATGGCTAGTAAGGGTATAGTCAAGTCATTAATCAAGTGCTTGGATTATTACCTTTTGTTCCAATGTTATTTATCATTTCTAAAAGTTTCATGAAGTTCTGGGCCATGGCCTGAGTCTTGGCCGCAAAAAAGTGGCACAAAATCTAGGGTCACTTGCAAATAACTAGCTGAAAAAGTCCACAATTGTTTGTGTGCTCTTGCTATGGGAGTGACTATAAGGTCTCAGTCACAATAATGGCTTTTCATGGGAAAGGATGGGGTTCCAATTCAGTGAAACGTCAAGTTGTCTCAGCGGTTAGTCACTTGGAACGGTTGGTTGGCTCCTGAAGGTTATGTAGCATGCGTGGAAGGTTATATTGGTGTGGTTTAGTCAATTCTAATTCCTTAATTATACATGCAGAGTTGAATCACATCATAGTAACATCTTGTCACATGTTTACGCCAACAAAATGGTTAACTTGGGTAAACATGGGTGGAGGGTGTTATAGGGTGGTGTCAAAGCATGGTTCACCCCTTGGACTGGATGGGCAGTTTGTTGGTCATGCTTTCATGTTGGTTGCATATATGTATTCTTCATGCTTGTGGTTTATGTGTTTGATGTGTATGAATGGTGGTGGTCATGGTTGCAATGGTGTCACAGTGTGAAAGTGTGTTATGAAACCAACTCATAAAAAGATAGAAAATATAGATCAATGCCTTAGAAATAAGCCTCTTCAAAGGGGAAACCTCCTTTACATTACACAAATGAACAATTCTTGGATGATACAAATGAAAAGAACTCATTTCTACATATAGGAGTCTAAGGGTTCATAATACAATCAGAGCCGACATAACAATAATAATGTAACGGCCCCATAATAACAATAGTGGGCTTCTATGGGGAAAAATAATAACAATATTGGGACTACATTGACACAAGAATATAATAAGGGGGTTGCACTAATAATAATAAGGGGTTACACTAGTAGTATAGGGACCTAACATGCCCCTCTCCTTAAAAAAGTGTTGTCCTCAACAATTGAGTAATTCTTGATGCTTCTGTATAAAATTCTTGTCCTCCCATGTGGAATCTTTAGCAGTAAGTTATTCCACTTGATGATATACTCTAAAATTGATTGATTTCGTAGCTGTCGGGTTCTTGTTTCTGTGACTGCTCCAGGTTCCAATATGATCTTGCCTTCCTCATCAAGTTCTGTTTGAACTGGTAACTTGTAAGTTTTGAATGAGTGGCCACACTTCTTCATCCTTCTTCCATTCATCCCTAGAGTCATTTAGCCAATCTAGTTGAATAATAGAAATAGCACAAAACAATGCTTCCACATCCTCATCCTTTCTTGAGGGTGCATCTGCAACAACATTTTACTTCCCTTTTTTGTAGATGATTTCAAAGTCATAACCCAACATATTTGTGACCCAGTTTTCTATTCTTCTAAAGATAATATTTGTTCTAAAAAGTATTTAAGACTATCATTATACATTTTTACCTTGACGTGTCTTCCCATTAGGCAAGGTCACCATTTCTTAAGTGCATGTAGTATTTCCAACATTTCCTTCTCATAAATAGATTTCTTGAGATGTAGCCATAAAAATACCCAATCGCCTCCATCAGAACATATTTCACTGCGATGTTGATCTGCCTATTGCTTCATTTGATTTTGCACCAAAGTGGAGTTATCCTTTAAAAGTTGGAGAACTTGTTGTTGATGCTCGATGTGATCTTTCACTACTTGAATCTTTTTCTTCTTGATATGTCCTTCTATCTTGAGAGTTTGAGGAGTGGTAATTTCTTCCAATGCATTACAAGATATGGTTGGATTCATTTCTTGATGGTCAATGTGATCTTTCACTTGTTGAACATTTTTATTCTTGATATGTCCTTCTATCTTCATAGTTTGAGGAGTGGTAATTTCGGCCAATGAATTACAAGATATGGTCAGATTCATTTCTTCTTTCCCGATGTGATCTTTCACTTCTTGAAACTTTTTCTTCTTGATATGTCCCCCGATCTTGAGAGTTTGATGAGTGGTAATTCTTGCCAATGCTTTCCAAGATATGGTGGATTTATTTATTGATGCTCAATGTGATCTGTCACTTCTTGAACATTTTTATTCTTGATATGTCCTTCTATCTTGAGAGTTTGAGGAGTGGTAATTCTTGTCAATGCTTTACAAGATATGGTCGGATTCATTTCTTCTTTCTTTGCGGTTGGTTCCTGGTGTATATCCTCTTCTTTTGATGGTTCTTGACCCTTTTCTCCCTCCTCTTCACACTCAATGTAAAATAATTTCTTCTCACCACACTTATGACCTTTAATGTATTTGTTATCACAATTGTAACAAAGCCCTTTGCTCTTTTTTCTTCCAATTGTTGTGGTGTCAACCTTGCAAGTTTTGGAAGGCTAGGAGAAACAACACTTCCATCTTTATAGTTGTGAGTGGTAGACTTCCTTTTTGCCATAATTTTTCTTTCCACTTTTCTTGCCAACCTGGATGGATTCTCCAATTAATTAGGTTCCCAAAGACAAACCTCATGTTGAATGTTATCCTTTAAAGTCCCTATGGAGACCTTAATCCTCTGCTTCTCTAGAATATCATTTTGCCTTATATTCGATTTTTGAAAGTCCTCAATGTGCTCTGCCATTGAACACTTTTTTTTGAGATTTATCAAATAACTAAAGAAGGTGTTTCTCTTTGTATCCTCATAATGTGCTATCATTTCCTCCGTGAAAATTGACCATGTAACAAGTGGTTTACGAGAACAAAGCCCTTTATACCATAAAAATTGATTTGATTCTAAATAATTAAATTCAATGCGTACATTTTGTAATAGTGGTACACCATGTAGATCAAAATATTTCTCCATCTGTAGTACCCAATTTACCGGATCCTTGCCATCAAACTTCCTCATCTCACTTTTTCTTGATTTTAGGAGCTCGATCTTAAAACGACTGTAACTTTGTACTTTCGAATCTTTAAGTTCTGACATTACAACTTGCAGTAGCCCTCTGCATCCTCTTTATAATGCCACCCGTATGATCGAAATTGGATTCTCCAATAAATATTTATGCACAATCTCCCAAGATAACCTGATTATATACCTTTTAAGAAGATCGAACTTGTACAAAGTGCCACATGTCACAGTTTCGACCTACGGACCTGAAATTGATAGACAAAAATCTATAGGACGTCCTATTTCTGTAACTTTTTATTAAACTACAATCTAATGCTCAGACAAAACGTTATGACAATTTTCCCAAGGTCACATGTTTGGGATGTAATTTGGGAACCTGCAGAAACCCTAAATTTCTTAGACTGTATCTCCGCAAATATAGCGAAACAAGGTCTGCAATTCGGACCTGACCTTCAAAAAATTTTCTGCTCAAATGGGTTTAATTTTCAGAGTCTAATACTTTGTAGAAAAATAATTATAGCGAAAATTCCATGATGACCTATTTGAGATGGAATTCTGGAGCTTGCAAAATACCCTAACTTCCTCAGAACATATCTCTGAAAATATAGCGATACAAGATCTGAAAT